>CM033473.1:148963741-149563741 GCA_019447015.1 Hymenochirus boettgeri | reverse complement strand
CGGTGCCAAGCTTTACGTACATGAAGAATTCCAGACGCACTAATCCTAATTAGGAGATTAGGAGATTTTGTGAAACATAAAATAAGATGATTCAAAGGTTGAAATCCTACCTAAATCCCCTTGGCAAAAAATACCCACTTAATGTCAATCTCCACATGTCCTGAATTAAACGGTATGCCATATGCGTGGGTGCATAAATCAAAAACCGCCACAAACCCACCGCCCACACACTCCTCCTTTTAGTGGTATTTTAGTGAAACCAGTTGGTACTGAGAGTCAAGTTTTTGCACACTTTACTGAACCTAAAATTCAATCTGGTTTTTTTTTTGGTAACTCTGCAAAATTTCCTTACAAAAATAGGCTGTTTCCCTTGAAATCAGACAAATAATTATCTGTGTTTACTTTATACCAATATCACCAGAACATTAGAAAGCATGGAGAAGACAAGTTTTTTCTATATATGGTTTTACTGTAAAAAAAAAAAAAAAGGGGGGGGGTGTATCGCTTAAATAATTTTGGTATGTAATATTTCCCCCTTTTTGTGATTATTCACAAAGTAATCATCAGATTATCTTAGTGAACAATATTGAACTTGGAATATGAGCATAAATGCCCATTTTCCAATTTGAAAACCGATCGGAAAAACACTTCCAGGAAGTGATATTTCATTTATTGGCAAAGGTCAATAATTTGGTGATCAGAAGTGATTTTAGGCCACACCTCTTTCTCTGCCCCCAATTAAGCCACACGTACTAGTTACTTAATAGGGATCGGCAGACAGCCCGAGACACAAAAAGACAAGCAGAAAAACAAAGAGATAGCTACACAGCCAGATAGTGATAAATATACTGGCTATTTCATCACATACTGTACAATGGGAATTTTCATCACATACTGGTAGCAAATGGGAAATTTCATCACATACGGTACAACTGGCAATTTTATTATATACTGGTAGCAACTGGCATTTCATCTGATACTGGTACATATGGTCAATTTCATCACCAACTCATAGCAAACTGGCAATTTCATTATAGGACTGGCACCAAATAGGAATTTCATCACATACTGATAGCAAACTGCCATATCATCATATACTGGCAGCATTGGGAATTTAATCACATACGGTAGCAAACTGTGCAATTTCAATCACATACTGGGGTGCAGTGCAATCCACTCACTATAAGAGGGTAGGCAGTGTGGCATAATTTGGTAATGTGGCAACTCTCTGTCCTAGTGAGTGCACATTACCAAAAGCTGCCACACTGCCTACCCTCTTATAGTGAGTGATTGCACTGCCATGGGGTAGTAATAGACTAATAGCCCTTTAGCTATTACCTCACCTAATGGCAACAAGCACTTAGTTGTAGTGTAGCTAAGCTACAAGATCTATCAGTCCTGCAGGCTTTTCAAATGCTCAGCCCACCAAGGTTTGCCATCAGTCCTGTTTGCAGGCTTTTTTCAAATGCTCAGCCCACCAGGTTTGCCAAACCAGGATCAACCCAGCCCAACACAATGTTCCCATTGGCTATACCGTTAAAGGTTATCCAAAATCTTCAGTAAAAGTACACTGATATACCTGAGGAAGGGGGAATTTGGTATCCCCCGAAACGTTGTATGTTTGCATTTTGCTGAAATACACTGAAAACGTAGTAGTGTGCTCCTCCAACTTCTTTGCAGTTGCTATATAAAAAACCGTTAAAGGGCATGTCCCACCCCAAAACTAAAATTTAACCTCTTACTGGCCACATCATTAAGTTTAAACAACAATCCTTACCTTAAATTCCTGCTCAAAATAGTTCCCCTGCTGTGCCCCTCCAAAGTCCAGGAAACTGCTGTGTAGGAGCAGTGTGTGACTCATGCTGTGCCTGGACTTTCCTCAACCTCGTCAAGGTTGAGGCATGCTCAGTGCAGCCCCCCACCTCCCTCTCCCTCCCGTTTTCTTTCCTTTTCTCCCCCTCCCCCAACATTAAAGGGCATTCTACCCCCAAAACTATAATCCCCCCAACTACTGGCCCACCATGTAGTGTAGTTTAATCCTTACCTCACATCCCAGCTCCATAGGGTTCTCCTGTAGTCCCCCCCCAAAGTCCCAAAAATGACTACCAGGAGGCTAGCAGAGTCCATATAGGACACTGCCTGCTAGCTGGCCTCAGGTAGATTTTTGCCATGCTACTGCAGCCCTTCTCCCCCCTCCCTCCCCTCCCCACCCCTCTCCCTCCCGTTCTACTATCCTCCCCCTAGCAATAAAACCCCTTTAAGTAATCATTTCCCCATTCTCCCCAGCCACCCCCGCATATTTTTTTTTTTTTTAGAAAAGCTCCCACAACTCTTACTTATTCCTCTCCGCTTTCCTCCGGCGAAGGAGCTGCCGCAGCCGCTTCTGTGATTGCTGCCTGCTCATCCAATCAACAGACGCGGCTGCCGGTCCCGCCCTCTGCTTGTCTTTCCTGCAACATAAGGAGGGCCGGGCGCGGCGGAGGATCGAGGGGAAGGTAAGTAGAGTTTGGGGGGCTTTTTCCTAAAAAAAAAATTATGCGGTTGGGGCCTGTGTGAGCCAGGGGGGACATATATAGAAAAAAAATTTTAGGGTGGACATAGCCTTTAAAACCCTTTGGGGCATCTCCTCCCCCCACCCCACCGCATTAATAATAATTGTTAGAAGTCCCCAATCTTTTACTTACCTTCCCTCCTCCTCCTCCGCTGTTTAAAACTCCTGGCACCGCGACCGGTGGCTCAGCCCAATCCCACGGACGCGGCTGCCGGTCCCGCCCCTGCTTGCAACTCATGCAAGCAGAGGGCCGAACCCTGCGGCAGAGGAGAGAGGTGCGGTAATAAGAATCAGGGGGGACTTTTCTACAATTATAATTAAATGCGGTTGGGGCTGGGGGAGCTGCCCTACCTGCATATCAAAAGTAATTTTTGGGGTGGACATGCCCTTTAAAAGTGAAGAGATGAGCTGCGTGTTCCTCAGTAGTCCAATGCAGCTGCAGAGGACTCCATTGCGCCACCTCCTGCCACAACTGCATTTAAGCCAAGATTTTTGACCTCCATGCCCCCCCCTGCCAGAAACTCTCAAACGTTTATACACTGCAATTTTTCCAAAATTATTAAGATTTCAGATACATGGCAATACTGGTGAAACAAAATTCATTACAAAACATAGTTTATTATACCAGACAGAAGTGTGTCTTTTATCATAACTTTCCTATTGTTATGATCCATTGTAGATAATTTAGTTTTAAAGAGGTTCATTGAGACATCATTATTGCTTTAGTTTGTCTACTATAATACACATACTTAGTCTATTCTACATATTGTTTTCTTCTTTCCAAAATTAAATTGATTTCATACCCCTTCACTTTTGTTTTTGGTTTAGTGCCCGCAGTGAGCTTGCTATTTTTGTTTATGCATGGTTCTTCTTTTCATGATGTGCCACTCCTTGAAATATACCCACAGTATGTTTCCACTATTTGCTATTTGTGGGCCAATATGCTCAGATTTCTATGAGCACTTGTAATCAACCCAGGAAATCAAAGTCAAATACAAAGTTCCTAAAGACACTTTAAGGGGTCCACATAAAAGGAAGTCATGTATCTGGATTATTTGTATTTATGCACATGAATAAATCAACTGATGGGCAGGTTAATTTTTCATGTGATACTTCCTATAATATTTTAATAGCCATAATGTTTCCTTATCTGTTCCTAAAATTAAGTTCCAATTTTTACTAAAGCTAGAACAACAACAACAAAACACATGCACAGTTACGAATACCTGACATTTTCTGTTCAAACACACACTTACTCCAATGTTTTAATGAATATATTTTTCATTGCAATACCATTGCACACGATACTTTAAACTGTATGTACACCATGTTATTTTCCACCTTCCTTGTATTCTCTCCTCCTTCCTACATGAGGAAGTACAACTGGAAAAATCTTTAAATCTGCTGGTTTACAATGACGGAAAAAGAATAAAAGAGTAACAGAGTGATATAAATGTGAATTTAAAAACGTGTACATGTCCCATTTTAAGAGATCTCTCCCTCCACCCCAAAAACAAAAATCCTTAAAACGGTAAAAGCCCACCTCCCCCCCAAACCTAAATCTCGCTAGGTTTAAAACCCAAGTTACCAAACCTAGTTCCCTTGTCTCCATACCCTTCTGCTGCTCTTCTGCCGGATCAACAAAAGGGGCCAAAATGGCAGCAAAAAGGATCACACAAAGAGTAGCTCAGGGACAAGGTCTGGTACCCATTACAGCCAATTTCAGGATTGTAAACTTGCGTCTAGGGTTGGTGAGTTTACTACCTTTAAAGCGCTTTTGTTTTTGCCTCAGACACAGGGGCAATATACACCTGAAGGGGCCCCCCCACAAGTTTGGCTGGGCCCGACTCCCTCTGCAGACTGCAGATCTGTACAGGGCGACGTGCAGTTTTTAATCAGTTGATCGCGCTAATGAATGAAACATACGCGCAATCACTATTTAAAAACTGGACCTGAACTTTCGAACGACCGGAAGTTGTGGGTCCGGTCTTTTAAACAGCTGATTACACGATGTTCATTCATACGCGCGATCAACTGAATACAACCTTCGTGTCGCCGCACGATTAGGGGCTTGTGCCGGCCCTACTAACTGTCCGCCCCCCCCACGCGGTCGCGGGGGTAGCGGTAGTTTTACGCCACTGCTCAGACAGGATGCACCACCAAGGGGGTTCCAGAGGAGGTGGTGGAGGGAGAGCTTCCACTGCTCATCCGGCTCAAAACTTCTCAAGGAACAGCGGAAGTGAGCTTCCTCTGATGTTCCGTTTTCCCTGGACTTTTACTCAGCCTTGCAGGACACTTATAATGGAGAAGAATATAAAGGGGTCATTTAACACTACACAGTGGGCTTCCGACAGTGGGGCAATTATTAGTTGGGGGAGACAAGCCCATTAAAATTATAAAAACAGAAACAATTTATATAGCCATTTAATTCCGAAACTCAAATAAAAACAGTAAACCTAACGATATGTGCTGGAAACCGGCTCCTGTCCTAAATTAGTTCATTTCATATGTGACAGATGTGTTTTGGTTTTAGCCACTACCTGTCCTTAAATGTTCTTGCCACACAACTTTCCTACCCAGGCCTCGGTCTTTATTGAAGCAGATGCACTTCATCCAGAATTTAAAGTCTTACAAGTTAGACTGCAACATGCCAACACTTTTTCTGGTGACTACATCCCTTCTCTGGGTATTTACAAGCAAATCTGCAAAATGAATAACAAAAATTGTGATATGAAATCAATGCTTTAGAAAACACCATTTTATACATCAGCTAATAAATTAAAATATTGTTGTGTCACTGAATAGATGTGCTGAACTGAGATTCACAGAGCTTTTTACGTAAATTACCACAGCATGGAAAGACTAAATCTCTCTTTTTTTTACCCTAGGCAACGTACTCTCTTAAAAATACAGAAAATTCATTTCTTAATACTATTGCTGTTGCTTGAATGGAAAATACAGATTTCAAGTAATTAAATGATATGCCGGGCAGAAATATGTCACCCCGTTTTACATGGTTTTTAAAAGGTCCACACAATTCGCCAAGCATCATGTCCGAAATATTTGCAGTGCTATTTTAATTTACATCAGGCCATATTAGATTGGGTTTACGATGGTAGTGTGTGGTAATTTGAAAACTGGCTGTGTATACACCCTAGACCCTTAAAAGCATGAACAGTAAACTTTACAGGAAAAGTACACCTAAAAAATAAGTGTTTTTCCAATCGTTTTCTATATGCACAGGAGTATTAAGATTTCAGATAGCACTGGCAATACCTGGTGTAACAAAATTCAGTACAAAACATAAGTTTTATTATACCAGACAGAAGTGTGTCTTTTAACTTTCCTATTGTAGTGAATCCATTAGATGAATTTAGTTTTAAAGAGGTTCATTGAGAAATCATTATTGCTTTAGTTGTTCATCTATAATACACATACTTAGCTATTCTACATATTGTTTTCATTTTTCAAAATTAAATTGATTTCATACCCTTCACTTTGTTTTGGTTTAGTCCGCAGTGAGCTGCCATTTTTGTTTATGCAATGGTTCTTCTTTTCAGGATGTGCCACTTCCTTGAAATATACCCAACAGTAGTTTCCACTAATTGGCTATTTGATGGGCCAAATATGCTCAGATTTCTATGAGCACTTGAATCAACCCAGGGAATCAAGTCAAAGACAAGTCCATAAAGGACACTTTAAGGGGTCCAGCATAAAGGAAGTCAGTAATCTAGAATTATTTATTTATGCACAGTGAAATCACTGGATGGGCAGGTTATTTTCAGTGATACTCCTATATATTTAATAGCATATGTTCCGTATCTGTGCTGAAAATTAAGTTCCAATTTTAATAAAGCTAGAACAACAAACAACAAAACACATGCAAGTTACGAATACTGACATTTTCTGTTCAAACACCATTACTCCAATGTTTTAATGAATATATTTTTATTGCAATACAATTGCACACGATACTTAAACTGTATGTACACCATTTATTTTCCACTCTCCTTTATATCTCTCTCCTTCCTACATGAGGAAGTACAACTGGAAAAATCTTAAATCTGCTGTTTACAAATGACAGGAAAAGAGATAAAAAGGTAACAGAGTGATATAAATGTGAATTAAAAAAACGTGTACATGCCATTTAAAGAGATCTCTCCACCCCAAAAAACAAAAATCCTTTAACGGTAGTAAAGCCCCCCCCCCCCCAAACCTAAATCTCGCTAGGTTTAAAACCCCAAAGTTACCAAACCTAGTTCCCTTGTTCCCAGACCCTTCTGCTGCTCTTCTGCATGGATCAACAAAAGGGGCCAAAATGGCAGAAAAAGGGATCAGCAAAAGAGTAGCTCAGGGTACAAGGTATGTTAAGCACCATTAACAGCCAATTTCAGGATTGTAAACTTAGCGTCTAGGGTTGGTGAGATTTACTACCTTTAACCCTTTCACTGCCACAGATCGTATATTCACGATCTGTGCAGTGAATGCACAAACTGCCACAGATCGTGAATATACGATCTGTGGCTTCCCCCCTCCAAATTTTTTTTCCCCCCCTGCTAGGGCCGATCGGGGGGCAGCATTCAACTGCCCCCCTAGTCCCCTCGATCCCACCTCGGTTTCGTCCAAATCCGAGGGGGGGATCAGGAGATATCCTGCATTGAAGTTTTCCCTACCTTGAAGCTGCCGGTCCGGAGGAGGAAGCTGAATGGGAGACCCCGGTGACATCACAGAACTTCCTCCTTCACCGGGGTCTTCCCATATGGAGGTACACTGCTGCCCCCGGTGGTCCAGTGGAGGTACTGCAGCATGATCTATGGAGATCATGCTGCAGTCCCTAAGTATAGTAAAAGCTGTGCAGCTAACAGCTTACTATACATTTTGGAATGGAACCAAAGTTCCATTCACAAATAGGATTTTTTCTAAGTCTTTGCTATTAGCGAAGGCTTAGAAAAAAAATGGGGACAGAGATCAAAATTGGTGATCACTTCTGTCACCAATTTATTGATCTTTTGCCCATGAAGAAAAATCACTTCCTGGAAAATGATTTCCGGGAAGTGATTTTTCCGATCGGATTTTGAATTGGAAAACGGGCATTTATGCCCGTATTCCAAGTTCGGTATCATTCCCAAGATGATTTGATGATCATCTTTGGAATGATCCCCAAAAATAGGGGAAATGCACACAAAATAAAATCTTAAAGTGATACACACACCTTTTTTTTTTAACCTAAAAACTATAATTAGCAAAAAAAATTGTTCTTTCCAAGCTTCCAATGTCCCGTGCCCGGTGATATCGCTAAAGTAAACGCGGATCATCATATTGTTCGATTTCAAGGGAAACTAAGCCTATTTTAGTAGGGAATTTTGCAGAGGTACCAAAAAATAGACCAGATTAATTTTAGGACAGTAAAAGTGTGCAAAAACGTGTGGGACTCTCCGTACTAACTGTTTCACTAAAATACCACTAAAAGGGGGAGTGGGGATAGGGTGGGGGGTGGGTTGTGGCGTTTTTTTATTTTTCTTTGTAATTGCAATTGCGCATGGATCCCATTTGAGCTAGTTGGGGGCCCCCGTCTCTGTTTGCACCCCCCATATGGCATACCGTTGATCAGGACATGTGGGAGATTGCCGTTTAGTGGGTTTTTTTTTACTTGCCAAGTGGGTGTTAGGTTTGGTAGGATTTCAACCATTGAGTCCTCTATTTTATTTTTTCACAAAATCTCCTAAAAGCACGGACTTCTTTGGATCAGTGGGTCTGGAATTCTTCATGTATGTATGAAAGCATGGCATAGTAACGTAGATGAAGGGTGTGTAGATTCCAAAAATATTAGTTGGGGGGGGAATTTCCATGTTTGGACTGGTTCCTTAGAAAAGTGAGGCTGTTCAATTACAGAGCATTGATTCTTCTTGTAATTGCATTTGTGCATGCGTCCCATTTGAGCTAGTTGGTTGCCACGTCTCTGTGTGCATCCACACATAGGGCATACCGTTTTGATTCAGAACATGTGGGAGATAGATATTTAGTTGGGAGTTTATATTTGGGGGGCATTTCCAAGTTTTGGGGCTGTTTGAAATTACAGAGCACTTTGATTTTTTTCTGTAATTACACTTGTGCATGTGTCCCATTTGAGTAGTTGGTGGCCATGTCCCTGTGTACATCCCGCATATGCATACCGTTGATTCAGGGCATTTGGAAGATTGATAATTGACAAGTTTTTTTTACATGACATGGAAATTGCCATGATTTTTAACTTTGATTGTATTTTTATAAATTTTTTCCTGAAAATCTGGTTAAAAAGGAAATTTACATGAAACTCCGCCACACCATGGTGGGGTATGCATAAAGGAATCACACCATTGTGTAGCTGAAGGTGTGTAGATTCCAAGAATATATAGTGGGGGGTATTTCTAATATACAGGAGGTGGTGTTTAGTTGACAAATCTGAAAAGTTGCTGTATTGGGCCATTGTTATTGGGTCACTTGTGGCTAGTTGATTCCACGTTGCGTGTGTAACCATACATAGGGCATACCGTTTGATCAGGACATTTGGGAGATTGATATTTTGGTAATTTTTTTACATTACTTGGGATTTTGGCATGATTTCTACCTTTGAGAGTGTTTTTTTTTCAATTTGTTTAGAAAATCTGCTAAAACTGTGAACTTCTACGAAGAAACTGTGCCCACACCATTGATGGTACGAATGAACAAACTACAGAATTTCGTAGATAAAGGTGTGAGGATTCGAGAAATATATGGTTTTGTGGGGGTTGTTTTGTTGGGGAAATTGAGATGGTGGAAAAATTGCAGATTGTTAAATTCAGATTTGACTGAATATTTTGCTGTTCTGAGCATTGTGCATTGTTTCACTTTGTGTTTTTGGCTTCCCCGTCCACGTGTGAACCACACTATGGCATACCGTTTGATTCAGGACATTTGGAGATGATATTAGTGCTTTTTTTTTTTACATTCCATGGGGTTTTGGCATGATTTCTACCTTTGAAGTTGTTTTGTTCATTTTTTCAGACAAATGCAAATTCTACGAAGAACTGCGCCCACACCATGATGGTATGAATGAACAAAACTACAGAGTTACGTAGCTGAAGGTATGTAAATTCTGAGAATATATAGTTTTGCGGGGGTATTTCCAAGTTAGAGGGTGTTCAGTTTGAAAAATTGGGAAAATGCTGTTATTGGCTCACTGCGCATTGTTTTACATTTGACTAGTCGCTTCCACGTCCCGTGTGTGTAACCACACATATGGCATACCGTTTGATTCAGGACATTTGAGAGAGATGATATTTGGAAGTTTTTTTACATTACATGGGGTTTTGTGTGTGTTTTGTAACTTTGAAATGTATTTTTCCTATTTTTTCCAGAAAATTGTGTAGAAATGCGAAAATTCTACGAAGAACTGCACCCAACCATTGATGGTAGAATGAAACGAACTACAGTGCTACATAGCTGAAGGTGTGTAGATTTCAGGATATATAGTTTGTGGGGTTATTTCTGAGTTACGGGGGTGTTTTTGTGGAAAAAACTGTAGACTGTCCAAATTCGGAGTTGGCTAAATATTTTCGCCGTTTCTGAGCTATCGTGCATTGTCTCACTTTGTGGCTTTGCTTCACGTCCGCGTTTGTAACCACACATATGGCATACCGTTTGATTCAGGACATTTGGGAGATTGATATTTAGTAACTTTTTTTTAGATTTCATGAGGTTTTGGCATGATTTTTACTTTTGAAGTTGTTTTTTGTTAATTTTTTCAGAAAGTGGCGAACTTCTACGAAGAACTGCGCCCACACCTTGATGGTATGAATGAACGAACTACAGCGTTACATAGCTGAAGGTGTGTAGATTTCAGGAATATATATTGTGGGGGTATTTCTAAGTACGGGGGTGTTTTGTGGAAAAACTGCAGACTGTCCAAATTCGGAGTTGGCTAAACATTTTCGCCGTTTCTGAGCCATTGTGCATTGTCTCACTTTGTGGCTTTTCGCTTCCACGTCGCGTGTGTAACCAACATATGGCATACCGTTGATTCAGGACATTTGGGGAGATTGTATTTAGTAACTTTTTTTTACATTCCATGAGGTTTTGGCATGTTTCTACCTTTGAAGTTGTTTTTTGTTTCATTTTTCAGACAATGCGAACTTCTACGCAAGAACTGCGCCAACACCATTGATGGTTTGAATGAAAATCTACTGCTTTACATAGCTGAAGGTGTGTAGATTTCAGGAATATATAGTTTATGAGGGTATTTCTAAGTTACGGGGGGTGTTGTGGATTAAAACTGCAGACTGTCCAAATCGGGGAGTTGGCTAAATATTTTCGCCGTTTTGAGCCATGTGCATTGTCTCACTTTGTGTTTTTCGCTTCCACGTCTGCGTGTTTGAACCACATATGGCATACCGTTTGATTTAGGACATTTGGGAGATTGATATTGGTAACTTTTTTTACATTCCATGGGGTTTTGGCATGTTTCTACCTTTTTGAACGTTGTTGATGTTCATTTTTTTTGAACTCTGGTAAAGTGCAAACTTCTACGAAGAACTGCGCCCACACACTGATGATATGAATGAACGAACTACTGTTACATAGCTGAAGGTGTGTAGATTTCAGGAATATATAGTTTGTGGGGGGTATTTTTGAGTTGGGGTGTTTTGTGGAAAAACTGCAGACTGTTCAAATACAAAACTGGCTAATTTTTTTTTTGCTGCTACTGACATTTGGCACTGGTCACGCCTCTAGGTTAGTTGGTAGCCATGTCTCTGGGTAAACCATGAATGTGGCATACCTTTATTCGGGAGGGGTTAGGCTTTATATATTGAGATGCGTTTGAACTTTCTCCACAGTTTTTAGCTGAAATTCGCATTTCTTATTTTCTCCGATTTTACAGTTGAGGAAAAAAAGGAAAATGGAGAAAGTAACTTACAATTATGAGAGAGCTGCGCCAGGATCTGCATTTTGATCGAAACTAACTCATAAAATCCTGCGGGTGTGTAGTTTCTAAATATCTCACTTGTGGGGATATTTTAGATAATTTGGTAGATATTCTATGTAACTGTCAGTAGTGGTTGACATTTTAATTTGGTGTAATATTCTAGGAGGTGCAGTTTTAGTTTGGGGGGGTCTCCTGTACAGGAAAAGTGGGGTACCTACATTATCTGGTATCGTTGTATCGGAAGTATCTGAGCTTTTAGAAACATTAAGATTTTTGTGCGTAACCTAAGATAACTATAAGTAAAAATGGGAAAAATCCATGAAAATTTGCAAATTTTTCATTTTTTAATATTTTACCCAATAATTCCAGTAAAATTTCCAGAAAAGTTGCAAAATTTTGTTACCATGTGTAAAGTACACTTTGTGCTGAAAAAAAACATGTATGAATATTCCTGATTTACTGAAGGTTCCTACGTTAAAATTAGTCTAAAGCGATTAAGGACAAAATCCTGAAAATTCTTAGCTGGAGTTAAGCAAAAAAAAAATGAAAATCTCCTGGCAGTGAAAGGGTTAAAGGACTTTTGTTTTTGCCTCAGACACAGGGGCATACCTGAAGGGGCCCCCCACAAGTTTTGGGGCTGGGCCCGACTCCCTCTGCAGACTGCAAGATCTGTACAGCGACGTGCAGGTTTTAATCAGTTGATCGCGCATATGAATGAAACATACGCGCAATCAGCTATTTAAAACTGGACCCGAACTTCCGGAACTGAACCGGAAGTTTGGGTCCGGTCTTTTAAACAGCTGATTGCACGTATGTTTCATTCATACGCGCGATCAACTGAATAAAACCTGCGTGTCGCCGCACAGATTAGGGGCTTGTGGCCGGCCCTACTACTGTCAGCCCCCCCACGCGGTCGCGGGGGTAGCGGTAGTTACGCCACTGCTCAGACAGGATGCAGCCACCAAAGGGGTCCAGAGGGAGTGGTGGAGGGAGAGCTCCACTGCGCATGCCTCAAACTTCTCAGAGGAACAGGGAAGTGAAGCTTCCTACTGTTCCGTTTCCTGGACTTTTATCAGGCCTTGCAGGACAACTATATGGAGAAGAATATAAAGGGGTCATTTAACACTACACAGTGGGCTCCGCAGTGGGGCAAATTTTAGTTGGGGGGTAGACAAGCCATTTAATTATTAAAAACAGAAACAATTATATAGCCATTTACGAAACTACAAATAAAAACAAGAAACATAAGATATGTCTGGAAACCAGGCTCCTGTCCTAAATAGTTCATTATCATATGTGACAGATGTGTTTGGTTTAGCACTTACCTGTCTTAATGTTCTTGCCACTAAACTTTCTAACACAGGGCCTCGGTCTTCATGAAGCAGATGCACTTCATCCAGAATTAGAAGTCTTACAAGTTGAGACAGTGCAACATCACCAACACTTTTTCTGGTGACTACATCCCATTTCTCTGGAGTAGTTACAAGCATCTGCAAAAATGAAATAACAAAAATTGTGATATGAAATGCATTTAATGAAAACACACATTTTATACATCAGCTAAGTTTATTGTTGTGTCACTGAATAGATGGCTGAATGAGATTCACAGAGCATTTTACTAAATTACCACAGCAGGAAAGATTAAATCTCTCTTTTTTTACCCTAGGCAAAGTACCTCTTAAAAATACAGAAAATTCATTCTTAATACTATTGCTGTGCTTGAATGGAAAATAAGATTTCAAGTAATTAAATGATGATGCCGCAGAAGATTTCACCCCGTTTACATGGTTTTAAAAGGTCCACACAATTGGCCAAAGCATCAGTCGAAATATTTGCAGTGCTATTTTAATTTACATCAGGCATATTATAGATTGGGTTTAACGATGGGTAGTGTGTGTAATGTGAAAACTGGCTGGTGTATACACCCTAGAGCCTTAAAACATTGAAGAGTAAACTTTAAGGAACTGTAAACCTAAAAAATAAGTGTTTCCAATCGTTTCTATTATTCACAGGGAGGTGAGAACGCTTATTCTCACCTCCTGTGAATAATAGTTTGCTCAGGGCACACAGCCGAACGTACCTTACCTGGCGCTCCTCGCTCCTTCTGATCTGGAGCGTAAGTTCGGCTGTGTCCCCTGAGCAAACTATTATTCACAGGGAGGTGAGAATAAGCGTTCTCACCTCCCTGTGAATAATAAAAACGATTGGCAAACACTTATTTTTTTAAGTTTACAGTTCCTTTAAAATTAAAGTCTGTAAGTATTTTCCCAGATCCACCTATTCTTGCATTAAGGCAACTTCCAAATCTAAGGTTAGGTACACAAGGGTCGCTATTTCAGGACAACCGATCGTATAGTCCATAGAAGATCTCAAGATTGACTGAAATATACTATTTCTTTCTGATTTGGACAGATTCAACCAACAGTCTTCGCAGACAAAAAGTATTACCAATATTTCAACCCAATCAATTGAACAAAATATTGGTGGGCTCAAATATTGGCCTGTGTACCTAGCCTAAAGAGACTTAATACAATGAGTAGATACTTTTTTTTTTTTACCAGTCCAATTATGTGAACAGTACTAATTTAGGACTTCACTGCAAGTCATCCTTCCAGCCTAGGACCTGTACACATTAGTTGTTAACTTCATCTCAAATAATACCCTGTACAGTATTCTGAACAAAAAAATTAAATAATCTATTTTCATGTAATTAAAATAATATTCTCTACCTGTAATAATAAATATACATCACTGTTCATAGCAGTTATTCTTAAATAAATAAAAATACATTAACTGTAACAAAAGGAATGGATCTGTGGATAAAGAGATCATCCACAAACAGTGAACAGACAAAATATACATGTAACCGAGCCTGCACACTACAAGAGCAAAGATTATTGATTTGAAATGAACCATGAGAGCCATGTAAATTAGCAGCTATAATTTAACAAGGCACTAATTAGCAAAATGTAATAGAATATATTAAGCACAGCATATCACAGATTTTAAAAGTGTGAAACAATTAATCCAAACCCTTTAACTAATCTGTTAGGGATTTGCTGTGTTCACTAAGCTGCTTAAAAACTGAAAGAAAATAAAAAGCTTAAAAGACTCTAGGTGCTACATGTAATGTTTCTGATAAAGACAGTTCTGGTCTCAAAAAGCTGCATTTACCATAATTTTACATGTACACTCATCCTTGATATTTTCCATATTGATATTGATATATGAGGTGCCACTCAAAAAATGGAAGCCTAGTACACATACAACTAATTAAAAGTATATCACCATTGTATTGCAACTTTAAAAAGCCTGCCCTTCTCTCTGGATAAATTAAAGCAATTAGTTCAATAACTGGCCAAATTATTTTAAGCCCAAAAAACACGTCATGGGTTGCATTATTCTGCTGGGTCCTACATTTTTAACCTTTTTTACCTAGGGGTTTAACCAAGCCTCTTGGAAATGTGTACTCCACCAAAGCGGGTCATGTGTTCAAGCACTTAGAGCAGGAGAACTAGTCCCAAGAATGCAAGCAAAAGAGCAGCAGGGACTTTCATCTCATAAAAGGCAGGTACTAATATAAAGAAAATGATTGAGAAATATGTCTCCTAAGAAGGTAAAAAGTTATTAAGAAAAAAAAAGGTTTAAAGTTAGGACCCAGCAGAAAGCAAACCTTGAAGTGGTTGCTGGGCTTAAAATAATTTGGCCAACTAATTGAACTAATTGCTTTCATTTAAGCAAAGAGAAGGGCAGGGTTTTTACATTGTACTACAACAGTAATATAAAATGTAAACAATTCAATTGGATGTGCACTAGGTTTCTATCTTTTGTGTGTATTATATTAATTTGGTCACTAGTTGCACTCTGTGTGGATGTATACTATTCTATTTCTATATATATTGTATATGAGGTCTGTGGTGGGCACATGATTGCCTAATCTACTTAGCATATTTCTGATCTTCATGCATAGGAGAAGTACGCTTGGTAACTGATAAGGAGCAGGTTCCACGTGTTTATTTAAGATCCTTTCGATGATCCAGTGCTATGCAGAACAGAAAAAATGAAGAAGCCTAACATATTCAGCAAAAGTAGCAGAATGGGTAGCTCATTAACCAGAATTTTTGTGACTGTAATAGTGAAATGCATATTGTGTTAACTTCTCTCTCTGAGTGGTAAAGGGCACATAAACATGAAAATATTTTAATATACTATAAAGAAAATAACTAAAAAATTGATAACAAGAATTTAGGACAGCATGTTCAGTTTAATATATTTTGAGCCTTGTTTTACTTTTCACTAAAGTTAAAATAGCATTAGAAAAAAAACTAATTTGTTGCTGAACACCAGGGCAATTGTGACAGATGGTTCTAGATTAAAGGTGCTAAAGGAACACAGAAAATATTGCTATAATCTCATTAAAATATCACAATTCTCAACAGATGGATATACTGACAGGCCATCTCTGTACTCAATCAGGCTGTCAGTATTACCATGAATGACCAAGAATGGATCTTTATTTTTGAAATTCTATAAACAAAACAATTGTGTTTTTATTTCAATCAACAAGAAAAAATAAATAAAGATAAAATGGAAAACAGCACCATAGTCAAACATACATGATTAGGTTATAATAACAATTTATTTCTTATTTAACATTAATCTTTCATATTCAATATAACTTTTCTCAATACTTTTTTTACTAGAGCTGGGCAAAAGTTACATTTAGGCGATGCCTTTATGAAATTTGTTAATAATTCACCTGGAAATTCCCTCAACAGTCATACTAAAGCCTATGAAAAACTTTTACTAGTTCCATTCTTTAATACAGTCTTAAACATCAAATAAAAATGTTATGGAGATTGTAAAAGGGCATAGTGAACATGTAAGTAAGGGCAAAATATTTTAACAATAGGAATAATATACGGTAGCTTTGTTATGAAATTTCCCTTTGAAATTTAGATAAAGAGAAAAGAAAGTTTTGCTGAGAAACTATTTTATCTCTGTTCTCTAAATTTAACTACATTTTTAAAGCTAGCCACAATCCTGAAACTATATTTTTTTTCCCTAAGGTGTCAATAGGCAGTGAAAAACAAAGACTTTGTAATGGTTTTAAAAGTTAATAGGTTTTATTACCCCAAAATTAGGTTTTATAGGTTGTATTACACCAAAATAAGCCCACACTGGCTTGTAGTGCTGCCTAAATTCACCCTTTAAAATTATTAATGGGAATACAAGCTCTTCAAAGAGCATGTCCTCCCACTGGACTTTAATGAGGCAGCACTAAAAGCCAAGGGGTAAAGCCGTTTAGGCGCTCACCCTGGGTACTATTAGGGGAGGAAGGGATGGTAAGATGTGTATTGTTATCCTCTTACTACTTCCTAGATGAAATTGTGATGTCTTAAAATATTATGGGCATTTGGTCAAGCCCTATTTAATTCTATAATCTGATTGGATGGGAATACTAGAGGGCCATTATAAATGAGGGAGAAAATAAATATTAGACCTCCTCGGGATTAGAGGACAGACACACAAAAAACTTTTCTGATAGAAAACAAAACAGTAGACAGAAGAAGGCAACCACATAAAAAACAATTTTACCACACTGTGTTACAGTACATATTTTTGCAGTACACATTTTAACGGTTTGGGTTGGCCCGGATTATTAAAAAAAATGCACTGCTGCATGCATTTCTGTCTGGAAAAGGATGCTTTTTTAATGTATGTATAATTTTAATTATACATACTGTCTATAATAATGTCTTGAGAACGGCCCCGTTAAGGCCCGAAACGCGTCGATATGCGTGTATAGAAAAAATTACTCTTTGTTGGAAGAAACCCAGGAGTGCTCCACTTTCTTTGGTTAACGCTTTATGTCTACTTTGCCGTGGAAGCACCCGGGCAGTTGCTCAGTGTGGATGAGAAGTGCCGCTCCATCTTGTTTATTGTCTAAATAAAGTTTCATATATAGCTTAAATTTACATATGGTGTAAGTGTGGAGTGCCTAGACACATAAGGATTTGAATCCCTGCCCCCAAGAGCTTACAATCTACATGGAAGGAACAACATACAGATACAAGTGAGGGGAGGAATATAAAGTGCTTAAACAGCCAACAATCATTTATAGCGCTGTTTTTTTAGAAAGGAGAAATAAGTTTAGGATTAAAAGATACATTTTTTATTAAGAAAATACAAAAAACCGAACCAAAAATAAAGTAAATGGACTGTCCATTGTGGTCCGTGTCTAGTGTGAATGAGCCCTTAAAAGTAAAAAGAAAGGACAAGAAAGCATGGCCCATGAAAATGTGATGCTTTTAGTTATATTGTACTGTGTCTAAATGATATATTTGTATTCATGTAGTTATTCATGAATGTGTATATAAATATTAAATGCTTGTGTCAAAGCATTAAAGCCCTCCATGTAGCAAATATTAGGATTATGTTTTGCACTACTCTAGCATGCCAATTAACAATGTTCATTATTGCTCCTACCCAGTTTAAATGAAAGATGCAGAAGTTTGCATGTACTATAAATATACAGCAACCAATAAGATCAAAAAGAAGTAACCCATTAAAAAGCTAACATCTGATTGGTTGCTGCACATTAATTGTTTGCAAAACTTTTGCTCCCCTTACATTAACTGCACAGTTCATAAAGTGAACTTTATAAGCTAGCACCAATTTTTAACTACATAATTTAATTTCTTGTCTTCCTAAGCAACGGACTTAAATATGCCTATAGAAATTCACTCATGGCAGAGAATCATTAAGCCCTCAAATGGTGTTAATGTCATATCAATTAGTTATATTAATTGTAATTTTACCAATAATGATCTCTGATTCAATTTTCTACTGGCACCACTTGTGAAAACTAAACTAAAACATAGTGCCTTACCTAATGAGGAAACGAATTACCACTTTGACTAAATCATTCCTAAGAATACCAAACTGTTTACAGTTTTAAGAGAGGAATCAATGTTACATGAAAACAGCTTTTTCAAGGCTGCCATTATCTGATGAAAATATTATTGTAATTATCTATGTCGTTTAAAAAGTAAATAAACATTGGGGAAAAGTTTGCCTGCCACTATATTATTGTTCCACCAAGCCATTTGGAAAGTAATGTGTCACATTTGTTTAATGAATTACAACTCATGCAAGACATTTCAATCCAGTAGTCGTCTAAGGGCACGTTTGAATAAAAATGGGTTAACTATCAAAATTTTTTCTGTCAACCTAAATTTCTCTCAGCCCATGTAACCTTTTTTTCTGTCTAAACTATGTTAGAATTATTATTAGGGTTTGCTACAGGTTTGTCTGGCCTACAGGGAAATGTATAGAAGAGAAACATTAACATTTTAAATGTTACTGAAGGTTACATTGAGAAGTATTGCATTGAGTAGCAGAAATAAATAAATATGTATTTTTTTTACTTGCTGTAATTATAAGCATTACCATCTAAAACACATATTTAAACTAAAACAGAATGTCTTTAGATTTCAGAAAATAAATATGTGATTTATGGATAATATTTAAATGTAGGTATACTTACATTTCTTGATCAGTGCTTGTAGTTAAATAATCTGAGAATGTATAATGTATCACTTAAATATAATGCTGCACATATTTTATAATAATGATACAGAAAATTATTTAATACACAGATAAAATGTAGGGTTTTTTTGGGAGTGGGAGTTGGTGACTAAGGGTGGTTATATTAAAGTAGTGTTCCTTTTAATCACTTAGTGCATCTTTTGTTTGTGTACCTGTATTTCAGCAACAATTTATATAATTTTTATATTTATATATGTAAAATTATATAATTTTACATATATTGGTAAATTTAAAAAATATATATTAAGATATAACTGAATCTTTGTTTTCAATGTACTTTACTCTAAGATGTTTTAGCAGAATTACCATTGGTTTCTTTACTGTGTTGTTGATTCAAGCTACTTCAAAAAGAGAAAAAAATGTTTGGAACAAATAATATAGAAGAAAGATTACTCAAACTGAGAGCTGCAAGGTAACTGCACTTGTCCCTCACCAGCTACAACTTTTCATTTCAAGAAACTGCATCAGGTGTCCAGTTCTGTTATTTTCTCTCAATAGGCTAAAAATTATACAATATATGCCTTCTGCTTCAGAGTACTTCATATTATGAAGCCAGAGAAAATGTAAAGGAGACCTTTGAAAGTAAAGAATCCATTTTTCTCAAGACACTGTATGTTTTTTATTTAGTTAGGCTTACATCATAGAGAAGCAGTTTAAAGGAGAAATAAAGGTGATATCTTTGATTTGCCCAAGACTATTTGTACAATAGTGCATTGCACTCTGCGCTAGAAGCCCAGAGTGCCCCCCTTAGTGTCCCAAGGCCATAGCCCCCATCCTCCGTGTCAAGGCCAGGGTCCCCCCTCTGGCCCAAATACAGCCACCACCACCCCGTCCCCCTCAAATTAAAATTATATATAGCTGAATCATCCCTTAAAGGAAAACTAAACTTAATGTCTTTTAATCCTACTGTAATGTGAAAGCTTTCTCCACAAAATACCGATACATAGTAAGATTTTTCCCTAGTAAGTTGCATTTAGTACATGTAAGAAATAGATTCTGTAACAAAAAGGCTTCCGTTTTGATTCCAGTACAACTTATAGCCCATGTTGACTTCAAATAGCCACGCCCCCTAACCCCAGGATTCACTGTCGTTATGCACAGAATTTATAGCTTCTATTTCTAGGGAAAGATAAACTTTGATGAACCTGCACTCATTGTTGAGTTGCTGGTGGCATACTATGTAAAGGCCATGTTTTAGGGAACACACAGCCCAAGAAATTACAATTTCAAATCCCCTTGTTTACTTATAAAACAATACAAAATAGTTTGCTGCCTGAATTTATTGCTTTTCAGGGCCGCCTCCCTAATGATGCAGGGTGAAGCTCATTACAGAGCGGCACCCTGTAGAGAGGTGGCCGATGCCTGGAAAAAAAACAAAACAACAAAACAAACAACTTACCTAACAGAGGTGTCCCGAATCAATGTGTAAAAAACCCCTCCGAGTTCTGGACAAGCAACACCCCACTTTGGGACAAAGCCCCACTCACTTTCAATTATAAAAACTAATCCCTTCTGGCTGTGAGTAGGGAGGCAGCCAAAAAGTCTAGAGACAGTCCTGTTGCTTCTTTGTTTCTATCATGTTTCAAAAAAATGTATAAAGTGTCTACATATGATTTTGGAAACAAACAGGTCATTGGGACACAGGTATAATTTCCCAGGCTTTTTTTGTTTATATTGTGTTCTTAGCAATAGATAAAGATTCTACATGTGGTGGTATCCAACCTAGTAGCCCATGTGAGATAGAGGTAGAATGTCTTTTTTTTTTTTAAGCAAGACACAGTTTAGAAGGTTGCAGGTTTAATTCCCAATACTTTTATTTTTTATTGAAATGTTAATATTCTGTTTCTTATATCCTTGTAATAAATAAACTGAAAAAATTACTTTCCTTTTTTGTATGAAAAGCAAAGGAAATTATCATTGTAAGGAACAGGAGCATTTGTAATGTGTTTACACAAAAACTGCAATGCAATCTGGGTATTCCCAGCTAAGGTGAATTATGGAAGCTGACCCCTAGTACCCACAGGTTCATTTCATAAATCACCCAGCATCCATACAAAGAGAGAGGCAAGACAGCTTTTGTATCTTTGTGCTCTTTCAATTTGGGCAATGTTGTCTGAGGCCCTTTAAACCCACAATAGTTTAAAAGCTGACAGATGAATTTCTAACTTGTTAAGTAGCATAATGTTCTTCTCCCCCTGCCCACACATGCTCTGATGAGATAGCAAGGGAGAATAGCAATCAGTCATTGGCTGTGATGTCAACTGTTACATCAATTGCTAACCTGAAAACACTTTGCTCTCTTCACTTTGTACTGGTCTCCTCCCCCCAGACACAGACAGTTATTTATCAGCGTGTTGATTGGCTAATTAGTTAATTTCCTAGTAATGTGTGTCTGAACCTTTTGCTTTAAATTGAGATCTTTCTAAGGGGGGAGCATTGCTGGGGGTTAGAGCAGTGCAAACTGAATCAATGTGCATCTTGGGCTAAGTGAAAAATGGGGGTTATTCAGTAAAAGTTCTTATTTAAAATGGTGCTATTTTGCACCAACCAATCAGATGTTAACTTTCAAATGTTACATAAGTTCTGATTGGTTGGGGCAAAATTAGCACCATTTTAAACCATAAGAACTTTTCTCCCTGTATGTCTTTATTATGGCTGTGTCTCACTGTCATTTTTACTCTATTACCTAAAGCTCACTTCATCTCTCTCTCCTCCGTCCCACTGTCGTTATTCTATTCATATCTCACCATCACTTCTTTCTACCTCAGCTCACTGCTCCCATGCACTATACCAGCTCTTTACCAACACTGCACTCCATTATTGGTCTGACACAAATAAACATCACCACCTCAAATCCATCTCACATATCAGGTTTCTATTTGTTCTGGTACTCATTGTTGCTGGGGATGTATTGCCTAATCCTGGCCCCTGCAATATCTCAGTTTCCTATTGTCCTCGACCTACTCTTCCTTTACTCCCCCCAACACGACTCTGCTATTGAGGCCTCCGTTATTACAGGAGGTCTCTGCCTCTCTGCCATACACCTCGCTCCTTGGGTCATGGCGGAGGTGTCGGCCTCCTTCTTTCCACCGCCTGTCGTTTTAATGTCATTATCCACTCACCCGCCTTCTCGTTTACATCCTTCGAGTTTTTTACATTTCCTAACCTCTACCGCTACGTGTAGCTGTGGTGTATCCACGACTCCCCCAGATACATTCCTCTCAGACTTTGAGACCTGGCTTACCATCTTCCTCTCTACTGACGTTCCTGTTCTAATTCTGGGAGACTTCAACTGTCACAACTCTGCTCTGTCCTGGCCCTCTCGTTTCCTTCACATCCTCTTTGGATCTTCATCAGTGGACAACTACCGGTAAGCATAAGGATGGCCACTTCTGGATCTTGTCTTCACTAAAAACCTCATCTTTTAAAAGTAACCCCTACCTGCTTTCAGATCGCCAACTTATTACTTTTCTTGCTCAACATTATCCTGTTTCTCTTGACCCTCCTTCTTGTGGGTATGTCAGTAATACCCAGGCCATAGATCTTCCGGTGCTGGCTTCTTCTCTCTCCTCTAGTCTCTCAATCCTTATGTGCAACTCTGACCCTGACTTGCTTCTTAACTCCTATAACTCTGTCCTGACTAATGCTATTGATTCCCTTGCCCCCTTGCAACCCCACAATCAACGTATCTCGAATCCTCGCCCCTGGCTCAGTCCCACTACCAGTTTTATACGTAAATAGACTAATAAAAGTAGCTGGGCACACCAGTCTTACAACATTACAACAATGTGTTTATTGTGACGTTTCGGCACACAGTCTGTGCCGTCTTCAGACAAAAATATAAAGTTCAAAGTACTACACAAGCTTAAAAAGGGAGTAGCATAAATACAGAGGTCCTCTAGTGGTGGGAAATATAAAGTGCAAAACAGCGCTAAGGTGCTTTCCAGAATAAAAAGGCATAGTGCATAATCAGGAAATACAGACACTTGGCAATATTTCTAAAAGAGCAATAAAATATAAATATAGTGTTAACATGTGTGCTAAAATAAGACGATAGAATAATAGCACATCAATACAAAAACTTTCAATATATAATAATAAGTTAATACTATTCCAAGTATTAAGTATATAACTCACATGGCGTTACCTTGAATATAAATAATATAATTAAGGAAAAAAGAAGGAACTGCATATTTATATCTTGTCACACCGACCCAGAAGTAAAAGTGCACACGTGCTGCTAAGCGGATGTGGAGAAAGTCTCGTACACAGGCTGACTTTCTCCATTACAAATTTATGCTACCATGCCTCAACACTACACTTTCGGGAGCAAAACAAAAATACTATTAGACGCTTATAAATAATAAATCAATAACACGCCACCTGTTCTCTATCTTTAACTCCCTTCTCCGTCCCTCGCCCACTGACTCTCCTCTCTCTCCACACTCCCCCAAGACAATGATATGCAAATATATTTTTCCACCCCCACTCTTAGTCCTGACACCCAATCACGCATCTCCGGCTGTCTCCGTGCTGTCTCCTCGTGGATGGCACATTGGTGCCTCAAACTAAACCGGATTAAAACCGAACTAATCATTTTTCCACCTAAACCTGGTCCTATCCCACTTTTTTCCATTTCTGTGGACAACACCCCCATTTACCCTATTCAGTCACTTTCAGTCAACGGCATGTTGCTTAGGGGTTATTATTGACTCCTCTCTCTCCTTTTCCAATCACATTAACTATGTTGCTAAAACCTGACGTAACATTGCCAAGATCCGTAGATTCCTTTCTCTTCCAACAACTGCTATGCTTATCTATGCTCTCAGCCTATCACGTCTGGATTATTGTAATCTTCTGCTTTCTGGTCTTCCTGCTTCCCATCTTCAGTCCACAATTAACTCTGCCGCACACTTTGTCTCACTCTCTAACAATCGGGATATTAAATCTCCTCTCTGCCGCACATCTACCTGGCTCCCCATTAAACAAAGCATTATCTACAAAACCCTTCTTTTAATATGCTTGTGAAGGTTCATCCAGGTCATGGTATATCTGTTGTATTCAATTAGATCAACTGGACTTGAAGTTTAGTTCTTGAAGACGTTTCGCTAGTCATCTGACTGGCTTTCTCAATTCAGAATGACTTGTACAAGAATCTTTGGCAATTATGTACCCAATTAGCATATCACAGCCAAGTGTTAAGGGTGTGATTGAATAGTGGCTAAGAGGTGTTATAGGAACGCCCAGAGTAAGGTGCCAAAACAGCATTGTACATGGCTTAATATTTAAATCCCAAACGGTATGCATATGGCATACCGTTTGATGCAGCACATTTGGGAGATTGATAACTTGTAACTTTTTTTTACATTCCATGAGGTTTTGGTGTGATTTTTACATTTTGAAGTTGTTTTTGGTTCATTTTTTCAGAAAAGTGTAAACGTCTACGAGGAACTGTGCCCAAACCATGAATGGTATGAATGAACAAACTACAGTGTTACATAGATGAAGGTGTGTAGATTGTAGATTGTAAGTATATAGTTTATGGGGGTTATTTCTAAGTTAGGGGGGTGTTTTGTGGGAAAAACTGCAGACTGTTCAAATTCAGAGTTGACTAAATATTTTTGCTGTTTTTGAGCAATCATGCATTGTCTCACTTTGCGGCTTTTCACTTTCATGTCGGCGTGTGTAACCATGCATATGGCATACCATTTGATTCAGGACATTTGGGAGATTGATATTTGGTAACTTTTTTTTACATTTCATTGAATTTTGGCAGGATTTCTACCTTCAAAAATTGATTATTATTAATTTTTTCTGAAAATTTGCAAAAAGTGTGAACTTCTACGAAGAACTGCGCACAGCGTTACATAGCTGAAGGTATGTAGATTTCAGGAATATATAGTTTGTGGGGGTGTTTTGTAAAGAAAAATTGCAGACTATTCAAATTCGGAGTTGGCTAAATATTTTAGCTTTTTCTGAGACATTGTGCATTGTCTCACTTCGTGGCTTTTTGCTTCCACATTCACGCGTGTAACCACACATATGGCATACCGTTTGATTCAGGACCTTTGGAAGATTGATATTTGTTAACTTTTTTTTTACATTCCATGAGGTTTTGTCATGATTTCTACCCTTTGAATTTGTTTTTTGTTCATTTTTTCAGAATAGTGCGACATTCTACGACGAACTGCGCCCACACCATTGATGGTATGAATGAACAAACTACAGCGTTGCATAGCTGAAGGTGTGTAGATACAGGAATATATAGTTTGTGTGACGTATTTCTGGTTGTTTTGTGGAAAAAAACTGCAGACTGTTCAAATTCGGAGTTGGCTAAATATTTTCGCCTTTTCTGAGCCATTGTGCATTGTCTCACTTCGTGGCTTTTCGCTTCCACGTCTGCGCGTGGCATACGGTTTGATTCAGGACATTTGTGAGATTGATATTTGGTAACTTTTACATTCCATGAGGTTTTGACATGATTTCTACCTTTTGAATGTTGTTTGATGTTCATTTGTTTTAGAAAATCTACAAAGATTGCAAACTTCTACGAAGAACTGCGCCTACACCATTGGCGGTATGAATAAACAAACTATAGCATAGCTGAAGGTGTGTAGATTTCAGGAATATATACTGTTCAAATGCAAAGCTGGCTAATTTTTTTTGGCTGCTACTGACATTTGGCACTGGTCCCGTTCTGGGTTAGTTGGTAGCCATGTCTCTGGGTATACCCATGAATGTGGCATACCGTTTTATTTGGGAGGGGTTAGGATTTCATATTTGAGATGCGGTTGAACTTTCCTCCACAGTTTTTAGCTGAAATTCGCATTTGATTTTGTCTCTGATTTTACAGTTGAGGAAAAAAAGGAAAATGTGAGAAAATAACTTACAATTGGATGAAGTGCTGCGCCCAAGTATCTGCATTTTGATCGAAACTTACCTCACTCATATCCTGCGGGTGTGTAGTTTCTAAAAATATCTCACTTGTGGGGATATTTTAGTTAATTTGGTAGATATTCTATGTTAACCGTCAGAAGTGGTTATATATTTCAATTTGGTGTAATATTCTTGAAGGTGCAGTTTTAGTTTGGGGGGGTCTCCTGTACAGGAAAAGTGGGGTACCTACATATATCTGGTATCGTTGTACTCTGGAGTATCAGAGCTTAAAATAACTATAAATAAAAATGAGAAAAATCCATTAAAATTTGCAAATGTTACATTTTTTTTTCCATATTTTACCCATAATTCCAGAAGAATTTCCAGAAAAGTTACAAAATACTGTTAACGTGTAAAAGCACACTTTGTGCTGAAAAAAAACAATGTATAATATTCCTGAGTTACTGCAAGGTTTCCTACTGTAAAATTAGTCTAAAGCGATTAAGGGCAAAATCCTGAAAATTCTGCTGGCACTTAACGCAAAAAAATGAAATTGTGCTGGCACTGAAAGGGTTAAAGGGTCACTGTACTCACTCTTACTTTATATTATCTGAAACTACAATTTGAGAGAAGTAAAATGGTGTGCCTCACATATTTATCTGTGCTTGTTTTGCCATTAAATTATTAATGTTTAGTGAGTGCTCCTAATTGCCCCCACCCTCTCTTACTCACTGCCTTCTTTTAGTGTCTGTGACACTTATTAGTTCTGCACAGCATCACCATAGACCCTACTTTGCTTACACATCTCCCTCATCCCTGCTGTCTTTTCCTATGCTGATTCTCATAATTGTTGCAGAAAGTGTCCTGTCAGATAGCTAAAGATCCTAGGAAGAGGTAATTTATGGGTCAAATATTACAATCTTTTCTCCTGGAGTGACAGATCTTTCCCTGTAAATTCTGTGATTAAAATGATGATTTCTTAGGATCTACAGCTCAGATTAAAAATCTCAAAATGTTTGGAAGTAGTGGGATCTTGCTGTATCTAATTTTATAATTTTTGAAAATTCCATTTTTTAGAGTACAGATACCCTTTAAACAATATGTTGAACACAAATGATAACATTTCCCACTTGTATAGTTTTAATTTTTTTAAAGATCCCAATTTAATGTTATTACCATTTACTGTAATGTATATATGGTTAATACAAAACCAGAGAGAATAATATTATGCTATATTTATTTTCGGAACAAATAGTAAATGACTAGCAAATAGCAACCTGGTTTAATTGTAACACAATTGAAAATGTGTGGTATATGACCAACAGACCTTAAAGGGCATGTCCACCCCCAAACTAAAATTTAAAGTTAACCTAATCACACCCCCACCCCGCCCAAAACTAGACCTTGCTTAGTTTAAAGGACATGTAAACTGTGCCAAATTATTTTTCAACTAATCACACAGTAATAATGATTAATTATCACCAATCTTAAATCTGCTTTTTTTCCCCATCTCTGACCTTCCTATCCCTTGGGTTTTTTAGCTCTGGGTGAATTACTTTTTAAAGGGGCAGGGCACTGCTAGTCAGTAGAAAACTGTCAATCACCCAGCCCCTCCCCCGACACACTACATGTAGAAACTATCCATTCTATTAAAGAAATGCTTACTTCTGTCACTGCATGGCTAATTGATTCAGCATTATGCTCATCAAAAGGAATAAGCATTGGCTGTTGCTCTGTACTCTACCTGTGCCTGCAGCTAACACCTAATCCTGCAGTTAGCTGCTGTATGTGTTAGGCATTCAAAATATAAAAAAATATAAAGGCAAGTTATTTTTTTTTTACTTTAGTGTCCCTTTAAAACTCTCTGCGAGGCTTCTAAGTATACTTATCAGCACTTGTTCCCTCATCTGTCTTCTGCTGCTGCTGCTGCTCTATGCCTTTTCTGTGCATGGCAGCAGCAGAAGGGGCCAGACTGGCAGCAACATCAGTAATTGGGGTAATTAGGTTTACTATAAATTTTAGTTTGGTGGCAGAAATGCCCTTTAAGACTGAGAAGTGTTTGTATGTTTTACAATTAAGAGCTTGTTCACACTAGGTCCGTATTTGTTTGTTTTTGGAAAGAAATGCATGAAGCAGTAAATTTTTTAAAGGGATCAGATTGATCCAGTCTATAAAAAAATTATAAGTGCGGCACGCATTTCTGTTCAGAAATGGATTTGTTTTCAGGAAAAAGGGACCACAACACATGGACCAAAATGGAAGAAAATAACGGACGGTCAGTTTTGGTCTGTGTATGTGAAAGAAATTAGGCTAGATAAAATAATTTTATATCAGGCTGTTTGCAAAACATACTTATAGCGCAATATACTGTAGTTGCATGTACCCCATGGATATTTAGAAAACCTACTGTATATGAGCAGTAGGGCTGCTCATATTAACAGTACTATTACATAATGTTAAAAGAACACCTGTTCTGCAGTTCTACATTGAATAAAAGTCTGTGCAAATCTCATTTTTATTAGCTGGACTGCAGATGGGACAGAACAGCTTGTGTGCCTTGAGAAATGCAGCTTTTCAATATTGTAAAATAGATAATTAACTAAACCACATGTAAGTTTAAATAATGGTGTAAGAGTTTTAAATGGAAAATTGATCCCTGAACAATACACAGCATTTCTTTTGTCGTTAATCACTAATTATGCTTATACTAACCTCTGATATAATAATGTCAACTCTGATTGTTGGCGCTGCATTCCTTAATTAGATGTGACAACTTTGCACAATTGTTTGTCTCTAGAGATGTCAAGTTCAACTAGCTGGTTCACCTAAAAGAATATAACCTTACATTCGTAGACCCTTTTTCCTATTAATTTAACTTTAATCAGAGAAATACGACTGGCACAACACATGAAGCATATACACAGTACTGTAAACCACTAAGCATTTAGAGTGAAATCCAGTTAATTATATTCAGGTCAAGGATGACAGGTTTCAATTACACATCCAGAATGTAAAAATTAATTGGAAAGACTTCACACACAAAGATAATTTGACACCGTTCAACTGATCAGGAACACACATTTTCAAGGCCAAAATACCAGTGTATAATTTATAGTTGTATCTAAAATCAAAATTTTCACTGCAGAATAGGAAAAAAGTTTGCAAAGAAATGTCTAAGATAGCTTTAGGAAAATTATTTATGTACTGCTCTTGTGCATAAAAAAAGATACAGGGAACCTATCAAATACATAAATAACTGCCCTGATTAAACAACTAAGGTTAATATCAATTAAGCTCTTTGACCAGATAAAATACA
The DNA here is from genome assembly GCA_019447015.1 of Hymenochirus boettgeri. Taxonomy (NCBI): domain Eukaryota; kingdom Metazoa; phylum Chordata; class Amphibia; order Anura; family Pipidae; genus Hymenochirus; species Hymenochirus boettgeri. The sequence goes on along the minus strand of CM033473.1, from coordinate 149,534,446 downwards.
TTCTCAGGTCTTAAGGAATTAAGTTCAGTTCCTCTTTTTTCTCAGATTCGCTCATATCTGGAAATGTGCTGATACCTGGTAATAACAGACCTGTAAGCTTTACTTCAGAGGTGGGGAAGATACTGGAAATTTTGATACATGAACATATTCTTGAGTATGTTTCAAGGAGGATGTGCAATTGTTGATGCAGGTATGACCACCCCTTTTTTAAACTTTTGTTATACTGTAGGGCTTCCTCCCCAGCCCCAACCACTATATTAATATGTGCAGAAACTCCCCCGATCATTACTTACCTTACCTCTCTCCCCTGTCCCGCACTGCCGGCAGCCGCGTCCGTGATTGGCTGCCTCTCAGCCAATCACGGACGCGGCTGCCGGTCTTGAGATATTATGGGTAAAATATGTAAAAAAAATGAAAAATTTGCAAATTTTCATGGATTTTTCCCATTTTTACTTATAGTTATCTTAAGGATACGCCCAAAAATCTTACCATTTGTAAAAGCTCTGATACTCCTGAGTACAACGATACCAGATATATGTAGGTACCCCACTTTTCCTGTACAGGAGACCCCCCCAAATTAAATTGCACTTTCAAGAATTTTACACCAAATTTAAATACATACCGTATATACTCGATTATAAGTTGATCGGAGTATAAGACGAGGTACCTATTTTTACCTGAATTTTTTTTTAAAACTGATTGACTTGAGTATAAGCCGAGGGTAGAAATTAGTTGCCCTTTAAATGGACAGCAGAATTCCCATACATTAATCCCATACAGTAAAAGCCACATCCAGTACCAGTAACCTCGAATCCCTTGGCACTCCAGATGTTTGGAAACTACAACTCCCAGCATACTTTGTTGCTGGGAGTTGCAGTTTCTAAACATGTGGAGTGGCAAGGTTCAGTAAACTTTTAATTAAGCTTACCATCATTTACAATTCTACTGACCCCCATATAGTAAAGGGCACTCTGACCCCCATATAGTAAAGGGCCATCTGACCCCCATATAGTAAAGGGCACTCTGATCCCAATAGCTAAAAATGTCACCTGAGAGTTGTAGTTTCAAACTATTATTTGCACTGAACTAGCAGCTATTTTTTGCCCCAAACTGAGGAGACCCATCAGATTTACAGCATCCAGATGAGCAGTGACAGTGCTGAGTGAGTCCAGCAGCCTGACTACAGGAAGCAGGAAGTGTAAAGGCAGATCAGCTCCTGTAACTTTCTATGCAGGTTAACACAGCGCCACGTACTGGTTACTATCCGTTACTGCAGAATTTTTATCTAAATTAGGACTTGACCTGAGTATAAGTCAAAGTTAGGTTTTCAGGCTAACTTTAAAGCCTTAAAAATTCGACTTATACTCAAGTATATACGGTAACCACTTCTGACGGTTAACATAGTATATGTACCAAATTAACTAAAATAGCCCCACAAGTGAGACATTTTTAGAAACTACATAACCACAAGATTTTATGAGTGAGGTAAGTTTCAATCATAATGCAGAAATCTGGGTGCAATTTTAAATTTAACTTTAAACTCGCTTCATAGAACTTTGCAAAAGAAGCCAGAAGTGATAAAAGACTTTACCAAATTTATTGAAAGAATGTTAAATAACAAAAAGGACAGCTTAGAAGAATTTTATCAAGCAAAAATTTGGATAATTTTATCTGTTCAAAACAAACACTTTGAAGAAGGATATAGCTGTATCCCGGAAGTTAAAGAGGAAGTTAAAGTGCTTCATACAAATTCCTTGTCTGCTAAAGAAAAAATATTACAGGAAGATTCCAAATTTAAGTGCTTCATATAGATTCCATTATTCCTTGCCATTCAAAGAAAGCTGTTGAAAGTTTCATATCTTTTCGGAGAAAGCTGTTAAAGTTTCATTACCAACTATGGTTGCAAGGTGGCTCATAGCATTGTACTGAAAGCAAACAGAACCATCATCCTTCTCTGTCTCAAAAATTCAGTTGTTACAGCCAAAGAATGTATTATACTCAGTTACAAGAGATGGAATACAAATTCATGAAAACTTTGCTGTTGTGTGACATAAGTATGGGGAGCTTCAGATATTGCGATAAAATGAATTAAGCTATGTGACTCTTAACAGCCCTAATCACTCCACATTTTGGTTAATTTACATTCCCTACTTTATGAAGATATCTATGTGAAAAGATTATTGAAGTGTATTAAGGCCAAATCCAACTAGAATAATAACCAGGGGAGCGAGTGATCAGGTCAATAGCTTACCTTCTTTCCTGGCTCCTGATCGTTTTATTGAACAATGAGCGGTAAGACACAGCTCCTTTATCTCCCATTCGTCAATAAAACTAAATGGCCAAACTTTATTTTTTAGTGGATATACCCTTTAAAAAAAAACATTCAGAATATAAACAGGGGCCGGACTGGCAGCCGCATCTGCGATTGGCTGAGGGGCAGCCTATCATGGGCCCAGCTGCCGTATATGGAGTGCGCCTCAGGAACAAAGGGCTGTAAATACAATTCTGATAATTTTATTAATGAAATAACTTGGTGGGTCAGGGGTGGGCAGGGGGCATCTACAATATATAAAAAGGAATTAACACTAGGTGGAAAGGCACAATGGATGGATCTGGATGGTGGGAGGGAGGAAAGGGCTCCCCTGCACATGTCACACTAATTCCCGGAGGCTACAGAAGAGGCAGAAACATTTTGGCAGGAAGACAGCTCCTACTGTTCACTTTCCTTGACTTTCGACAGGCACTGTAGGAGAACCACAAGAAACTAATATGTAAGGTACACAGCAGGGCAAGTAGTGGGTATAATTTTAATTTTGGGGGTAGACATGCCCTTTAAGAATGATTTAAGACAAGAATTTAAGTACCCTTCTCTTATCTGGAAGATACACATACAAGGAAATATACGGAGAGCCGCATCACTCTTTCCGATATTAAAGTCATGCTAACCGATTTACCAGCAGTTATCATGACTAAGACAGGAGACTCTCTACGTGTTGAACAGCCCAAGATATACAGAAATAACTGATCAGAAAGTTAGGGGGTGGGAGGTTCTGAATTTGTGGTCACAATACCACTTCCTCCTTCTAATCTGTGGTTGGCTCATGCTCAGTGCAGGAGAAAGCAGAAGAAACCAGAAATAGATTGAGTGACAGTGACTTAAGGAGATGTGGGAGGGGCCACAGGGGGTTTCAAGGGGAATGCAAGGGGAGGGGCCATGGTGGCCCACAAGGAGAAGGAGACAAAAGGGAAGAGGGACTGTCACATGGTTTTAGAGAAGGACATGCAGGGGATCTGGTGATGATGCTACCTTATCACCCTTAAAAGGGACACTAAGCCATTATAACCCTGTACCTTGCATCTTTATCTATTATTAGCACTGATGCCTTGCAGCACTGAGGTCCTCAGTTCGATTCCACCCTTGGACTCACCTGCAAGGAGTTTGTATGTTCTCCCTGTGCTTGTGTGGGCACTCCGGTTTCCCCCACAATCATAAAGACCTACTGATAGGTTGTGTCAAATAATTGTAAGCTCTTCGGGGCAGGGCCTGATGTGAATGTATACATGTAATTGTAATGCACTACGGAAGATGTTGTTGCTATATAAATCCACAATAATAACAATAATAATTATTCACAAGGAGGTGAGATCGCTTATTTCCACCTCCCTGTAAATAATAGAATGACCGTGTTCCAGAGTTAAACTTACCTGTTGGCGCGCCACTTGCAGCTTCTCATTAGCTGATTGGTGCGCTGTTCTGATTGCGCTCCTAACTTTATTAAAAGGTGCACAAAACATAGGAGTGTGGTTAAGAGCGTGCCACCTGTTGGTGAGAAGCTGCAGTGGCAGGTAAATTTAACTCTTGAACCAGGGCATTCTATCATTCACAAGGAGGTAGGAATAAGCAATTTCCCCTTCCTGTGAATACTAGATAAAGATGCAAGATACAGGATTAAAATGGTTTAGTGTCCCTTTAATTACTTAGTATAAGGCTGACTGTCATTGGATACTAAATATCTTGTGTAAAAACGGGATATTCTTTGATTCGATATGGGAGTTGAAAAGAATGATTGCAAGTGTCCTTCTATCACAGTAAGAAAGGCAGCTACTTTACCACTGGTAGTTTTAGTGATTTTAAACCTGTGGATTATACAACCATGTGGTTCAGGCAGAAAGGTTACATCGTAAATCATATTATATTGTCAATTCTGAAACGCAAACGTGTCCATAAAGTCTAGAAGCACCCCTGCATACTGCTTTCAAATTAACATGAAAGGGAATTACAAAATAATCGCACCTTACCAACAAATCAGTTGGTAAACTTAGGGCAGGACTGTGGCCTAAACATATTTCTCAGACATTGCGAAATAAGACCGTAAAATCAGTGTTTTACTATAGAATGAACATTATTTTACTGTATTACTTTTTTTCCCTTTTAATAAGCCATCTTTTCAGAAGAATACTCAGCAGGCACAGCTGTTATTCTTAATTTTTTCCAGCTAAATCAAAGATAATTGGACTTTTGAGTATCTTTAAATTGTACTCTGGGTAAAGGGAATTGCATGCACCATCATTTGCATTACCAATAAAGACTACTTTTTTTTCCTTTGGATTTAAAACGACTGTGTAGCATATTAATAAAGCAAAAACAGAGACATTGCACATCACAGATACATTTTTTTGTTAGATTTGGTTACAAATGAACACTCTTATGTGTAAAAATCAGTGGCAGGTTATCCATTGACCCGTGTTATAGAAAAAAAAATATTTATAAAAAATACAAGGAAATGATTTTAAATAAAAATGAAACAAATTATTGTTTCTAAATACAGTAAAACGTGGGAGCTGCAGTATCAGGGACAAATCAGGGACAATGCTTAACCCTCCAAATCTTACTGTATTGATGGAGCATGGAAGGTAGGTTGCAATCCAAGGCTTACTTTAATAAGGGCATGTCCACCCCCAAAACTATAATTTCCCCCACTACTGGCCCCACTCTGTAGTGTAATAAAATCCTTACCTTACATCCCAGCTCCAAATGGTTCTCCTGTAATCCCACCCCCCCCACAAAGTCCCAAAAACTGCCCACCAGGAGGATAGCAGAGTCCTCCTGTCTCCCCTCCAGGAGAAGTTTGGCATGCGCACTGCAGGCCTTCTCCCATTTTGCAATCCCTCCCTGGTCTCCAAACAAGTACCCTTGTCCCTCCTAACTTTAAAATGTCTTCAGGATCATGCTTTTAGCTGTAATCTATTCAGACTTACAGCTGTTTTAGTAGTGATGTGGCCCTGTAACTATTCAGAAAAGATTGATTTGATTTTTTGGGGGTCGTTTGCTTGTCACAGAGATCTAGAGAGAGTGCAAACCAGAAAGTGTAGATTTACAAGCTTATAAATTAAGATCCAGAGAAGCTAGAGACATCACCATAGGCTTGTTGAAAAGGTACAAGAGATATATTTTAACACTAGTTTATGTATATGAAGACCACATTTAAACCTTTAAAGCGGCCCTAGTTTTCCTTTAATAGTCCATATTTGCTTTCCTAATACTACAGTATACTGATTATAGCCATGCTTTAGAGAATTTTTTTCACCAGACTTGAAGGCCACCAAGAAAGTTGTAACCTCTTTTTTATCCAGACATTTTGTTAAGCTTACACCCAAATGTGTTTTTCAACTGTCACAGTTGACATATGCAAGTCCTCAAATTGTTCTTTTAAAGAAACCTTGCAACTGTTAGGAAGCCTCTTCTAGTCATATATTGTAACTGGTTTAGCTTTATCTTGGAGTGGGGGATATGATGGAGTTAAATATGGCTAAATGATGTAATTTGACTAATTATGTTAATGGTATTGACTGAAATAGACTTTATATAATACATGTTGTCATTGTTTCTATAACAGCAGAATGCCACTCACTAGGCTGATTAGGCAAAAGAATGGCAACGCATGGAATTGAGTTTTAGGCACAAACTAAATGACATGCAGTACCAGTCAAAAGTCTAAACATACCTTCTCAGTCAATGCTTTTTAGCTATATTTATTATTTTCTACATTTAAGATAAAAAAAAAATAATATTTCAATCAACTATAATATGCTTTGTGTTTTAGCCACTTTTTGTTTAACAACAATTTTGCAAAGTCTTGGCATTCTTTCAATCAGCTTCATAAGGTAGTCAAATGAAATGGATTTCTTGAAGGAGTTCACAAAGTTGATGAGCAGTTGTTGGTTGTTTTACCTTAATTCTGCAGTCCAACTCCAAAAAGCATCTCGGGTTTATTCCAAATTGATCCTTCTTGGTTAAATAGCCCTTACATAGCCTAGAGGTGTTTTTGGATTCATTGGCCTGTAATAACAAATTACTGTTCTACTAAGTGAATGTAAAATGCTGTGGTAGCCATGCTGTGCCTTGAATAAATTACCGACTGTCACAACAAAACAACTCCCGTCTATCACTTCTCTTCATCCATGCTCAGGGTGGGAACTCTTTCCTTTTCTGCATTCTGTTTTATACTTGTGTAGAAGAAATAATTCTCCACTGTGGACTTTTTGTCCACCCACAGTAGTGGTTCTTTACAACAATTTGGCTATGAAGGCCTAATCCCAGGTGTTTATAGGGTTTATGGCACCTGAAACAACTTTTGAATGGTGCCTATAGGCATACAGGGTGGTAAAGTGGGCATGGCTTTTCTAGGAAAGTGGGTGTGGCTTGTAAAGGTGGGGTGTGGTAGGCTGACTTAACACTGGGTGGTAGACTAGAGGGCTGACTTAATACGGACTGGTGAACTAGAGGACTGACTTTGCACTGGCTGATGAACTGGTAAATATGCCCATAATAAAGACTGGTAAATATAAGATGCCCATGCATACATAATGTCAAACATGCATACATAATGGCACACACCTATGTGCAAATAAATACATAGACTGGCACAAACATGCATAGACACATACATAAATACAACATACATACAGAATGATACACACATGCATACCATATTTTAAATTAATCTACAATATTGAAAAAAGCATTCAAAGTTGCAACTAAACTTTTATTTGGTACTCTGTGTCAATTCACAAATTAAATTTATAGCTTTCACAAATATCAGGGAACTAATATATAACTGATGAAGCCCCGATGGCAGACATCACTGGGGTAAAACAGGTGTAGGTGGAGCGTTTGTGGGGTTTTTTTTGTTTTTTTTGCATCCACTTAGGAGTCCTAGATGCTGGCTGGTCTTGTCTGGGGATTTTTGGAGGCGCAATATTGGTGAATGAAGTAACAGTGGTTCCAAATGAAGTAACAGAACTCCCGTATGCAGAGATTACTAATGTGCACCGAATGAAGAGTGTGGCCGCTGGCTGTATTACAGTTTCCTTTTTTAACTTATGAGCCAGGTAAGACCTCTCACGCTAAGTCCTGCAGTTGCTGGTCTGCTTGGATGTGAGAGATTATTTTGGAAGCCAGATTTTAAATCAAATTTCTCTACTGATTTTTATATTGGATATAGTTACTAAGAGCCCAGAGGACAGTGTACTTAAGTGATGTTTTAATTGTCAGGGACGCCTGACACCTTGGGATTATAAGTGTGTTTTTAATGTAATTCAATATAATATTTGTTGTTGCTAGAGCACTTTAAGTTTGTAGACACAGTGAATCATAATAAACATTAGGATTTTGAACACTGGAATCTGCCAGTGCATTTTATAGGGGCTCTTTTGATAGTCCTAGTGCAGTCCTTTCTTTTTGGGTTGTAACCATTATATAACACCCCATCTCCTAACGTGTTTTTGCCCTATATTAACACACTAAACATATCCTGGTAATTCCAACTTAAAAAGATCCTTTTCTCTGACCCATACAATCAATTGGCACCACTCCAATTAATCCTGAACTCTGCAGCTCAGCTCATTCACTTTTCTTCTTGCTCTTGGCATTGTACTTATTATTTTTTCCAGGTCGTTAAATCTCTTTTGGGGCTATTTTGTCTGGGGAAAAAATTAAACTGCCTAATAATAATGTAATGATAAGTTGTAAAATACTTGAAGCCCCACCTTCTCTGATTAACTTTAAAAGGTGCATATAAATAAGGTTAAGGTAAGAATAATGACTTGAAAATTAATTAAACAATCAGTGGGGAATTTACAGAGAGCTGCAAGCACTCCTCTAGGGATATTTAATATCATGCTAGCAATTCACTTTTAAAGCCACATTAACACTTTGTAAATGAATTACCATATATACTCGAGTATAAACCGAGGTTTTCAGGCTTTAAAAAAAAGACTGAAAATCTTACCTCGGTTTATACTCGAGTCAAACGTTCTCCTACCTTGTCCGGTGGCCGCGCGATCCGCATCTTCAGTGCGCTTCCGGATGACGTTACTACCCAGCGCCTCTTACTTTGCGGCGCCGAGTAGTGACATCATGCTGAAGCACAGAGGATGTGGAGCGAGGGGCTGCCGGACAAGGTAGGAGACTACCACAGGGACACCAGGGAAGCACAGAATAAGCTGTTAGTGATCCTCAGCAGATAATAGTTTACAAGCTCCCCACATCAGGGGACACAGAGACCCTAAGAATGTGAAATGAGTTGAGCCAATACTTAGAAATAAGAGTAAAACCTTTATTTGTGCATACTGTATGCACAAATAAAGGAGGATTTACCCCTATTTGCCACTTAAGATGTTTGAAAACTACAACTCCCAGCAATAAAGCATCCTGGGAGTTGTAGTTTCCAAACATCTTAAGTGGCAAATACACCCTCGGTTTATACTCGAGTTAGTCTATTTTCCCCTTTTTTATGTAAAACTAGGTACCTCGGTTTATACTCAGGACGGTTTATACTCGAGTATATACGTTAGAATGCCTTTAAGATAAGAATTTTTTGACAGACAAGATGACACACGACTATTACCGGACGACCGTAATAGACAGCCATTTCGTGTGCCGATATTGTTCCAATTTCATCTGTTTCTTACAAAATCGTTCATTCTCATGACTTCATGTGTGTACTTCGCTTTATAGTGCAATTAAATTTTTCAAAATACTGTTACATTCCTATTTTTCTGAACCCCACTCCCACAAAAAAAAAGAAAACAAAAATCAGTAATTACTGTAATTTAACTAATTAGCTTGGCTACTTAAAAAAGTAAATGTTTTCAAGAAATGATGTTTAATTATCTTAGTTAATACGTTTTAGGGAACTTAATGCAAAATTACAGAATTCCTGCTGTTCTTTAATCTAGACTTAAATAGTTTCTTTGATGGAGACGGTTACTCGCTATGATCCTTAAGAAAATGCTATAGTAATAATAACAAAATAGGGAATATACATATTCTTCTGTTCAAAACATTACAAGATATACATACTGTAGTTTGAAAACTAGGGGGAGGGGGGGGGATTATTTTGGTTTAAGACAACGTGGTAAATTTGAAGTTACCTGTATAGTTCCCCTACACCCTGGTTACTGTAAACACAAGAGAAAAAAAAGTCTCTGCCATCCTGTGTAGCCCATCATCCTGCCTGCTGCATAACTGTGCTGCAAGGCTGGTTCACACTACTATCAATGTATTGTGACACATATTGTATAAAAGTGCATATACATTATAATGTATTTTTGATTTTTTTTATACTTAACAATTTCATTTGTTTCACCAATGTTTTTAAATTCATTTAAATTGAGAAATAGAGGATACTAGCTTTTTTTAAAAAGTTCATTAAATGTTTTGGAATCCATTGCTATGTGTTCTTATTTAAAGACACATTGACTTCTACTGGTGTTCCCTAGACCTCTGCAATATATAAAATCCGTGTGTAGCTTTCTGTTATTGCAATACCAACACGATTCTATGCAATGACCTAGTGGCATAAGGGCCAGTAGCTTGTTTCTGCAAAATCTACTGCCCCTGCATCACTGCAAACTATTTGTGTTGCGCAAATATGCCACGAAAAACACACAGTATAAGCAAGCCTTAAGTATCCTCCCAGCTACACTTTGTTAAGGAAGCAGAGGAGACTTCAAAAGTAGCTTCTATAAACACCTTTAATAAACATTTGTCTATTATGTACAATGCTGTTTTGATGCCTTACTCTGGGCATTTCTTAGCTATAATACAATAAACACCTTGCATTAAGGAGGTCTGTTGTTGTTGCTGTTATATCCTGATTGAAACACATTTATTGGCAACATTCTTGTACATGTCATTCTGAATTAAGAAATCCTGTCAGATGACTAGCAAAACATCTTTAAGAACTAGACTTCATCTTGTTGATCTAAATAAATACCACAAATATACTATAATCTGGATGAATGAGAACAACACAAGGTTAGATTGTTTGAAGAGTCTGTCAGCCAATTGCAAATGTTGGAATAGGGAAAGAAGGAATGTTAAAAGGGGAGGTGATACCCAGGAGCAGGTTGTCTACAAACAGTTCTCGGTCTCCTATGATAAAACCCAAATATTTAGGTGTTGTCTTATAGCAGTGTTTCTCAACTTTTTTATCTGTGGGGACCCCTTGAAACAAATTGTGTCTTGGTGAACCATCAGTCATCAAATCATCAAAATACATCATTTATACAAATATAAATGATAGGGTGGGAATCCTTATATAAAAACATCTCTCAATACACCAAACACAATTCATACAGAACATATAAATATATAGAAATATATCTGTATTCATCACAATGGTGGATCCATACAGTTTCTGTTGATCTCTTGGGAACCCCCATGCAACCACTCGGGGATCCCTAGGGGTACCAGGACCCCTGGTTGAGAAACACTGTCTTATAGATTGGGCCAGAGGGTCCATAGCTATTAAAATAGGGCATATATATATATATATATATATATATACAGCACAAGTAGCGGAGGCACTCACAGGTCTTAATAAAACAAAAAACTTTTATTGAAGCATGTTAAAAACGCACTATGTGCGTACTATGTGCATACACATGTAATATATATTACACACACACTAGCAAAATTTTGCCCGTTGGTGCACAATGGAAATTATGTGTGTGTGTGTTTTGCTATGTGTGGATATACTGGATATATAATCTTTTCACAGGTATATTTTAAACTGTTACTCAGACAGTCACCAGCTTACAGAGGAACCAAATAGGATAATCCTGCAGGTCTGAGAGTAGACTCAGGTAATCCTGCTACACTGTGTGGTTAAAACTAAACATGCTAGGTTAATACCTTTTAGTATTCACCACGGCAAGTGGTGATGGTACCTTATATATTATAACTGAAGGTACCTCACAGCGTCATGTTATTGTAATAGCATTGCCCTAATAATCTAACATATAAACAAACATTCCTCATTCCCAGTTTACCTAAAGAAATGGATGTATCCTTTATATACTCTTTTATACAGATCTAATTGAAAAAAATTGCTTCAGAGCAATTTTTAATAACTGATAACTGCTTTTTATTTCAGTATTACAGTAAATCCTTGGTATAACTGCCTGGCTTTACCACTAAGCAAAAGGCTAAGGACTTGCAAGCGAGCACCTTCATCCCAACCGTTAATAGTGGCTGCCAATTCAGTCCACTCCCTAGTTACCCCATCAAATTGATCAGATTTAAAAATAGGTTTGGCAATTGGGTCTGGTAGAGCTACCGAGTCTAATTGGGGAATTTCATCTGCAGGTACAAGGACAGAAGGATTTAAATCAATACTATCAGTAGCAGCCTCCATTTCTTAATACAGAGAACAAACCTACAAAAAAAAACAGGGAGAATAAATGGTATTACCAGCACCGCTGCCACCAATTTGTACCAGATCACTGCTTTATGGAAGGATTATGGGTAGCATGGCACACAGTGGGTTACTCTGGTGGTTTGGCACAAAGCAGACAGTGCACATAAACAGGTTCCTACATAACATGTGCAGTAATCAGGGGTGTCCCTGTCTAAGGTGCACCACTTTGAATATTGACCAGGCCTGTATATTGTATGTCCTTGTAAGTTGGTGTACACTTATATGTTGCCTCAGAGTTTGTATCCAATAAGGTAAATTGTCTGTCCAATAATCTGTCCTCCCAACAGGTGGACTTATACACAGGATCTTGTGTTGCAGTCAATATCACTCCAAAGCACACACCACAATCCACTTTCACTTTCTCTCCTCCTACCATAGAGAGCAGGGATGTCTTGTATTTTATTACTTACCGACACCACCTGCAGGCTGGAGGTAGTATAAAAGGAGCCTTGGTTTATATGTCCATTACAATACACATCATATCCTGTGTAGCAGACAAACTTTTTTTGGATAACACTTCCTTTTATATGGAGCAGACACAGGGGTGTGGTTTAAGCTGACATTTGACCATTCCATTTTAAAATAAGTAAGTTTATGTATTTTGTATATTTTGTGTTGTACCTAATATAAGTCAGTGCTAAATTTTATATACATTTACTGATGGTCATTTAAATGGTAACAGAGAGATAGTACACACATACATATACACCTTTCCTATGTGTAATATCCTGTACCCCCAACCCATATATATAAGCCGGGGTGCTACCGGATAGAGTTATCCAAACATAAGCATAAATTCCGAGCACTCCACGGACTTAATCATCCAATATTTTATTTGTAAAGATCAGTAGGTCTGTGGCCACAGACCTACTGATCTTTACAAATAAAATATTGGATAAGTGCTCGGAATTTATGCTTATGTATGTATAATATTATATATATATAATAATATATATATATATATATATGGGGATATATATGTGTGTGTGTGTGTGTAGATCAGCAAGTGGAGATGTTGCAATAGTGTGTATGAATAGTTCCAACTCAAGCTGTCAAAGGCCTACTGTATGTCAAATGTGATTATTCTGTCAATTTGTGCTTTATGACATTGGCTACAATGCTTTGTGTTTTGTGGACATGATCTGCTATCTGATGGCCTGGTATGAATTCTACCAGATCTCTAAGGATAAGTTTAGTAATGACAAAACCAAGCTGGCCTGGTATGATCTCTATGGATTAGTTTAGGAATGACAGAAGAAAGTGAAAGAACTCTTGATAAAAATGTAAAATCCTGGTTCATGAGAGCTTGGTCTGTAATTTTTGGGGTTAGTATCCAGTTTGTTTGGTTTAAACAAAGTGATGTGTGCCTCAGTCATGTCAAGTCATAGACATCCTTCTTGAATTAGATGGTTACCTTTTTGCTTAATAGGGTAGTAGGGATGTCAGGGGTGCCCCTAGACCTCTTGTCACCTGAAACAAATTTAAAGCTGTCCATGGATTTTTAAGCGGTGCTCTCTGACTCTGCTGGGAAAATGGGAGGTGGCTTGTGGTGGGGTGGTGTGGTGGTCTGACTAACACTGGCTGGTGAACTGGAAGGCTGACTAAAAAAGAAAATGGCTGGTGGATTGGAGGACTGACTTTACACGGGTGGTGACCTGGTAAATATAAGATGCCAGACTGGTAAATATATATAATCACAACACAGACTGGTAAAATTATATAAGTGCCCACAACACCGACTGGTAAAATATAACTGCCACAACACAGATGGGTAAATATAACTGCCCACAACACAGATGGGTAAATATAACTGCCCACAACACAGACTGGTAAATAAAGTAGCCCTCATGCACAGCCCTGTCTGGTAAATATAAATGCCCCCATGTGCCCAGAACACATACTGGTAAATATAAAATGCCAACATGTGCCCAGCACATAGAATTGTAAATATAAAATGGCCCCATATGCCAAGCACACAGACTGGCCCCCCATGTGCCTAGCACACAGACAAGTAAATATAAAATGCTCCATGTGTCCAGCACACAGACTGGTAAATATTACTAGCCCCATGTGCCCAGCACACAAACTGGTAAATATAAAATCCCCAGTGCGCCAGCATATAGACTGGTAAATATAAAATGGCCCCATCTGCCTAGCACACAGACTGCTAAATATAAAATCCCCCATGGTGTCAGCACACAGACTGGTAAATATATGTCCCAATGTGCCCAGCACACAGACTGGTAAATAGAATTATGCCCCCATATGCCCAGCACACAGACTGGTAAATATAAAATTCTCCCATGTGGCCAGCACACCGACTGGTAAATATAAAATGCCCCCATAGAAAATGAATAATGCCACTTACTATATTTTATTTGGTTTAAGAATTGGCTTGGCTATTGGCAATTCTGTTAGGGAGGTGGGCTTGTTTGGGAGCTCTACATGGACTAGCGAAATGCCTTCAAGGACTAAATCTGTGAATGTAACTAAAGTCCAGTTAATCTAACTGAATACAACAGATATACAATGACCTGGATGAACAAGAACCTTCACAAGCAGAAACTATATACGTTTTAATAAGAATTGTAAGAAAGCAAAAAAAAATGACAGTAAAGATAGCTAAACAAAGCAAGACAACCCCCAATAATTTCATTACAAATAGATGAGCAAATAGAATGTGGAACCATTAAAATTTAGAGGGCTAAGATAGCGATTCATTTGTAGTTTCCTACTTTATTAAAGGGCATGTCCACCCCCAAAACTAAAATCTCCCCCACTACTGGCCCCATTGTGCAGTGTTAAAAAATCATTACCTTGCCTCTCTTCTCCAAATGGTTCTCCTGCAATGTCTGTCCAAAGTCCCAGAAAATGAAGAGCAGGAGCCTGTCTGTGAGTTAAAGGTTTCACCTCTTACCTCTGAGACTTTTCTGGCATGTAAAGTGAAGCCCCCCTCCCTACTTCCCTCTGGAACCCTCCTGGGGTTCTTTCTTTGCTGCCTGGTGCCCTACCTATGAAATGTTTTTTCTTACCCTTTTCCACCCCCCAACTTTATTTGCAAAAAAACTAATCAGAAATGTACTTGCAGAGTTTTGTTTCTCCGGCGTTCTGCACTGCCAGCAGCCGCGTCTATGATTGGCTGCCTCTCAGCCATTCGTGGAAGCAGCTACCTGTAAGGCCCCATGCTTGTAATTTCCTGCAAGCAGAGGGCCGGATCAGTATGCCAGGGAAAAGAAGCTTTGTAAGTACCTTTCTGATTATTTATTTGCAAACAAAACATGGCGGTTGGGGGTGGGATAGGGTCCCCTACACTACAGAAAAAGTTTGTCTTGAAGGTGGAGAGTACCCTTTAATACTCTTGTTGGGTATTTGCCTGAAACCCCAACTGCTATTTTTTTACCAGTTTATTAAATGCATTGTAAGCAGAATATCATAAATAAAGGGCACTAGGTATAAATAAAACTCCTCCACAAAGAAAGCTGATCCACATCTTGTGATATACTGGTATATCTTAATAAGTAATCACACATACATATAGTATCAAGTGGTAATACAATTTACACAGCATAGTATCAAAAACCCATTCAAGCTGCTATAGGTTGCTACATAAAGTGCAGGAGTAATACATTTGACACACCCTAAGAAATCTCTAGTGTGGCAGCCAAAAGTCAACAGAGCAGGGTAAATAAAGACACTTAATACATATACAGGAACGCTGAGGATACCACTGGAGCAAGTTAAAAGTAATTCGCCAGACCCTTTGTTTGTGGTCACAAAATTTTAGGTAAATTGACAGGAATTGCTTTCCTTAGTATTTTTGCAATTTACATTATTTTTTTTATATATGGTAGTTTTGAAGATATTTAAATTTTTATGTGTGACATGGAAGTAGCTTTGCCAGATCCTCTGCACATCCTGCTTAGAAACTATGTGATAATCCCTCTTTTCTGTGTCTCCTCCTCTTTGTGGGCCTCCATGGCTCCTCCTCACAGGGCCCCATCTCCACTCGCACCTCAGATGTCTCCCTTTAATGTACCCTGGTTCTCCCTCCATTAAAAAGCAATGAAAGTGAAAATATACAGGTGACATAGATAGAAAGCGGTCATTTTACAATTTATAGCATTTACTGTGTAGTTTAAAGGGCATCTATAGTGAAAAAAACACATTGCCCCTTTGCAAAGTTAAATTCATGTACTCTGTGCTGCCTTAATCCTATCTGTCAGTGACTCTGTTTAACCATGGTGTCAGATCTGTGTGTAGCACTCCCCCCTTCCCCCTCCGTTACCTCCTCCATGTCTCAACTCCGGCTAACCGACAAGCTTATCATGTGCAGTAGGAGTTAAAAGTTCATCCTGAAAAACACACCCATGCACAGTGGCCGATAGAAAGCAAGCTGTCTTTGAGACACGGAAGAAGAAGGAGAACAGTACAGTTTATGATCTCTCACTTTGTGACCCATCATCAATCAGTGAAAGCTATTAAGAAGGGGAGTCAAGTGCAGCCTTATATCTACCATCAAAGCTACCTCTGTCCCCCTGCTAATGCTGTTATCTCTATGTTTATTACAGAGCAGGGAGGGGGAATCACATCACAGGGATTTGATTGACAGTCCAAGTAGGAGTAGAGGAATGCAATCTCGTATTCTTCTAACTGGTGTATCTCAGGACAGAGAGGGAATCTGAAAAAAGTGAAAACACTCTGGGGGTTGTGGGGAATTATAGAACTCATGGAAAGAAAGGAAAAAAAAGTTCCTTTTCCCACTATAGATGCCCTTTAAAACACATACACATATTTCCCTGCTGTGAGCTGTACTGTACTCAAAGTACCTACTGTGGCTGTACTCACCACTGGCAAGGGAGGTTGCAGTCTAAGTAATGGCATCTGGCTGCCTCCCACTCCCAGTTTGTGATCAATAAATTCCATCCATCTTGGGCTGTATTGCACACAGAGAGGTGGCTGATGGCTCATTTTATAGGCAGGTCTTTAATCTAGAATAAACATGTGTGAAGGCCACAGTTCCCCGTAGCAAAAAAAAGTTTCAAAATATAGCTGTTAGCTCTGGCAGGTTAGTGGGCTAATGCTTTACCTTCCGTTCTTCAATCAATGCTTGTGGAGCCAGGAACGAAGATAGAAGAAACTTTTCTTGCAATCCTCCACTGTCCCACTGAAATTCCTGACTACTTCCTGGATCTGATTAACTATAGCACACATTATAGTGCATGCGCGCTATAGTTATTCTGAACCAGGAAGTGGTCAGGACCTGTGAGTGTAACACATTCATGTTTGTCTGAAGAAGGGACTGCATATGATCCCGAAACGTCACAAATAAATTTGATTTTGCACCTAAGACTGGTGTGCCCGGTGATTATCTATATGTAACAGAGGAGGATCGCGCGAAAGGTAAATTTCTTATATCTTCATTCCTGGCTCTACAGAGTCCACCCTCTCTTTCCCCACCGTGGCAGCCCCCCCCCCCCCCCCCCCCCCCCCGGGCCCCCCCCCCCCCCCCCCTCTGTCCCAAAAGGCAGATCCCCCTTCCCTCGGTCCCAAAAAGCAGAGTCGCACCCCCCACCCTCTGTACTAAAGGAATCTACCTTATCTGCTGTCGGTCTCCATGCCTCCGTGTGTGTTTCCTGTGTTTCTCCCTTTGGTCAATAGGAACTGCAGAGACAATCTTACCATCTCCCTCTAGTGGTGAGTCAATAGGAACTGCAGTGACAACACACACAGGCTAGGCACCTAGGCTTTTATTATATATAGGATTTATATAGTTATTGTGTCCTGGAACAGACATAGGAGCAAGCAGAGATATGCTTGTGAAGGTTCTCATTCATTTAGGTCATGGTATATCTGTTGTATTCAATTAGATCAACTGGACTTCTTGAAGACGTTTCGCTAGTCATATAACTGGCTTTCTCAATTCAGAATGACTTGTACAAGAATCTGTGGCAATTACGTACCCTGGAAAATCCCAATTAGCATATCACAGCCAGGTGTAACACATATGAGGCTTTAACAAGGGATCCCACCAGCCGTTACAAGAAAAGGGTCATAGACTTACTACAACAGCTTCAAAAGGATAAAGCCATCGATCGAGCAATGTATCATTGCCTCTACCCTGGTGAGGCACATCCATGCATATATGGACTCCCAAAGATACATAAAGAAAGGGGCACCACTAAGACCTATAGTCAGCAGCATCAACTCTAACATACAAGGTGGCAAAATACCTAGCCAACATCTTAGGACCATTGGTGGGAAGTTCTAAGCATCCCATCCAGAACTCAAACTTGTTTGATTTCACCAACAAGATTGAAGAGATAGTACTCGGTGCAGAAGAAACTATGGTGTCCTATGATGTGACATCTCTCCTCACCTGTATACCCACCAAGGAGGCTGTTGACATGCACTCTTACCAGCAGAACTGATCTCAACCCAGAACAGGTGTGTTCCTTACACGACTTGTGCCTGAATACCACCTATTTCAAATACAGGGATAAGTTCTATAAGCAAAAACATGGATGTGCTATCTCCAGTTTCACCCATTGTGGCCAAACTTTACATGGAGGAGGTAGAAAAACAGGTGCTAAAAACCTTTAAGGGCATAGCACCCAGCCACTGGTTCAGATATGTGGATGACACCTGGGTTAAAATCCACCAGAAGGAAGTACAAGCTTTCACAGAACACATTAATGCGGTAGACCAAAACATCAAATTTACAAGGGAAGAGGTACAAAACAATAAACTGTCTTTCTTGGACTGCTTGGTAGAAGTTAAGGAAAATGGTAAACTGGAAGTAGAGGTTAACAGAAAACCAACAAACACAGATCAGTATTTGATGTTTGACTCCCACCACCCTTTAGATCACAAGCTAGGTGTCATCAGAACCCTGCAACACAGAGCTGAGAACATCCCCACTAGCACAGAGGCGAAAGTTAAAGAAATGAAACATCTCAGAGGAGCCCTTAAAACTTGTGGATATCCAGACTGGGCCTTTATCAAAAGAAGTAGAAGGAAAGAAAAGAACACGTATACCAACAGTGAAGGGGAAAAGCAAGACAGGAGAAAGAACATGGTCATCCCATATGTAGCAGGGGTCTCCGAGAAATCAAGAAGAATTTTCAAAAAACACTGTATCTCTGTCTGCTTTAAACTGAACAATACACTGAGGCAGCAATTGGTACATCCCAAAGACCCAATACCGAAACACAAGAAAAGCGACATCATATACTCAGTGCAGTGCAGTGAAGAATGCTCTGATTTGTATATGGGGGAGACCAAACAGCAACTGCATCAACGTATGGCCCAGCACAGAACAGCCAATTCCTCGGGTCAGGACTCAGCCGTGTACCTGCATCTTAAGGATAAAGGACATACCTTTGAAGATTGTAATGTTATCATATTGGCAAAGGAACGTGATTGGTTCAAGAGAGGTGTCAAGGAGGCCATTTATGTGAAAATAAAGAAACCAAGCCTAAATAGAGGTGGGGGGGAGTTTCGACACCAACTGTCTGCCATGTACAATGCTGTTTTGTCACCTTACTCTGGACGTTCCTATAACTCTTACCCACTATGCAATCATGCCCTTAACACCTGGCTATGATATGCTAATTGGAATTTCCAGGGTACATAATTGCCACAGATTCTTGTACAAGTCATTCTGAATTGAGAAAGCCAGTCGGGTGACTAGTGAAACGTCTTCAAAAACTAAACTTTAAGTCCAGTTGATCTAATTGAATACAACAGATAGAGCAAGCAGAGAGGATAGAGACTGTGGGTAACATTTGAAGTACACTGCGTACATCGTACTGCGTACTTCAACCAAAACAAAGAAATGGAGAGATGACCCCTAGTACCCACAGGTTAATTTTATAAATTAAACAACACCCACAGCAAAGAAAGAGATAAGAGACCGCATGTTGACTGTGAATCTGCTGTCGACTGGGACAATGCTGTCTGGTGACTTTAGTTCCCCTTTAACTCTATAATGTAAACAACCACTATAGTATAAGTTACTACACTGCACATCAAAAAAATAATAATGCTTGCTTTGAAGATAATTTAAACATTTATTACAATTTACTAGGCAGACTTTCCAGAACTATTGTTTTATTATTTAGCACAGGATTGCAAAGGGGACTTTAAGTCTCCCGACTCAATATTAGAGTCCATCAGCTGACAAATCCTATCACCACAGTAATCCATATCACTAAAAGGTCCTGATGCAGCTTGCCATACTCAGCACTACTCACCTTTTTCCAGTCTGACACTTTTATCACGGCCCCTGTCTTACCATTCACTTCTATTTTGTCATCACTGTTACAATTAATCATCTGTAATCTTCTGGATGCCAGAATCTATTCAGCATTCTAAGCACTTTTTTCAACTCCCTTCCTAAAGAGCAATCCCAAATGAACAGTTTATTCACTGAAGCTTGTACATAAGATGCTCGGTGCATTTTGCTCCTTTTTCACACCATGTTAAATTAACAATGCAACACAGAATTAGAGGGCCCTTCAATTTCCTAAATATTTCAGCCTATATTGTTTAAACATTGGAAACAATTCTTCATTTAAAACATAACTTCCAAATTGATAATAAAAAAGTAATTAACATAGCAAATTCCTACATTGATTACAAACCAACACATTGTGTGGCATTTTTTTGTACTAGTAAGTAAAACCACAACATAAAACAACCCAACAAGGATAAAAATATTAAGTCTCTTCAAAGGTTTCATGAATTATTTAAGCATCTTCCTTAAAAAATACATACTTACAATCTAAAAATACATACTTACATAGCACATTTTATAGTACGGATTTTTAATTCATTAAAATCCTCAGAGTAAAGATTTATAGATATAAATTAAAAATAAGTAAACAAAATCTTGCCTAATGAGAATTCTAATTGTAAAAGTTTCTACACCAGCTTGATGATGCAATATGGTATGTTTACCAATTGCAAGTTTCAACTTTACAGTTTTAATGATGCTACATCTGCATGTTTAAACAGAATGTTAGTTTTCCTGTTAATACATATCTGTCATCTGTTCACTCAGCCTAAAATGTTTCTTTCAGTCAAATTTTCTAATAAATTATAATTTTAGAACTGAAACACAAACCATTTTACATGTTTTTAAAGGCTATATCTACATCAAGGCAAGCAAAAAAAGGTACCTATAGACCTAGGGTTGAGGACTAAAGCTAAGGGTGCACCTCCATATTCACTGGCAAGTTGCCTTTATGAGCGTGTGCATGGGTTCACTCAATAATCCAATCCAACAAGCATCCCAAATTAACATTACGTCAGTATTACATTTCTGAGTAATACAGTAATAGTAAGTTAATTTTCATCTGCTTAATGCATGCCGGTTGGCCACATTATATACCGAATAGCCAGCTAAATATAGTCAATGAGTGAGCCCTATATATATATATCTGGTAAGTTCCGGACTAATAGCACTAGGATCGGACATAAAGAGATAAATACTGTGGGTGAAATCAAATTTTACATCACTGCCGCTCTCAGAATCTTCACACCTTAAGCTAATCAACGGTGCCATTTTTTTATTTATACCATTCGTATACCAATGGTGTGTGCCCAGATCTTCATAGAATTTTACACTTTTAGCAGATTTTCTGAAAAAATAAAGAAAAAAGTTTCAAAGTTAAAAATCCTGCCAAATCAAACGGTATGCCATATGCATGGGTGCACACAGACACATATGTGGCCACCAACTAACTCAAATAGGAAGCATGCACAAGTGCAATTACAAGTGTTCTGTAATTTGAACAGCCCACCCCTTTTCAAAGGAAACAGCCCCCGAAACTTGGAAATATCGCCCACAAACTATATATTTTTAGAATCTACACACTTTCAGCTACGTTACGGTGCCAAGCTTTACGTACATGAAGAATTCCAGACGCACTAATCCATAGATTAGGAGATTAGGAGATTTTGTGAAAAATAAAATAAGATGATTCAAAGGTTGAAATCCTACCTAAATCCACTTGGCAAGTAAAATAACCCACTTAATGTCAATCTCCCACATGTCCTGAATCAAACGGTATGCCATATGCGTGGGTGCATAAATCAAAAACCGCCACAACCCACGCCCACACACTCCTCCTTTTAGTGGTATTTTAGTGAAAACCAGTTGGTACTGAGAGTCAAGTTTTTGCACACTTTACTGAACCTAAAAATTCAATCTGGTTTTTTTTGGTAACTCTGCAAAATTTCCTTACAAAAATAGGCTGTTTCCCTTGAAATCAGACAAATAATTATCTGTGTTTACTTTACCAATATCACCAGGAACATTAGAAAGCATGGAGAAGACAAAGTTTTTTCTAATATATGGTTTTACTGTAAAAAAAAAAAAAAAAAGGGGGGGGTGTATCGCTTTAATAATTTTGGTATGTACATTTCCCCCTTTTATTTGATTATTCACAAAGATAATCATCAGATTATCTTAGTGAACAATATTGAACTTGGAATATGAGCATAAATGCCCATTTTCCAATTTGAAATCCGATCGGAAAAATCACTTCCAGGAAGTGATATTTCATTTATTGGCAAAGGTCAATAATTTGGTGATCAGAAGTGATTTTAGGCCACACCTCTTTCTCTGCCCCTACTTTTCCTCTACAGGAGACACCCGCCCTCCCAAACTAAAACTGCACCTTCAAAAAATATTACACCAAATTGAAATGTATAACCACTTCTGACGGTTAACATAGAATATCTACCAAAATAACTAAAATATTCCCACAACTGAGATATTTTTAGAAACTACACACCCGCAGGATATTATGAGTGAGGTAAGTTTCGATCAAAGTGCAAATACCTGGGCACAGCTCTTTGTCCAAAGTTATTTTCTCACATTTTCGCATTTGATTTTGAAAAAAGGAATTTCAGATAAAAACTGTGGAGGAACTTTCAAACGCATCTCAAATATGAAAGCCTAACCCCTCCCGAGTAAAATGGTATGCCACAATCATGGGTGTACCCAGAGACATGGCTACCAACTAACCCAGAGCGTGACCAGTGCCAAATGTCAGTAACAGTAAAAAAATTTTTGGCCAACTCATTATTTGAACAGTCTAACTCATAAATACCCCCCACAAACTTATTCCTGAAATCTACACACCTTCAGCTATGCTATAGTTCGTTCATTCATACCACCAATGGTGTGGGTGCAGTTCACACTTTTCGCAGATTTTCTGAAACAATTAACAAAAATCAACTTTCTAAGATAGAAATCATGCCAAAATCCCATGGAATGTAACATTACCAAATATCAATCCCCCAAATGTTTTGAACCAAATAGTATGCCATATGCATGGTTACACATGCAGACGTGGAATCGACTACCCACAAAGTGAGCCAATTCACAGTGGCCCAATAACAGCAACTTTTTCAGATTTTTCAGACTAAACAACCCCTAAATTAAAATACCCCCCAAAACCAATATATTCTTAAATCTACAATACACCCTTCAGCTAAGCAACGGTGCATTCTTTTATGCATACCACCAATGGGTGTGTTGGCGCAGTTACTGTGTAGAATTTTGCACTTTTACCAGATTTTCTGGAAAAATGTACAAAATATACATTCAAAGTTAAAAATCATGGCAAATTCCCTTGTAATGTAAAAAAAATATCGATCTTCCCAATTGCCCTGATCAAACGTAATGCCATATGTATGGTTACATACACGGACGTGGAAGCCACTACTCACAAAGTGACCAATGTGCAGTGCCCCAATAACAGCAACTTCCCAGATTTCTCTAACATCCCTCTATTTCAAGTACCGCCCCAAACTATAGTTCCTCAGAATCTTCACACACCTTAAGAACTAATCACGGTGCGCATTTTTTTATTTATAACATGTCGTTACCAATGGTTGTGTGCCCAGATCTTCATAGAATTTTTACACTTTAGCAGATTTTCTGAAAAAATAAGAAAAAAGTTTCAAGTTAAAAAAATCCTGCCAAATCAAACGGTAATTCCATATGCAGGTGTGCACCACAGACACATATTGGCCACCACAACTCAAATAGGAAGCATGCCACAAGGCAATAAGTGGTTTTCTGTAATTTGAACAGCCCCACCCCTCTTTTCACAGGAACAGCCCCCGAAACTTGGAAATATGCCCACACACTTATATTTTTTAGAATCTAACAAACAACACTTTTTCAGCTACGTTACGGTGTCCAAGCTTTTACTGTACATGAAGAATTCTAGACGCACTAATCCAAATTAGGAGATTAGGAGATTTTGTAGAAAATAAAATAAGATATTCAAGGTTTGAAATCCTACCTACATCCACTTGTCAAGTAACATACCCACTTAATGTCAATCTCCCACTGTCCTGATTAAACGGTATGCCATATGCGTGGGTGCATAATCCAACACGTCCACACCCCACGCCACACACACTCCTCCTTTTAGTGGTAGTTTAGTTAAAAAAAAAAAAATCACATACTGGTAGCAAATGGGAATTTCATCACATACTGGTAGCAAACTGGCAATTTTATTATATACTGGTAGTAAACTGGCAATTTCATCTGATACTGGTAGCATATGGCAATTTCATCACCTACTCATAGCAAACTGGCAATTTAATTATATACTGGCACCAAATAGGAATTTCATCACATACTGATAGCAAACTGCCAATATCATCATATACTGGCAGCATATGGGAATTTAATCACATACCGGTAGCAAACTGGCAATTTCATCACATACTGGGGTGCAGTGCAATCCACTCACTATAAGAGGGTAGGCAGTGTGGCATACTTTGGTAATGTGCACTCTCTGTCCTAGTGAGTGCACATTACCAAAAGCTGCCACACTGCCTACCCTCTTATAGTGAGTGGATTGCACTGCACATGGGGTAGTAATAGACTAATAGCCCTATTAGGCTATTACCTCACACTATGGCAGACATCAGTGTACTTTTACTGAAGATTTTGGATAACCTTTAACATGCTATCAGTCCTGCAGGCTTTTACAAATGCTCAGCCCACCAGGTTTGCCATCAGTCCTGTTTGCAGGCTTTTTTCAAATGCTCAGCCCACCAGGTTTGCCAAACCAGGATCAACCCAGCCCAACACAAATGTTCCCATTGGCTATACCGTTAAAGGTTATCCAAAATCTTCAGTAAAAGTACACTGATATACCTGAGGAAGGGGAATTTGTATCCCCCGAAACGTTGTATGTTTGCATTTTGCTGAAATAAACACTGAAAACGTAGTAGTGTGCTCCTCCAACTTCTTTGCAGTTGCTATACCGTTAAAGGGCATGTCCACCCCCAAAACTAAAATTTAACCTCTTACTGGCCACATCAATTAGTTTAAAACAATCCTTACCTTAAATTCCTGCTCAAAATAGTTCCCCTGCTGTGCCCCTCCAAAGTCCAGGAAACTGCTGTGTAGGAGCAGTGTGTGACTCATGCTGTGCCTGAGACTTCCTCAACCTCGTCAAGGTTGAGGCATGCTCAGTGCAGCCCCCCACCTCCCTCTCCCTCCCGTTTTTCTCCCCCTCCCCCTAACATTAAACCCTTTGGGCATGCTCCCCCAGCCCCAACCGCATTAATATAATTGTTAGAAAGTCCCCCAATCTTTACTTACCTTCCCTCTCTCCTCCGCTGTTTAAAACTCCTGGCAGCCGCGACCGTGGCTCAGCCAATCACGGACGCGGCTGCCGGTCCCGCCCCCTGCTTGCAACTCCATGCAAGCAGAGGGCCGGAACACTGCGGCAGAGGAGAGAGGGCAGGTAAGTAAGAATCGGGGGACTTTCTAACAATTATATTAATGCGGTTGGGGCTGGGGGAGTGGGGGTTGTTTGGAGTATTTATAAGCAAAGAACCGATCGCAACAAATGCGCGGGGTGAAATGGATTGTGGGGAAACAGGTTAAAGTCGTCCATATTGCACCCTTGGCGAAGGCTGTTGGTGGATGTGGATTCTGTTCGGGTGGTCATAAGGGGGGGGCTGTATTAACGACCCCTACATAATTGAGTAACGTGAGAAGAGTGCCACACCTCACAGTATAAAGTTGGCTTGACAGTTTTCCGGTGATGCTGAGCTTTGTCGTTCACATATGGGAGAACGAAGTCCTACGAAACAAGCTTGGCGTGATAGGTTTGAAGTCTAGGATGAATCTAATAAGGCCCTTATCGGGTCATAATATTGGAGATAGGGGAGTCTGGAAGCGTAGGGAATAAAGTGACCATGTATGCTATGTGGTCATTTAATAAGGGGTTGCAGAAACTAAAGGTGCAAAGCTGTCTGTAACAACAGCTTTATAAGCTGTAGTATGACAGGCTAAATATTTGGCTGTTAGAGGAAATCGCTCCTGCTCATAGACTGGGGGGAACTTTGGTCGTAGGGACAGTGATACGAGGCGCGGATGGGGTGGACGGGGCGCAGGGATTTTGAAGGGATCTTAACTTATTAGCATTTTCTAGAATCGTACCATTAGGTAAGCAATGTAAAAAAAAAAATTAGATCCATCCATGCTGGCTTAATGCTCAGGGAAAAAGGAGAGTGGACAAAAGAAAAAGGAAAGGCTTTTAAGGAACTGTTTTAGAAAACAGAAGGAGCACAGAGCAGAAGCTTACGTTGAGACAGTCACAAAGCTGTAATAATAGGGTGCAAGACAAATAATTACACTAGCTAGAAAGAGAAAATGAAAATCATATTGGCCGAACAAAAAAAGCATAGTCCACCCCAAATGTGGGTGTTGGTTAAGGTATAAAATAGGTAAAACTGGGGAGGACTGGAATGTGGGACGAACATTAAAATAAGGGGGCTGAGGTGGTTTTGAGGGAATGCCAAAGAGGCTAATCTGCGGGTATAAAGGGGAAAAAGGGCGCCATTTTTTTACATCGGTTTTGTATGCTCTGTTAAATCCTTGTCCTTGAGGCGGCGGTAGGGTGAGATTGTAAAAAGAATATGCAGTAAGAAAGGTGAGGGAGATTTGTCGACATGTGAGGATAGAACAGCATGATATGGTCCGAGAACATTAGACAAGGTTAAGATATCAATAAAGGGTCGCGGCCAAGTGAGAACCGTTTCCAATTATTGGGGGGGCTCCGGTCGGAATTTGTAAAGGAGCTTAGGGGGGGTTCAGTTCTATCTAGACGCGAACTGGTTTCGCGATCTTTTACAATATTCGCTTTTTGATCTGTGGGTATATAGGTGCCTATGGAATGTGGAGGAAAAGCCAATGTGCTACCCAAAATTCAAAAAATAGTACAAGCACAGCCTGTAAACTATAGACTGTAGCCCTAAATCAGTGGTAGGGGAAAGGTGATGGACAAAATTGTTAAGTGGATCATATCCTTGACTTTGTTCCAGGAGTCATCTTATTAGTAGATAAGTCATCAATGGATTTATAAGAGGCAGAAATAGATCATGCCAGACAAATTGAATTGGTTTTTTGAAGAAGTGAGTAGAGCTAATTCAGTCCGGCACAGCAGTGGTGTGGTATATTATGGATTTGTCAAAGCTTTTTAAAGAGTAGACGTGTGCCACATGAACGCGGACTAAATGTATAAAGCGTAAGGACTGTTGGCCTTGAGAAGAAAACATGGTGGTGGGTTCAGTGGGATAGAGAACTGGTTATTGGTGACCGGCAAAACAGAGGACAGTTGTGTTTGTTTGAATGGAGCTACAGTCTATGTGGGCTAAGGAGTGGGTTCTAAGCAGAGGCGCGTGCAGGGTTGACTGAATACTGGGGCCGAAGCTCTGTTTAATCTGGTGGTTATAAAATTACTTACGAAATATGTGCATAGAGAGCTAGCAAGATATTGGGTCCTATTGTATAAGAAGGGAGGGAAATAGAGTCAGAGAGAGAAAATTGATTATTATCCTGGCTTTAGCAAGGGCACTGGTAAGGCCGTCAGTGGGAAATATAGCGTTCAGTGTGTGCGTGGGAATCCTACTTATAGCAACAGGGGAAAAAAAAACAAGAACCCCATCATTGGAAGTGAGGGGGCAGTTCAAGAAAGAAAGAGGGCAACTAAAGGATTAATAAAGGGATGGAGGGTCTGGCGTGAGTCTGGCAGGCAGGATGTAGACCAAAGTTAGGGCTGGTGGTTACATTGGATGAGCGGGACCGAAAATTTGCGTGGGGACATAAAGATTACGCTTAATACAAAATCTATTGAAAAATGGTCGGCCTACACAATGAAACTCTCTGGGTGCAGTTTTCACGGGTCATCGTGGGTCAGGAGAGGTACAGTGGAGGCACGTCGTGGGAACATCCATAATGTAAGGATGGAAGAAAAGAATATAATCATCTGGATCAGGTGGTGAGGAAAGGGTTTCTTTCAGTGAGCCAACGGATTGAAATTGTGGAACTGTCATTCCCGCGAAAGATGTGGTCAGATATGGGGAGGGAAGGGTGCAGTTGCAGTTGAATTAGCTGGGTGTAAAAAAATAGCTTTATGCTGGGGTGTTTTTGCCGTAATCCTCTGGATCGGAACTGTTAGGGTAAGGGCTAAAAAAAAGAAAAAATATATATATATATATATATATATATATATATATAGATATATCTTAGATACTAAAGAGGGGTAATAGGATTGGGACCTTGACTGGACGTCTGTCTTTATTCAACCCACAATTACTAGTTACTATGTTATAGTACCTCAATGTAGAAAAATGTTTCCATACCTTGTTCGCTGTTATCAACGTCATTATACGGAAAAATGTAACAAAATATGGCTATTACTCCCTGTTCCTATTTCGGTTCCTTTGTAATAAGTTTAAGAGTGTGTTTGCTCAGTGGTTAGTAATTGTTGCAGCAGCTGTATTAAAGGGTGCTACATGAGACCGATATAAGGGACGATAGAGCACAAAATAATATAGGTTTCCAATTGGTGATAAGTGTTGGGTCTTTGTCACTGTCGGATGTGATTAAATTTCACAAACAACACCTTACCGCCAAACAAGTATAACACTTTTCTGCCTGTTAATAATTGGCTCCAATTGAAAAATCTTAAAAAGAAAAGGGGGATTCGGGCACTGGCAAAGAGCCACCCTTCCAGGGTGCCCTACATAAACCATGAAGAGGAACCTGTAATTTTTTTCTCACGTAGTCAGCCCCTGTGGAATCACGCTGAAGGTGGCAAATAATTTGAAGGTTTGGAAAAATAAAACCTGGTGCAGTTTAGGACGACACCCCGGCCCCGGTAATAGAGCACGGGTCACGCGGTGTGATAGTTAACATGGTACCACCATTGGTAATCACAATACACTCACTCATAAGATCAAGTTTATTCCTGAATCAGAAAACATCATTTATCAAGCAATGTGGTCGTGTTACAGAAAAAAGAAGAATTAGGGCGGGAGGGTGTCCAACATTCGAGATGATCCGGTTTCGCGAACTGGATGCGCGCGGATTTATCCCGTCCGCGAACGGCAGATTATTCTGTATTTCCCTCTTCTTCTGAATTCACACCGCGATGTTCGGAATTACGAGGATCTCCGTATTTTCCAAAAACGGAGGTCCTCGTATTACGAGAATTCCGGGGTAAATTTTCAACAAATAATTTTGAATGTCTGCAATTTTGGGGATTAGTTTTGGAAGACGGATCAATCCACATGTCCCAAAATTAGCCAAGTTGGCAGCTAACAGTGGATTAATTGCCACAGCGGCCCCTGGGTATAAAAGGCTGCTCACGGGCGCCATTTGGTCAGTGTGTTGTAAACCTAAAAATGGTGGTTTGAGTGGAGAACCTGACAGTGGTAAGGATTGGAGAGAGTTTTTTTGTTGCTTTTGAGCTTTTTGAAGGAAATGAAGCTTTTTTTTTTTTAAAATTATGCTTTTCTGTGTGGTGGATTTCCCCAGTCAGTGGTGGGGTTTTAGCACTTGGTGTTAACCACACAACCTGTATGTCACACTCTTGAACCCAACAGTCCTTTTAAAGGACTACCTTTGTAACGGAGAGAGGACCCGTCTCTCCACTGAGAATGTGGACCGACACCTTACAATCCAAATCAAGATGATGAGGCGTGGATCAAAAAACATCTCCATACAGCCACCCCTATTGCTGATGCTGTGCCCGTGACTAAAGTCAATGGCAATTTTTTCTTATTGGCACAACAAATGCTCTGGGCAACAACAAAAAAAAGCCTTTGGTGGGCTAATTTTCTAAGATGGGTCAACTCCTACTTGGCCTGAGAGCAGTACTTTGTCTTTCTTCCTCTCTCCACGAGGCAACCTTGTGGTGGCACCTCTCTGACCATCTCATACAGCCGCAGAAAACAGCTACTCTGTGGCTAATGTTTTCAGCTCTGGGTCAATCACTGCCTGGCTTCTAAAAAATTCTCCATCTTAACAAAGTGGGGGGCCTGCTGTAACTCACTGGTGCGGTTCCTACAAAGCCTTACCGTTCACCCGCTTTCCCTTGCAAACCAAGCATACTCTGAGGAGAAAAGCCATGGGGTGATGGTTATGTCCGAGTGGGGCGCAAGCCTGCCTGGCTCTTTCAACAATGTGTGGCAAACTGCATTGGGCATGCTGTAACTCCAATGGTGTGGTCCTCAGAACCTTACCCCGTTCCAACACAGGGAACGCGCTTTTCCCTTTCCGAAGCATACTCCTGAGGGAGAGAAGCCAATAGGGTAGGGTAAAAATGAAAAATCCATGGTTGCAAACCTGCCTGGCCCACAACAGATTGGTTAAAGAAATAACAACCCAAAAAAAGCAGTGGTACATTATGAATAACCCATACGCCCGGTACCAAAAAAAAGAAGTACGCGCCCAAGGCCCGGCATCGTCTTCTCTTGATGGTAGAGACAGTGTCTGAAAATATAAAAACCGAAGCAGCGCAGAGCCGTTCGGAGCGCCCTCCATAATCCGCGCGTTCCGGCGCGGGCGCACTGATAGTGTCCAGGGTGAAATCATCCTCCGGCCCTGGAACCAGGAAGGTACGATGTTGGGCATGTACATCTGCCTTACAGAACTCGCCATTGTTGGCATACCATACGCAGAAGTTTCCGTTCCTCATATTTTACTAAAAAATCCTCGATTTTTAAAAAATCCACCTCGTTTTTATACAGACATCCGGCCCGTTTTACGGGAATCCTCGTATTTTTTCCAAAATTCCTCGTTTTTTAAAATTCACAGGGGGCAATAGCAGGACTGTAAATTGGGTAGGTTTGTAGGCATGGGAACATGTTCTTAATGAAGGATTCATTAAAACATACCCCCCAGGTCCCCTGATTTATTAAAAAGGTCATAACAAAAAAACAATCCACATGAAAATTGAAAACAGGTTTTTAAGGTTTCCCCCCTATATGAAAGTTCACCTACCACCCCAACCCCCCTCGGCTAACCTTTTTTCCCCGGGGCCCAACAATGCAGCCGTCTTTCTTTGGCAGCAGGCCTGCTACACAAGCTGTGGTATCTCTGGGGGTGTGTCTGCTACTGTGATGGCAGCTGTCAGTCAATGTGCATCTATCAGTACGTTAATCAAGCTATGTTATACCCACTTTTCATGTCGGAATTTTGCCGTACTTATCATTTTGAATAATACGTTTTACAAAAACGGGTCCGCTAATCGCGGGATTTTCGAATTACGGATCCCCGGACCGGATTTTTCAAGTTCGGGGGACATCTCTAGTCCACATAAGGTGAAACAGAGAACAAACATGTTAAATCATCAATATGGCAAGGGGTGCTGTGAGTAAATGCACCATCTAAACTGCCTTTTTGAAGTTGGCACCACATAAAATTAAACTTTACATATTTTGTAATTATATTTTTGCCTCCACTTGCGTTCTACAGGATGGTCAAGTCCATTTGAATTGCCTGGGCAACAAACATCCCCTTCTAGTAAAAATGGTTTTTATCATTACCATAACACAGCAGTTAACCCAACCAATCTTGTTAGATTTCATTTGAATTATTTTTTCTAAACTGTAAAAAAAAGACTAACGAGATGCATTTAAATCACTTCTATTGTGTTACTGATGTGCATACATATTATGGAATGGTATTTTTCTCGCTCCTGGGATTTTATCTGAATACCATAGATTGGTTCCAAATGTAGCAATAAGATCATGGGCAAGTAGAGAATATATATAATATTATATGATATAACAGTAATAAATGTTAATAGAATAGTTTGATGTATTTGGAAATCAGGGAAAACATTCGCTTCTTGCTTTATCAGTTTTGTAACCGCATCAGAATCGGCCCGCCTACCCTTGACAATTCCTACGCGTGCCTTTTGATTGTAGTAAGCTATAACCATGGAATGATTTTATATCTTTAAAAACCTTTTTTGGAATTGTTACCTGTACCTTGACCCTTTTGCTTTATTTACTACTGGCAACAATATTTTTAATTTTCGCATTTTTGGGGGGTCCAGAGTTGGGGAATAATCGAGACCGTGGCCAACGCCTGTAAAGCACATGACAACAATCTGTAGACAACACAATGGTAGGGATATACACCCAGCGCCACTGATCAGCTGCATTAAATACTTTGGGTAAAGAGCCACGCAAGCTCTGGATTACTGTTGCAGCCACCCGGCTCTAGCAGTGTCCAGACTGGGCATTGTGTGGGGGGGGGCCCACCAGAAATCTGTATTACAGAGGGGCCAAGCCACATAAACAGAACCGCCCGCAAGCGGTAGAGACCAAATACGCGCTCATGGTGGGCCAGTAACGTAGGTTTCCCACAACCAGCTACTTATAGCTGATAATAACCAAGAGGAGAAAGCAGACACGAGAGTTTTTGTTATATGGTTTGGGCGCTGGTAAAGATCAATTTTTTGTCTCCATCCACAGGTAATTATTAGCCAGAGTAATGACCTAAAACCACGGTGTCCTCACCGTCACCCCTGGGGTCTTTTCCTAAAGGACAACTAATGACCACGAACAACACTGAACCAGAAGGCAAACACCTTGAATATAAAACCAGTAATCTGTGTCTTATCTCGTCATTGATATGACACTGTGAAATTGACCTAAATAAAAACATGGGTTTGTACTTAACTTCACAGCATTCTAAGTATCACAAAAAAACAGTTTGGTCAACGACCATTGATGTTCTACACATGCTCCGTCCTTAGCTATGGCAGACACTTGATTTCCATTGGTCACAAAAACACCATTAAAGGGCACTGTGATCATCAAAACAAGTGTAGGGTTAAATGAAACCTGCAGTATTTTTTTTAGGAATATCCAACAATCACATCCTGGCTGGAGTCCTGTTAAGACATTACATTGGGGGGTGGAACTGTTCAAACGTATCCTGCTTACAGTAGGTTGATGGACATCACCTTACCTCTGCCGCTGCCTGTCCCGCACCCAGTGAGAGCATGTCCTCATTTAAAGACTTAAGTCCATACTCCAACCCATAAGAACATCGTTTTAGAAAGAATGGCTTTCTTTTAAAAAATTGTTGATATAGTACTACGTGGTCCTATGAGTTTAATTTTACTGGCAACGTGTATGCCTGGGCTCAGGCGTAAGTCTGTATGCCGCATAGGGAAAAGGGAAACTGAGCCATTGTAATGCAACCTGTACTCGAGCCTTTTCTAGAGCCTTGGCATCGCGCGAAAGGCAGATAGGGGATTAACATTCCGTCAAGGACATGTGATTTCAACTGTCACATCTATAATTGACCCTTACTAACGGAGAAACCATGAAAGCAGAAACGTGGGAAACAGGACATTGTTCAGGATTGCAGTTAGACTTATATATTCCATTTCAAACTATTACCATTTGGTTGTGAAGGTTCTCATCATCCAGGTCAATGGTATTGCTTTTGTAAGTCATTACAAGATCCAGCTGGCTTGAAGGTTATTCTTGTAAAGATGTTGCGCTAGTCATCTGACTGGCTTTTCCATTCCGTGACTTGGGTCCAGGGAGAATGCGTTGGCAGATTATGTCCGGGGGCTTGACGCATCGCCAATTAGCATATAACAACCACATATGTCAGGGCTTGATTAATCGTAGTATGTGCTAATAGTGTTTATGGAATTCCCAGAGTAAAGTGTGTCAAAACAGTAATGTACATGGCGATAACATTTGGGTGTCAAACCCCCCAACTCTCTATTAAGCTGTTTTTCTTTATTTTCACATAAATGGCCTCCTTAACAACCTCTTGTGACCAGGCACGTTCCTCTTGGCCAATATGTTAACATTACAATCTTCAAGGTACGTATGTCTTTATCCTTAGAAGCGAGGTACACCTTTCTGATCCTTACCCGAGGAATTGGCTCATTTCTGTGCATGGGCCATAACGTTGGATGCAGTTTGCTCGTATTTGGTCTCAAGCCCCCCACATACGCAATCAGACAGCATTCTTCACTGCCTGCACATCTTAATGTCGCTTATGCTTGTCATTTCTTTATTGGTGTCTTTCAGGAATTTACCAATTTGCTGACCTCTGTGTTTGTTCGGTTTACAGCATAACCGGGATACTGTGTTTTTGATTTTTTCCTCAAAAGAAGTAGAAAATAGGAAAAAAGAAGCACGAATACCAAAGCCGTAGAAGGGGAAGAAAGCAAGACAGGAGGAAAGAACATTGGTGCAGTCCCATAGATATGCAGGGGGCAGTGTGGTCTCCGAGGAAATTAAGAAGACATTTTCAAAAAACACCAGAATACTGTCACTATACTGGAAAATGAAACTCTAGAAACACTATCTGAAAAATGACTTTAACCCCCTCATCTTAATACTATCATTGAATCATAAGTACACGTAAAGGGCACGCCACACTGCCCCCGGCAAATGCCTGGCACACAGAATCGTATTCGATTTTATGTGCGATCTTCGTTGCATGTTGCTTTATTTTTTCATGAGTATGAAAACGCATGCGATGTGCATATCGGTGCGTTGCCGTGTTTTCAGATGATATGACAACAGCAAGGCGTCAGGCGCAAAAAAAAAACAGCGCAGGTATGGTGGCCATGGTACCTTACTCCAATGTGTGTGTGTGCTGCATCTTTCAATCCAGCAGACATTTTGTTGGAGGATCAGAACCTCCCCCTCCCACTCTTTTAAACCATCCCACTTCTACCACCTTACTTTATTCCCCACAACCACACGCAAACGAGCATTCCCAACTTGTCCAAAACTCTGTCCCACCAGGCTACCGTAAACATGCATATAAGAAGTGTTTTGAGAGAAAGGAGGACTTGATTGACAGCTGAAACATAAGATGTTTTGATGGCTATCTCATAAAAAAATAGGGAAGATCACCAAAAAATTATACCGTGTTGTGCCTGGGAAGAATTATCGTTAGTTTCATTATAGTCATTTAAATAACCTTGTTTTTCCAGTATAAGCTAGCCCTGTAACCTGTTACTGTACTGGAAGATAATGGAAGTACCCAAAAACCAGAGAGAGCAAGCAAATGCATATAGATAACAACATAATTCAGCAAATGGAACACATATAACTAAACGAATGTATCATTGCCAAAACGCGGCCGACCTTGTGGAATACACAACAGGGCCCCCTTGGCTCCCGTGCGTTTCATGTCCCCTGCTAATTGGAAAGCTACTGGCCACGGTGGCGGGGATTACTTTGACCATCTCTCATATCACATTCAATAAATCTCGCAGCTGGGGGTGGGTTTGAATTAAAGAAGGTGCAATCAATATGTAGTAACTATTACTATTGAAATATAATGTATGGATCTGGCAGTTGCCAAAAGCACGACCATTGATTCAAGAGTCAAATTATCATTCACACCATGCTCTATCCATAAACTGATGCTGTCAACTTTTACCATGCACACACCGTAAAATCAAAAATTACTATGCATGCATAGAACTATTTGCTTTCACTTTGCTTTGATTTGGCCTTACTAAATGAGGAAAAACTTTTTCTCTTTCATTGATGTAAATTAGCTTTCTGGATCAATACTACTTTATATTTTTAGCAAAATCCGGTACATGTTATTTATATATTGTTTGTGTGTGTGTGTACAGGAAACATGAACTAGCAAACCACCTCCAAGAGTGTGCTACACTTCCTGTGCTTTCCACCTAACACAAGTACTAAACAAATTACATTTCTAAATAGAATTTTGACCATTAGCCCAAAAAAACATCCTTATGGGCTGAATCTGGTACAACTTACAATAAAGGGCACTCCCGCTGGTTTCTGCCAGTAAACCGGCATGCACAATCATTAATAAACATGGTTCCCACAGTACCCCCACACAGCACTGAAACCCAAGTTCCACACCCAGGCCGGCCTTGAAGATAAATAGCACCCTGTGCAAGATTTGTTACTGGCACCTGAGCACACCCTTTCCAAAACCCCCCCGGGCACACATAGAACATACACTGTTGAATGCTGCTTAACCTTGCCTCTGCTTCAATCATGTCCCCCACCTGCTCTACTGTCCTGTCAGTACAACATAATCCTTCAGTGCGTGCTTGTTATATCCTTTGTCCATCATTACATAACATGTACACACTAAATGTCCAGACAGAACATCACAGTATAAACAGACTTTTAAGTAAGGCTATGTGTGTTTGGGCTTTGTATGTGAGAGGTGGTGCTGATACTGTCCACATCTTTTGAAGTCTGCAAGGCTGGGGTCATTGGCAATGACACACAAACTTTAACTCAGGTCTGTGACCGTAAACTCCTGGTTGGCGTCCATCCCCCTGGTATGCACCTGTGCGGTCGCACAGGTTCTCCCATAACGAGCATCAAAGGCCAGCCCAGTTCACAACCCTCTGTAGAATATAACCATTAATGTTGTGCTAATAGAATAAGATGTCGAAACTCTTAAGTTTGTGCCGTTTTCGTATTTACGGATCTCGGGTAAAACCCAAAATTCCTGTCAACCAAATGTGCTTTCAAGGGTTTCAGACCTCATTTTCGAGGGTTACCGGTATGTACGCAGGTTATTTTGGTAACCTGCGAAAATAAACTTGAACGTTCGATACTCCTCAAAAATATCAAACGAAACTGGAAAGTGTTTTCCGATCATATTTCGAGGTTATTGAATGTTCAAGGTTATTCTCAATGGTACCGAGAATAACCTCGACATTTGGTAACCTTTGAAAATTGGTCCGAAGTCCCGAAATTCTAAACGACCCCACCCGGTTTTTTCTGACGAATGGTTAGAATTTTGGAATCCTGAGGGGTTTCCAAGTTGGAATGAAATGAAGTTTTGCTACCGTATGAGTAATGAAATTCCCATTTGCTACCATTGTAAAATAAATTGCCAGTTTGCACATTCTAATGGATACTGTGCCTTTGTATAATCCTTAATTTGTGTAGTTCTGTCTACTCTTACTCTGTCTCTGTCTGTATTCTCTTTTCCTTTTTTTCGTGTTCTATTTATCACTTTCTGGGCTGTGTATCTATCCTCAGTCCCTGTCTATGTTTGTCTGTCCGTCTCTCTGGCTATCGGTCTATCTTTATTACTACCTAGTGGAGTGGCTTATTGGGGTGGGCAAGGGGTGTGGCCTATAAACTTGCATGCTACCCGCGGCACACAGACCGCGAGACTTTAGAAAGCCCCTGTATAGTGCTATATACAGGGAGATTATATTTGTTTATCATTTTTTACACGGATATTCTGGAGCCTTGCATGTCCAAAAAATATTAGGATCCTGTGCACTCAAAGCAATCCACATTTTATTTTACGTGTTATGTGTTGTGCTGGCTGGGTTCTAGTGAAATATAATGTACATTCCTAGTCCAGGTCTTATCTGTCTGACCGGGAAGCCCACAGGTGCGAAAGCCCAAGCCCGCAAGTGGGCAAGGCAGAAGGGGCAGGAGGGGGGGCAATGGAAGGCAATAGAGGACGGCAGCGCCCAAAAAAAGAAAAGGAACCAAAGGCAAAAAAATAGGTAAGCAGAGAACAGGGGGGAGGGGGTAGGGTTTCGTTGGAGAGTGGTGAAGCGCAAACATTGTTGAGGAAAACCACAAAGAACAAAAAAACAGAAGAGCGGGAAACAACGGACAAAGGGACGAACCAAAGGAAGGATGTGCGGGGCGCAACGGACAGGAAGGAGAAAGCACGACCCAAGGACAAACGGGGCGGGAACCACGGGAGGAGGGACCCACCGCCGAGGCTCTGCGGGGGTGGCGCTCAATAGCACCGCTACTTAGCGCAGAAAGGACTGACTGAGCCGGAAGGGGCCGGCAGCGAAAGGGGGGGACACGTGGGTGCCTGGGGGGTAGCTGCGGGGACGTCTCCTGGTGAGCGGGATTGTTGACGGGAACGGCCACTAGAAATGGGAAAGAGGACAGCCGCGGTCGGAGGCCACAGAAGGCACA
Organism: Hymenochirus boettgeri; assembly: GCA_019447015.1. Taxonomy (NCBI): domain Eukaryota; kingdom Metazoa; phylum Chordata; class Amphibia; order Anura; family Pipidae; genus Hymenochirus; species Hymenochirus boettgeri. Next base: position 149,496,401 of record CM033473.1, on the reverse strand, counting down.
AGCGGCAACCACACCAAGAGGGGAAACACACGGGAGGGAGCGGGGAAGGCGCGGAGGGGACAAGACGGCGGGGGGAAACGGGAAGGCCCGGGGAACGACGGAAAACAAGGGGCCAGAAAGAAGACGACAGAGAAAGGAAGAAGCAGGACAAAAACAGGGGGAAAGACAAAACAAAGGCAAAGAAAGCAGGGAGACCCACACAAGGGGGACAAAGGGGGCGAAAGCTTGGCAAGGGGAAGCGGGAGGCCCAAACGGCGGGAGGCAGGGAGGACGAACCAACGGGGGGGAGGAGGGAAGAAGGGGGGGAGGGCGAAAGGGGGCAGAGGGGGCCGGGCAAGAAAGAAACACAGGGCGAAAGGAAAGGGGAGGGAAGGGCGGAAAGAGAAGCGAAACAGGGGGGCCGGAGGGAAAGAGGACGAAACGGTGACACGGCGGGAACCGAAACCGCCACAGCACTGGGGGAAGGGGGCCAGCCCCAAACACCGAGAGCGGGGGGGGAAAGGCGGCGCGAGGAGGCAGGGAGAGAGGGGAAAGAAGGCGGGACCGAAGAAGGGGGCCGGGGGGGGCCAGACAGCCCACAGCCCAGAAGTGTCAAAGAACCATGCCCCCGACCCAGATCCTTTCGCTAAGCACAAGGGGGGTTCCCGGCCTGTCCTTCATGGCGTGTGAGACGTAGGTCTTTGGGGGTGGCCTAGTGCTTCGCACAGGGTAGTGCAGGAGTCATGGAAATCTATAAGACGGCCGCTCCCTCCCCCCCGCCTCGATTACGGCAAAAGGGACCTCCTGGCCAAGGGCCTCCCCGCGTTCGCACCGAGGAGCCACGTCGCGGCTTCCTCGTAGGCAAGGTCCGTGCACAAGCAGTATGGGAGCTCAGGAGGGGTTTTTATATGTGTGTCCCACCATATGCTCCTTCTGGGTTCCTGAATAGGCGCGGCCAGTTGACGTCATCACACCCGCACTCTATTAAAAACAGTTTTGAATGCTCGCGTCTAGGGGAAGTGTCACAAACACGCTGTTTTCTCACTCTACTGCTGTTCTCCTCACCTAGCTTGCCTGGTGCTGTAAGTGAGTTGGACTCTAGACCTAAATGTTTACAGAGTTCACTCTGTTTGCCCTCAGATCGTTGTTTGTATTTTTTTACTAATGGATGTTTTCTGTTGCAGTACTGCATGACCGTTCCAAGAATATGCAGGGTGTGAGTTCAGGGGGTGATCATTGCAAAAGAGAGTGGTACTTTTTCAAACTTGTACATAGAATAGTTCTGAGTACTCTTTCTGTGTTTTCACTCCTCCCCCGGGACTTCATGGATCGCTCTTCTCATTCAAGTAAATCTAAAACATGTGAATGTTGCATTGGCTACCAATGTTGCCACTAAAGGGAAAAAATTATGTGACTACTTGTTGCAAGAAAAGGTTACGCTCCGTTTCCTTGGCACCTGTTGATCAAAATACTGATGTGCGTTCGGAGTGATCATGCAATCCAATACAGCCGTATTTCTAGATAAAACCTGCAGTTCAGCAGGACTATGTTAACGAAGGTGTTGCAACTCTGCAACACAGTGGTTGAACCCATCATGGAATTCCATGAATTAACCCCCCTTAATACTAATGTTGGAATTCCGATACTGAATCTGTTGGGTGAGGACATTGCCTTGCCCCCATTTTCAATCAAACACAATGGATAATCTTATGCCAAGATAAGGACATCTTGAAGATAACCACATCTTGACCGTTGTGTTTGTGGGTGAAGCCCCACCCAACCTTACTTTCATTTTCATCCTCAAATCCAAAGTGTCCATTCATAAAGAGATGGGGTGCCCAGATAGGAAAATGGTCTTTTCTCAAAATTTCCTTAGCCCGCTATCCTTTTCCTCCAGTAGATTGTCAAAATCTTGGAAGAGCCTCCTTAATAGACACAGCGATAGTCAAATGCCAAAAATGTTGCATTGCTACGTAAGATTCTACTTCACTCCATGACCCAATAGACAGGAAGAAGTGACGGCCGCCAAAAGAGCTTATTGACAAGCAGGTATAGCCTATTAGGCCTCCTACCATTACCATCTGGCAAGGCACAATCGTATTTGGAAACAGGAATTGGGAGCAAAGCAGTTAAAACTGGTGCAAAAAAGGAGACAATCCTTTCCTCTATCCAGTATCTCAAACTTACAACATGATTACATGGCTGAAGCCTCTATAGATTCAGTCCAAACTCATTGCTAATTCCATGGGCCATTCGATAATAGCCAGACGCACATGTGGATGAAACAGTGGCGACAGATACACAGTCCAAACAAGGACTAGCGGTTATTCCTTTTGAGGGTAAACTTCTGTTTTGGCTCCAATTAGAAGAACTGATTGAAAAAGAATTCAGCTAAGACGAGCCTCCCTCAAGCATTAAAAGTGAACCAGGGCCTTCCTCCCAAAGGAATATGGGTTTCGTGGGCAGACATATAGACCTGGCAGACCCTCTTCTCAGAGGTCTTTCTGGTCCAGCTCCAGTCAAAACCCCTCAACATTCCTTTCGTGGAGGCCAGAGGAGCCAAGTCAACGAGGTAGACCCTTATGACTATGTTTCAGAATTTGGTGTAGGAGGTCAACTGAGTTACTTCAGCCATATATGGGAAGCAATATCTCAGACAAATCGGTAATAAACCTCAAACTAGGCCTCCAATTAGAGTTCTCAGTCCCACCACAAAATCCCACAGGTTTCTAAAGTCCAGAGGTCCCTTTTCACATCGAAGCCAAAGCTCTGATGTTACAAGAGCTGCAAAGGCTCCAGAGGAGAAAAATATAAGTAATCCAAAGAGTCAAATGAAAGGAATTTACTCTGGATTTTTTTGAGAAAGATGTCGGGGAAGCCAACTTATTCTAGATCTACGGTATCTAAACACCTTTCTGCATCAGAAAGGTTCAAAATGAAACACTGAAGTCCCGCTCTTAGCCGATAAATCACCTATTGGATGGCGAAAATAGACCTACACAGTTGCCTACCTTCACGTTCCAATTTACAAGCCTCACAGAAAATCTCTAAGGTTCTGCATTCTAGCGTCAACACTGGCAATATACAGCTCTCCCCTTTCGGGCTAACATCAGCCCCATGAATCTTATTCCATTGATCGCAAAACTAAAGTCCAGGGGTCCAGGTGTTTCGCCTACCTGGACGATTTTTAATAAAATCAAGGAGCAAGTCGCTGCTGAAGGAATATCTACAGATTACGTTAGATGTTTTAGAAGACATGGCTGGATTGTCACCTTAAGACGTCGTGCCTTCAAACTCTCAAAACACCTATATGTGTACCTGGGGGTCATTCTAGCTTTTCTAGAACAACCACATTTCAATCACAGAAGAGAGGAAATTAGCCATCATCAGTCTGATACACCTTGTGAGGTTTCCATTCTCAACAGCCCTCCACTGTCCAACAGTATAGGGAAAACTGGTCTTCTTCAACGGAATCCATTAAAGTGGGCCATGTTACATCTCAGAAGTCTTCAACTAAATCTACTACAACAATAGAAAACCTTGAAATCCTCAACAACTTATTTTCTACCTACAACCCTGAGAGAAAATTTGAAATGGTAGCTCAACCCAGCAAACTTCAGGCCATCTCTCTGGCTTCTACCACCCGCAAGATCATAATTAATCAAACAGACGCGAGCCCCGTGGTTTGGGGAGCAATTTGTCAAGGAAAAAGTCCAGAATACATGGAACTTGATTCAGAGAGAGTCTCAGAACATGAGGGAACTGTAGCATTGTGGCTAGCAATCAATGCCTTCAGTGTTCTGAATCCTAAAGAGCTCAGTGGTGACGTCGGACAGATTCATCTGTATTATCATACATAAACAGGAGTGGAGGAACACGCAGCAAGTGTTTGTGGTGGAATGACGAAACAATTCTGACTTGGACAAACACAACTTGCTGAGCATTCCAGGCAGTTCAATCCAATGTACAACCAACAACTGGCGGCGGCTATCTCAGCAGGAACTTATTCCATCCAAACGATGGAGTCTGGAAATGGAAGTGTCAACAGAATATGCCTGGCTGGGGTACCTTACATAGTAATTAAGGGAATAAAGCATTCGTCCATCAGTCCAACCTATTCCCTTTTTTTTTTGTTTTTTTTTTAACCCTACCTAACAGTTTGAATCCAGAGAAAGGCAAAAAACCCAGCTAAAAAAGGGGGGGGAATTCCTTCCTGACTCCAAACGGCAATCGAAAGTATCCTGACAACTTCAAACCAATCTATATGCATTAATACCAGTAATTCTCAATATTTTTTGTTTTAGAACTTATCCAGGGCCTTTTTTAAAGTTATTCAATGAACTTGCCATTACAAACCTCTGCTGGAAGACAGTTCCACATTTCATCACCGTTCTCACTGTAAAGAAACTCTCCTATGGCATTGAGACCACAAGCTGCCAAAGTATTGTTCGTTGACCCAGGACAGTCATGCTTGGTCGGTGAATTCATTCTCCATCTCCTGGAAGTTTCCCGCTGGGTTTATGTTTTCCCCACCTTTCCCCAATCATCCTGAAAACACTGAAGAAAATCCAGGAAGACAAGGTATTAGCCATAGTCATTCTGCCTTGTGGCCGAGAAGGCCTTGGTTTCTGTGGGTGCAAGCATTCAGCCATTCAGGCTCCACTCATCTACCTCAACACAGAACCTTCTGTCCCAAGGTCCCTTCAAACATCAAAATCTTCAAAAGTTGAACCTCAAGCTTGGTTGCTGAAGGGAAGCTATGATAAATAGGGCATGGAACCTGTTACAAAGTCAAAAAGATATTACAAAATTTGGGAGTGTCTTTACTAACTGGTGTCTAGCAAAGGATTAATACTCTAGAGTCTTCTACAGAAAATCTATTAGACATTCTTCAAGATGGATTTTGCAAAAAGCTGAGCCTTTAACGAATTGAAAAATCAGTGTCAGCAATCTCAGCTATTAGACAAGTCAAATATGCATTTGACCTTTGGTATAAGGTTCTTCCAAAGGAGTTCACATTATTTCCTCAGGAGGAATCCAAAGTCCCTCCTTGGGACCTCTCCCTTAGTACTAAAATATTTGAAGGAAAGTCCATTCGAACCTCTAAGTGATCAGACTTGAAAAGCCTCACTTTAAGACCTTGTTTTGGTGGCCATTACCTCCGCCAAAAGAGTAGGGGAACTTCGAGCTCTTAGAGTGATAAGGTTATCCTCAGACCAGATCCAGCTTTTTCAGCCAAAGTCCATAGATGAGTGACATCTCAATTACAATATTGTTTAACCATTTTTAAAGAGGCAATGAAGATGGGAATGAGGAAGTAAACTCTTTAGCCCTGGGCAGAGCATTGCACACATACAAAGAAAGAACACAGCCTTTCGCATGACAGATGCATTGTTTTATCTTCTTTGATGGGAAGATAAAGGAGACACCTTCTAAAGCTCTACTAAAGCTACTATACCTCATGCTAAAGCATTATAAGGCAATCATATTGTGACAACATGGCAGTACAATGTCCAGATTGAATAACTGCACACTCCCCAGGGCAGTTTCCACCTCATGGACCTTTTCGGCAAGGGTGCCCTCTGGAAGACATCTGTAAAGCGGCCACTTGGTCGTCATCAACACTTTTTTGAGACACTACAGACTAGATGTTTGTTTCAAAGTCAGTCGCAATTCGGTAGTAAATTATCGAAAGTGGCAATAATAAAAGTTAATATAGTTTTTAATCTAAATCCCTATGCTTTAAGTAAGTGTTCAAGGTGAGTTACACAGCCAGTGAATCTAAAGTGGCAATAAACCTTCTTGCAGTGATTTACAATTAGATGTCCAAGAAATGTATGTCATGAAGGTTCACATGGTCAAGCTGCTGGAATGAGTTCACAATAAACCTAAAATGATGGCGGTGAACAGTTGTTTAAGAGAGAGCAAAAGGGAGACACACACCTGACTTACAAAGGCAAATAATAGACCCACTTTCATTCAATCTAAAGCAAGTGAAAGACGACAACAGCGCAGGTGAAAGTGCTCATGAACGTATACAATTTTGATTATATGATATGTAAAATAGCAACTCATGGACCCTTGCTTAAGTTTCCTTTCACTTTTATTACCAATCAAATGAATTCATTGCATACTGGGACTAGGTAAGAAAGATTTACCAAATAAACAGTTTCCCCTATAGGATGTAGAATAATAAAACAAGTTCCCTACTGCAACCCAGATACAGAAGTAGCTGGGTAGGTGCACTTTTGCATTGCTGCCTTATTTTACCCCCAAATTAAGTTTACTCTCACCTTTAACCTCTTTAGGTCATTCAGGCAGCATTGGCACATTTTATGTACACCTCTTGTCCCCCCCTATGCACCCCAATTGTTTTTGCTTAAAACTGTGTGGGGACGGGAAAAGTTCCGCTGCATTGTTACCCTTGTATAAATGTGGTGTGTCTCTCAGAATGTTAAGAGAATTTGTGGCTATAGTATTGGCTTTAGTAAGCTATATTCTGTATTTTTTGGATAGAGGAGCCATTCACAACTACAGGTCTTGGTCTTTAATGCTAGGAAAAGAGTAATTTGTAAAGGACCTAAAATTAAAGTGATACACACCCCCCCCCCCCCACATACACACACTTAATAAATAAACTATAATCATAATTGGATTTAACAAGCTGTGTGTACAAGGCCGCCATCAGGGGGGGCACTCCGGTATGGGCCAGACTTGGAGGGGCTTGGAGAGTGAGGAAAAGGCAAAAAAAATATTTTTCCTTACCTGTAATACAGCGTTTCACCACTAGCGTAATACAGGAGTTCCGTTCCCAGAAAAAGAGAAAGGGGGCATGTTTTTTTTTCTTGAGAATTCCTTATGTCTGGTGCCTGTATGTCTGGTGGTCTAACAGCAGTGATTTAGTCAGTAAGTGGCTTTAGCTGTCTATTGGGGTTGTTTTATTATACAGGGTAATTGTGGTATTGGTCATTGGGGGCATTTTATATATTGGGCAATGGGTACTGGACATTGGGGACATATATACTGGTCAATGTGTATGTAATGGATATTGGCGCAATTTTATAATATACTGGCATTGTGGAACTGGACATTGGGCATTTTATATAATATACTGGGCAATGTGTGAACTGACATTGGGGCATTTTATATAATATAATGGGTATTTTGTGTACTGACATTGGCTTTATATATAATACTGGGCAATGTGTGTACTGGACACTGGAGCATTTTATATAATATACTGGGCAATGTGTGTATTGGACATTGGGGCATTTATATATAATACTGGCATGTGTGTACTGGACACTGGAGTTTTTTTTATATAATATCTGGGCAATGTGTGTACTGGACATTGGGGGCATTTTATATATACAGGAGGTCAGTCCTGTGGACTGGATATGGGGGCAATTTTTATACATACAGGTCTGTGTGTAGACTGGACATTGGGGCATTTTATATTTACAGGTCATGGTGAGTTTTTGGACATGACATTTCTATATACACAGGTCAGTGTTTTTCTGCTCCACAATGGAATTTTATATATACAAGGTCAGTGCAATATAAGTGTTATTGTATATGTATGTGCATAATGTGTCCAAGTCTGTGTGCAACGTGTCTAATTAGTGGTGTTTGGCCCCCCCCCACCCCAGAAATCTAACCAGTATGGGGTCCCAGAAAAGTCTGATGGCAAGCCCTGTGTGTGTATGTCCCTAGGGAATTTATAAAAGTAACTGCAGATAGGTACCCAATGATATCAAGGGGAACTAAGTTTCACTTGCCAAGGCAAGCAGTTAACACTAATCAAATAATTTGATTAGTATGAATAATAACTACCAGATTTTAGCCCAAAAAAATAACAGTGCAAAATCAGCATGTGTCATTCCCTAATCCAATAACAATACGTTTAGCAAAGACTTGCCTTTTTTTTTGTAAAGAACAACTTGAATTCAGTATGACTTTTAACTGCTTCACAATCCTTATATTGCCTTACTGAATGTGGCTTTGTTAAGCAGTAAAATCTGACTGTAAACAAATATTTTGAATAGCCCTACAAAGAACCCATATTCATAAACATGTACAGTATCCAAAACTGACTTGGACACATTATGCACATACATAACTGTCAGTTTATGGATTTGACAGTTTGACATCACAGCCGATGACTGAATGCTAATCCCCTATCTGCCTGCCTCTTCTGAGCATGCTCAGGCTCAGTACAGGTCCACTAAATTGCTCAGTTTTCATGAGGCATCGAAGCATAACGGCAATAAGTAATTATTCTGAGCTCAAAGTAAGGATATCAACATATTTAAAAGGCAATTATTTCTAAAAGATGTTATTATTACTTGAACTAAGGCATGTATATAGTGGCCTATCTTTATGCCTTTAAATTCATATTGATGTTTCATATATACCCCAGCTTGACAGAAGTAATGCAAGTCTTCACCTTTGTGTCTTTAAAGCTAGTTTTAAATATTAGAGAGCAAGATGCATAATAAAACCAAACCCTTTCTGTTACAGAATCTGGTCAATTTTGCAGGCAGTTTCAAAGAGCCCAAAAACTGCAAACACAAACCAGCTGCAGAGTTAACAATTGGTGGTGTTTTTAAAAAATATTCAGTTTGTAGCAATTAAATGCTACAACATAATTTGATTAATTGTGAGTTTATTTGTTTTTGATAGAGAGTATTATTTGGAGAAAGTGAAACTGTGTTTACATGACTAATCCAGTGCTAGCACAGTGCTATTTCCAAAAACATTTGGCAATGAGGCTATGCTCTAAAATCCCATCTAAAACCCACGTTAACACCGAAATTTTCATCGGAATTAACGTGAGTTTTTAGATGGATCTGGGCCATATTGAATCTCCCCCTATGTTTTTATTATATGTGCTGTACAGATACTATGAATTTTTGGAGACTCTGGAATGTATACTATTTACATTTGTTAGTGTTTCTATAATCCTTTGTTGTTTAGGTTATTTTAAACGTCACAATTTTAAATCATGTGTCTTTTTGCTACACTAGAATTCCACGTTGATTAAAGAGATTAATATAAACGGCAATATTACATTTAGTAAACACAAAGAAGCCCTATCTGCATTCTGCTGGCTCTATAATTGAGTTTTGTTAAGAATAATGTCAGGGATGTCTATGTGTATTTTCTTTTTTTTATTTAAATGTACTACAATTATTTTGTAAAAACACAATACAAATCTGTCTGGCAATGACAAAACTGAAATGTTTCCTTTAAACACAAGCAAAGCAAGAAAGCCTCATAGAAGATGTGTTCACATAAATTACAAATCCATTTCTAACTTTTCTCTTTTTTTTTTCTTTTTTATCCTTCATTCAGTTATTATTTGTCTTATTCCTTTTAATCCTACAGCAGATTGTGAAGTATCCTAGTTCACATCTTGCAGCAATTGCTTTGAAAACAAGCGAGTTTATAATTCTTTCTTCAGTTGGCTGTCTCTATTGTCTAGTTGGCACACTTACAAAAAAGCTTTTTTTTTCTTTTAGCAATAGAGTTTGTGAATGTCTGTGATATGGTATATTCTCTCTGGCATTGGAACCTTGTTTCATTGAGCAGGTGGTTTATATTTAACCAATTCTCATTTATTCTCCTGCAACTCTCATTAGTTTGACCTAGAGAATAACCAATTTTGCCACTCCATGATACAGTTGGCAAAACATTCATTTTGGTTTTGCACATAAGGTCAATTCCACATGAACCCAAAACCATCAATTAAAGCTGCATTAATTAGTTACCCTGACAAAAGTGTTTCTTGCTACTATTTTTTTTTTTAGAAAGTCCCACATTAATACTCTTGTATGTAAACAACAAATATGGTATATGCAATCATGTCCTGTCTTTATTAAATATGATAACATCAGTACAACCCAGTTAGAATTAAATGTAAAAAGATACTGAATGTTTCTCAAGGCAGTTTTGCTGTTTAAAATGTTGTGTTGGAGTAAGTAAAAAAGTTTTTATACTGTAATATAACTTAAAGTAAGTAACACCATAAAAAAAAACTTAGGTTATTTTACAAAGCTGTGGTTTTTAAAACTAAAGTTGCTAAAACATTTTTCCTTCTCTAAACATTTTCCCTAAAATCATCAATTTTATTACCCCAAGCATGAGGCTAAGGCAAACACTACAATACACGAGTCGCAAAACACAATGGCATGCGTTTGTGCTGCAATTCCGCATTGTTATAAGGAGTGCTTGCATTTCGCAAAAAGGTGTCACACGCACCGAAAATTCATTGTACACATGCAATGTGGCCACCACACATTGTCATGCACTAAACATGCATTTCTCACGCCTAAATGGAATTTATAATCCAAGGTAAAGGATCCTGTGTAAAAATTTCAATTCTACGGATAGGTATGCAAATCTCAAGGGGGGGGGAGAAGGGTAGGGTCAGCGGGGGGAGGGAGATGCGGGACAAGGGATGGGGAGGGGAGAAGAGCGAAGGGCAGGTCTGTCTAGTCCCTCTCATATTCTCGCTTCTGATCCGATCTCTCGTCTTCTCCTCGATATCTCGCTCTTCTCTCTTCGTCTTTTCCCTCTTCGGCTCTTCTTCCTCTCCCTTTCTTTCTCTTCTTTTTCCCTTTCTCCCTCTATCTCTTTCCACTTTTCTCCCACTCCTCCTCTTTTTTCTTTTTTCATCGTGTTTCCCTTCCTCTTTCTTCCCTTCTTCCTTTTCTTTTTTCCCTTTTTTTTTCCTTTTCTATCTCTCTTCTGTTTTTGTTCTTCTTTCTCTCTCTTTCTACTTCCTCTTCTTACTGCTTCTCTTTCTCTTTCTCTTCCATCTTTTCGCTCCTTTTTCCTCTTCCTTTCTGTCCTCCCATTTTTCGCTCTCTCCCTTCTCCCCTTCTTCTCTCTTTCCCTTTTTTTCTCTTTTCCTCTTCCCTCTTCTGCTCCCTTCTGTTGCTTCGCTTTCGTCTCTTTCCTTCTTATTTACTTTTCTCCCTGCTTTCTCTTCTTCCTTTTAACTTCTTTGTTATCTCCTGTTTCCTTGCTCCTTCCATCCTCTCTTCCTTGCTTCTCCCGTTTCTTTCTTCCTTTTTCTCCTTTTTTCTCCTTGCTCTTTCTTCTCTCCTTTTCTCCCTCCTCCCTCTCCTGTTTCTCCTTCTTTGTTTGTTCTCTTCTCCTCTTTCTCGTTCTTCCCTCTTCTCTCTTATCTTCCTCTCTGTTTCTCCTCTCCTTTTTTTATCTTCTCTTCCTCTTCTTCCCGTTCTTGTTTTCTCTTGCCTCTCCTCCTTGGGCTCCCAACTCTTCTCCTTCTCCTTCGCTCTGTTCTTTCTCCTCTCTTACCTTTTTTTTTTTTTTTTCCTCTGCCTTCCTCTTTTTTTCTTCTCTCTCTCTTTCTCTTTCTTTCTTCTCTCTTCTTTTTCTTCCTTAGTCCCTTTTTCTCTTGTTCTCCATCTCTTTGTCCTTCTCTTCTTTTCTTCCCCTCTTTTTTTTCTCTTCTCTCCCTCTTCTCTCTCTCTCTTCTTCTTTAGCCCCAACCTACTCAAATTCCAAGTTGTGAAACGTTCATAAAATCATGGAAGGTATTAATGATAGCTGTTTCATCCTTCATATCTCAGTTCAGTCCTTATAGGAAAGAGATATCTGTTGTTGCTTGGTTCCAATATTCATCTTTCAACCCAAGTAGTGTGCCTTGATTAGATAATGAAGATGTCAGTTTGTGGTAAAATAAAGTTATAGAGAAATAAGATCCCAGTCTTCATTGAGACCTTTGGGAATAATGTGCCCAGTTGTGGAATCCATTTAGCTTCCATTGGAGCAGACTTTTTGGAAATCTCCACCTCTGACATTCATGGTAGAAAAGACCAGGAAGCAGAGCTGCACGTTCTCAGTGGAATAAAAGCATTTCTTTATTGTCGAGAAATTCCGATAACATACAACACTGAGTACAAACATGGAAGGCAAACTCGAGGGGCACAGGTGGTGCCTGACGCGTTTCGTGGCGTACGTCACTTCATTAGAGGTTTCCCACTAATGAGTACAGGTTCCTATTTAAAGGACTGCGAGAGGGAGGGTTTACGGCTGTGACAAAAAGATCATTGATAAGTCAAATTTCGTATCTCAATGCTCAAATGGAGCAGAAACCAAGTTACTATATAGTCCCAAATACAGTGTAGACTAAAGGGTAGATTAAAGACCATAAATATAATGAAGAGGTATAGCTGAGTTCGGGGTGCTGGGATCAGTATAACTAGAACGATTCTATATCCAATATGATGAGAAGGTATAGTTGAACTAACTATACTACACACAGTTACATGTATTAAATGAACTGAAAAAGCAAAAACGCTCTACAGAACTGTGAGTGGATACCGATATTAACACTAAATACCAAAGGGACTAAGAAAAAACATGCCAAGAGCATAAGGGGAGACTAGCATTGGACCATAATAAAGGTACCGTATATACTCGAGTATAAGTCGAATTTTTCAGGCTTTAAATTAGCCTGAAAACCTAACCTCGACTTATACTCGGGTCAAGTCGAAATTTAGATCCAAATTCTGCAATTGCAGATAGTAACCAGTAGGTGGCGCTGTGTTAACCTGCATAGAAAGTACAGAGCTGATCTGCCTTACACTTCCTGCTTCCTGTAGTCTGGCTGCTGGACTCACTCAGCACTGTCACTGCTCATCTGTATGCTGTAAATCTGATGGGTTTCTCAGTTTGGGGCAAAAAAACGCTGCTAGTACAGTGCAAATGACAGCTTGAAACTACAACTCTCAGGTGACATTTTTAACTATATGGGGTCAGAGAGTCCTTTACTATATGGGTCAGAGGGCCTTTATATATGGGTCAGAGGTACTATATGGGGGTCAGAGTTCCCTTTACTATATGGGGGTCAGAGTTCCCTTTACTATATGGGGGTCAGAGGGCCCTTTACTATATGGGGGTCAGGAGAATTGTAAATGATGGTATGTTTAATTAAAAGTTTACTGAACCTTGCCACTCCACTTGTTTAGAAACAAACTCCCAGCAACAAAGCATGCTGGGAGTTGTAGTTTCCAAATATCTGGATTGCCAAGGAATTGGAGGTTACTGGTACTGGATTTGGCTATTACTGTATGGGATTCATGTATGGGAATTCTGCTGTCTATTTAAAGGGCAACTAAAGCCTAAAAAACAACACAGAATCAGAAGGCAGTAGTGGTGATAATTTCTACCCTCGACTTATACTCGAGTCAATCAGTTTTTACAAATTTTTCAGGTAAAAATATGTACCTCGACTTATACTCGGATCGACTTATACTCGAGTATATACGGTAAGTAGCAATAGTAGATAACAAAAAACAAAAAGGCTGAATGTAACCAAATGTTCATAAATACAAAATCTAAGAATAAATATGGGTATATGGGTATAAAATATATATATATATATGGGTATAGGTACGAACCATAATTAAGGGTAAGGGTATATAAAATATTTAATAGAAGTATATGACAAAGTGAAATCACTAAAGATCCTTATACATTTAATCCAAAAAGGCTGATAGCTCAAAATCCCTATTGAGACCCTGAGGAGATGTGGTTTTCATTGTATAAATCCATTTGGCTTCCTTCTTTAGAAGCTTCCTGTCTATGTCCCCTTTCCTGGCATCTCTCTCACAGATGTCAATGGCCTGAAAGGAGTTATCGATCTTCCCAAAATGGTCTGAGACTACATGTTTAGCTATGGCAGACCGTATATCGTATTTGGGTATAGCATTCATATGTTCAGTAATACGTCGAACAAAAGGTCTGATCGTTTTCCCAATGTATTGAAGGCCACAGAAACACGTGGCCATATACACTAACCCCTTGGTCTTGCAGTTGGCAAAGAAATTAATACTCCTTGTCAGTAGAGGTGCTTTTAAACACCTTAGATTGTTTGATAAATTTACATGCATTACACCGAGACATATTGCATCTAAAACACCCCTTTGTGGTTAACCATGTGTTGGTAGGTGGTGTAGATCTTAATAAACTGGGCTCCGAGCCTTCCGAAAGGAAAAGTTGGGTCTCTTAGACAGAAGACAACCTAAAACAGGATCATCCAACAAAATACCCCAATATTTAGACACACATAGTAAAGGTAAGTGTCATATATGGCAAATGACCCGATGTTTCTGTTTAGGAGTTTTATATTTTTTGGTTTTTCTTCAAGCAAAGGAGTTGTCCCTATTCAAAAGGACAGCTTGATCATATGCTTTTTTAATACCTGGGTCCTATAGCCTCTAGATAGAAGTCTGTCCCATAAGTCCATAGCCTCCAAATGGAAACTTTCCCATGTGGAGCTTATACGACGAAGTCTGACGAAACTGGCTATACGGGATACCCTTGAGGTAGTAGTGGATGGCAAAAGTGGCATGTAATAAGGTATTACGAGAAATGGTCTTGCGGTATAGTTTCGTATGTACATGGTTATTGCAAATAGCAAATTTCACCTCCAGAATTCTATTTCACATGCATTCTGACTATAGGTGATTTAATGTCAGGGTCCATATTTTTGCAATATGTAAGAGTTCTCTTTATTCAAATCATTGGAATCTTCCCAAATGATGATAATGTCATCAATATAGCGAAAATATTTCACTATGTTATTAAGCAAAAGGATTATTATCATGATGAATATACTTAGATTCCCAAACACCCATATAGAGATTTGCGTACGGGAGCAAATTTCGCTCCTATCGCAGCCCCCTGGATTGTAAATAGTACAGAGTGTCGAACATGAAAAATTTGTAGTTAATAGATAATTCAAACAAGATAAATAAATTCTTCTGTATATGGGGGTAATCCATATGATGGTATAGCCAAAATTTATAGCCTCTATGCCCTTGTGATGTTGTATGGATGAGTATAGGGAGGCTACATCCATAGTTAACCATTTGGTAGGTTTCCATGTTATATCACTTAATTTATTATAATGTCAGTCGTATCTCTGATGTAACTGGGTAATCTAAATCATATGGTATCAACATCTTATCGACATATTCGCTCAGATGTTCTTCAGGAGCCTATGCCTGACATATAGGTCTACCTTTTACATCATCAATGCTTTTATGTACTTTGGGAAACCAGTGAAAAATAGGCGTAACTGGTTTAATGACATTCAAATACTCAAATTCATCAGAGGTAATGACGGTTTCTTGTCTACCTTTCTCTAAAAGTTCCAACAGTTGTATAGAATACCGAGGGGTAGGATCACTTTTCAATGGCGAGTAGGTAGACTAATCCTCTAATTGACGTTCCGCTTCTTGAATATAATATCTAGAACGACTATCGAGCCCCTTTATCTGAGGGACGTATTACTATATCCCTATTACTGGCCAGAACTGTCATGGCTCACGTTCCAAAGCACTAATTTGCCCTGAGATTTATGACATAAATTCAAAGATTCTAATTCTCTCACAACCAATCTATAAAATTATCAATATACATGCTCTTACTATGAAAAGCATAAAAGTTAAACTTTTCTTTAAACCTAATGCATAACCATTTGATTAGTAGGCCATCATATAATTCACATAAAGTATGAATATTCATATAATCAATATGATCCAGATGTTCATTATTATTATAAGTAATATCAATCTGATAATCCAGATACGGAGGTTCAGAATTATGTGTATCATCACTATTGGCACCTGAAACAGATATATTGTGCAGAATCACATCTATTATTCATTATACAGTTTGACTCATCATTCATTATAGAGGGCTATGAATAAAAATGCCGCATTAGTGTTATTTCCTAATGAATCCATTAATGTCCACCAAAGTCTCAAATTTGTCCATAGGTGTAGATTGGAAGTATTCAACACTTCCAATTCCAGTATAGATAAAGTTGTGGAGGACAAATTAATAAACATTATTCTTCTTAACATCAAGCGTATCTCGAGTTGACAAATGGCTATACCCTATCTGTTCTTTCGAAATGGATAGGTCAGTTCCTTTTGGATCTTGGGACCCCTCCTTCTGCCTCTCTAGGGTGCTTCTTGTGCATGGGCGTTCTGGGGGGCCCAAGGTCCTTCTTGAACTCCTGGTGCTGTATACATCCTCCGTTTTGCTTTGAGATGTCTCGGAGTATAAAAAAGTTGATGAAGACTGATTCCCATGTGATGAATCACCATTATAATTATCAAAATGTACCTTTTTCCATGTACGTCTGGGTGAAGCAGGATTAGTTGCATTAAGTTTAAAGGAACATTCGATAAAGTGTCGTTCCATGTCTCCATAATGGATTTATCAATAGAGAAAGTGGGAAATTTTTTCAAACGTAGTCCTCTCGGGATACGTTTACAGTCAACATATTTCTCCAGCATAACTGTGTGTGTCCCACCAAATACGTAACTCGGATCCCATCAATATTTCGCATTAGAATAAAAGTATCAAAATCCGATTCATTACCTTTAAAGTATTGAATACTGCTAGTATTATTAGCAGAAAACACTGTTTCAGCTATACTTCTCCGTTCCCGTGGTTCCTGTTCATTAATTCAAAAGTCCTGCTAATTGCTATAATAAGAGATATTTATTGTAACTATGAAGTAGTTTCAGCTGATTCTTATTGCATAATCAACACTGTCTTTCGGATCATCAGGCGTCTGTGTGGATCCAATGTTGGATACGATCAATACACAAATATATATAGTATAGTGTTGTTATCTTGTTATTATCAGGGGGATACTAACTTTTATCCTTTTCATAGTAAGAGCATGTATATTGATAATTTTTACAGATTGGTTGTGAGAGATTAGAATCTTTGAATTTATGTCATAAATCTCAGGGCAATATGAGTGCTTTGGAACGTAGAGCCATGACAGATCTGGCCAGTAATAGGGATATATGTAATACGTCCCTCAGATAAACGGGGCTCGATAGTCGTTCTAGATATTATATTCAAGAAGCGAAACGTCAATTAGAAGATAAGTCTACCTACTCATCCAACAGTTGTATAGAATACCGAGGGGTAGGATCACTTTTCAATGGTGAGTAGGTAGACTTATCTTCTAATTGACGTTTCGCTTCTTGAATATAATATCTAGAACGACTATCGAGCCCCGTTTATCATTCAAGATTCTAATTCTCTCACAACCAATCTGTAAAAATTATCAATATACATGCTTTACTATGAAAAGCATAAAAGTTACTTTTTTTAAACCTGAATGCATAACCATTTGATTAGTAGGTCATCATAAATTCACATAAAGTATGAATATTCATATAATCAATATGATCCAGATGTTCATTATTATTATAAGTAATACATGATAATCCAGATAGGAGGTTCAGAATTATGTGTATCATCACTATTGGCACCTGAAACAGATATATTAGTGTCAGAATCACATCTATTTTCATTATACAGTTTGACTCATCATTCATTATAGAGGGCTATGAATAAAAATGCCGCATTAGTGTTAATTTCCTAATGAATCCATTATGTCCACCAAAGTCTCAAATTTGTCATAGGTGTAGATTGGAAGTATTCAACACTTCCAATTCCAGTATAGATAAAGTTGGGAGGACAAATTAATAACATTATTCTTCTTAACATCAAGCGTATCTCGAGTTGACAAATGGCTATACCCTATCTGTTCTTTCGAAATGGATAGGTCAGTTCCTTTTGGATCTTGGGACCCCTCCTTCTGCCTCTCTTAGGGTGTTCTTGTGCATGGGCTTCTGGGGGGCCCAAGGTCCTTCTTGAACTCCGGTGCTGGTATAATCCTCCGTTTTGCTTTGAGATGTCTCAGAGTATAAAAAAGTTGTGAAGACTGATTCCCATGTGATGAATCACCATTATAATTATCAAAATGTACCTTTTTCCATGTACGTCTGGGTGAAGCAGGATAGTTGCATAGTTTAAAGGAACATTCTGATAAAGTGTCGTTCCATGTCTCCATAATGGATTTATCAATATCAGAGAAAGTGGGAAATTTTCAAACGTAGTCCTCTCGGGATACGTTACAGTCAACATATTTCTCCAGCAAACTGTGTGTTCCCACCAAATAGTAACTCGGATCCCATCAATATTCGCATTAGAATAAATAGTATCAAAATCGATTCATTACCTTTAAAGTATTGAATACTGCTAGTTATTAGCAGAAAACACTGTTTCAGATAACGTTCCGTTCCCGTGGTTCCTGTTCATTAATATCAAAAGTCCTGCTAATTGCTATAATAAGAGATATTTATTGTAACTATGAGAAGTAGTTCAGCTGATTCTTATATGCATAATCAACACATGTCTTTCGGATCATCAGGCGTCTGTGTGGATCCAATGTTGGATAAGATCAATACACAAATATAATGATAGTGTAGTGTATCTTTTTTATATCTAGGATACATACTTTTATCCTTTTCATAGTAAGAGCATGTATATTGATAATTTTTACAGATTGGTTGTGAGGAATTAGAATCTTTGAATTTATAAAATCTCAGGGCAATATGAGTGCTTTGGAACGTAGAGCCATGACAGATCTGGCCAGTAATAGGGATATAGTAATACGTCCCTCAGATAAAAGGGGCTCGATAGTCGTTTAGATATTTATTCAAAGCGAACGTCAATTAGAGGATAAGTCTACCTACTCACCATTGAAAAGTGATCCTACCCTCGGTATTCTATACAACTGTGGAACTTTTAGAGAAAGGTAGACAAGAAACAGTCATTACCTCTGATGAATTTGAGTATTTGAATGTCATTAAACCAGTTACGCCTATTTTTCACTGGTTTCCCAAAGTACATAAAAGCATTGATGATGTAAAAGGTAGACCTATTGTGTCAGGCATAGGCTCCATGAATGAACATCTGAGCGAATATGTCGATAAGATGTTGATACCATATGCATTTAGATTACCTAGTTACATCAGAGATACGACTGACATTATAAATAAATTAAGTGATATAACATGGAAACCTACCTACAAATGGTTAACTAATGATGTAGCCTCCCTATACTCATCCATACAACATCACAAGGGCATAGAGGCTATTAAATTTTGGCTATACTATCATATGGATTACCCCCATATACAGAATGAATTTATCTTATCTTGTTTAAATTATCTATTAACTACAAATATTTTTCATGTTCGACACTCTGTACTATTTACAATCCCAGGTGGGCTGCGATAGGAGCGAAATTTGCTCCCTCGTACCGCAAATCTCTATATGGGTCTTTGGGAATCTAGATATTCATCATGATAATAATCCTTGCTCATAACATATTGAAAATTTTCGCTATATTGATGACATTATCATCATTTGGGAAGATTCCAATGATTTGAATAAAGAGAACTTTTACAATATTGCAAATATGGACCCTGACATTATAATCACCATAGTCAGAATGCATGTGAAATAGAATTCTTGGAGGTAAAATTTGCTATTTGCAATAAACGTACAACGAAACTATACCGCAAGACCATTTCCGTAAACAACATGCCACCGCCACCACTACACTACCATCAAGGGTATCCCTATAGCAGTTCGTCAGACTTCGTCGTATAAGCTCACATGGGAAAGTTTCCATTTGGGGGCTATGGACTTATGGGACAGACTTCTATCTAGAGGCTATAGACCCAGGATATTAAAAAAGCATATGATCAAGCTGTCCTTTTGAATAGGGACAAACTCCTTTGCTTGAAGAAATCAAAAAATATAAAAACTCCTAAACAGAAACCATGGTCATTTGCCATATATGACACTTACCTTTACATGTGTGTCTAAATATTGGGGTATTTTTTGTGGATGATCCTGTTTTAGGTCGTCTTCTGTCTAAGAGACCCAACTTTTTCTTTCGGAAGGCTCGGAGCATTGGCACTAGGGTCACCCAGTTTATTAAGATCTACACCACCTACCAAACATGGTTAACACACAAAGGGGTGTTTTATATGCAATATGTCTCAGTGTAAGCATGTAAATTTATCAAACAATCTAAGGTGTTTAAAAGCACCTCTACTGACAAGGAGTATTCATTTCTTTGCCAACTGCAAGACCAAGGGGTTGTGTATATGGCCACGTGTTTCTGTGACAGATCGTGGGAAAACGATCAGACCTTTGGTCGACGTATTATGAACATATGAATGCTATACCCAAATACGATATACGGTCTGCCATAGCTAAACATGTAGTCTCAGACCATTTTGGGAAGATCGATATCTCCTTTCAGGCCATTGACATCTGTGAGAGAGATGCCAGGAAAGGGGACATAGACAGGAAGCTCTAAAGAAGGAAGCCAAATGGATTTATACAATGAAAACCACATCTCCTCAGGGTCTCAATAGGGATTTTGAGCTATCAGCCTTTTTGGATTAAATGTAAAAGGTCTTTAGTGATTTCACTTTGTCATATACTTCTATTAAATATTTATATACCCTTACCCTATTATGGTTCCTACCTATACCCATAATATATTTTATACCCATATACCATATTTATTCTTAGATTTTGTATTTTGTCTCAGACGTAGTTTTTCTGTACTGTTATGATGTTTTTAATTGTCACGTGTATTTTATATGTAAACCCTCCCTCTCGCAGTCCTTTAAATAGGAACCTGTACTCATTGGTGGGAAGCTCTGATGAAGTGACGTACGTACGAAAACGTCAGGCACCACCTGTGCTCCTCGAGTTTGCCTTCCATGTTTGTAAT
The DNA here is from genome assembly GCA_019447015.1 of Hymenochirus boettgeri. Lineage (NCBI taxonomy): Eukaryota > Metazoa > Chordata > Amphibia > Anura > Pipidae > Hymenochirus > Hymenochirus boettgeri. The sequence goes on along the minus strand of CM033473.1, from coordinate 149,475,751 downwards.
CAGCGGTGTAAGGTATCGGGAATTTCTCAACAATAAAGAAATGTTTTTATCCAACTGAGAGCGTGCAGCCTGCTTTCTGAGTTTTTTCAGTGTATCCGGAAGGATATCTACAATCTATAGTCGTGAGGTGCTTGAGGCGTGTGAGCGCCGCTGAACAGTGTAGGGGTAGAGCGCCAGTGAGTATACATACCTTCCTTACCCAATTTTTCTGACATTCATGGTGACTAAATCAATACCCATGTAGCACAGGCCCACGGTTGAACTTGGTAGTAGTAGAAAATGGCTTGCTAAGCTTGACAAAGTTTTAGATAAATGATTGAAGAGCCTCCTTCTTAGCTGCTGAGTTGAACATGTTTTAAAGCAAACGTGCTCCTTTATGAAGCATGATAAAGGAGTACGTTTGCTCCAAAAGATGTTGCACGCAATAAAGAATTTGCAGTATAAACCAGCCAAAAGCTCTCACACTATTTTTACATTGTTATGTTTGGTACCAAGAGGACGGATGGATGTGATTTGAGCCTGCAATGCTACAGTTTGGAGTAAGTGACTATAATGTGTGATACTTGTTACCATACCAAAGCTCAAAAATATCTTCTATGTAACGCAACTGAAGAGTGCAAGATTAGTGTACTGTTCCATAGAGTCAATAAATACATACCCCCATAAGTCCTATGGTGAATAGAAATTCAAATAAGCTTATACAAAATCAAATCTGTCCATGTCCTCTATACTTCTAATGACTGATAAAAGTGTAGAGAGATTCCACATCACAAGTCATATACTGTATAAAAACATTTGTTTTCAATTCAAAGTTACTAATATTGGAAATGGAATATGACATATCCCTAACATATGAATTCAAACATAAGACATAAGTTTATAAATATGCATATATCATGTACAAGAGGGTTCAAAAATACTCCCTTTATCAAGATTATGGGCCTAGGTGGAGGCTTGTCCAGTTAATTGTGGGCCTTGGCTATCAAATTAAAGGTCAGAGTTTACCTGAAAGGCATCTTTGGATTAGATTGAAGTTTCTGATAATTGCTGGTCACCTCTCCTATATACAGATTTGTGGCCAGAGCACAATGTTCCCTCCTTGTTTTATCTCTTATCTCAATCTCTATTAGCGATTTAAGTTTATAAATTGCTTTTCTTTGTAACTGAAAGAGATTATTGGGGATGCTTAAGATACCCTTCATCCTCCCTATATTTTTCATCATACATTGATAGAATGACTCAAGGTTTGAGTCAGAGGGGAGGTAGATTTCAATTTAAATTTACAAATACATTCTGCTGATGGAGCTGGTTCAGTCTGAGTTTTGTGTTATATTCTTTTGGTTTTGTTTGTGAAAATGTGGTTGATGATATATATATTTTATCTGCATATCTTCCTCTGATGCTGCTTGCATTGTGCTAATGAACTTAATTTCTGTGTCTTGTAAAGTAATGTCGTATGTCCTGTCCCCCCTTTTGTCTTTTCTTGTACTGACATCTTCCTCTCTGGATTCTTGGTCTGATGTGGATTTATCTACTTACACCCCAGACATTTACAGTCCACACTTCCAGCATAACAAATTCTTAGTTAAATCTTAAACACAGGCCTTATTAACCATCAAATAATTAAATATCCTTCTTTTCTATGTCCTTAAAGGGAGAAAGAAACGCAAAATACAAAGGCAGCTCCACAGACTCTTTAACTGTCACTTAGAAACCATTTGTCTTTCAATTGTCTTCAAAAATTGTGATGTCGGTTGATGTGACATCACTAAGAAAATAACCCAGTACATGTGAACACTATTAAAAGTTATAGAATAAGAAATCACACAAGAGTAAAATTCTAATTCTGTGCAAAATTATGTCAACCTGATGTAATAGTGACATATCGGTATATAAAAATATACCCAGGCACATTTGAACACTATTAAAAGATATACAATAAGAAGTCGCACCAAGTCCATGTATAGTAATGTATAGTAAAGTATAAAAACAGAAGAAGACATACTTAGTGCTGATTTCATAGTAACTTTACTAAAAAATGCTTTTTAGGGTCAAAATTGAATTGTGTACCAAATTATGATGTCATGCTGATGTCATATTGACATCACTAATAATGCACCTATATATATTTGAACACTATTAAAATATATGAATAAAGAAATCACACCAAGTGCAATGCTTTTTAGGGTTAAAAAAATAAAATCTGACAACATTATGATGTAATAGTGAAATCCATAAAAATTTACCAGAACATTTGTACACTATTGAAATATATAGAATAAGAAGTTGCACCAAGTGCAATGCTTTTTTGGGTCAAAATACAAAATGATGATGAGTCAGCTGATGTCATAGTCACATCACAAAAATTCACCAAGACATATTTGAACACCAAAAAGATACAGAATAAGAAATCACACTAAGTGCAATTTGTGGGGGGTGGGGGGGGGTCAAAATTCAAATTGTACAACTTTATGATGTCATGCTGACCCAGAAAACAGTTGGACACTATTACAAAGATATAGAATAAGAAGAATGCTTTTTTGGGGGTCAAAATACAAATCTGTACAAAAATATTATGTCAAGTGGCATCACTAAAAATGCACCCAGACACATTGGATCACCATTAAAATATATAGAATAATAAGTCAAACCAAGTGCATGCTTTTTTGGGTCAATATCCAAATCTGAACATAATTATGAAGTGATGCTGATGTCATAATGACATCACTAAAAAAATGCACCCAGAAACATTTAAACACTATTAAAAGTTATAAAGTAAAAGATCGCACCAAGTGCAATGCATCTGGATCCAAATCCAAATCAGTGCAAAATGATGATATATGTATGTGTATATGTATAATTTTATTTATAAAGCGGCACTTTGGTACACAGCGCTGTACATTATAAAATACAGAGTATACAAACAAAGTGGATAAGTGCAAGCAATTATAGAGATAAATAAAAAATGAATACAATTTCATACAAAGGTTAAGAATAGAATACTATATATTATGGATAAATTGATATAAGTGCAGCATGCCATGAAACATTAGGAATGAGATCCCTGCTCCGAACAGCTTACAATCTATGGGTGGGACACATACAGATACAAGTGGGGAATGGGTATAAAGTGCTTAAGATGGCCAACAATCATTGTTGTGTGCTGGTGCTCTGAAGGGTATAGATAACAGTCTAGATTTGAAAGTATAATGAATGTCATCATGCGAAGCGAGTGAGGGAAAGAGTTCCAAAGGCAGGGAGCAGCAAGAGAGAATCATTTAAGAAGAGGAGGAAGCAGTTGTTTCGTTGGGGTTTTGTGGAGAAGATTTCCTTGTGAGGAATGGAGGGCATGGGCAGGAAATAAAGGGACAAGAAAGAAGATCAGTAGGGAAGTGCAGTAGAGTGAAGGGATTTAAAGTTTCAAAGAAGCGTATTAAATATGATTCTTTGTTCGATTGGAAGTCACCCTATGGACTGAGGTATCAGGGTTGCGGGTTCACTTTTGAAGGAGAGTGAGATGATCCAAACTGCCAAGTTTAAGATAGACTGCAAAGGAGAGAGATGAAGGCAGAGAGTCCAAGTAGTAGAATGTTACAATAGTCAAGATGGGAGATTATAAGGGCATGCATGAGCATTCTAGTAGTAGAGCGAGAGAGAAAAAGTTGGATCTTGGCAATATTGCGAAGGAAAAAAAACATTCTAGTGACATTTTTAATGTGATGATAGAGGAAAGAGATGAGTCAATGATTTTTCCAGGCAGCGTGCAGATTTAACTGGGCTTATGACCACATTGGCAATAGAGATGGAGAAGGGGACTAGATCCCAGTTTAGGGGGGGAATGGTTAATTCAGTTTAGATAGATTGAGTTTAAGGTGCGCCATCCAGGAAAAAAGAGCAGACATTTAGAGTTTAGGATTGAACTTCAGGGGTAAGTGGGGGGGTAGACAAGTAAATTTGGTATCATCAGCATATAAGTGATACTTAAAGCCAAAAGAAACGTTTATTTCTCCCAAAGAGATAGTGTAGAGGGGAGAACAGCAAGGGTCCTAAAACTGAGCCCTGAGGGACCCCCACACTAAGCGGAACTTTAGAAGAAGTCTAAAGAGAAAGATTTGTTAAAAGATAAGAAGGACCATGCCGCAGCTTGATTTCGGATGCCCAGAGAATATAGAATTTGTAAGAAGAGAGTGGTCCACAGTATCAAAGTCAGGCGATATGTGGAGGAGAATGAGAAACGAGAACTGCCCTTTGGCTTTGGCAGTTTCTAGGTCATTTGAGACTTTGCAGAGGGCCGTTTCAGTTGAATGACCCAGTCGGAATCCTGACTGCAATGGGTCCAATAGGAGGAGGTATTTAGTAATGCGTGTAGAGACGAGGATGTCTAGAGTTATGACACAAATGGTAAAAGAGAGACAGGGTGGTAATTAGGAGACAGGTATTGACCAGAGAGGGTTTTTTAAGAAGAGGTTTGACGCACACGTTTAAAGGCAAAAGGAAAAATCCCAAGGTCAGAAGGAATGGAGCAAGAGCAGGAGAAAGGATTTTAGCACAGTGTCTAAGAAGGAGGGCGTGGGATCAAGGGGACACATTGTAATGAGCTTGTAGTGGTAAAAGTCTGCCTGATTGCTGGATTTTCCACAGCTGCTCAGCTGCACAAGTACAAGTAGCATAGGAATTTGGTATCTGAATTGAGCCAAGGACGGGGGTTAGTGGGGTGACGTTTGTGAGTTTTTAGGGGGGCAAAAGAGTCAATAGTAGTAGATAAGATAGAGTTATAACAATGATAAGCGAATCAGGGTTAGATCAGACACGAGGGCAGCGAGGTAGAACTGAGAGAAGAGGATAGAGATGGAAGGTCTATTGCTATGCATCAATTCCAGTGCTGTGATGATTAAACATTCCCTATTCAGGGTTACACATAACCAAACAGATTAAAAACATATCACAAATTATGTAGAACAGTGCACCATACTTATAAAGGACTTTGGGGACGTAAAATTATTGGTGCTCCTAAGGGGATACTAACTACTACAAAGGGGGGGTCAAAGAAACCCTAAAAAAGACCCTCAACTCCGAGCAACTACCACATGAAAGTCCTATCAAAATCTCTTTATTGGCAAAAAGGACAACAATCCATAAACCCACACAGCACCCGGCCCACCCCCCTAAAAAATGTACACAATAAAAAAAACTTGATTGACCGGGCGTCCCCGAACCCATGAACCCTGTACCACAAACAAGCATGAATCACTAGCACCTAAACGGGAGACATAGCACCACAGTAAGTCTATGCTGAAAAGCAATGCTTGTTGGCAAGGTAAGTTAGAAATCTTCGCGTGCACTTCCTCCTACGTGCATTTCACAACATCTACGTCATCAAGCGGGTTTCGTCAGGGCTCCAATCCATCCACTCGAGAATTCTTTAAATAGCCTCAATGCCAGCTGACACTTTGCTATGTGTCCTACATTCCAACCCTTCATCACAGCATACAGTATGATTCTACAAAGTTAATAACATTATTTACTTATAGTTAGATCACTCTGGGTGGTCAGCAGGGCTGGTGTTTTTTTGTCTCTCTCTCTAGATATCTATATATGGCATGAAATCAACGGAAGACACCACTCTCAAATTTACATTAATATAAACTATCATAAATGACATGCAAACTGCAAATCTTCATTTAGACCATTAGGACTATAGATTTTCAGTTTAATATACATTGTAGCTCCTTTGGAGCAATTTTGTTCGATATTACCTCCCCTCAAGTTCAGCCATATTTTCAATGCCAAAAAATCTAAGGACGTCCGTCCTATTACCATGTCGGCCAATACATGTTTGGCTACACTTGAACTTTCTATTCACCCTTTTCTATGGCCCTAAAGTGCTCCTTGACCCTCACAGTCATGGTCCTTTTTGTTTGTCGATGTATCTAACCCCGCACTAACAAGTCACCATATATATAACCTGCTTGCTTTGACAGGAAAGACCTGTTTTTATTTTATGGATTTTCCCATCAGGACCTGTCACCTGATCCTTTTCATCCATATAATTGCAAAGGCGGCAGCGTACATTTTAATCTCCTTGCCACTTTTGGACAGTAACCAACAAGGCTGACTCTTGGGTTCTCTATAATAGCTGGGGATAATTTATCCTTAAGTTTCTAACTCATTTGCAGTTATAGATGGGAAACTCTCCACCTTATCCGCCAGCAGATCTTGTCCCCTGAGATCAAATACCAATGGCTCTTTTAAATATATCTGTATCCTATTCCCTTCAACATTGTAAGGAGTGATCAGACGTATTTTTCCTTGCTGATTAGGACAATCCTTTTTACTTTCCCCATACAGAATCTATGTCCTTTTCCTTGCCTGTATGGCTTTGTATCCCATTTCAATAGCCCTATTGAGTACCCACATTGTTTAAAACATTCCCTTAGATTATTGGCTTGATCACGAAAATCACTTTCTGTAGAGCACGTTAGCTTTATTCTATAAACTGTCCCATCGGTATACTCTCGATTAGGCTGGGGGGATGGTGGCCAAATGAAGCGCCTTTTATCACCGTACTTTTCCTGTACGTAAACGTATGCAGCTACCAGCTACATTTCTGATGGACAAATCTAAAATAAAAAGTTTATGAAGTAGTCTGTACTCGTAGATCAGCATTATATTCAATTGAACAATTAACTTCTCCACAAAACATTTTAGGGCCTTCAGACGTCCTCCTCCGGTCCTAGCTGGCCTATGGCATCTTCACCACTGTCCATTCCAGTGGCCCAGATGTAGGCACGCATATGTGGGGGCGCCCCTATTGCGGTGCCCTTAAGTTGCCTGAAGAACTTCCCATTAAACAGGAATATGTTATTTTCCAAAACAAATTGCAAAGCTGTAAGGGTAAAACTATTCCTTGCTTCCTCAGTAGTCCCTTTTGATTTTAAATACTTGCTTATCGCCCTACAGGTGAAGAAATAGAGAATAAAGTCCCTCAACATTCAACATGACCAGTATCTTCCCTTCTCCACACACAACCCATCGATTCTTGAAAAATCCCCCGTATCTATGACAAAAGAGTTCATACCAAACAAAAATGGTCTCAACTCTGTCAATGAATTGACACATATGTTCAAGGGGGCCACCTATCCCAGAGACCATAGTTCTCCCCGGAGTTTTTTTTAGGGATGGTGTAGTATGTCGGACATACTGGATTGTTCACATAGATAAATTCACATTCCTGTTTACTAATTGCCCCTTTATCCAAGGCACCTTTTAAAAGACTTCTGACTTTTTGAAGTTTGTAAAGGGTTGCCCTCCAATATTTATACTGGGTGTGGTCACCTCTTTTTCCTTGAAAGATTTTGACATTGCAACTTACGAGCGAATAGATGCAAGTCTTTTATTAATTCAAACTTATTACGTAGGGGCAAAACATAAGCCTTACTAAGAAGTAATACCCTCCCCAAATTCTTCTGTAGTTAAATTTCATACTTGCAAACAACTATCGTCTCCCATACAAGATGTTACTTTCTGTTTTCGAACCTCAGCCGATACTGGCTTTTCTGTTCGTCGCTTGCCCAAAACATTCTCCTTATTCTATTTCTGCCCCTTCTTGCTTTTTTCTTACCCCTACAGGGATAAAACCAGAACGTTCAAGTGTAGCCAAACATGTATTGGCCGCACATGTAATAGGACGAATCCTATAAATCCTTAGATTTATGGCATTGAAAAGATATAGCTGAACCTGAGGGGTTATATTGAACAAAAAAATTGCTCCCAAAGGAGCTACAATGGATATACAGTATAAACTGAAAATGAGTAATCTATAGTCCAATGGTCTAAATGAAGATTTGCAGTTTGCATGTTATTTTATGATATAGTATATAAATGTAAATTGAGTAGTGGTGTCATCCGTTGTATTTCATGCCGCATATATATATCTAGAGACAAAAAACAAATCAGCCTCTGCTGAACCACCCAGAGTGGTCTAATTATGTTACAGTAAATGTTATTACTTTGTGTAGAACGAACCGTATGTAATTGTTTGATATATACGCTGCATGCTGCTATGATGAAGGGTGGAGTGTAGGACACATAACATAGAGTCAGCTAGCATTGAGGCTATTTAAACAATTCTCGATCGGATAGATTGGAGCCTTGACGAAGCCCGCGTGATGACGTAAATGGATGAAACGCGCATAGGAGGAAGTGCAAGCCGGAGAGTTCTACATCCCTTACCAACTAGCGCATATCAGCACGGAAGTCGGGAGACGTGGAGATTACACGAGGAGACCGGAGGTGTCCAGAGGTCAAGTGACCGGCTTACCCTGAACATCAGAGTGAGAAGTGGTGGAGGTGGTTGCACGGAGGGGCTGACTCTTGCAACTCCTGCTCGGGCTGAGGTACAGGGTATGTGGTTGTTTGAAAATTTCTTCGGTTTGAACTGCAACTTTGCACAAGGCATTTGGCACTTTGCTTTTCAGCATAGACATAGTGATTATGCTTGTTTGTGTGTACAGGGTTTGTGGGTTCGGGGACGCCCGGTCAATGCAAGGTTTTTTTTTTATTGTGTACACTGTTTTAGGGGGGTGGGCAGGGTGCTGGTGGTTTTATAGGATATGTTGTTTTTTTTCCAATAAAGAGATTTTGATAGGACTTTCATGTGGTAGTTGCTCTGTTGAGGGTCTTTTTTAGGGTTGCCTTTGACCCACCTCCTTTGTATATATATTAAAACCATATGCAAGATAGCATAAAATTACTTTAACTATAATAGTTACTTTATCCAAACGGGAAAAGTTCAAGTGCAAATAAATTATATTGTAATGGAAAATTTTCAACAAGTACATAAGGAATTGCCAAAAGGAACTTAAATGATGTTAAGTGTACTTTAAAAGTTTTGAGATAACCATATGTGCTAATGAGCAGGTGTAGGTTCATGGAGATACATCTGCCACATTATAAGCTTCAACTGGTGTTTCTTGTCCTTGGCAGAAGAACCAAGATAAGTGTCCTTGGAAGAAGGACAAATATGTCGTCTTAATGAGCAGATAGATGGTGGTACTGGAATCGGAATAACCAATTTTTGGTTAAACGAAAGGGACTATCAGGTCCATGATTTTATACTTGTGTATTAGCAAATATATTCTTATTTGCTCTTTCACTGACATAATAACACATTGCTTCTTTATCAGTGACATAATGGCACCTGAGGCCAATAAAAAGCTTCACGGTCTCTTACGCTCTCTCTCTCAGAATAGTGTCACTGTTAGTCAGAGTGAGCTGCTTGCAAGTATATTGTATGCACAATAAAGGTGTTCTTTCTTTCTTCAGATGTGTTTCTACAAGTTTTATTCTGCCATTACAATATAAAAAAAACATTTTTATAAAAATACTGAAAGGGTCACTAATACTTGGATTCCATACAAGTGCATAATGTTTACCAAATAAACTTGCTTAAGTGAGGCTAGCTAAGTGATGCTAAAAGATGCTTAAAATGAAGGAATTTTAAGCATTTATTTTTAAGGTATAGCAATAGGCAAACATTGTCTCGTGTGGGTTGCACACCTCCCTAATATAAATTTCAGTAGAGGATTAATGAGTAAATAGGAAAAAATAAAATTTCACAAAGGACTATCACAACATCAGTGTTGGATACTCCTTAGCTCCACCCTTGTGATTTCTGGTTCTCCAAATTCTGCAGGTCTCAAAAAGCTGACGTCACGTGTGTGCGCATAGAGCATACGGAAAGTGCTTTTTGGGACCTGCAGAATGAGGAGAACCAGGAAGTCGGAGGGCGGAGCTAAGGAGATGCAGATCCAAGATATGAAGGAATGTTCCATTATCACAGAGGCTCAGGAGGGAACTAGAAGAAAAAGAAGGAAAACAAGGGGGGGGGGGGGGGGGAACATTAGTATAACATGCTGCTTTCAATTACACCTAACTTGTTTTTACAGTGTACTTACCTTCAACTTTCTTTTCTGCTCCTTATGGTTGTCTTGCAGGCCGAGGGGATGAAAGTCCAAAACAATGAAGACTGAGAGCCTCTGTGTGAGCCATGCCTGCTACTTCCTGCTTCTCTTAGAGGACTTGGCGTGCAGTGTACCTCTCCCCCCTCCTCCAGAACCATGGATCGTTCTTCAAAAAATTATTCTATAAGGCGACCCCCCCCCAACCCTAAATGCTAGGTTTAAAACAGCCCATGAAGAACTTAGCTTGAGCTTGTTCTCTGCTGGACCGGCAGTGCATCAGTGATTGCCTGCTATGCTTCTGGGGTGCCTCATGAAAACAGAGCAATTTAGTTGACCTGGTAATAAGCTGAGCATGCTCAGAAGAGGTTAGCTAGGGGTTTAGATTGTATTGTGGTGTGTGTCAAATTCATAAATGACAGTTGCTAACTGGAAGGCCAGGAAGCAGAAACATGGGCAACAGGACATTGTGCAGGATTTCAGGTTAGACTTATATATTTCAGATTTGAAACTATACAGTTAGGGTTTTGGGGGCTGTAATACAAAATAATGCAGAAAAAAAACACACTAATATTGCCATGTAGACTAGGTTTTTAGATCTGCATTTTCTTATGGCACATTTTAAAGGATAATAGATTTTCACAGAAATGCTTAATTTTGAGTGATTTACTTTATTGGAGGAAACTGCCTAATGGAAATCTCGGTTTATAAATAATGAAAGGTATTATGATTTTATAGAAGGCACCTTTAACAAAACATTAAAAAAAAAAAAAAAAACCCACAGTTTTCGAACAAACTTAATTAAACACAACTGAAAAAAACTGGCAAATAATTAGGCACCACCACTAGACAACTTAAAAGTACAACAGAACTAAAAAAAAATAAATACATTATATATACACCTCAGCAGTTGGGGGTGGGCAGGGGAAATACTATGATATGATAACATCAATTTTAAGTGGACATGCCCTTTAAGAAACCACTGAGAGAACTTCCTGTGTCAGAGTCTCATGTGTTTGCTCACAAGTGCAGTACTAGTCATTTTTTAAATAAACTTAAAGGCATATCCACCCTAAACTAACTTAACTCACTACTGGCCCCACTGTTACAATAAAAAAAATCCTTACCTACATCCCTGATCTTAAGGTTCTTCTGCAGTGACTGTTCAAAGTCCAGGAAACGATAGGGTTCCTGTCCAAACGTATCTGCTCTGATCTGTCCTCTCAGTTGCTGCTGGCATGCGCAAGAGGAGCCTCCCCCTCCTGATCCAGACATTGCTGGCTTTTTGTAGCGTAAAATCATTGATGTATATTGTATATTGCCCTCCCCCCCCTACTTACAGATCCTCGCTCCCACTGCGTTCTGTATGCTCGCCCCCTGCTTGTAGTTCCGCAGTCAGGGAGCCGGATCAGAATGAAGCTGGAGTGAGGGGCGTGTAAGTAGAGTTTGGAATCTATTTTTACAGTTCCAATATGTGTTTGGGGTGGGAGGGCAATGTCCACAATATATCAAAAAATTATTGGGGGGGGGGGATATGCCCCTTTAAGAGCAGAGCAGTGTCTCTGTAAAAAAAAGACAAGAATTCCACAATGCAAGCACTTGCAGTAAATGTGGCCATTCACACGCACACATGGACCCGACCAATCACCCATACGGGTTGTAACTGGAAGTCCCTCCCACTGCACTTTTTTTATAGCAAATTAAGACCCAAAACTGTACATGCACAGTGCAGCATTGAGCAGAATAGCGATACAAGTAATGTCGAGGGTCCTCAGGTGAGGAAGAGGGCACGTTTGATGTGTGGGTCTTTGATCAATTTAATACATTTTTGTATTTGAGTGTGACCCTCGACAATACTTGTATCATTTATCACCAAGGGTGTGGATTTGTTGAGGAGTTGGCACCCACACTCAGTAGAGTGCAAGGACTGTATATTTGTGTATTGCAGGATAGCACCAGGTACGGCCTTAAAAGTCATCTAGTAATATGGGACAATAGTAGGGTTTCCAGATTTTGAAATACAAAATAGAGGACAAAAGCAAGGTACGTGCGCGTTAACGCATGGAATTTTTTTTGACCACGCCTATTTTTCAAGCCACTCACCCACTTTAGGTAACGGCCACTTTAAGGACCATTATTGCCATTTTAAAGACCATTATTGGCTGACCGAGCTGGAGGGCTGACCACACCGGGCTGATAAACTGGAGGGCTGACCAACTGGCTAACGAAAGGCTGCTATGCACACACTTTTTTTTTTTTTTTTTAGCCAGGCCTGCTTTTCAAAGACCACCATTCCCAATTCTATATTCATCAAAAAATAGATGATAGATGGCTGGGTGGGGGAAGGGGGGTTTTTTGTTTTGTTTTTGAGGGGGTTAAACTACTGCACACTGACACCAAATCGGGGCGACGTTAGTGGAGGGTGTGCAGATTCACAGAAACTGCACATTGAATCTACTGTTAACATTAAGCTTTATATAACCAAAGGTGTTAGGGCTTGGTGTAAAGCCCTGTGTAAAAAATGATGATCCCATGCGCTCCGACAGCGCACAGCTGATTCCAAAGCACTCATATTGCCCTGAGATTTATGACATAAATTCAAAGATTCTAATTCTCTCACAACCAATCTGTAAAAATTATCAATATACATGCTCTTACTATGAAAAGGATAAAAGTTAGTATCCCCCTGATAATAACAAGATAACATAACACTATAACTATATATATTTGTGTATTGATCGTATCCAACATTGGATCCACACAGACGCCTGATGATCCGAAAGACATGTGTTGATTATGCATATAAGAATCAGCTGAACTACTTCATAGTTACAATAAATATCTCTTATTATAGCAATTAGCAGGACTTTTGATATTAATGAACAGGAACCACGGGAACGGAGACGTATAGCTGAAACAGTGTTTTCTGCTAATAATACTAGCAGTATTCAATACTTTAAAGGTAATGAATCGGATTTTGATACTATTTATTCTAAATGCGAAATATTGATGGGATCCGAGTTACGTATTTGGTGGGACACACACAGTTATGCTGGAGAAATATGTTGACTGTAAACGTATCCCGAGAGGACTACGTTTGAAAAAATTTCCCACTTTCTCTGATATTGATAAATCCATTATGGAGACATGGAACGACACTTTATCAGAATGTTCCTTTAAACTTAATGCAACTAATCCTGCTTCACCCAGACGTACATGGAAAAAGGTACATTTTGATAATTATAATGGTGATTCATCACATGGGAATCAGTCTTCATCAACTTTTTTATACTCTGAGACATCTCAAAGCAAAACGGAGGATGTATACAGCACCAGGAGTTCAAGAAGGACCTTGGGCCCCCCAGAATGCCCATGCACAAGAAGCACCCTAAGAGAGGCAGAAGGAGGGGTCCCAAGATCCAAAAAGGAACTGACCTATCCATTTCGAAAGAACAGATAGGGTATAGCCATTTGTCAACTCGAGATACGCTTGATGTTAAGAAGAATAATGTTATTAATTTGTCCTCCACAACTTTATCTATACTGGAATTGGAAGTGTTGAATACTTCCAATCTACACCTATGGACAAATTTGAGACTTTGGTGGACATTAATGGATTCATTAGGAAATTAACACTAATGCGGCATTTTTATTCATAGCCCTCTATAATGAATGATGAGTCAAACTGTATAATGAATAATAGATGTGATTCTGACACTAATATATCTGTTTCAGGTGCCAATAGTGATGATACACATAATTCTGAACCTCCGTATCTGGATTATCAGATTGATATTACTTATAATAATAATGAACATCTGGATCATATTGATTATATGAATATTCATACTTTATGTGAATTATATGATGGACCTACTAATCAAATGGTTATGCATTCAGGTTTGAAGAAAAAGTCTAACTTTTATGCTTTTCATAGTAAGAGCATGTATATTGATAATTTTTAGGGGGTTGTTTGGAGTATTTATAAGCAAAGAACCGATCGCAACAAATGCGCGGGGTGAAATGGATTGTGGGGAAACAGGTTAAAGTCGTCCATATTGCACCCTTGGCGAAGGCTGTTGGTGGATGTGGATTCTGTTCGGGTGGTCATAAGGGGGGGGCTGTATTAACGACCCCTACATAATTGAGTAACGTGAGAAGAGTGCCACACCTCACAGTATAAAGTTGGCTTGACAGTTTTCCGGTGATGCTGAGCTTTGTCGTTCACATATGGGAGAACGAAGTCCTACGAAACAAGCTTGGCGTGATAGGTTTGAAGTCTAGGATGAATCTAATAAGGCCCTTATCGGGTCATAATATTGGAGATAGGGGAGTCTGGAAGCGTAGGGAATAAAGTGACCATGTATGCTATGTGGTCATTTAATAAGGGGTTGCAGAAACTAAAGGTGCAAAGCTGTCTGTAACAACAGCTTTATAAGCTGTAGTATGACAGGCTAAATATTTGGCTGTTAGAGGAAATCGCTCCTGCTCATAGACTGGGGGGAACTTTGGTCGTAGGGACAGTGATACGAGGCGCGGATGGGGTGGACGGGGCGCAGGGATTTTGAAGGGATCTTAACTTATTAGCATTTTCTAGAATCGTACCATTAGGTAAGCAATGTAAAAAAAAAAATTAGATCCATCCATGCTGGCTTAATGCTCAGGGAAAAAGGAGAGTGGACAAAAGAAAAAGGAAAGGCTTTTAAGGAACTGTTTTAGAAAACAGAAGGAGCACAGAGCAGAAGCTTACGTTGAGACAGTCACAAAGCTGTAATAATAGGGTGCAAGACAAATAATTACACTAGCTAGAAAGAGAAAATGAAAATCATATTGGCCGAACAAAAAAAGCATAGTCCACCCCAAATGTGGGTGTTGGTTAAGGTATAAAATAGGTAAAACTGGGGAGGACTGGAATGTGGGACGAACATTAAAATAAGGGGGCTGAGGTGGTTTTGAGGGAATGCCAAAGAGGCTAATCTGCGGGTATAAAGGGGAAAAAGGGCGCCATTTTTTTACATCGGTTTTGTATGCTCTGTTAAATCCTTGTCCTTGAGGCGGCGGTAGGGTGAGATTGTAAAAAGAATATGCAGTAAGAAAGGTGAGGGAGATTTGTCGACATGTGAGGATAGAACAGCATGATATGGTCCGAGAACATTAGACAAGGTTAAGATATCAATAAAGGGTCGCGGCCAAGTGAGAACCGTTTCCAATTATTGGGGGGGCTCCGGTCGGAATTTGTAAAGGAGCTTAGGGGGGGTTCAGTTCTATCTAGACGCGAACTGGTTTCGCGATCTTTTACAATATTCGCTTTTTGATCTGTGGGTATATAGGTGCCTATGGAATGTGGAGGAAAAGCCAATGTGCTACCCAAAATTCAAAAAATAGTACAAGCACAGCCTGTAAACTATAGACTGTAGCCCTAAATCAGTGGTAGGGGAAAGGTGATGGACAAAATTGTTAAGTGGATCATATCCTTGACTTTGTTCCAGGAGTCATCTTATTAGTAGATAAGTCATCAATGGATTTATAAGAGGCAGAAATAGATCATGCCAGACAAATTGAATTGGTTTTTTGAAGAAGTGAGTAGAGCTAATTCAGTCCGGCACAGCAGTGGTGTGGTATATTATGGATTTGTCAAAGCTTTTTAAAGAGTAGACGTGTGCCACATGAACGCGGACTAAATGTATAAAGCGTAAGGACTGTTGGCCTTGAGAAGAAAACATGGTGGTGGGTTCAGTGGGATAGAGAACTGGTTATTGGTGACCGGCAAAACAGAGGACAGTTGTGTTTGTTTGAATGGAGCTACAGTCTATGTGGGCTAAGGAGTGGGTTCTAAGCAGAGGCGCGTGCAGGGTTGACTGAATACTGGGGCCGAAGCTCTGTTTAATCTGGTGGTTATAAAATTACTTACGAAATATGTGCATAGAGAGCTAGCAAGATATTGGGTCCTATTGTATAAGAAGGGAGGGAAATAGAGTCAGAGAGAGAAAATTGATTATTATCCTGGCTTTAGCAAGGGCACTGGTAAGGCCGTCAGTGGGAAATATAGCGTTCAGTGTGTGCGTGGGAATCCTACTTATAGCAACAGGGGAAAAAAAAACAAGAACCCCATCATTGGAAGTGAGGGGGCAGTTCAAGAAAGAAAGAGGGCAACTAAAGGATTAATAAAGGGATGGAGGGTCTGGCGTGAGTCTGGCAGGCAGGATGTAGACCAAAGTTAGGGCTGGTGGTTACATTGGATGAGCGGGACCGAAAATTTGCGTGGGGACATAAAGATTACGCTTAATACAAAATCTATTGAAAAATGGTCGGCCTACACAATGAAACTCTCTGGGTGCAGTTTTCACGGGTCATCGTGGGTCAGGAGAGGTACAGTGGAGGCACGTCGTGGGAACATCCATAATGTAAGGATGGAAGAAAAGAATATAATCATCTGGATCAGGTGGTGAGGAAAGGGTTTCTTTCAGTGAGCCAACGGATTGAAATTGTGGAACTGTCATTCCCGCGAAAGATGTGGTCAGATATGGGGAGGGAAGGGTGCAGTTGCAGTTGAATTAGCTGGGTGTAAAAAAATAGCTTTATGCTGGGGTGTTTTTGCCGTAATCCTCTGGATCGGAACTGTTAGGGTAAGGGCTAAAAAAAAGAAAAAATATATATATATATATATATATATATATATATATAGATATATCTTAGATACTAAAGAGGGGTAATAGGATTGGGACCTTGACTGGACGTCTGTCTTTATTCAACCCACAATTACTAGTTACTATGTTATAGTACCTCAATGTAGAAAAATGTTTCCATACCTTGTTCGCTGTTATCAACGTCATTATACGGAAAAATGTAACAAAATATGGCTATTACTCCCTGTTCCTATTTCGGTTCCTTTGTAATAAGTTTAAGAGTGTGTTTGCTCAGTGGTTAGTAATTGTTGCAGCAGCTGTATTAAAGGGTGCTACATGAGACCGATATAAGGGACGATAGAGCACAAAATAATATAGGTTTCCAATTGGTGATAAGTGTTGGGTCTTTGTCACTGTCGGATGTGATTAAATTTCACAAACAACACCTTACCGCCAAACAAGTATAACACTTTTCTGCCTGTTAATAATTGGCTCCAATTGAAAAATCTTAAAAAGAAAAGGGGGATTCGGGCACTGGCAAAGAGCCACCCTTCCAGGGTGCCCTACATAAACCATGAAGAGGAACCTGTAATTTTTTTCTCACGTAGTCAGCCCCTGTGGAATCACGCTGAAGGTGGCAAATAATTTGAAGGTTTGGAAAAATAAAACCTGGTGCAGTTTAGGACGACACCCCGGCCCCGGTAATAGAGCACGGGTCACGCGGTGTGATAGTTAACATGGTACCACCATTGGTAATCACAATACACTCACTCATAAGATCAAGTTTATTCCTGAATCAGAAAACATCATTTATCAAGCAATGTGGTCGTGTTACAGAAAAAAGAAGAATTAGGGCGGGAGGGTGTCCAACATTCGAGATGATCCGGTTTCGCGAACTGGATGCGCGCGGATTTATCCCGTCCGCGAACGGCAGATTATTCTGTATTTCCCTCTTCTTCTGAATTCACACCGCGATGTTCGGAATTACGAGGATCTCCGTATTTTCCAAAAACGGAGGTCCTCGTATTACGAGAATTCCGGGGTAAATTTTCAACAAATAATTTTGAATGTCTGCAATTTTGGGGATTAGTTTTGGAAGACGGATCAATCCACATGTCCCAAAATTAGCCAAGTTGGCAGCTAACAGTGGATTAATTGCCACAGCGGCCCCTGGGTATAAAAGGCTGCTCACGGGCGCCATTTGGTCAGTGTGTTGTAAACCTAAAAATGGTGGTTTGAGTGGAGAACCTGACAGTGGTAAGGATTGGAGAGAGTTTTTTTGTTGCTTTTGAGCTTTTTGAAGGAAATGAAGCTTTTTTTTTTTTAAAATTATGCTTTTCTGTGTGGTGGATTTCCCCAGTCAGTGGTGGGGTTTTAGCACTTGGTGTTAACCACACAACCTGTATGTCACACTCTTGAACCCAACAGTCCTTTTAAAGGACTACCTTTGTAACGGAGAGAGGACCCGTCTCTCCACTGAGAATGTGGACCGACACCTTACAATCCAAATCAAGATGATGAGGCGTGGATCAAAAAACATCTCCATACAGCCACCCCTATTGCTGATGCTGTGCCCGTGACTAAAGTCAATGGCAATTTTTTCTTATTGGCACAACAAATGCTCTGGGCAACAACAAAAAAAAGCCTTTGGTGGGCTAATTTTCTAAGATGGGTCAACTCCTACTTGGCCTGAGAGCAGTACTTTGTCTTTCTTCCTCTCTCCACGAGGCAACCTTGTGGTGGCACCTCTCTGACCATCTCATACAGCCGCAGAAAACAGCTACTCTGTGGCTAATGTTTTCAGCTCTGGGTCAATCACTGCCTGGCTTCTAAAAAATTCTCCATCTTAACAAAGTGGGGGGCCTGCTGTAACTCACTGGTGCGGTTCCTACAAAGCCTTACCGTTCACCCGCTTTCCCTTGCAAACCAAGCATACTCTGAGGAGAAAAGCCATGGGGTGATGGTTATGTCCGAGTGGGGCGCAAGCCTGCCTGGCTCTTTCAACAATGTGTGGCAAACTGCATTGGGCATGCTGTAACTCCAATGGTGTGGTCCTCAGAACCTTACCCCGTTCCAACACAGGGAACGCGCTTTTCCCTTTCCGAAGCATACTCCTGAGGGAGAGAAGCCAATAGGGTAGGGTAAAAATGAAAAATCCATGGTTGCAAACCTGCCTGGCCCACAACAGATTGGTTAAAGAAATAACAACCCAAAAAAAGCAGTGGTACATTATGAATAACCCATACGCCCGGTACCAAAAAAAAGAAGTACGCGCCCAAGGCCCGGCATCGTCTTCTCTTGATGGTAGAGACAGTGTCTGAAAATATAAAAACCGAAGCAGCGCAGAGCCGTTCGGAGCGCCCTCCATAATCCGCGCGTTCCGGCGCGGGCGCACTGATAGTGTCCAGGGTGAAATCATCCTCCGGCCCTGGAACCAGGAAGGTACGATGTTGGGCATGTACATCTGCCTTACAGAACTCGCCATTGTTGGCATACCATACGCAGAAGTTTCCGTTCCTCATATTTTACTAAAAAATCCTCGATTTTTAAAAAATCCACCTCGTTTTTATACAGACATCCGGCCCGTTTTACGGGAATCCTCGTATTTTTTCCAAAATTCCTCGTTTTTTAAAATTCACAGGGGGCAATAGCAGGACTGTAAATTGGGTAGGTTTGTAGGCATGGGAACATGTTCTTAATGAAGGATTCATTAAAACATACCCCCCAGGTCCCCTGATTTATTAAAAAGGTCATAACAAAAAAACAATCCACATGAAAATTGAAAACAGGTTTTTAAGGTTTCCCCCCTATATGAAAGTTCACCTACCACCCCAACCCCCCTCGGCTAACCTTTTTTCCCCGGGGCCCAACAATGCAGCCGTCTTTCTTTGGCAGCAGGCCTGCTACACAAGCTGTGGTATCTCTGGGGGTGTGTCTGCTACTGTGATGGCAGCTGTCAGTCAATGTGCATCTATCAGTACGTTAATCAAGCTATGTTATACCCACTTTTCATGTCGGAATTTTGCCGTACTTATCATTTTGAATAATACGTTTTACAAAAACGGGTCCGCTAATCGCGGGATTTTCGAATTACGGATCCCCGGACCGGATTTTTCAAGTTCGGGGGACATCTCTAGTCCACATAAGGTGAAACAGAGAACAAACATGTTAAATCATCAATATGGCAAGGGGTGCTGTGAGTAAATGCACCATCTAAACTGCCTTTTTGAAGTTGGCACCACATAAAATTAAACTTTACATATTTTGTAATTATATTTTTGCCTCCACTTGCGTTCTACAGGATGGTCAAGTCCATTTGAATTGCCTGGGCAACAAACATCCCCTTCTAGTAAAAATGGTTTTTATCATTACCATAACACAGCAGTTAACCCAACCAATCTTGTTAGATTTCATTTGAATTATTTTTTCTAAACTGTAAAAAAAAGACTAACGAGATGCATTTAAATCACTTCTATTGTGTTACTGATGTGCATACATATTATGGAATGGTATTTTTCTCGCTCCTGGGATTTTATCTGAATACCATAGATTGGTTCCAAATGTAGCAATAAGATCATGGGCAAGTAGAGAATATATATAATATTATATGATATAACAGTAATAAATGTTAATAGAATAGTTTGATGTATTTGGAAATCAGGGAAAACATTCGCTTCTTGCTTTATCAGTTTTGTAACCGCATCAGAATCGGCCCGCCTACCCTTGACAATTCCTACGCGTGCCTTTTGATTGTAGTAAGCTATAACCATGGAATGATTTTATATCTTTAAAAACCTTTTTTGGAATTGTTACCTGTACCTTGACCCTTTTGCTTTATTTACTACTGGCAACAATATTTTTAATTTTCGCATTTTTGGGGGGTCCAGAGTTGGGGAATAATCGAGACCGTGGCCAACGCCTGTAAAGCACATGACAACAATCTGTAGACAACACAATGGTAGGGATATACACCCAGCGCCACTGATCAGCTGCATTAAATACTTTGGGTAAAGAGCCACGCAAGCTCTGGATTACTGTTGCAGCCACCCGGCTCTAGCAGTGTCCAGACTGGGCATTGTGTGGGGGGGGGCCCACCAGAAATCTGTATTACAGAGGGGCCAAGCCACATAAACAGAACCGCCCGCAAGCGGTAGAGACCAAATACGCGCTCATGGTGGGCCAGTAACGTAGGTTTCCCACAACCAGCTACTTATAGCTGATAATAACCAAGAGGAGAAAGCAGACACGAGAGTTTTTGTTATATGGTTTGGGCGCTGGTAAAGATCAATTTTTTGTCTCCATCCACAGGTAATTATTAGCCAGAGTAATGACCTAAAACCACGGTGTCCTCACCGTCACCCCTGGGGTCTTTTCCTAAAGGACAACTAATGACCACGAACAACACTGAACCAGAAGGCAAACACCTTGAATATAAAACCAGTAATCTGTGTCTTATCTCGTCATTGATATGACACTGTGAAATTGACCTAAATAAAAACATGGGTTTGTACTTAACTTCACAGCATTCTAAGTATCACAAAAAAACAGTTTGGTCAACGACCATTGATGTTCTACACATGCTCCGTCCTTAGCTATGGCAGACACTTGATTTCCATTGGTCACAAAAACACCATTAAAGGGCACTGTGATCATCAAAACAAGTGTAGGGTTAAATGAAACCTGCAGTATTTTTTTTAGGAATATCCAACAATCACATCCTGGCTGGAGTCCTGTTAAGACATTACATTGGGGGGTGGAACTGTTCAAACGTATCCTGCTTACAGTAGGTTGATGGACATCACCTTACCTCTGCCGCTGCCTGTCCCGCACCCAGTGAGAGCATGTCCTCATTTAAAGACTTAAGTCCATACTCCAACCCATAAGAACATCGTTTTAGAAAGAATGGCTTTCTTTTAAAAAATTGTTGATATAGTACTACGTGGTCCTATGAGTTTAATTTTACTGGCAACGTGTATGCCTGGGCTCAGGCGTAAGTCTGTATGCCGCATAGGGAAAAGGGAAACTGAGCCATTGTAATGCAACCTGTACTCGAGCCTTTTCTAGAGCCTTGGCATCGCGCGAAAGGCAGATAGGGGATTAACATTCCGTCAAGGACATGTGATTTCAACTGTCACATCTATAATTGACCCTTACTAACGGAGAAACCATGAAAGCAGAAACGTGGGAAACAGGACATTGTTCAGGATTGCAGTTAGACTTATATATTCCATTTCAAACTATTACCATTTGGTTGTGAAGGTTCTCATCATCCAGGTCAATGGTATTGCTTTTGTAAGTCATTACAAGATCCAGCTGGCTTGAAGGTTATTCTTGTAAAGATGTTGCGCTAGTCATCTGACTGGCTTTTCCATTCCGTGACTTGGGTCCAGGGAGAATGCGTTGGCAGATTATGTCCGGGGGCTTGACGCATCGCCAATTAGCATATAACAACCACATATGTCAGGGCTTGATTAATCGTAGTATGTGCTAATAGTGTTTATGGAATTCCCAGAGTAAAGTGTGTCAAAACAGTAATGTACATGGCGATAACATTTGGGTGTCAAACCCCCCAACTCTCTATTAAGCTGTTTTTCTTTATTTTCACATAAATGGCCTCCTTAACAACCTCTTGTGACCAGGCACGTTCCTCTTGGCCAATATGTTAACATTACAATCTTCAAGGTACGTATGTCTTTATCCTTAGAAGCGAGGTACACCTTTCTGATCCTTACCCGAGGAATTGGCTCATTTCTGTGCATGGGCCATAACGTTGGATGCAGTTTGCTCGTATTTGGTCTCAAGCCCCCCACATACGCAATCAGACAGCATTCTTCACTGCCTGCACATCTTAATGTCGCTTATGCTTGTCATTTCTTTATTGGTGTCTTTCAGGAATTTACCAATTTGCTGACCTCTGTGTTTGTTCGGTTTACAGCATAACCGGGATACTGTGTTTTTGATTTTTTCCTCAAAAGAAGTAGAAAATAGGAAAAAAGAAGCACGAATACCAAAGCCGTAGAAGGGGAAGAAAGCAAGACAGGAGGAAAGAACATTGGTGCAGTCCCATAGATATGCAGGGGGCAGTGTGGTCTCCGAGGAAATTAAGAAGACATTTTCAAAAAACACCAGAATACTGTCACTATACTGGAAAATGAAACTCTAGAAACACTATCTGAAAAATGACTTTAACCCCCTCATCTTAATACTATCATTGAATCATAAGTACACGTAAAGGGCACGCCACACTGCCCCCGGCAAATGCCTGGCACACAGAATCGTATTCGATTTTATGTGCGATCTTCGTTGCATGTTGCTTTATTTTTTCATGAGTATGAAAACGCATGCGATGTGCATATCGGTGCGTTGCCGTGTTTTCAGATGATATGACAACAGCAAGGCGTCAGGCGCAAAAAAAAAACAGCGCAGGTATGGTGGCCATGGTACCTTACTCCAATGTGTGTGTGTGCTGCATCTTTCAATCCAGCAGACATTTTGTTGGAGGATCAGAACCTCCCCCTCCCACTCTTTTAAACCATCCCACTTCTACCACCTTACTTTATTCCCCACAACCACACGCAAACGAGCATTCCCAACTTGTCCAAAACTCTGTCCCACCAGGCTACCGTAAACATGCATATAAGAAGTGTTTTGAGAGAAAGGAGGACTTGATTGACAGCTGAAACATAAGATGTTTTGATGGCTATCTCATAAAAAAATAGGGAAGATCACCAAAAAATTATACCGTGTTGTGCCTGGGAAGAATTATCGTTAGTTTCATTATAGTCATTTAAATAACCTTGTTTTTCCAGTATAAGCTAGCCCTGTAACCTGTTACTGTACTGGAAGATAATGGAAGTACCCAAAAACCAGAGAGAGCAAGCAAATGCATATAGATAACAACATAATTCAGCAAATGGAACACATATAACTAAACGAATGTATCATTGCCAAAACGCGGCCGACCTTGTGGAATACACAACAGGGCCCCCTTGGCTCCCGTGCGTTTCATGTCCCCTGCTAATTGGAAAGCTACTGGCCACGGTGGCGGGGATTACTTTGACCATCTCTCATATCACATTCAATAAATCTCGCAGCTGGGGGTGGGTTTGAATTAAAGAAGGTGCAATCAATATGTAGTAACTATTACTATTGAAATATAATGTATGGATCTGGCAGTTGCCAAAAGCACGACCATTGATTCAAGAGTCAAATTATCATTCACACCATGCTCTATCCATAAACTGATGCTGTCAACTTTTACCATGCACACACCGTAAAATCAAAAATTACTATGCATGCATAGAACTATTTGCTTTCACTTTGCTTTGATTTGGCCTTACTAAATGAGGAAAAACTTTTTCTCTTTCATTGATGTAAATTAGCTTTCTGGATCAATACTACTTTATATTTTTAGCAAAATCCGGTACATGTTATTTATATATTGTTTGTGTGTGTGTGTACAGGAAACATGAACTAGCAAACCACCTCCAAGAGTGTGCTACACTTCCTGTGCTTTCCACCTAACACAAGTACTAAACAAATTACATTTCTAAATAGAATTTTGACCATTAGCCCAAAAAAACATCCTTATGGGCTGAATCTGGTACAACTTACAATAAAGGGCACTCCCGCTGGTTTCTGCCAGTAAACCGGCATGCACAATCATTAATAAACATGGTTCCCACAGTACCCCCACACAGCACTGAAACCCAAGTTCCACACCCAGGCCGGCCTTGAAGATAAATAGCACCCTGTGCAAGATTTGTTACTGGCACCTGAGCACACCCTTTCCAAAACCCCCCCGGGCACACATAGAACATACACTGTTGAATGCTGCTTAACCTTGCCTCTGCTTCAATCATGTCCCCCACCTGCTCTACTGTCCTGTCAGTACAACATAATCCTTCAGTGCGTGCTTGTTATATCCTTTGTCCATCATTACATAACATGTACACACTAAATGTCCAGACAGAACATCACAGTATAAACAGACTTTTAAGTAAGGCTATGTGTGTTTGGGCTTTGTATGTGAGAGGTGGTGCTGATACTGTCCACATCTTTTGAAGTCTGCAAGGCTGGGGTCATTGGCAATGACACACAAACTTTAACTCAGGTCTGTGACCGTAAACTCCTGGTTGGCGTCCATCCCCCTGGTATGCACCTGTGCGGTCGCACAGGTTCTCCCATAACGAGCATCAAAGGCCAGCCCAGTTCACAACCCTCTGTAGAATATAACCATTAATGTTGTGCTAATAGAATAAGATGTCGAAACTCTTAAGTTTGTGCCGTTTTCGTATTTACGGATCTCGGGTAAAACCCAAAATTCCTGTCAACCAAATGTGCTTTCAAGGGTTTCAGACCTCATTTTCGAGGGTTACCGGTATGTACGCAGGTTATTTTGGTAACCTGCGAAAATAAACTTGAACGTTCGATACTCCTCAAAAATATCAAACGAAACTGGAAAGTGTTTTCCGATCATATTTCGAGGTTATTGAATGTTCAAGGTTATTCTCAATGGTACCGAGAATAACCTCGACATTTGGTAACCTTTGAAAATTGGTCCGAAGTCCCGAAATTCTAAACGACCCCACCCGGTTTTTTCTGACGAATGGTTAGAATTTTGGAATCCTGAGGGGTTTCCAAGTTGGAATGAAATGAAGTTTTGCTACCGTATGAGTAATGAAATTCCCATTTGCTACCATTGTAAAATAAATTGCCAGTTTGCACATTCTAATGGATACTGTGCCTTTGTATAATCCTTAATTTGTGTAGTTCTGTCTACTCTTACTCTGTCTCTGTCTGTATTCTCTTTTCCTTTTTTTCGTGTTCTATTTATCACTTTCTGGGCTGTGTATCTATCCTCAGTCCCTGTCTATGTTTGTCTGTCCGTCTCTCTGGCTATCGGTCTATCTTTATTACTACCTAGTGGAGTGGCTTATTGGGGTGGGCAAGGGGTGTGGCCTATAAACTTGCATGCTACCCGCGGCACACAGACCGCGAGACTTTAGAAAGCCCCTGTATAGTGCTATATACAGGGAGATTATATTTGTTTATCATTTTTTACACGGATATTCTGGAGCCTTGCATGTCCAAAAAATATTAGGATCCTGTGCACTCAAAGCAATCCACATTTTATTTTACGTGTTATGTGTTGTGCTGGCTGGGTTCTAGTGAAATATAATGTACATTCCTAGTCCAGGTCTTATCTGTCTGACCGGGAAGCCCACAGGTGCGAAAGCCCAAGCCCGCAAGTGGGCAAGGCAGAAGGGGCAGGAGGGGGGGCAATGGAAGGCAATAGAGGACGGCAGCGCCCAAAAAAAGAAAAGGAACCAAAGGCAAAAAAATAGGTAAGCAGAGAACAGGGGGGAGGGGGTAGGGTTTCGTTGGAGAGTGGTGAAGCGCAAACATTGTTGAGGAAAACCACAAAGAACAAAAAAACAGAAGAGCGGGAAACAACGGACAAAGGGACGAACCAAAGGAAGGATGTGCGGGGCGCAACGGACAGGAAGGAGAAAGCACGACCCAAGGACAAACGGGGCGGGAACCACGGGAGGAGGGACCCACCGCCGAGGCTCTGCGGGGGTGGCGCTCAATAGCACCGCTACTTAGCGCAGAAAGGACTGACTGAGCCGGAAGGGGCCGGCAGCGAAAGGGGGGGACACGTGGGTGCCTGGGGGGTAGCTGCGGGGACGTCTCCTGGTGAGCGGGATTGTTGACGGGAACGGCCACTAGAAATGGGAAAGAGGACAGCCGCGGTCGGAGGCCACAGAAGGCACAAGCGGCAACCACACCAAGAGGGGAAACACACGGGAGGGAGCGGGGAAGGCGCGGAGGGGACAAGACGGCGGGGGGAAACGGGAAGGCCCGGGGAACGACGGAAAACAAGGGGCCAGAAAGAAGACGACAGAGAAAGGAAGAAGCAGGACAAAAACAGGGGGAAAGACAAAACAAAGGCAAAGAAAGCAGGGAGACCCACACAAGGGGGACAAAGGGGGCGAAAGCTTGGCAAGGGGAAGCGGGAGGCCCAAACGGCGGGAGGCAGGGAGGACGAACCAACGGGGGGGAGGAGGGAAGAAGGGGGGGAGGGCGAAAGGGGGCAGAGGGGGCCGGGCAAGAAAGAAACACAGGGCGAAAGGAAAGGGGAGGGAAGGGCGGAAAGAGAAGCGAAACAGGGGGGCCGGAGGGAAAGAGGACGAAACGGTGACACGGCGGGAACCGAAACCGCCACAGCACTGGGGGAAGGGGGCCAGCCCCAAACACCGAGAGCGGGGGGGGAAAGGCGGCGCGAGGAGGCAGGGAGAGAGGGGAAAGAAGGCGGGACCGAAGAAGGGGGCCGGGGGGGGCCAGACAGCCCACAGCCCAGGAAGTTTCAAAGAACCATGGCCCCCGGACCCGAGTGTCCTTCCAAGCACAAGGGGGGTTCCCGGTCCGTCATGGCAGTGTGAATCGTAGGTCATTTGGGGGGTGGCCATGTGCTACGCCAGGTAGGGCAGGACATGGAAAGCTATAAGACCCGCCCCCCCCTCCCCCTCAACGCAAAAACCCCGGTGGCCAAGGCCTCCCCGCGGCACCAGAGGTAGCACCCCCTCGATAGCAAGCCGGCACAGCATATGTGAGCTCAGGAGGGGTTTTTATATGTGTGTCCCCATATGGCTCGCTTCTGGTTTCCTGAATAGGCGCGGCCAGTGACGTCAGCACACAACCCGCATCTATTTAAACAGTTTGAATGCTCGGCTTCCTAGGGGAAGTGTCAAAACACGCTGTTTCTCTACTCTACTGCGTGTCTCCTCACCTAGCTTGCCTGGTTGCTGTAAGTAGTTTGGACTCTAGACCTAAGATGTTTACAGAGTTCACTCTGTGCCCTCTCGTTTTGGTATTTTTTACTAATGGATTGTTTTCTGTTGCAGTACTGCCATGACCTCCAAGAATGCAGGTGTGGAGTTCAGGGGGTGAGTCATTGCAAAAGAGAGGGTACTTTTTCAAACTTGTACATAAATATTCTGAGTACTCTTCATGTGTTTTTCAGCTCCTCCCCGGATTCAAGGATCGCTCTTCTCATTCAAGTAATCTAAAACATATGAATGTGCATTGGCTACATGTTGCCACTAAAGGGAAAAAATTATGTGAACTGTCTGGCAAAAAAAAGGTGCTCCTCCCACTGTTGATCAAAGAGCTGATGTCGTTAGGAGTATCATGCAATCCAATACAGCCGTATTTCTATGATAAACTGCAGATTCCAGCAGGACCTATGTTAACAGAAGGTTTGCAACTCGCAACAAGTGGTTGAAGCCATCAGGAATTCCATGAATTAACCCCCCTTGAATACTAATGTGAGATATTCCGATATCTAATCTGTGGGTGAGGACATTGCCTTGCCCCCATTTTCAATCAAACACAATGGATAATCTTATGCCAAGATAAGGACACTTGAAGATACCACATCTGTGACCGTTGTGTTTGTGGGTGAAGCCCCACACCAACCTTACTTTCATTTTCATCCTCAAATCCAAAGTGTCATTCATAAAGAATGGGGTGCCCAGATAGGAAAATGGTCTTTTCTCAAAATTTCCTTAGCCCGCTATCCTTTTCCTCCAGTAGATGTCAAATCTTGGAAGAGCCTCCTTAATAGACACAGCGATAGTCAAAATGGCTAAAATGTTGGCATTGCTACGTAAGATTCTACTTCGCTCCATGACCCAATAGACAGGAGAGAAGTGACGGCCCCAAAAGAGCTTAT
Source organism: Hymenochirus boettgeri (assembly GCA_019447015.1). Lineage (NCBI taxonomy): Eukaryota > Metazoa > Chordata > Amphibia > Anura > Pipidae > Hymenochirus > Hymenochirus boettgeri. Next base: position 149,447,429 of record CM033473.1, on the reverse strand, counting down.
TGACAGCAGGGATAGCTATTAGGCCATCCATACCATTACCATCTGGCAAGGCCAATCGTATTTGGAAACAGGAATTGGAAGCAAGCAGTTAAAACTGGTGCAAAAAAGGAGACATCCTTTCCTCTATCCAGTATCTCAAACTTACAAATGATTACATGGCTGAAGCCTCTATAGATTCAGTCAAACTCATTGCTAATTCATGGGCCTTCGATAATAGCCAGACGCACAGTGTGGATGAAACAGTGGCGACAGATACACAGTCCAAACAAGGACTAGCGGTTATTCCTTTGAGGGTAAACTTCTGTTTTGGCTCCAAGTTAGAAGAACTGATTGAAAAAGATTCAGCTAAGAAGAGCCTCCCTCAAGCATTTAAAAGTGAACCAGGGCCTTCCTCCCAAAGGAATATGGGTTTCGTGGGCAAGACATATAGACCTGGCAGACCCTCTTCTCAGAGGTCTTTCTGGTCCAGCTCCAGTCAAAACCCCCAACATTCCTTTCGTGGAGGCCAGAGGAGCCAATCACAGAGGTAGACCCTTATGACTATGTTTCAGAAGTTTGGTGTAGGAGTGTCAACTGAGTTACTTCAGCCATATATGGGAAGCAATATCTCAGACAATTCGGTTATAAAACCTCAAACTAGGCCTCCAATTAGAGTTCTCAGTCCCACCACAAATCCCACAGGTTTCTAAAGTCCAGAGGTCCCTTTTCCATCGGAAGCCAAGCTCTGATGTTACAAGAGCTGGCAAAGGCTCCAGAGGAGAAAACATAGTAAGAATCCAAAGAGTCAAATGAAAGGAATTTACTCTGGATTTTTTTTGAGAAAGATGTCGGGGGAAGCCAGACTTATTCTAGATCTACGGTATCTAAACACCTTTCTGCATCAAGAAAGGTTCAAAATGAAACACTGAAGTCCCCTCTTAGCGATAAATCACCTATTGGATGGCGAAAATAGACCTACACAGTGCCTACCTTCACGTTCCAATTTACAGCCTCACAGAAAATTCTAAGGTTCTGCATTCTAGGTCAACACTGGCAATATACAGCTCTCCCCTTCGGGCTAACATCAGCCCCATGAATCTTATCCATTGATAGCAAAACTAAAGTCCAGGGGTCCAGGTGTTCGCCTACCTGGACGATTTTTAATAAAACAAGGAGAAGTCGCTGCTGAAGGAATATCTACAATTACGTTAGATGTTTTAGAAGACATGGCTGGATTGTCACCTTAAGACTCGTGCCTTCAAACTCTCAAAACACCTATATTGTACCTGGGGGTCATTCCTGCTTTTCTAGAACAACCATATTTCAATCACAGAAGAGAGGAAATTAGCATCATCAGTCTGATACACCCACTTGTGAGGTTTCCATTCTCAACAGCCCTCCACTGTCCAACACGTATAGGGAAAACTGGTCTTCTTCAACGGAATCCATTAAAGTGGCCATGTTACATCTCAGAAGTCTTCAACTAAATCTCTACAACAATAGAAACCTGTGATAATCCTCAACAACTTATTTTCTACCTACAAACCCTGAGAGAAAATGTGAAATGGTAGCTCAACCCAGCAAAACTTCAGCCAATCTCTCTGGCTTCTACACCCGCAAGATCATAATTATCAAACAGACGCGAGCCCCGTGGTGTTGGGGAGCAATTTGTCAAGTGAAAAAGTCCAGAATACATGGAACTTGATTCAGAGAGAGTCTCAAGAACATGAGGGAACTGTAGCATTGTGGCTAGCAATCAATGCCTTCAGTGTTCGAATCCTAAAGAGCTCAGTGGTGAACGTCGGACAATTCATCTGTATTATCATACATAAACAGGAGTGGAGGAACACGCAGCAAGTGTTTGTGGGGAAATGACGAAACAATTCTGCTTGGCAAACACAACTTGCTGAGCTTCCAGGCAGTTCAATCCAAGTACAACCAACAACTGGCGGCCTATCTCAGCAGGAACTTATTCCATCCAAACGATGGAGTCTGGAAATGGAAGTGTCAACAGAATATGCCGCTGGGGTACCTTACATAGTAATTAAGGGAATAAAGCATTCGTCCATCCAGTCCAACCTATCCCTTTTTTTTTGTTTTTTTTTTAACCCTACCTAACAGTTTGATCCAGAGGAAGGCAAAAAACCCAGCTAAAAAAGGGGGGGGAATTCCTTCCTGACTCCAAACGGCAATCGAAAGTATCCTGAACAACTCACCAATCTATATGCATTAATACCAGTAATTCTCAATATTTTTTGTTTTAGAACTTATCCAGGGCCTTTTTTAAAGTTATTCAATGAACTTGCCATTACACCTCTGCTGGAAGACAGTTCCACAGTTTCACACGTTCTCACTGTAAAGAACACCTCTCCTATGGCATTGAGACCACAAGCTGCCAAAGTATTGTTCTTGGACCAGGACAGTCATGCTTGGGCGGTGAATTCATTCTCCATCTCCTGGAAGTTTCCCGCTGGGTTTATGTTTTCCCACCTTTCCCCATCATCCTGAAAACACTGAAGAAAATCCGGAAGACAAGGTATTAGCCATAGTCTTCTGCCTTGTGGCCGAGAAGGCCTTGGTTTCTGTGGGTGCAAGCATTCAGCCATTCAGGCTCCACTCATCTACCTCAACACAGAACCTTCTGTCCCAAGGTCCCTTCAACACATCAAAATCTTCAAAAGTTGAACCTCAGCTTGGTTGCTGAAAGGGAGCTATGATAAAAGGGCATGGGAAACCTGTTACAAAGTCAAAAAGATATTACAAAATTTGAGTGTCTTTACTAACTGGTGTCTAGCAAAGGATTAATACCTCTAGAGTCTTCTACAGAAAATCTATTAGACATTCTTCAGATGGATTTTGCAAAAAGCTGAGTCCTTTACACATTGAAAAATCAGTGTCAGCATCTCAGCTATTAGACAAGTCAAATATGCAGTTGACCTTTGGTATAAGGTTCTTCCAAAGAGTTCACATTATTTCCTCAGGAGGAATCCAAAGTCCCTCCTTGGGACCTCTCCCTTAGTACTAAAATATTTGAAGAAGTCCATTCGAACCTCTAAGTGAATCAGACTTGAAAAGCCTCACTTTAAGACCTGTTTTGGTGGCCATTACCTCCGCCAAAAGAGTAGGGGAACTTCGAGCTCTTAGAGTGATAAGGTTATCCTCAGACCAGATCCACGCTTTTTCAGCCAAAGTCATAGATGAGTGACATCTCAATTACATATTGTTTAACCATTTTTTAAAGAGGCAAGGAAGATGGAATGAGGAAGTAAACTCTTTAGCCCTGGGCAGAGCATTGCAACACATACAAAGAAAGACACAGCCTTTCGCATGACAGATGCATTGTTTTATCTTCTTTGATGGGAAGAAAAAGGAGACCACCTTCTAAAGCTCTAACTAAAGCCTATACCTCATGGCTAAAGCATTATAAGGCAACATATTGTGACAACATGGCCAGTACAATGTCCAGAGTGAATAACTGCACACTCCCCAGGGCAGTTTCCACCTCATGGACCTTTTCGGCAAGGGTGCCTCTGGAAGACATCTGTAAAGCGGCCACTTGGTCGTCATCAACACTTTTTTGAGACAACTACAGAACTAGATGTTTGTTTCAAAGTCAGTCGCAATTCGGTAGTAAATTATGAAGTGGCAATAAATAAAAGTTAATATATGTTTTAATCTAAATCCTATGCTTTAAGAAGTGTTCAAGGTGAGTTACAGCCAGTGAAATCTAAAGTGGCAATAAACCTTCTTGCAGTGATTTACAATTAGATGTCCAAGAAATGTATGTCATGAAGGTTCACATGGTCAAGCTGCTGGAATGAGTTCACAATAAACCTAAAATGATGGCGGTGAACAGTTGTTTAAGAGAGGCAAAAGGGAGACACACACATGACTTACAAAGGCAAATAATAGACCCACTTTCATTCAATCTAAAGCAAGTGAAAGACGACAACAGCGCAGGTGAAAGTGCTCATGAACGTATACAATTTTGATTATATGATATGTAAAATAGCAACTCATGGACCCTTGCTAAGTTTCCTTTTCACTTTTATTACCATCAAATGAATTCATTGCATACTGGGACTAGGTAAGAAAGATTTACCAAATAAACAGTTTCCCCTATAGGATTAGGAATAATAAAACAAGTTCCCTACTGCAACCCAGATACAGAAGTAGCTGGGTAGGTGCATTTTGCATTGCTGCCTTATTTTACCCCCAAATTAAGTTTATCTCACCTTTAACCTCTTTAGGTCATTCAGGCAGCATTGGCACATTTTATGTTACCCTCTTGTCCCCCCTAGCACCCCAATTGTTTTTGCTTAAAACGTGTGGGGACTGGGAGAAAGTTTCCGCTGCATTGTTACCTTGTATAAATGGTGGTGTTCGTCGTCTCAGAATGTTAAGAGAATTTGTGGCTATAGGTTATGGCTTTAGTAAGCTATATTCTGTATTTTTTGGATAGAAGGAGCCATTCACAACTACAGGTCTTGGTCTTTAATGCTAGGAAAAGAGTAATTTGTAAAGGACCTAAAAATTAAAGTGATACCACACCCCCCCCCCCCCACATACACACACGTTATAAATAAACTATAATCATAATTGGATTTAACAAGCTGTGTGTACAAGGCCGCCATCAGGGGGGGCACTCCGGTATGGGCCAGACTTGGAGGGGCTTGGAGAGTGAGGAAAAGGCAAAAAAAATTATTTTTCCTTACCTGTAATACAGCGTTTCACCCCACTAGCGTAATACAGGAGTTCCGTTCCCAGAAAAAGAGAAAGGGGGCATGTTTTTGTTTTCTTGAGAATTCCTTATGTCTGGTGCCTGTATGTCTGGTGGTCTAACAGCAGTGATTTAGTCAGTAAGTGGCTTTACTGTCTATTGGGGTTGTTTTATATATACAGGGTAATGTGGTATTGGTCATTGGGGGCATTTTATATATATGGGCAATGTGTACTGGACATTGGGGACATATATACTGTCAATGTGTATGTAATGGATATTGGCGGCAATTTATAATATATCTGGCAATTGTGAACTGGACATTGGGGGCATTTTATATAATATACTGGGCAATGTGTGAATGACATTGGGGCATTTTATATAATATAATGGGTATTTGTGTACTGACATTGGGTTTATATATAATACTGGGCAATGTGTGTACTGGACACTGGAGCATTTTATATAATATACTGGGCAATGTGTGTATTGGACATTGGGGCATTTATATATAATACTGGGCATGTGTGTACTGGACACGGAGTTTTTTATATAATATACTGGGCAATGTGTGTACTGGACATTGGGGCATTTTATATATACAGGAGGTCAGTCTGTGGACTGGATTGGGGGCAATTTTTATACATACAGGTCTGTGTGTAGACTTGGACATTGGGGCATTTTATATTTACAGGTCATGGTGAGTTTTTGGACATGACATTTCATATATACACAGGTCAGTGTTTTCTGCTCCACATGGAATTTTTATATACAAGGTCAGTGCAATATAAGTGTTATTGTATATGTATGTGCATATGTGTCCAAGTCTGTGTGCAACGTGTCTAAGTTAGTGGTGTTTGGCCCCCCCCCACCCCAGAAATCTAACCAGTATGGGGCCCAGAAAAGTCTGATGGCAGCCCTGTGTGTGTATGTCCTAGGGAATTTATAAAAGTAACTGCAGATAGGTACCCAATGATTCAAGGGGAACTAAGTTTTCACTTGCCAAGGCAAGCATTAACACTAATCAAATAATTTGATTAGTATGAATAATAACTACCAGATTTTAGCCCAAAAAAATAACAGTGCAAAATCAGCATGTGTCTTCCCTATCCAATAACATACGTTTAGCAAAGATTGCACTTTTTTTTTGTAAAGAACAACTTGAATTCAGTATGACTTTTTAACTGCTTCACATCCTTATATTGCCTTACTGAATGTGGCTTTGTTTAAGCAGTAAAATCTGACTGTAAACAAATATTTTGAATAGCCCTACAAAGAACCCAATTCATAACATGTACAGTTCCAAAACTGACTTGGACACATTATGCACATACATAACTGTCAGTTATGGATTTGACAGTTTGACATCACAGCCGATGACTGAATGCTAATCCCCTATCTGCCTCCTCTTCTGAGCATGCTCAGGCTCAGTACAGGTCACTAAATTGCTCAGTTTTTCATGAGGCATCCGAAGCATAACAGGCAATAAGTAATTATTCTGGAGCTCAAAGTAGGATATCAACATATTTAAATAGGCAATATTTCTAAAAGATGTTTTATTACTTGAACTAAGGCATGTGATATAGTGCCTATCTTTATGCCTTTAAAATTCATATTGATGTTTTCATATATACCCCAGCTTGAACGAATAATGCAATCTTCACACTTTGTGTCTTAAAGCTAGTTTTAAATATTAGAGAGCAAGATGCATAATAAAACCAAACCCTTTCTGTTACAGAATCTGGTCATTATTTGCAGGCAGGTTTCAAAAGAGCCCAAAAACTGCAAACACAAACAGCTGCAGGTTAACAATTGGTGGTGTTTTTAAAAATATTCAGTTTGTAGCAATTAAAATGCTAAACATAATTTGATTAATTGTGAGTTTTTTGTTTTTGATAGAGAGTATTATTTGGAGAAAGTGAAACTGTGTTTACTGACTAATCCCAGTGCTAGCACAGTGCTATTTCCAAAACATTTGGCAATGAGGCTATGCTCTAAAATCCATCTAAAACCCACGTTAACCCGAAATTTTCATCGGATTAACGTGAGTTTTTAGATGGATCTGGGCCATATTGAATCTCCCCCTATGTTTTTATTATATGTGCTGGGTACAGATACTATGAATATTATTGAGACTCTGGAATGTATACTATTTACATTTGTTAGTGTTTCTATAATTCTTTGTTGTTTAGGTTTTTTAAACGTCACAATTTTAAATCATGTGTCTTTTTGCTACACTAGAATCCACTTTGATTAAAGAGATTAATATAAACGGCAATATTCATTTAGTAAACACATAAGAAGCCCTATCTGCATTCTGCTGGCTCTATAATTGAGTTTTTGTTAAGAATAATGTCAGGGATGTTCTATGTGTATTTTCTTTTTTTTATTTAAATGTACTACAAATATTTTGTAAAACACAATACAAATCTGTCTGGCAAATGACAAACTGAAATGTTTCCTTTAAACACAGCAAAGCAAGAAAGCCTCATAGAAGTATTGTTCACATAAATTACAAATCCATTTCTAAACTTTTCTCTTTTTTTTTTCTTTTTTATCTTCATTCAGTTATTATTTGTCCTATTCCTTTATCCTACAGCAGATTGTGAAGTATGCCTAGTTCACATCTTGGCAGCAATTGCTTTGAAAACAAGCGAGTTATAATTCTTTCTTCAGTTGGCTGTCTCTAATGTCTAGTTGGCACACTTACAAAAAGATTTTTTTTTTCTTTTAGCAATGAGTTTGTGAAATGTCTGTGATATGGTATATTCTCTCTGGCATTGGAACCTTGTTTTCATTGAGCAGGTGTTTTATATTTACCATATTCTCATTTATTCTCCTGCAACTCTCTTAGTTTGACATAAGAGAATAACCATTTTGCCACTTCCATGATTACAGTTGGCAAAACAATTCAGTTGGTTTTGCACATAAGGTCAATTCCACATGAACCCAAAACCATCATATTAAAGCTGCATTATTAGTTACCCTGACAAAAGTGTTTCTTGCTACTATTTTTTTTTTTAGAAAGTCCCAATTAATACTCTTGTATGTAAACAACAATATGGTAATGCAATCATGTCCTGTCTTTATTATATATGATAACATCAGTATCAACCCAGTTAGAATTAAATGTAAAAAGATTACTGAATGTTTCTCAAGCAGTTTTGCTGTTTAAAAATGTTTGTGTGTGGAGTAAGTAAAAAAGTTTTTATACTGTAATATAACTTAAAGGTAAGTAAACACCATAAAAAAAAACTTTGGTTATTTACAGCTGTGGTTTTTAAAACTAAAGTTGGCTAAAACATTTTCCTTCTCTAAAACATTTTCCCTAAAATCATCATATTTTATTACCCCCAAGCATAGGCTAAGGCAAACACTACAATACACGAGTCGCAAAACACAATGGCATGCGTTGTGCTGCAATTCGCGCATTGTTATAGGAGTGCTTGCATTTCGCAAAAAGGTGATCACACGCACCGAAAATTCATTGTCACATGCAATGTGGCCACCAACATTGTCATGCACTAACATGCATTTCTCCGCCTAAATGGAGATTTATAATCCAGAGGTAAAGGATCCTGTGTAAAAATTCAATTCTACGGATAGGTATGGCAAATCTCAAGGGGGGGGGAGAAGGGTAGGGTCAGCGGGGGGAGGGAGATGCGGGACAAGGGATGGGGAGGGGAGAAGAGCGAAGGGCAGGTCTGTCTAGTCCCTCTCATATTCTCGCTTCTGATCCGATCTCTCGTCTTCTCCTCGATATCTCGCTCTTCTCTCTTCGTCTTTTCCCTCTTCGGCTCTTCTTCCTCTCCCTTTCTTTCTCTTCTTTTTCCCTTTCTCCCTCTATCTCTTTCCACTTTTCTCCCACTCCTCCTCTTTTTTCTTTTTTCATCGTGTTTCCCTTCCTCTTTCTTCCCTTCTTCCTTTTCTTTTTTCCCTTTTTTTTTCCTTTTCTATCTCTCTTCTGTTTTTGTTCTTCTTTCTCTCTCTTTCTACTTCCTCTTCTTACTGCTTCTCTTTCTCTTTCTCTTCCATCTTTTCGCTCCTTTTTCCTCTTCCTTTCTGTCCTCCCATTTTTCGCTCTCTCCCTTCTCCCCTTCTTCTCTCTTTCCCTTTTTTTCTCTTTTCCTCTTCCCTCTTCTGCTCCCTTCTGTTGCTTCGCTTTCGTCTCTTTCCTTCTTATTTACTTTTCTCCCTGCTTTCTCTTCTTCCTTTTAACTTCTTTGTTATCTCCTGTTTCCTTGCTCCTTCCATCCTCTCTTCCTTGCTTCTCCCGTTTCTTTCTTCCTTTTTCTCCTTTTTTCTCCTTGCTCTTTCTTCTCTCCTTTTCTCCCTCCTCCCTCTCCTGTTTCTCCTTCTTTGTTTGTTCTCTTCTCCTCTTTCTCGTTCTTCCCTCTTCTCTCTTATCTTCCTCTCTGTTTCTCCTCTCCTTTTTTTATCTTCTCTTCCTCTTCTTCCCGTTCTTGTTTTCTCTTGCCTCTCCTCCTTGGGCTCCCAACTCTTCTCCTTCTCCTTCGCTCTGTTCTTTCTCCTCTCTTACCTTTTTTTTTTTTTTTTCCTCTGCCTTCCTCTTTTTTTCTTCTCTCTCTCTTTCTCTTTCTTTCTTCTCTCTTCTTTTTCTTCCTTAGTCCCTTTTTCTCTTGTTCTCCATCTCTTTGTCCTTCTCTTCTTTTCTTCCCCTCTTTTTTTTCTCTTCTCTCCCTCTTCTCTCTCTCTCTTCTTCTTTAGCCCCAACCTACTCAAATTCATTGCTTGAAACGTTCATAAAATCATGGAAGGTATTAATGATAGCTGTTTCATCCTTCATATCTCAGTTCAGTCCTTATAGGAAAGAGATATCTGTTGTTGCTTGGTTCCAATATTCATCTTTCAACCCAAGTAGTGTGCCTGATTAGATAATGAAGATGTCAGTTTGTGGTAAAATAAAGTTATAGAGAAATAAGATCCCAGTCTTCATTGAGACCTTTGGGAATAATGTGCCCAGTGTGGGAATCCATTTAGCTTCCATTGGAGCAGACTTTTTGGAAATCTCCACCTCTGACATTCATGGTAGAAAAGACCAGGAAGCAGAGCTGCACGTTCTCAGTTGGATAAAAGCATTTTTTATTGTCGAGAAATTCCGATACATACAACACTGAGTACAAACATGGAAGGCAAACTCGAGGGGCACAGGTGGTGCCTGACGCGTTCGTGGCGTACGTCACTTCATTAGAGGTTTCCCACTAATGAGTACAGGTTCCTATTTAAGGACTGCGAGAGGGAGGGTTTACGGCTGTGACAAAAAGATCATAGATAAGTCAAATTTCGTATCTCAATGCTCAAAATGGAGCAGAAACCAAGTTACTATATAGTCCCAAATACAGGGTAGACTAAAGGGTAGATTAAAGACCATAAATATAATGAAGAGTGTATAGCTGAGTTCGGGGTGCTGGGATCAGTATAACTAGAACGATTCTATATCCCAATATGATGAGAAGGTATAGTTGAACTAACTATACTACACACAGTTACATGTATTAAATGAACTGAAAAAGCAAAACGCTCTACGAACTGTGAGTGGATACCGATATTAACACTAAATACAAAGGGACTAAGAAAAAACATGCCAAAGAGCATAAGGGGAGACTAGCATTGGACCATAATAAAGGTACCGTATATACTCGAGATAAGTCGAATTTTTCAGGCTTTAAATTAGCCTGAAAACCTAACCTCGACTTATACTCGGGTCAAGTCGAAATTAGATCCAAATTCTGCAATTGCAGATAGTAACCAGTAGGTGGCGCTGTGTTAACCTGCATAGAAAGTACAGAGCTGATCTGCCTTACACTTCCTGCTTCCTGTAGTCTGGCTGCTGGACTCACTCAGCACTGTCACTGCTCATCTGTATGCTGTAAATCGATGGGTTTCTCAGTTTGGGGCAAAAAAACGCTGCTAGTACAGTGCAAATACAGCTTGAAACTACAACTCTCAGGTGACATTTTAACTATATGGGGTCAGAGAGTCCTTACTATTGGGTCAGAGGGCCTTTATATATGGGTCAGAGGTACTATATGGGGGTCAGAGTTCCCTTACTATATGGGGGTCAGAGTTCCCTTTACTATATGGGGGTCAGAGGGCCCTTTACTATATGGGGGTCAGGAGAATTGTAAATGATGGTATGTTTAATTAAAAGTTTACTGAACCTTGCCACTCCACTTGTTAGAAACAAACTCCCAGCAACAAAGCATGCTGGGAGTTGTAGTTTCCAAATATCTGGATTGCCAAGGAATTGGAGGTTACTGGTACTGGATTTGGCTATTACTGTATGGGATTCATGTATGGGAATTCTGCTGTCTATTTAAAGGGCAACTAAAGCCTAAAAAACAACACAGAATCAGAAGGCAGTAGTGGTGATAATTTCTACCCTCGACTTATACTCGAGTCAATCAGTTTTTACAAATTTTTCAGGTAAAAATATGTACCTCGACTTATACTCGGATCGACTATACTCGAGTATATACGGTAAGTAGCAATAGTAGATAACAAAAAACAAAAAGGCTGAATGTAACCAAATGTTCATAAATACAAAATCTAAGAATAAATATGGGTATATGGGTATAAAATATATATATATATATGGGTATAGGTAGAACCATAATTAAGGGTAAGGGTATATAAAATATTTAATAGAAGTATATGACAAGTGAAATCACTAAAGATCCTTATACATTTAATCCAAAAAGGCTGATAGCTCAAAATCCCTATTGAGACCTGAGGAGATGTGGTTTTCATTGTATAAATCCATTTGGCTTCCTTCTTTAGAAGCTTCCTGTCTATGTCCCCTTTCCTGGCATCTCTCTCACAGATGTCAATGGCCTGAAAGGAGTTATCGATCTTCCCAAAATGGTCTGAGACTACATGTTTAGCTATGGCAGACCGTATATCGTATTTGGGTATAGCATTCATATGTTCAGTAATACGTCGAACAAGGTCTGATCGTTTTCCCAATGTATTGAAGGCCACAGAAACACGTGGCCATATACACTAACCCCTTGGTCTTGCAGTTGGCAAAGAAATTAATACTCCTGTCAGTAGAGGTGCTTTTAAACACCTTAGATTGTTTGATAAATTTACATGCATTACACACGAGACATATTGCATCTAAACACCCCTTTGGTGTTAACATGTGTTGGTAGGTGGTGTAGATCTTAATAAACTGGGCTCCGAGCCTTCCGAAAGGAAAAGTTGGGTCTCTTAGACAGAAGACAACCTAAAACAGGATCATCCAACAAAATACCCCAATATTTAGACACACATAGTAAAGGTAAGTGTCATATATGGCAAATGACCCGATGATTTCTGTTTAGGAGTTTTATATTTTTTGGTTTCTTCAAGCAAAGGAGCTTGTCCCTATTCAAAAGGACAGCTTATCATATGCTTTTTAATATCCTGGGTCCTATAGCCTCTAGATAGAAGTCTGTCCCATAAGTCCATAGCCTCCAAATGGAAACTTTCCCATGTGGAGCTTATACGACGAAGTCTGACGAAACTGGCTATACGGGATACCCTTGAGGTAGTAGTGGATGGCAAAAGTGGCATGTAATAAGGTATTACGAGAAATGGTCTTGCGGTATAGTTTCGTATGTACATGGTTATTGCAAATAGCAAATTTCACCTCCAAGAATTCTATTTCACATGCATTCTGACTATAGGTGATTATAATGTCAGGGTCCATATTTTTGCAATATGTAAGAAGTTCTCTTTATTCAAATCATTGGAATCTTCCCAAATGATGATAATGTCATCAATATAGCGAAAATATTTCACTATGTTATTACAAAAGGATTATTATCATGATGAATATCTTAGATTCCCAAACACCCATATAGAGATTTGCGTACGGGAGCAAATTTCGCTCCTATCGCAGCCCCCTTGGATTGTAAATAGTACAGAGTGGTCGAACATGAAAAAATTTGTAGTTAATAGATAATTCAAACAAGATAAATAAATTCTTCTGTATATGGGGGTAATCCATATGATGGTATAGCCAAAATTTATAGCCTCTATGCCCTTGTGATGTTGTATGGATGAGTATAGGGAGGCTACATCCATAGTTAACCATTTGACGTAGGTTTCCATGTTATATCACTTAATTTATTATAATGTCAGTCGTATCTCTGATGTAACTGGGTAATCTAAATACATATGGTATCAACATCTTATCGACATATTCGCTCAGATGTTCTTCAGGAGCCTATGCCTGACATATAGGTCTACCTTTTACATCATCAATGCTTTTATGTACTTTGGGAAACCAGTGAAAAATAGGCGTAACTGGTTTAATGACATTCAAATACTCAAATTCATCAGAGGTAATGACGGTTTCTTGTCTACCTTTCTCTAAAAGTTCAACAGTTGTATAGAATACCGAGGGGTAGGATCACTTTTCAATGGCGAGTAGGTAGACTAATCCTCTAATTGACGTTCCCTTCTTGAATATAATATCTAGAACGACTATCGAGCCCCTTTATCTGAGGGACGTATTACTATATCCCTATTACTGGCCAGAACTGTCATGGCTCACGTTCCAAAGCACTAATATTGCCCTGAGATTTATGACATAAATTCAAAGATTCTAATTCTCTCACAACCAATCTATAAAATTATCAAATACAACTTTTATGCTTTTCATAGTAAGAGCATGTATATTGATAATTTTTATAGATTGGTTGTGAGAGAATTAGAATCTTTGAATTTATGTCATAAATCTCAGGGCAATATTAGTGCTTTGGAACGTAGAGCCATGACAGTTCTGGCCAGTAATAGGGATATAGTAATACGTATAAAGGGGGCCGATAGTCGTTCTAGATATTAATTCAAGAAGCGAAACGTCAATTAGAGGATAGTCTACCTACTCACCATTGAAGTGATCCTACCCCTCGGTAGAGCCATGACAGTTCTGGCCAGTAATAGGGATATAGTAATACGTCCCTCAGATAAAGGGGGCTCGATAGTCGTTCTAGATATTATATTCAAGAAGCGGAACGTCAGCCCGGTTGGTAGGAGTAACAGACCCACTATCCGGGACTTTTAAATATGGCAGACGCACGCTGCTAGTAAGTTGGAGTCTCTCACCCTTCCTCCAGTTCGTCTTCACCGGTCTCCCGCTGGCTGTCCTCTGAGTAGTGTCACATTCTGATGAAACCGTTGATTCAAAGTACAGGTGAAACGTACGTCGAGTTGATCCTAGGACGGACCAAGAGAATGCACCAAAGGGTGTGACTACATACTCAGAGGACAGCCAGCGGGAGACGGTGAAGACGAACTGGAGGAAGGGTAAGAGACTTCCAACTTACTAGCAGCGTGCGTCTGCCATATTTAAAAGTCCCGGGATAGTGTGGTCTGCTACTCCTACCAACTGCGGCAGAGTGAGTAGTAAATTTGATTTCACCCACAGTATTTATCTCTTTATGTCCGATCCTAGTGCTATTAGTCCGGGGACGCCCGGTAAGACTTACCTGTTACCTTGGAAATTGAGATACGTGGAGTTCTGCAGGAACATGAGAAGGACTCAGTTGTATATTGGACAGAATTAGCAGCAGTGTGAATTGGTTACTTTCAGCACAGCTGTGTAATATTCGCTTAACTACCAAGTATCTCTTTGCATTTCCTAGGAATTGATACGTAGAGTTGTGGCTACATTTTATCTTATTGTATAAGTAGGTGTATAATATTTATGTGAAATGGGGAATTATTTATAGATGTGTGTTTTATTATTAAATACTATTTTGCATCAACACAGGATTAGGACATTTACTGATGGTTAAAGTGTGTGAGTGCTCATTAGGGTACTTAAGCGAAGGGGTCTATCCCCATCGCTAGTTTTGTTTGTTTGATATAATAATTTTACCCTAAGCACCATCCCATTAGTATGGGATAACACAACATATATTATAATTATCATCATTGTGCACTTACAAATTATTTATTGTAAAACTCTCCCCTTAATGTTATATTCTTTTATAATGCTGTACCCTGGTGCCACTAGTAAAGAGATATATATAGATCCTTGAATGAATCCAGTGCACTCATGGGATTTTGTTGTCAAACAAATGCCTTTAATTGGCCATAAAATATTTTGTTGAAGAACGAGAAGTAAGAAAACAGCTCCTTTACTCCATTCTTCAATAAAACTTAACAGCAAAAAAATATTTACTAGTGGAGATACCTTTAAATGTTTATGCATGAATAAAAGCAATAAACTAAAAAGGCATAGCAAAAAGCACTATATATTCATAATGTATATGAACTGGAATGGGTTATAGAAGACATAGAGAAGTTTAATATTAGGAGTCCTTTATGTAATCACCTAAGCAAAAATATAGATGAACAACAAATTTTTCATTCAGTCAAATGAACCACATTGGACACATCTGTAAGGAAAGGAGTTTGTATGTTCTCCTGTGTTTCCTCCGGATACTCCAAATTTCTCCCACAATCATAAAGACATACTGATAGGTTGTGTGTTTGATATAAAGTGATTAGATAGTAAGCTCTTCAGGGCAGGCCTGATTTGAATGAAATAAATAATTGTAAAATGCAGGATTCTGTAATATATCCACCAAAATGGTCTGTTAAGATATCTGCATATGGTTTTAGCACAAAATGTAATTGGTCATGCTGTTGTGTTCTAACAATGATATACAGCTGCTTAGATTGGTAAAAATGTGAAGCATTTACTGGATTCCAGTTAGGTAAAGGTTTTTAAAATTATGTTTTTGAAAGCAAATATTAATGTAATCCGAGAATCAGAAAATATACTGTATACATTTTACTGCAGATGCAAAAAATATCAGCCTGTGTAGCCTACGTAGTAACATATGCAGAACAGTTTAATAAACACTGAGGATGTCAATATTTCTGTATAACTTGTGTAGACTGCACTTGCTGACTTGTACTCTAAAAGCATTCCCTCCAAGTAAACCAATAAACTGTAAGTTACCACTGCAGTAAGTGGCATTATAGTAAATCTAATCCTCCCAAGTAGATAACTGTATGTATGCGTATTCTTTGTCCACACCGCCTAACTTCAGGCACATGATCCCCTGCCTAATATAGATTGTAACAGGATTGGCTAGAAATTTCTAGTAAGTGTGACCTGTTGCAGCAAATCCCTGCAGTAGTTTAGGTTAGGGAATGTACAAAGAACACAGTGGTCATTGACCAGCACACACACCAAATGAGAGGTGAAACACAGATTACTGTTTTAATATCAAGGTGCACTATAAGTAATGTGCATATTCCATATAGAATATACATCTTCTATATGTGAAGATCATTAACAACAAACGATCAATAAAATAAAGAAAAGTAGCATCCTCTTCAAAAATAATAACCTCATACAGCTTTAAAGTTGCTGGAATACAGATAATACAGTAATAAATTCTGTAATCCATATTGGTAATTAAAATAAAACAAAGAAAAGATTACAAAAATAACATACAATCCAAAATTCAAAACAGAAGCTGCAAATATATGAGCTTTGAAATATTATTATTTACTATAAAGATAGCTACATAGTCACATGTAAATACTATAAAGGGAACTTGCCATTTACGTATATACTCGAGTATAAGCCGAGGTTTTCAGGCTTTAAAAATTGCCTCAAAACCCGACTCGGCTTATACTCGGGTCATGGTAGATTTTCACAATCCGCTGCTGCTTACCGGTACTTCTCTATGTAAACAGTACCGGTAACTTAATTCTCTGGATCCTGCTGGCACTCTGCACGCTGCGCTGCATGTCCGTACTCGGCGGCTGTCTAACTTACTGTCCGGCGCCGAGTAGTAGTCACTACTCGGCGCCGGACAGTAAGTTAGACAGCCGCCGAGTACGGACATGCAGCGCAGCGTGCAGAGTGCCAGCAGGATCCAGACAATTAAGTTACCGGTAGCTGGGTACATAGAGAAGTACCGGTAAGCAGCAGCAGATTTTGTAAAGATTTACCCTGATTTACCACATGTGAGTACCCACCTCACTCCCAACTGGGGGTCTCTAAGGGGGAATGTTTTTGGGCCTTTCCTGGGGGGTGCTGTCCATAAAAAAAGCCTCATTCCTTGGCACTAAAGGGGTTTGGAAACTACAACTCCCAGCTAATAAAGCATGCTGGGAGTTGTAGTTTCCAAAACATCTGGGGTGCCAAGGAATGAGGCTTTTTTATGGACAGCAGAGTTCCCATAATTTCAAACCTCGGCTTATACTCGAGTCAATCATGGGTTCTACTTTTTGAGGTAAAAATAGGTACCTCGGCTTTACTCGGGTCGGCTTATACTCGAGTATATACGGTACATTTTTTCTCATTATTCTGAAATAAATGTTTCCCATATTATATGAGATGAATATGGAAAACAATCAGTATTACATAAAACATTTCCTCTTTAGCTTAACAAATATATTGTAGATGTGGGTAAGCATAAGGTCAGTTGAAGTCAGGCAGAGTACTAAAGAACAAGATCTCAAGGCCAGATAAAATTTGTTTTTGAAGTGTTTTGGCAGTCTCTGTGTTGCAAAAAATAATTAACTGAAAAGAAAAGTTACTTTTAACAGTCCTCCCTGTGGGGAACATTAAGGTTTAAGTTTTTTTTCCCCAGATTTGTATATTTTAATACTGTATATTGAATGCCACGATGCAATCAACTTTGCTCCATTCTATGGGTAACGTGTTCCCTATAAGAGTGCCCTCTATTAGAAAGACACATTCCTACTTACAGCTTACACTGTGAGCTGTAACATAACCAGCACCATTGTTCCGCCCCCTCGATGTTCATGAACTTTGAATGCATATAACATTGGATACACATTGGCTAGAGAATCCTAGACTAGGTATGAGAGAGCTATTTCTAATGGCCTAGTGAAGGCACTTGCATAAAGATCACAATTCCCCTTTAAGAGTGGCATACTGTATAAAGCTAAAGAATACACAGACACTTTTTTATAGCAGGTCCCATAGTCTATGCATGTATTAATCACAATCGTATATTGGTATGCCATAAAAAACAGCAAATAAAAGTGATTAGAGGGGTTCAAATTTAAATGTGAAAAAGTCAAATCCTAGTCAAACTATCCACAAACCTAAAATTGCTCATCTCCTGTGGTCCCTGAAGCCCAGAAATATTAACTTTCCTTGCCACATTTCTCTCCCCAGTACTCTCCTCCCCTATAAGTTTAGAGAGCTTTTTCAGCGGAGATGCACAGGAATGGGGAGGCACTGCCAAATGCAGTCAGCCATTGGCCAAGAGAAAACGACTCCCTGCATTCTGGAACAAAGCTGGCATCTCACACAGATGCCAGCTTTCTGTGGCAAAGGTTAAAAGGGTGGGAAGCGAGCCTGTCAGTGCTCAGACCATATGCTGCACACTGCATCAAATTAGTCTGTATGGCTTTTGTCACAGAGGGAGCTTTTCTATAAATAATGAACAAGAAAGCCCACCAAACAGTTTGCAGCTAATTCCTGTGGTTCAATGAGATCAGGATAAACTTATTGGTTCAGGTGTCAACTGTGTGTGGCGGCAACCAGGTGAGGAGTACAAAGAACAAGTATGTTGCATACAGTCAAGTGGTAGTGGAAGTGTGATGGTTTGGGGCTTCATGGGTACTGCCAGGACTGGGGAGCTTCAGTTTATTGAGGTAACCTGAATGCTAACATGAACTGTGACATACTGAAGCAGAGCATGATCGCCTCCTTTTGAAAACTGTGAACCAGGGCAGTATTTTACCATGAGAACGACCCCAAACAAGATGACCACTTGCTAAAGAAACTAAGGGTGAAGGTGCTGGATGGCCAAGCATGTCTCCAGACTTAAAACCCTATTGAGGATTCCATAGGCAACCTGTGAAGCTCTAGTAAACTCTATGCCAAGAGATTTTAAAGGGACATATACTGAAAAAATTACTTTGCATACTTAACCTATAATTGAATACTTGTAAATAGCACTTACTCTGATTTGTGTGTGTTGCTGCATGACTTCAATCCAGCAAACATTTTATTAAGGAGCAGTAATTCCCTCTTTTAACCACTCCCACTTCCATCTGACCTAACTTTTTTCCCACAAACCAACTGTCCAGCCTGCACACCGCATTCCAACTGTCAAAATCTGTCACCATTCAGCTACAGCAAAACTGCTCACAGAAGAATAGTTTTTGAGAGCAAGGAACTAATTGACAGCTGAAAATAAGAAGTTTTTGATTTGATATCTAAAGAAATAGGGGGCAGAGCAACAAAAAATACAGTTGGGAAGAATTATAGTTTCCAGTTATGGTCAATTTAAAATAACCTATTTTTTTGATAGATGCCCTTTAAGGCAGTGCTGGAAAATAATGGTGGCCGCACCAAAAATATAAACTTTGCCACAATTTGTATTTCTCTCACTTTCTACTCACTTTCCAGTTGATTAGTGACATTATACTAGCTGTACACTGCATTAAAATGTCATTCTTCAGTATTTTCTCATGAAAACAAATAAAAACATTTAAAAAAAATATGAGGGGTGTACTCACTTTTGGTGGGTACTCTCTGTACACAATTAGTGTTAAATAACTAACCAAATTATTTAACGGGCATCTATAGTGGTAAATAACTTATTTTTTCTTTCTTCATGAGTTCTAAAATTCCCCCCAACCCCCAGAGTGTCTTTACATTTTTCAGATTCCTTCCTGTCCTGAGATAACAAGTTAGAAATAAGTGATTGCATTCCTCTACTCCTACTTGTACTGTCAATCAAATCCCTGTGACGTGCCACCCTTCCTCTCTATGTTTTAACAACAGAGATAAAAGCATTAGCAGGGGGAAAGATGTAGCTTTGATGGCAGAGATAAGGCTGCACTTGACCCCACTTCTTGATAGCTTTCACTGATTGATGATGGTCACAAGAGAGAGATCGATTTTAGCAGTACACAGAGATCCGTGTCTCCAGGACAGCTTGCTTTCTATTGGCCACTGTGCTGTGCATGGGTGTTTTTCAGGATGTTGAACTTTTAATTCTACCGCACATGATAAGCTTGTTGGTTAGCCGAGTTAGACAGGGATGGGGAGGTAACAGAGGGGAGGGGAAGGGGGGGAGTTCTGAGAGAGAGATCTGACAGAGGTAGGATAAAGGCAGACAGAGTACATGAATTTACTTTGCAATGGGACAATATGTCAATAGATGCCCTTTAAAGCCAAGGATTGCTTTTTAAGCTGGGCCCTACTTTACCAGTACTTATGGATTTATTTCATTTTAGTTTTACAGGAGTGTAATAAATGAAAAGGTCTGTGTTTGAGTGCTACTTTGGTACAAGTATAAACAAATGCACAGAAAAAGCAATCCTGTCTTTCTCTATAAAATACACCTTTTAATTTATATGTCGTCTTTTTCATTAAAGGGAAAATTAAAGTGCATATAGTTTTTTTAAAAACAGTTATAAATAAAAAAAAACTAAGGCAGGGAGGAGGATTGGTGCTTTTTACTCCCAAAATCAATTCTATGAGGAGCAGGCGGACGAAAAGAAAAATTCAAACATATATTTAACACAGGAAGGAGGGCCATAACCTGGCAGTTGAAAACTGTATGTGCTGTAGCTCCCCCAACAAAACAATATTGGAGGTGGGATAATCTTCCATCACCGTGCCCAGGTGCTTTTCATTTTAATAATTTAATTTTTACAGTATAGTTTGCAAGTGCCAAGTCTCTGATTTATTTAGGATACTGCTATTAACCAATAGAAAGAAATACAATAATTGCCATTATTATGGGCATATCAAAATGAATAGAACAAAGACAACCCGTAAATAAAACCCTCATACCCCAACCCCCCCCCATACCAACCACACCACACACCACCTCCTACGGACAATCAACAGGGCAACAACAGAAACAGCGCCCAAGCGAGACCAGCCAGGGACACGCCACGCGCACAGCCGCCCCCCCACCACAACCCCCCCCCACCCCAACCCCCCCCCCCCACCCCACCCCCCACCCACCCTAAATCCTCACGCTACACCACCCGCAGCCCCACGCCCCACCGTCCACCGCCACCGCCCCACCCAGCCACAACACAGACTACCAATATATCATAAAATTGTCAAACCCTCATATGTCCACACTACACTACCCCCCCAAGCCACCCCCACCACCCCAGCATCACGCCCGACCCATATGATCCACAAATTACATACATCCCCAACTAAATGACCCAGTCAATACACACGCTCCATACAAACCGCGCAGCCAGGCACACCCACCACCGGAACCAGGTATTTGGTCCCCTAACCCTCCCACACACCCCCCTTTCGCTTTTTCACCCACGGGTTGTTTGCACCAGTCGTAGATTATTAGTGAAACACTGATCTACGACCATGACATACGGCCTCATATCCTTTGTGTCTTCACCCGGTCTCCCGCTGGCTGTCCTCTGAGTATGTAGTCACACCACAGTTGTAGGCATTCTCTTGGTCCGTCCTAGGATCAACTCGACGTACGTTTCACCTGTACTTTGAATCAACAGGTTTCATCAGGATGTGACTACATACTCAGAGGACAGCCAGCGGGAGACCGGGTGAAGACGAACTGGAGGAAGGGTGAGAGACTTCCAACTTACTAGCAGCGTGCGTCTGCCATATTTAAAAGTCCCGGGATAGTGTGGTCTGCTACTCCTACCAACCGCGGCAGTGATGTAAAATTTGATTTCACCCACAGTATTTATCTCTTTAGCCCGGTTGGTAGGAGTAACAGACCCACTATCCGGGACTTTTAAATATGGCAGACGCACGCTGCTAGTAAGTTGGAGTCTCTCACCCTTCCTCCAGTTCGTCTTCACCGGTCTCCCGCTGGCTGTCCTCTGAGTAGTGTTCACATTCCTGATGAAACCGTTGATTCAAAGTACAGGTGAAACGTACGTCGAGTTGATCCTAGGACGGACCAAGAGAATGCACAAAGGGTGTGACTACATACTCAGAGGACAGCCAGCGGGAGACGGTGAAGACGAACTGGAGGAAGGGTAAGAGACTTCCAACTTACTAGCAGCGTGCGTCTGCCATATTTAAAAGTCCCGGGATAGTGTGGTCTGCTACTCCTACCAACTGCGGCAGGAGTGCAGTGAGTAAATTTGATTTCACCCACAGTATTTATCTCTTTATGTCCGATCCTAGTGCTATTAGTCCGGGGACGCCCGGTAAGACTTACCTGTTACCTTGGAAATTGAGATACGTGGAGTTCTGCAGGAACATGAGAAGGACTCAGTTGTATATTGGACAGAATTAGCAGCAGTGTGAATTGGTTACTTTCAGCACAGCTGTGTAATATTCGCTTAACTACCAAGTATCTCTTTGCATTTCCTAGGAATTGATACGTAGAGTTGTGGCTACATTTTATCTTATTGTATAAGTAGTGTATAAATTATGTGAAATGGGGAATTATTTATAGATGTGTGTTTTATTATTAAATACTATTTTGCATCAACACAGGATTAGGACTATTTACTGATGGTTAAAGTGTGTGAGTGCTCATTAGGGTACTTAAGCGAAGGGGGTCTATCCCCATCGCTAGTTTTGTTTGTTTGATATAATAATTTTACCCTAAGCACCATCCCATTAGTATGGGATAACACAACATATATTATAATTATCATCATTGTGCACTACAAAATATTTATTGTAAAACTCTCCCCTTAATGTTATATTCTTTTATAATGCTGTACCCTGGTGCCACTAGTAAAGAGATATATATAGATCCTTGAATGAATCCAGTGCACTCATGGGATTTTGTTGTCAAACAAATGCCTTTAATTGGCCATAAAATATTTTGTTGAAGAACGAGAAGTAAGAAACAGCTCCTTTACTCCCATTCTTCAATAAAACTTAACAGCAAAAAAATATTTACTAGTGGAGATACCTTTAAATGTTTATGCATGAATAAAAGCAATAAACTAAAAAGGCATAGCAAAAAGCACTATATATTCATAATGTATATGAACTGGAATGGGTTATAGAAGACATAGAGAGTTTAATATTAGGAGTCCTTTATGTAATCACCTAAGCAAAAATATAGATGAACAACAAATTTTTCATTCAGTCAAATGAACCACATTGGACACATCTGTAAGGAAAGGAGTTTGTATGTTCTCCTGTGTTTCCTCCGGATACTCCAAATTTCTCCCACAATCTAAAGACATACTGATAGGTTGTGTGTTT
Source organism: Hymenochirus boettgeri (assembly GCA_019447015.1). Taxonomy (NCBI): domain Eukaryota; kingdom Metazoa; phylum Chordata; class Amphibia; order Anura; family Pipidae; genus Hymenochirus; species Hymenochirus boettgeri. The sequence continues at coordinate 149,424,525 of CM033473.1, read as the reverse complement.
GATATAAAGTGATTAGATAGTAAGCTCTTCAGGGCAGGCCGCTGATTTGAATGAAATAAAATAATTGTAAAATGCAGGATTCTGTAATTATCCACCAAAATGGTCTGTTAAGATATCTGCATATGGTTTTAGCACAAAATGTAATTGGTCATGTGTTGTGTTCTAACAATGATATACAGCTGCTTAGATTGGTAAAAATGTGAAGCATTTACTGGATTCCAGTTAGGTAAGGTTTTTAAAATTATGTTTTGAAAGCAAATATTAATGTAATCTGAGAATCAGAAAAATATACTGTATACATTTTACTGCAGATGCAAAAAATATCAGCCTGTGTAGCCTAAGTAGTAACATATGCAGAACAGTTTAATAAACACTGAGGATGTCAATATTTCTGTATAAACTGTGTAGACTGCACTTGCTGACTTGTACTCTAAAAGCTTCCCTCCAAGTAAACCAATAAACTGTAAGTTACACTGCAGTAAGTGGCATTATAGTAAATCTAATCCTCCCAGTAGTAAACTGTATGTATGCGTATTCTTTGTCCACACCGCCTAACTTCAGGCACATGATCCCCTGCCTAATATAGATTGTAACAGGATTGGCTAGAAATTTCTAGTAAGTGTGACCTGTTGCAGCAAATCCCTGCAGTAGTTTAGGTTAGGGAATGTACAAAGAACACAGTGGTCATTGACCAGCACACACACCAAATGAGAGGTGAAACACAGATTACTGTTTTAATATCAAGGTGCACTATAAGTAATGTGCATATTCCATATAGAATATATATCTTCTATATGTGGAAGATCATTAACAACAAACTTGATCAATAAAATAAAGAAAAGTAGCATCCTCTTCAAAAATAATAACCTCATACAGCTTTAAAGTTTGCTGGAATACAGATAATACAGTAATAAATTCTGCTAATCCATATTGGTAATTAAAATAAAACAAAGAAAAGATTACAAAAATAACATACAATCCAAAATTCAAAACAGAAGCTGCAAATATATGAGCTTTGAAATATTATTATTTACTATAAGATAGCTACATAGTCACATGTAAATACTATAAAGGGAACTTGCCATTTACGTATATACTCGAGTATAAGCCGAGGTTTTCAGGCTTTAAAAATTGCCTCAAAACCCGACCTCGGCCTTATACTCGGGTCATGGTAGATTTTCACAATCCGCTGCTGCTTACCGGTACTTCTCTATGTAACAGTACCGGTAACTTAATTCTCTGGATCCTGCTGGCACTCTGCACGCTGCGCTGCATGTCCGTACTCGGCGGCTGTCTAACTTACTGTCCGGCGCCGAGTAGTAGTCACTACTCGGCGCCGGACAGTAAGTTAGACAGCCGCCGAGTACGGACATGCAGCGCAGCGTGCAGAGTGCCAGCAGGATCCAGACAATTAAGTTACCGGTAGCTGGGTACATAGAGAAGTACCGGTAAGCAGCAGCAGATTTTGTAAAGATTTACCCTGATTTACCACATGTGAGTACCACCTCACTCCCAACTGGGGGTCTCTTAAGGGGGAATGTTTTTGGGCCTTTCCTGGGGGGTGCTGTCCATAAAAAAAGCCTCATTCCTTGGCACTAAAGGGGTTTGGAAACTACAACTCCCAGCTAATAAAGCATGCTGGGAGTTGTAGTTTCCAAAACATCTGGGGTGCCAAGGAATGAGGCTTTTTTATGGACAGCAGAGTTCCCATAATTTCAAACCTCGGCTTATACTCGAGTCAATCATGGGTTCTACTTTTTGAGGTAAAAATAGGTACCTCGGCTTGTACTCGGGTCGGCTTATACTCGAGTATATACGGTACATTTTTTCTCATTATTCTGAAATAAATGTTTCCCATATTATCTGAGATGAATATGGAACAACAATCAGTATTACATAAAACATTTCCTCTTTAGCTTAACAAATATATTGTAGATGTGGGTAAGCACTAAGGTCAGTTGAAGTCAGGCAGTACTAAAGAACAAGATCTCAAGGCCAAGATAAAATTTGTTTTTGAAGTGTTTTGGCAGTCTCTGTGTTGCAAAAAATAATTTAACTGAAAAGAAAAGTTACTTTTAACAGTCCTCCCTGTGGGGAACATTAAGGTTTAAGTTTTTTTTTCCCCAGATTTGTATATTTTAATACTGTATATTGAATGCCACGATGACAATCAACTTTGCTCCATTCTATGGGTAACTGTGTTCCCTATAAGAGTGCCCTCTATTAGAAAGAGCACATTCCTACTTACAGCTTACACTGTGAGCTGTAACATAACCAGCACCATTGTTCCGCCCCCTCGATGTTCATGAACTTTGAATGCATATAACATTGGATACACATTGGCTAGAGAATCCTAGACTAGGTATGAGAGAGCTATTTCTAATGGCCTAGTGAAGGCACTTGCATAAAGATCACAATTCCCCTTTAAGAGTGGCATACTGTATAAAGCTAAAGAATACACAGACACTTTTTTATAGCAGGTCCCATAGTCTATGCATGTATTAATCACAATCGTATATTGTATGCCATAAAAAACAGCAAATAAAAGTGATTAGAGGGGTTCAAATTTAAATGTGAAAAAGTCAAATCCTAGTCAAACTATCCACAAACCTAAAAATTGCTCATCTCCTGTGGTCCCTGAAGCCCAGAAACATTAACTTTCCTTGCCACATTTCTCTCCCCAGTACTCTCCTCCCCTATAAGTTTAGAGAGCTTTTTCAGCGGAGATGCACAGGATGGGGAGGCACTGCCAAATGCAGTCAGCCATTGGCCAAGAGAAAACGACTCCCTGCATTCTGGAACAAAGCTGGCATCTCACACAGATGCCAGCTTCTGTGGCAAAGGTTAAAAGGGTGGGAAGCGAGCCTGTCAGTGCTCAGACCATATGCTGCACACTGCATCAAATTAGTCTGTATGGCTTTTGTCACAGAGGAGCTTTTCTATAAATAATGAACAAGAAAGCCCACCAAACAGTTTGCAGCTAATTCCTGTGGTTCAATGAGATCAGGATAAACTTATTGGTTCAGGTGTCAACTGTGTGTGGCGGCAACCAGGTGAGGAGTACAAAGAAAAGTATGTTGCATACAGTCAAGTGGTAGTGGAAGTGTGATGGTTTGGGGCTTCATGGGTACTGCCAGGACTGGGGAGCTTCAGTTTATTGAGGTAACCTGAATGCTAACATGAACTGTGACATACTGAAGCAGAGCATGATCGCCTCCTTTTGAAAACTGTGAACCAGGGCAGTATTTTACCATGAGAACGACCCCAAACAAGATGACCACTTGCTAAAGAAACTAAGGGTGAAGGTGCTGGATGGCCAAGCATGTCTCCAGACTTAAAACCCTATTGAGGATTCCATAGGCAACCTGTGAAGCTCTAGTAACTCTATGCCAAGAGATTTAAAGGGACATATACTGAAAAAATTACTTTGCATCTTAACTACTATAATTGAATACTTGTAAATAGCACTTACTCTGATTTGTGTGTGTTGCTGCATGACTTCAATCCAGCAAACATTTTATTAAGGAGCAGTATTCCCTCTTTTAACCACTCCCACTTCCATCTGACCTAACTTTTTTCCCACAAACCAACTGTCCAGCCTGCACACGCATTCCAACTGTCAAAATCTGTCACCATTCAGCTACAGCAAAACTGCTCACAGAAGAATAGTTTTTGAGAGCAAGGAACTTAATTGACAGCTGAAAATAAGAAGTTTTTGATTTGATATCTAAAGAAATAGGGGGCAGAGCAACAACAGTGGGAAGAATTATAGTTTCCAGTTATGGTCAATTTAAAATAACCTATTTTTTTTGGATAGATGCCCTTTAAGGCAGTGCTGGAAAATAATGGTGGCCGCACCAAAAATATAAACTTTGCGCACAATTTGTATTTCTCTCACTTTCTACTCACTTTCCAGTTGATTAGTGACATTATACTAGCTGTACACTGCATTAAAATGTCATTCTTCAGTATTTTCTCATGAAAACAAATAAAACATTTAAAAAAAATATTGAGGGGTGTACTCACTTTTGGTGGGTACTCTCTGTACACAATTAGTTAAAAACTAACCAAATTATTTAACGGGCATCTATAGTGGTAATAACTTATTTTTTCTTTCTTCATGAGTTCTAAAATTCCCCAACCCCCAGAGTGTCTTTACATTTTTCAGATTCCTTCCTGTCCTGAGATACAAGTTAGAAAATAAGTGATTGCATTCCTCTACTCCTACTTGTACTGTCAATCAAATCCCTGTGGACGTGCCACCCTTCCCTCTATGGTTTTACAACAACAGAGATAAAAGCATTAGCAGGGGGAAAGATGTAGCTTTGATGGCAGAGATAAGGCTGCACTTGACCCCACTTCTTGATAGCTTTCACTGATTGATGATGGTCACAAAGAGAGATCGATTTTAGCAGTACACAGAGATCCGTGTCTCCAGGACAGCTTGCTATTCTATTGGCCACTGTGCTGTGCATGGGTGTTTTTCAGGATGTTGAACTTTTAATTCTAGCACATGATAAGCTTGTTGGTTAGCCGAGTTAGACAGGAGGAGGTAACAGAGGGGAGGGGGAAGGGGGGGAGTTCTGAAGAGAGATCTGACAGAGGTAGGATAAAGGCAGACAGAGTACATGAATTTACTTTGCAATGGGACAATATGTCAATAGATGCCCTTTAAAGCCAAGGATTGCTTTCTTAAGCTGGGCCCTACTTTACCAGTACTTATGGATTTATTTCATTTTAGTTTTACAGGAGTGTAAAATGAAAAGGTCTGTGTTTGAGTGCTACTTTGGTACAAGTATAACAAATGCACAGAAAAAGCAATCCTGTCTTTCTCTATAAAATACACCTTTTAATTTATATGTCGTCTTTTCATTAAAGGGAAATTAAAGTGCATATAGTTTTTTTAAAAACAGTTAAAATAAAAAAAAACTAAGGCAGGGAGGAGGATTGGTGCTTTTTACCCCAAAATCAATTCTATGAGGAGCAGCGGACAAAAGAAAAATTCAAACATATTTTAACACAGGAAGGAGGGCCATAACCTGGCAGTTGAAAACTGTATGTGCTGTAGCTCCCCAACAAAACAATATTGGAGGTGGGATAATCTTCCATCACCGTGCCCAGGTGCTTTTCATTTTAATAATTTAATTTTTACAGTATAGTTTGCAAGTGCCAAGTCTCTGATTTATTTAGGATACTGCTATTAACCAATAGAAAGAAATACAATAATTGCCATTATTATGGGCATATCAAAATGAATAGAACAAAGACAACCCGTAAATAAAACCCTTCATACCCCAACCCCCCCCCATACCAACCACACCACACACCACCTCCTACGGACAATCAACAGGGCAACAACAGAAACAGCGCCCAAGCGAGACCAGCCAGGGACACGCCACGCGCACAGCCGCCCCCCCACCACAACCCCCCCCCACCCCAACCCCCCCCCCCCACCCCACCCCCCACCCACCCTAAATCCTCACGCTACACCACCCGCAGCCCCACGCCCCACCGTCCACCGCCACCGCCCCACCCAGCCACAACACAGACTACCAATATATCATAAAATTGTCAAACCCTCATATGTCCACACTACACTACCCCCCCAAGCCACCCCCACCACCCCAGCATCACGCCCGACCCATATGATCCACAAATTACATACATCCCCAACTAAATGACCCAGTCAATACACACGCTCCATACAAACCGCGCAGCCAGGCACACCCACCACCGGAACCAGGTATTTGGTCCCCTAACCCTCCCACACACCCCCCTTTCGCTTTTTCACCCACGGGTTGTTTGCACCAGTCGTAGATTATTAGTGAAACACTGATCTACGACCATGACATACGGCCTCATATCCTTTGTTGGTGACTCATCTCTCTCCAAGTTTATTAGATGCTGATACACAGAGAGATTTTCTAAACCTAACAATGTGACGCTTTCATTGATTCTTCAGTATGTACTATTCACGTCGCACATCTAAAGATAACATGCAAAGGATGTTATCCAGATCCACATTAGAGAGGCAACAATATGGCTTATTGTGCACATCAAAATAATAAATTAGTTAGGGAGCGTTCAGGAGATTCAATAAAGTTCTTATGTTTGGTGTGTCATGCAGCGTCACTGGCCCCAACTAAAATATTGATTGGAAGGACAGGATAGATTGAGTGGATACCGCAGTATGTGCGCGCCAGTTCCCAGTGTGGTAGCATGAAAAAGTAGCTAGCTAGGTGTAGTAAGCGGAATTGGTGGATCTGAGATGTTAAAACCCTTCAGTGCCAGCATACTTCAAGAGTTGTGATTACACTTTCAGTGCCAGCAGAGTATTACCATTTAAGGGCATGCCCCCCCCCCAAAAAAAAACCCCCAAAAAACCCCAACATTTTAACCCCACTACTGGCCCCACTGTGTAGTGTTGTAAAATCCTTACCTTGACCTGCTCCCTGTCCAATGGCTGTCCTCTAATGGCTCTTCACAGTCCCAAAAAACGTAGAGAGAAGCCTGTCTGTGTTCCATATGTCTGCCTCCTTGTCTCTCCACCTGGAGAAAATTGACATGCGCAGTGAGTGCAGCCCTCCCCCCTTTCCTCTTCCTCTCATTTCCCTCTCCCTCCCAATACGACCCCCCCTTTTTCTGTAGTGTAGGATCTCATGTGCTAGGGATCTCATGTCTGCTAGTCACAGGGCCACTGTTATAAATTCTGCAGCAGCTTTTACATGGCATTTAGAACGCTTTCCTCAATACTATTAGCTGAGCTCATCCTCCCCCCCCTCCTGTCACTTTCAGTTCATTTTAACATTTGTTGCTAAATAGAGTGTGTGGAGTTCAGGCTCTGTACTAAATACAATGTTGCAAATTACTCGAACAGGGAGAGCATTCTAACACTGAAAGTAAAAGATAACAGAGAGGCTAGGGAGAAAAACAGGCACCCTAGTTCAACAATCCTACATATACGTGCTGGTTACCAATAGCAGACATCCCACCTGCCCCTTCAAGCTTTGGGCAGGGTGGGAAAGGGACATGATTCATTTGTAGGGGGGGTGACGTCACGTGGGGTGGGGGTGTGGCCAGTGGTCGATAGTGATTGGAGAGGGGTTAGGGGCGTTCTAGGGCAGTGGCCTTCCTTGCAAAGTGGGCGTACTTTGAGGAGACTCGCGTCTCCTCTCAAGTCCTTGATATCGGGGTGGTCTCGGGAGTACGAGTTACCCCTGAAGAGAGATTCCCGGACGATCCGGGAGGGTGGGATACCTGAAATGCAGGATTGTAAACCTGCTATTAACTTAATGCAGGTGTAAGAAAATTACTACACTTGAAATTTAACAGTATACCTGCAAATTAGGGCTGGATGGACATTTTTATTTTTTGTTCAAAGGATATGTTGAATAGCAATGTAACCGGCCCAAATTTTTTTTTTTTTTTCTGTTCAGTGGGTGCCTTGGTGGGGGGACATGCCCTTTAAAAGATTAAAATAGAAGCTATGTAAAGCATTGTTCATATCCTCTGATTTCAAACATAATTATGTTCCTATAGTCCATCAATGAAGATGCATGGGTTTGTTGTAACTGGGATACAGTAAGGTTTTAGAATTAGATACGAATACTCACCTGTTTTAATTGGTATTGTTTGTAACTGTTTAATTCGATAAAATTCCTCTTTAGGGAAGGGATTTAAAAGACAAATTGCAATAATAACTATTACCCCTCCCCACCCCCTCTTTCAAAATCTACTGTGCGATCCAAAAAGACCAAAGTGTGTCAGTTTCATAGATAATATATTTTTATACTGTTAAGTCCGTGGGTATGTTCCATCTATCCTGTATTGTGCAGCTGATTATTGGAAAAACTACACCACACGTCTGGTGGCCTGGCAATTTTCCATATATTGCGAGCACTCTGGATGCGGTAGTAGATGGACAATAACCACATCAAGGACTTGTTATATTTTTCAGGTTGCAAGTTGTGATACATCATGGTTTTGTGTTTTAGTAGTTAAACAATATAATCAAGGGTTAAACATGGTAAATTACCATTCATATAACCGTTTTCAGATGAACAGAGGAAAATATATCAATTGATACTCTTAACAAAAAGCATTTAATACATTTTTTATTTATAAATATTCAGTGTTTAATTAATATCACAGTATATGGAGTACAAATATGTATTGTAAAATATGGTGACATAGGACTGGCAAAACATTTATCAAAGCATCACTTTCATAGTTAAAAACGAAGAAATCCAGACTGAAAAGCCACCTGTTTAGCCTGGCATTTCTGGATTTATAGAGTTTTTTCCTCTAACCACAATTTACCAATCAACGAATTATTGGTCTGAGCCATCTTACAGCGCTTTTGAGTCCTACGGAAGAAAAGCGCTTTACAAATGTTATTTGTTGTTGTTGTTGTTGGAAGATTATCGGAAGTATACACTACATGTAATGAAGGTATTACAGTAAAGCTCAGTGTGAGGTATATTACATTTGGAAATGACAATCACTTGCCTCTAAAGGGTTATGAATGAGAACTGTTGAAGTTTATGGGTGAAAAAAAATTGCACAGCACTTTACTATGCTTTAATGCGCATTTTTTAACTAAGGATTTGGGCTTCCACCAATTAATAGAACACGAGGCCCCAAGACAGATTGATTCTGTAGTACCAGAGATCTTATGGGATTACTTAGAAACTTCCGTGCATTAACTGTTCAAAACTGGCATAAGTATGAAGGGAATTGAATCTGCAGTATAAAGTGGGTCAGTAAGGAGAAGTTATATTTGCCCACTTACTTGATACCCTAATAAATATGTTTTAAAACAAATCTTTGTCGGGATCACCCAGTCATGTACACATTTGTTTTAAAAACCTATCCACCCAGTTCACTACTGTATCTCTAGAGTGGATTATGATTATGCCTGGGAAAAGTTTCAAGAGTGAAGCTGCTGCCTAAAAAAAAGAACTACAAACCATGCTTTTGTACACACGACAGACTGTCTGACCCTATCAACTGTTGCATCTAAAATTTAGGTCAATCAGGAAGGTTATAATTTTGGGGGGGAAATTGTGTGGAAACATTCACATAACAGAAAGGGCTCTTTCAACTTAAACAGGTCATGCCTCACACAATCCACCCTCCCACCCGTTCACTTTGTACCTGTGGGCTCTTCTCCCTCTCCTCCATCCAAGGGCTTCCGTGCAGGTGCGGTATCCTGAGCATTCCGGCAGCCGCGCGCTCATTCCAGTACTGGCGCGCTGGCTGACGTCACTGCCCGGCGCCGGGCAGTGACGTCAGGCCGGCGCGCCAGTACAGAAAGATCGTGCGCTGCCGGAATGCTCAGGTAAGCTACTGACTCGAATAAACAGAGTCCAGTTTTCTGGCTTATTTTTCAGCCTGAAAAACTCTTTTATACTCGAGTATATACGGTATAATATTTTTCTAATCTGCATTAAACCTGTTCAAAAAGCCAGTTATGGTAGGGTACACCGATTAACAATTGTTCGAGCTGAGTTTTTTACCTGCGGGTGGTCCCGCAATGTTTCCTTGACAGTTCATGTACAGTAAACATTATGAGCATAATGTAAAATTAAACGATCCTGCTGCGTTGAAATAATAAAACTTTTCATAGCATGCTAGAAAGATAAAAAGTATTGCAGAATTTCTTTTTTAGGCAAATGTTTTGCACCTCTTTTTACACACCAGCCTTAATGTATTTAAAGTACTTACTTAAAAAGAACAGACATAAAATTCTGACTTCTGCTTTCCCGATCACAGCTCCTTCCAGTTTTGTTTCAGCCTTATAGTTTATTACCCCCAGCTGTTTCATTTTTTAGATTTGGTCTTAACACTTGTTTACCATTAATACATACCATCCCTCCTTCTTTTTATAAGTCTATCCTGTCTAAACAGGAGTATTGTTCTAGATTTACTGTCCATACATGTGAAACTTAAGCCTTGTTTCTGCTAACTAATCACATTATACTTTTCTTTTTAACTATTAGTTTCTAGTTCTCCAGTTTTTCCATCAGACTTCTTGCATTTGTAATCACATTTTAGATCAGTGATGCCCCCCACCTCGGCCTGTATTCCTTACTCCTGTCTACTTCAATGTAGTCCACAATCTACCTCCCATACCTAGTTTAAAACTTTTCAACCCTCTAGATATCTTCTCCCCCAAACAGCTGCACCAGCATCAGTAAGGATCAGCTCAATCAAATAAAATTATACAACTTAATTCAGCATGATCATACAAACACTCCCACCCACAGTAAAGTGTAAGAGAGAACTGATATCACATAATGCAACCTAGCAGAAAATAAGCTTGTGTACCAGTAATGTGCTGCTGTTTAATGTGAAAATGTTTACATTGTTATATGGATGTGAAGGTAGAATTAATTAGCAGCACCCAAGATATTGACACAATTGTATAAGTTTTTTATTTTATACCAATTATACCATACCTTTTTTCCCTTCTTTAGATTTCCCATTGGATTTTGTAAATGTGGCATTATTATACAATATAAGGTGTCCATTTTTTTTTCATTGTAAATAGTTTTAACTTTGTGAAAAAAATTGAGGATATTATGCATCTTGAAACTCAAGATAAAATTGGTTCTGTCACTAGACAGTATACTCACCTCACCTCGTCCTCTTCCTCCATAGCTGCATAGTACCCAGGGTGAAGACCTAAAATCGCTAAGTCCTCACCTGGGTTCTTCTCTAACTCTGCACTACTTACCCCAAATCTGCTTCGCCGATCGCTCTTTCCTCGCTCTTCCTGCTTCAATGACAATCGCGAGGCAGCCAATAGAAAGATACGCTCTGCAAGGAGGCGTGTCTTCCAATTGGCTGCCTCGCGACTGTCACTGACAGTAGGAGAGAGGTGGAACATCGGATCGCCGAAGCAATTTGGGGTAGTAGTGCAGGAGTTAGAGAAAGACCCATGGTGAGACTTAGCGATTTAGTCCTCACCTGTGTACTCGCAGTGGATCGGGGAAAAGGTGTATAATTGTCCTTAAGAATTAAAGTGCTTAATTCCTTTTCTTGAAAATGGTGCTTATTATGTGTGCTACAATTCTCTAAAGAGACTGTCAGTAAAGCTTTAGTTTTTTTTTTTTAAGTTAAACACTGTCTGACCATAGGGATAAACACAGTAATTTCTCACAGCTGCTTTACATTGTCCAGTGTTTCACTTTAAATTAAAGCCTTAACAAAGTATAAGTAACATCTCACAGTAGTTGCAAAAGACAGTTAACTAATGGCTGCTGTGTTTTGTATTTAGCTAATTATAATCCTTTCATCACATACAAAAACAACCAAACAGCTGCATCTATATCTGTCTGTCTGTCTATCCATCCATCCATCATATATCCGTCTGTCCGTCCGTATCTTGTGTAAAGTACATCAACGTTATACATAAATAAAAATGTTTCCTATAAAATTGTGCAATGCAGGGTGTGATGATTTCTCAGTAATCCTTGTCCAGTGGTACACTAGAAATAAGCAAACTATAATGGGCCCCTCTCCCTGCTTCACCTAGAGCTTTGTGCTGATATCCCTTCCTCTTGCCTGGATAAAACCATGCAAGCATGGGGAGAACATGCAAACTCTTGCAGATGTGTCCAAGGGTGGAATTAAATTAGGACTTAACGCTGCAAGGCATCAGTCTAACCACTGAGCCACCGGGGTTGGCATATTTGCCAAATTATCTGTCATTGATGAGAAACCTAAAAAAAAGTATTGCCACATATCCTCTGAGTAGTTTAAAATCCCACAAAAATATTTATAGCTTACCTACATATGTGGCTTCAAAGAATCCTCTGATACCAAACTGTACTCAGAAATGATGATTCACTAAAAGCACAGTTTCTAATTTATTGCTTACCAAGCCCCTATTCTTATGTAATACTGCACAATATGATGTTTGATAGCTATACCCCAAAGCAAAAGAAATATGAAAAACAAACAAACAGTAGATGCTCTGTCATTCTTTGCAAAGAAAACAATCCTTTGCTAAACATTTTGGTAGTGGTTTTTCCCACTGCATTTTTGTTGGTTGCAATCTGGTAAAAAACACAGACAACAAAAAACAAAATAAACCCTTAATAAGCCCCCTCTTTTATCATTGGAAAGTGGTGGTGCTGATGATGCACACATTTTTGCGACCTACTGATCCTAAAAGCCAGTGCTGTCTTTATAAAATGGTACACTTGTGCAAATGTCTTGCATCTATAGTGAGGTTTCGTTTCTCTTGAAATTGAGTACTAATCTGCTTTAACAGTGATTTTCCAGGGACTTAGCCCTGCTTGAAGGAGGCCAATTTTTCAATGATTGTGGTTTTAATTGTTTAAAAAAGTGTCACATTTTTGTGCGATTGGGATTGGCCGACTAAATTTTTTTCCAACTGGCTGATAGAAAAATTAAACAATTGTTGATAATCATCCATACATGATCCGATGATCATACAATATCAATATTCCCGATATTTACTACAGATTCTGATTACATTTTTTATTCCCTTTCAGATTGGACAGCTTGTCTTTAAGTGTGAAAAGCTAAACCGTATACAGTCCATTGGTGGTTTGAGACTGCTTACACACCAATGAGAACATGCTCATTTGCGCTCCAACAGGCGCTGGAAAAGAACAAACATTGCTATGCTCACTGTTTTTGCATGAAATCAGACAAAATTTTTGAACAAGGGGGTTATAAAAAAGGAGCATCAAGGTACATGCTAATTTAAAATAACCATGTTTATATCTTGTAATTTCGTTTCGTTTGTATAGAGCATGTGAAAAGCATTTTTACATGAAGAATACTTTCAGGAGAAGCTGCCAATGTGTACCATTAAAGAGACCTAAAGGTTTAAAAGGTTTTATTTGTTACATCTGTAAAGGCACCCCTGGGTTTTTTTAGCTAGAGTGCAAGAAACTTTTAGCAAGCAGTATACATGCTGTCTTCAATTTTTAACCATTTTTTGTAAATAACTAAGCTAAAACATAAATGGACAACATGTATTGTACTCCTACTAGCAAATACAGATACAGTTTCAAATCAACTGCTGAGCACAAACCTCATGTTAAGTCATCTGACCTATTTTACCATTTTACAGCAAGCTTGCAGCAGCTGCCTCAGTTTCTGGAAGAGGACCATGCAGCTGCCGCAAATGTATTCATTGTCCCATATTATGCATATAATTTTCACTAAAACTAACTTGGATCACTTACGGAAGCTATTGCCCTAATTAACAAGCACAGGAAAGCCCTGCTCACATATACAAAATATCTGCTCTCTGTGAATGAGGCCCTTATGTTTTGCACTCTGGAATAAGCTAGACCCGTACCTACACCTTTGGCCTCGGAAAACTCATTTGTTTATTTGGATTCAGTATCACCTGTATGTGATACACAAATTTACATCACTGCCCCAGATCTCCCTACACTGACATCCCATTTCTGCTCCTCCCCAGCTGAACATGGACAAGACTGAACATGTCTTTCCCACCCTCAGGATCTTTCCCCTACCTAGATTTACAATTAATATTAACGACACAGCGTATCCTCATCTCCTCATGTTCGTGCCTGGAAATAAGGCAAGTATCAGTCATCTTGCATTTGTTTCTTCCTTTCACATGTCCTAACCAAAATTCTAGTTCAATACTCATATCTTGGCTTGACTACGGTAACAACCTCCTGTGTTTTACCAAACAATGACTGCCACACACTTCAATGCCCGGTCATTTATTTCTCTTTTTCTTCTCTAACACCTCTCCTCTCTTTTTTGTGTGAATTGTGTGCCCAACACACACAATTTAGTTCAAACTGCTTACCCAATCCTACAAAGCACTATCTAATACAGCCCCTCCATACATCTCAAGCTGACCCTACTAACCGTTTCAGGCGTAACATTAACTCTGCAAATAATAACCACCCTGTCACCTCTTCCCACACCCTTTTCAGGACTTTGCTTTGCGTCTCTTCTCTCGGGAACTCTCTTCCTCCTTCTGTCTGTCATTCACCATCACTTAATATTTTCAAACTCACCTCTCTTTTGGCAAGCAAATAAATGGCCTAAGACACTGCCAATCTACTTACAGACTAATATTTACTTTAGCTTATGTGTCACCCAGGTTCCTTTAGCCTGTAGACTCACTGGGCAGGGTTCTCTTTCTTGTGTATCATGGTATTGCCATATAGTAAGCCATCATTTTGCCACACTGAGTTATGCTTGTACTTATATTCCTATACATTATCCTTGTATTAACATGTTGTACTATGATGATGATGATACATAAAACCATAGTAATATTACATTATAGTTCTCCTTTTAATGAGAACAACCATTTTCCTGACTGTTCGGCTTTGATTACAAAGACATTATGGAATGATCTTTTGCAGGACGGAAAAGAAGAGGGCTTAGAGAATTCATTAAGCATGTGCAAACAATGTAGTTGGCTGGTGCCTCACTTAAGATAGAAACCTGCATAATTAAAATTTTCGTTATACGTTGCTGATTTCAGAGATAGGAGTTACAACTATATGTTAGGTAGTAATTTTGGGACAAAGGGGGTCACTTATATTTGTAGTTCTCCTTTAATTATCCCCCATTCAATGGAAAAAAAAATCTCTTGGTTAAAGCTCATTATTAGAGTGTGTTAGTTCATGTGACAAAAATATACTGCACATGATATGCAAATTTGGTTTGATGCAGAGAAACGATTTTCAAAGTGATGAGACTATATGTGTCATCAAAACGCTATAAGTGTCTTTAAAACAAGCTGATTGTGTATCCGGAAGAATAACTACCGTATATACTCGTAGATAAGTCGATCCGAGTATAGCTGAGGTACCTATTTTTTACCTGAAAACGTAGTAAAAACGATGACTCAGTATAAGTTGAGGGTAGAAATATGACCACTACTGCCTTCTGATTCTGTTTTGTTTTGTGGCTTAAGTTGCCCTTTAAATGGACAGCAACATTCCCATACATTAATAGCCAAAACCAGTACCAGTAACCCCCAATTCCTTGGCATGAAGATGTTTGGAAACTTCAACTCCCAGCATGCTTTGTTGCTGGGAGTTGTACTTTCTAAACATGTAGAGTAGCAGGTTCAATAACTTTTAATTAAGCTTACTATAATTTACAATTCTCCTGACCTCCATATAGTAAAGGGCACTCTGGCCCCCATATAGTAAATGGCACTCTGACCCCATATAGTAAGGTCACCCTGACCCCCATAAGTTAAGGACACTCTACCCCATAGTTAAAAATGTCACCTGAGAGTTTTAGTTTCAAGCTGTCTTTGCACTGAACTAGCAGCCATTTTTTGCCCCAATGGAGAAGACCCATCAGATTTACAGCATCCAGATGAGCAGTGACAGTGCTGAGTCAGTCCAGCAGCCAACTACAGGAAGCAGGAAGAAGTGTAAAGGCAGATCAGCTGCTCCTGTAACTTTCTATGCAGATGAAGGTTTTTACTCCGTGCCTCCTACTGATTACTATCCGCAATTGCAGCATTTGGATCTAAATTTAGGACTTGACCCGAGTATAAGCCGAGGTTAGGTTTTCAGGCTAATTTTAAATAAGCATAAAATCTCGACTTCTGGAGTAATATACAGTACTTTTCATATACGCCATTAAGATTTTTACATTAAGTGCATTGATCAATAGCACAATAATATTTGTATTGGTTGGTTAGGACAAATAATCATTTATCAACCTGGTATGCTTTATGTATTTAGATTGTGTATGTAGCTCCTATGAAAGGCCCTGGCACTGAGATGACAAATTACTTCAGCAGACGTCTAGAACCACTAGGTATCACTGTGAAAGAGTGACTGGTGATATGCAGTTGTCAAAAGGTGAAATTTTAACGAACCCAGGTAGGTTCAGCCAAGGGTAAACTTTGTTGTGTTAGTTTATACTTCTGTTTCTTTATCACTTGGTTGATATTACTAATGATTATATATATATATATTGTGTTCTCATCTGAGGAAAAAAAAATATTTGAGCTTAATATTTGTTCTATAGATTGAATGTATAATAAAAATGATAATTGTTTAGATGTATATACCATTATTATATTGTCAATGTTTAAATGCCATTGCTTTATGTAGTTTAGGACTATGAAATCTAGGGCTTTTTTCCTTGGTTGTCAATGTTTTTTCCCCCAATATTTTTTATTGCAACAAGTATGTACACTGAAAAATGTGTTTTTTTTGAATAGCCCATTAGTGGAAACAATAATTCATCCCAACTATCACTCTATCCTCTAAATCTATAACGCTTTTTTTGTTGATCTGCCCCCTATTCATTTGATATCCATCTGAAAACATCTTACGTTTTAGCTTTTCTGTAAGCTGTTTTGCTGTGCAGCTGGAATGGTTCGACAATTGGTGTGTGTATGCAGTTTTGACAGTTGGTATGTGGGAAAATAGTCAGGTCAGTGGTCAGAGCCTGAGCAAAACAAGTATTGTATTAAGGCATGCAGACACACACATCTCAGAGTAGTGCTACTTACATGTTTTATTTATAGATAAGATGACGCAAAGACATTTTTTCGTATACATACCCTTTAAATAACGTTATAAATATTCAACTGTATATGATAAATGCTTGTTTTCATAACATTAAAGTATTGTTTTTACATTTCTCTTGACTTTTTTTTTAAAACTAATTTTATTTTGAATAAAAAAGAGAAAAACATAGTACTGTATATACTCGAGTATAACCGTCCCGAGTATAAACCGAGGTACCTACATTTAGCAGAAAAAAACAAATGAAAGTATTTGACTCAAGTATAAACCAAGGGTAGATATTATGACCACTACGGCCTTCTGATTCTGTATTGTTTTTAGTTGCCTTTAAATGGACAGCAAAATTCCATATAGTAGTCCCATACAGTAAGCCAAATCCAGTAAGGCTATTACTGTATGGGAATTCTGCTGTTCATTTAAAGGGCAACTAAAGCCTTAAAACAATACAGAATCAGAAGGCATTCTCCTTCAGATTCTGTATTGTTTTTAGTTGCCCTTTAAATGGACAGCAGATTTCCTATACAGTAATAGCCATACGTATATGCTATTACTGTATGAGAATTTCTGCTCCATTTAAGACTACTAAAGCAGTTCCCATTTAGCCTCTATAGATACTCTTCTTTACAGTGTTCCAATAGTATGTGCAATCACCAAATAGATGTCCCAAAGCTTCCAAACCTATTAATACTGTTGCAAACAACCCATATCGCCACAAGCAACTTGTACTTACTCACGGCCCAACTCTCGACTTCCCCAATGATCCATCACCATTGTTCAGTCCTCCTGGTCACATCTTCACACGCGCACTCTGCGGGACTTCACCTGCTGGACTGCTTACTTAAACGGTGGGGCCGTCTTAAATAGTAAGTAACTGGTAACTTAGCAGAAACAAGGCAGCCGCAAACTCGCTCCCTATACTGAAGCGCCGGCTGACGTCACTACTTGGCGACAGGCAGTGCCGTCAGCCGGAGCGCCAGTATAAAGCGTGGGAGTGAGTATGCGGCTGCCTGGTTTCTGCTTTAAGGTAACTGACTCGATTATAAACTAGTTTCGGTTTTTCAGGATGATTTTACAGCCTGAAAAACTCTGTTTTATACTCGAGTATATACGGTATGTGTCATCATAGAATTTGAATAGGTTATACATGAGGTATCATGTCATACATTTGTCATGGTAATTAGGATATACTTCTTAATTTAGTGGGTGTAGACTTGCCCTTCTTGTATTTATCTCTGATATTATTTTTATTTATTTTATTATGGATAATCCTATGAAAGAGGGGTTGAAGGGAATGGGATAGGATATATGCCCCCCAGGCCCATACAACCAATGCGTCTTCAATTTCATATCCGGTCTTAAATTGTAAGAGAAGATTCCGTCCACATATTTTATACATATTTTGTGAATTTCCAAGTCTGCATAGCAAGAGAAATCTGCCATTTGGGGAAGGAAGATTATGCCACAGCGCTGTTTGGGAGGCCCACAGAATATTTAGGATTTCATTCATTTTTCTCCACACTTTGTGCAATTGAGTATATATTGGAATGTATGAGTTGGTTAAGTAGAGATTTGGTGCCTCTACTATGGACAGGATGGACCCCAAGGCCTTTGTAGACTCCAAAGCAGCCTCACAACTGGGTTTTCTCCTTTTCTTTCTTCTCGCCTCAACCTCTTCAGGTATTGGCTATAGATATCCTTGACCTGTATTCATATCCAGTCTGCTCCATGTTGGCATACAACATCAAGAAGTTATCATTTTTTGTGATCCACAGTCCGATTTGTCCCTTCATCGGTTTTGTTTTTTAACTAAAATTTTATCATTCTCTTTCTTCCGATTCCCCTCCCCCCTCTTCTTTTCCTCATTTAATCTTGGACTTCCTGGCTCCCTTTACACCCCTAATGACTTGGGACTTGCTTCTTCTTGTTTTTCCAGGTGTCTCCCTTCCTCCCTTTTCATTGTTCCCATTAATTGGTCACCCTGGAAACCCTGAAGCATCAAGGTCGTGACCAAGCAGCCTCACAACTGGATCCCCCTTTTCCCTCGCCTCAACCTCGTCGGAGTGGCTATAGTAAGGTAAAGTAAACACGAAAACCCTACATTAAGGAACATTTGAGCTGGAGACATCAGACGCCACTCCCCGAGCCAAAGCAGTCTTCTTTTGTAGAAAAGAAAGACAGAGGATTACTTCCCTGCTTAACTCAGGGAAATAAGATCTCCATAAAAACCATTTGCATACCTCCAATCAAAACTGTTGACCAGATCAAAGTAGCAAAACTAGATCTACGAGGGGCGTTCAACCTAACCGCAAACAGACAAGGGAAATCCGGCGTTAAATTAACACTGTGATGGACATGAATATCTTATGATGCCCTTTGGACTTAATAACACTTCACGCTGTTTTCCAAGAGTTCGTAAATTAAATCTTCCGAGACCTGTTAGGTATCACAATGGTTGTTTATCTTGACAACTCTTAGTTTACTCTCAGGTTACCCTCACATCGTCTGCATTCGCAGCAAGTTTTATTACGATTGGAGAAAAATAACTTAATATGCCAAACTGGAAAAATGTTGTTGTTGTTTTTTAAACTCTCCCAGGTAACCTTTGTTGGCTATATTGTTTCTACCACCCAGGGTTTCCATGTGGATTCTGCTAAAGTTTCGCCATCAAAACTGATCTCTTCCTCCCGGGGTAAAGCCATAAAACGGTTCATTGGCTACCTTTTATAGACCGTTTATCAAATGTTCTCATCCATCATTTCCAAATTTTAGCTCTCCTCACAGAGAGTGTTTGGCTAAATTCTTTGTCTCCAGCAGCCCTGGAAGCTTGTTGCAGCGGTGCCTTTCCTACTGGCCTCGTCGCCGACTGGGAGGGGGGCGGACCCTACCAGGCAGTGTTGCTCTGTAAGTTACGCGAACCCAGGGGTGAGGACCTAGCGTTTCAGGTCCTCACCCTGGGTAAAAGCTAATGCACAAAGAAGAGGAGCGGAGGGAAGGTGAGTATAACTGACCTTTAACCCTTGCCTATTCCTCCCTCCTTGGACCCTTTATCAAATGGATTCTATTGTTAAGCTCCCTCCTACCAAAAAGAACACCATTCCTCTTCCCAAACTGCCATCTGCTGTTTAACAAGCTCAATGTTTATTTTACACATTTTTGGCCTTCCTACTGAAATAGTGTCTAACAGAGGAACTCAATTCATTACTAAGTTTTGGAGAGCACTATGTAAATCCATGGGGATTAAAACTACAATTTCTTTGTGCATGTCACCCACAATGCAATAGGGCATATGACACACTAATCAGGCCTTGGAGCAATACCTCAGGTGTTATATTTTTTATACCAAGAATGATTGTTTTAGACCTTTTGTGTGGGCCGAGTTTGTCCATAACAATGCTTCTCATGCTTCTCGTCTGGAAATATCCATTTTTGCGTGTCTTTTCTTTTCACACAGTTCCTGCTGCCAGTGTCTCAGTTGCCTAGATTTCGGCTAACTGGCACTCTACTAGGATTTGTCTTTAGGTGTCTACCCTTGTGCAAATCTCAGCCGATAGGAAACAGAGAACCTTCATCTTAATCTGCTGAAATTAAGTATGGCTTTCATCTGCTCATATAAATCTAAGTGTTCCCCTCTCCAAGTTAGAGCCCAAGTTCATCCGCCCTTTGCCTACCTCTGGGAATTGGTGGGCTCTGCTACAGTTTTCTACAACTTCCTTCCAATGGAATTCCTAATGTGTTTCATATTTCTCTTTATAATCTGTAATATTGAATCAATATTCCACTCCTCTTCTACCTCCTGCACTAATTTTATAAGATGGTTCAACAGAATTTGAAATTGAGAATGTTTAGGACTCCCAGATGATCATGGGTTAAACACGTGATCAGCATGCTCTCTTTTGGTCAAGGCTTTTCACAGGAGTTTTCCGGATAACTTGGTCTGTTGGGTCACAGTGGCCCCCCATAGAGATGGGTCAGTGTCACAAACTTATCTTTCACTCCAGGAACAGTCTGGCATTTCTGGGTGGGTGACACCATGACGCTGATGAGCAGAGTGGTCCCGAAGATTCTTCCTGCTCATAGCCTCGCTACCCCTGGCTCCTGTGTACCCTTCTCTCGGTATTCAGCTACTTACTTCCGTAGCAGTATCCAGTTACCTACCTTGCCTGTATTCAGCTACTTGCTTGAATCAAGTTTACACCTTGCCTGTATCCTGTATCCAGCTACTTACCTACCTGCATCCAGTATCCAGTCTACCTACCTGGCTTCTAGTATCCACTGCCTGTAACCGCTCCTGTTACTACTTCTGCCTTCTCCTGTGTCACTCACTTAGCTGCTTTCCAGTTTACTACTAGCTAGTAAGTACCTCGATTCTTTTACAAACGGTATGCACTTTTCTTATTGCTTTTTTGTTTGACTTCAATAGTTTGGAAAATAATGCATGGCTTCTGTTACCATGTTGGGGTATGTTATTTATAAGAAAAGTACATTTTTATTTTGGACCTCAGTTGACCCTTTAAAGCAATCATAGTTATTGATAAATTGATATAGTTATGTACTTAACTGCTTTTTTTTTTTGGTCTCCTTTTCGGCTTGCTTTCTTTTGTATGTGTTGTATTAAAACTCCTAAGGCTATTGTAGTATAAAGGTAAATTAATATCTACACACGGGACTAATTAAATTTTTTGCCCTTAAAGTAACTATTTACTAGCTTTTATGATAAATTGATTTTAAAAATAGAAATGAATAACACATTAATCAGATGTTTCCTTGTATATATTTTGTCCCTTAACGAAGTATAGTAAGGAATAGACCTGCATTGGTGAAACAAAACAAGAGATATACCGTATTTGCTAGTGTTTCTAATTAGCTGGTGCAAACAACCCTGGAAAAAAGCAGGAAAGGGTTAACCAAATACCTGGTCCTTGTCCTGCCGCTGGTTATATGGACCGTTTATTGGACTTCATTATTTAGTTATTATGTATAATTGGATCATATACATATTTTCTTATATACATATATTTGCATTTTATGATATATTTATCTGTTTGTGTAGCTGGACAGCTATTTAATAGATTTTAGACTGTGTAGAGTAATACATTTTATTATATATTACTTTATGGTTTTCTTTATTGGTAAGTGGGTTTGTTGGTATGTTGGTATGAGGGTTTTATTTACGGGTTGATCTTTGTTCTATTCATTTTGAAAATATGCACCATATAAAATAAATGGCAAATTATTGTATTCTTTCTATATGGTTAATAGCAGTATCCTAAAATAAATCAAGAACTTTTGCATTTCTTTGCAACTATACTGTAAAAATTAAATTATTAAAATGAAAAGCACCTGGGCACGGTGATGGGAATGATTATTCCCACCTCCCAATATTGTTTTGTTGAGAGCTACAGCACATACAGTTTTCAACTGCCAGGTTATGGCCCTGGGCCTTCCTGTGTTAAGATAGTATTGAGTTTTCTTTCCGTCTCTGCTCCTCTCATAGAATTGATATTTGGGAGGTAAAAAGCACCAATCCTGCCTCCCTGCCTTAGTTTTTTTTTATTTTAACTGTTTTTAAAAAAAACTATATATGCACTTTAATTTCCCTTTAATGAAAAGACGACATATAAATTAAAGGTGTATTTTATAGAGAAAGACAGGATTGCTTTTTCTTGTGCATTTGTTATACTTGTACCAAAGTAGCACTCAAACACAGAACCTTTTCATTTTACACTACTGTAAAACTAAAATGAAATAAATCCATATAGTACTGGTAAAGTAGGGCCCAGCTTAAAAAAGCAATCCTTGGCTTAAAAGGGCATCTATTGACATATTGTCCCATTGCAAAGTTAATTCATGTACTCTGTGCTGCTTTTATCCTACCTCTGTCAGATCTCTCTCCAGAACTCCCCCCTTTCCCCTCCCCTCTGTTACCTCCTCCATGTCTCAACTCGGCTAACCACAAGCTTATCATGTGCAGTAGGAATTAAAAGTTCAACATCCTGAAAAACACCCATGCACAGTGGCCAATAGAAAGCAAGCTGTCCTGGAGACACGGTCTTTGTACTGCAAAATTCGATCTCTCTCTTTGTGACCCATCATCAATCAGTGAAAGCTATCAAGAAGTGGGGTCAAGTGCAGCCTTATCTCTGCCATCAAAGCTACATCTTTCCCCTGCTAATGCTTTTATCTCTGTTTGTTAAAAAACATAGAGGAGGCAGGGAAGATGGTCACGTCACAGGGATTTGATGTGACAGTACAAGTAGGAGTAGAGGAATGCAATCACTTATTCTTCTAACTTGTATCTCAGGACGAGAAGGAATCTGAAAAATGTAAAGACACTCTGGGGGTTGGGGGAATTTGAACTCATGGAAAGAAAGAAAAAATAAGTTAATTTTACCACTATAGATGCCCGTTAAATAATTTGGTTAGTTTATTAAACTAATTGTGTACAAGAGTATCCCACCAAAAGTGAGTACACCCCTCATATTTTTTTTAAATGTTTTATGTTTTCATGAGAAAATACGGAAGAAATGACATTTTAATGCAGTGTACAGCTAGTATAATGTGTAATCAACGGGAAGTGAGTAGAAAGTGAGAGAGAGTACAAAGTTGGCAAAGTGTATATTTTTGGTGCGGCCACCATTATTTTCCAGCACTGCCTTAAAGGGCATCTATACAAAAAAAATAGTGATTTAAATTGACCATAACTGGAAACTATAATTCTCCATCACACTTATCATTTTTTTGTTGCTCTGCCCCCTATTTCTTTAGATATCAAATCAAAAACTTCTTATATTTCAGCTGTCAATTAAGTTCCTTGCTCTCAAAACTATTCTTCTGTGAGCAGTTTTTGCTGTAGCTGGAATGGTGACAGATTTTGACAGTTGGAATGCTGTGTGCAGGCTTGACAGTTGGTTTGTGGGAAAAAAGTTGGTCAGATGGAAGTGGGAGTGGTTAAAAGAGGGAAGGGGATACTGCTCCTTAATAAAATGTTTGCTGGATTGAAGTCATGCAGCACCACCACACAATCAGAGTAAGTGCTATTTACAAGTATTCAATTATAGGTTAAGATGAGGCAAAGTAATTTTTTCAGTATAGTGTCCCTTTAAATCTCTTGGGCATAGAGTTTACTAGAGCTTCACAGGTTGCCTATGGAATCCTCATAGGGTTTTAAGTCTGGAGACATGCTTGGCCAGTCCAGCACCTTCACCCTTAGTTTCTTTAGCAAGTGGTCATCTTGTTTGGGGTCGTTCTCATGGTAAAATACTGCCCTGGTTCACAGTTTTCAAAAGGAGGCGATCATGCTCTGCTTCAGTATGTCACAGTTCATGTTAGCATTCAGGGTTCCCTCAATAAACTGAAGCTCCCCAGTCCTGGCAGTACCCATGAACCCCAACCACATCACACTTCCACTACCACTTGACTGTATGCAAGACATACTTGTCTTGTACTCCTCACCTGGTTGCCGCCACACACAGTTGACACCATCTGAACCAATAAGTTTATCCTGATCTCATTAGACCACAGGAATTAGTCTGCAAACTGTTTGTGGGCTTTCTTGTTCATTATTTTTAGAAAAAGCTTCCTTCTGTGACAAAAGCCATACAGACTAATTTGATGCAGTGTGCAGCATATGGTCTGAGCACTGACAGGCTCGCTTCCCACCCTTTTAACCTTTGCCACAGGAAAGCTGGCATCTGTGTGAGATGCCAGCTTTGTTCCAGAATGCAGGAGTCGGTTTCTCTTGGCCAATGGCTGACTGCATTTGGCAGTGCCTCCCCAGTCCTGTGCATCTCCGCTGAAAGGCTCTCTAAACTTATAGGGGAGGAGAGTACTGGGAGGAGAATGGCAAGGAAAGGTAAATGTTCTGGGCTTCAGGGACCACAGGGAGATGAGCAATTTTAGGTTTGTGGATAGTTTGACTGGATTTGACTTTTTCACATTTAAATTTGAACCCCTCTAATCACTTTTATTGCTGTTTTTTGTGCATAACAATATACGATTGTGATTAATACATGCATAGACTATGGGACCTGCTATAAGAAAAGTGTCTGTGTATTCTTTAGCTTTATACAGTATGGCCACTCTTAAGGGGAATTGTGATCTTTATGCAAGTGCCTTCACTAGGGCCATTAGAAATAGCTCTCTCATCCCTAGTCTAGGATGTCTCTAGCCAATGTGTATCCAATGTTATATGCATTCAAAGTTTCATGAACATCGAGGGGCGGAACAATGGTGCTGGTTATGTTACAGCTCACAGTGTAAGCTGTAAGTAGGAATTGTCTCTTCTAATAGAGGGCACTCTTATAGGGAACACAGTTACCCATAGAGGGAGCAAAGTTGATTGCCATCATGGCAATCAATATACAGTATTAAAATATACAAATCTGGGGGAAAAAAAAACTTAAACCATTAATGTTCCCCACAGGAGGACTTTTAAAAGTAACTTTCTTTTCAGTTAAATTATTTTTTGCACACAGAGACTGCCATAACACTTCAAAACAAATTTTATCTTGGCCTTGAGATCTTGTTCTTTAGTACTGCCTGACTTTCAACTGACCTTGCTTACCCACATCTACAATATATTTGTTAAGCTAAAGAGGAAATGTTTTATGTATACTAGATGTGTTCCATATTCATCTCAGATAAAATGGAAACATTTATTTCAGAATAATGAGAAAAAAATGTACCGTATAACTCGAGTATAAGCCACCCGAGTATAAGCCGAGGTACCTATTTTTACCTCAAAAAGTAAGAACCCTGATTGACTCGAGTATAAGCAGTTGAAATTATGGGAACTCTGCTGTCCATAAAAAAGCCTCATTCCTTGGCACCCAGATGTTTTGGAAACTACAACTCCCAGCATGCTTATTAGCGGGGAGTTGTAGTTTCCAAACCCCTTTAGTGCCAAGGAATGAGCTTTTTTATGGACAGCACCCCCAGGAAAGGCCCAAAAACATTCCCCCTTAGAGAGCCCCCCAGTTCAGGGAGTGGAGGTGGTACTCACATGTGGTAAATCAGGGTAAATCTTTACAAAATCTGCGGCTGCTTACCGGTACTTCTCTATGTAACCACTACCAGTAACTTAATTGTCTGGATCCTGCTGGCACTCTGCACGCTGCGCTGCATGTCCGTACTCGGCGGCTGTCTAACTTACTGTCCCGGCGCCGAGTAGTGACGTCACTACTCGGCGCCGGACATGTAGTTAGACAGCCGCCGAGTACGGACATGCAGCGCAGCGTGCAGAGTGCCAGCAGGATCCAGAATTAAGTTACCGGTACTGGTTACATAGAGAAGTACCGGTAAGCAGCGCGGATTGTGAAAATCTACATGACCCGAGTATAAGCCGAGGTCGGGTTTTGAGGCAATTTTTAAAGCCTGAAAACCTCGGCTTATACTCGAGTATATACGGTAAATGGCAAGTTCCCTTTATAGTATTTACATGTGACTATGTAGCTATCTTTATAGTAAATAATAATATTTCATAAGCTCAGATATATTTGCAGCTTCTGTTTTGAATTTTGGATTGTAATGTTATTTTTGTAATCTTTTCTTTGTTTTATTTTAATTACCAATATGGATTAGCAGAATTTATTACTGTATTATCTGTATTCCAGCAAACTTTAAAGCTGTATGAGGTTATTATTTTTGAAGAGGATGCTACTTTTCTTTATTTTATTGATCAAGTTTGTTGTTAATGATCTTCCACATATAGAAGATATATATTCTATATGGAATATGCACATTACTTATAGTGCACCTTGATATTAAAACAGTAATCTGTGTTTCACCTCTCATTTGGTGTGTGTGCTGGTCAATGACCACTGTGTCTTTGTACATTCCCTAACCTAAACTACGGCAGGATTTGCTGCAACAGGTCACACTTACTAAATAGATTTCTAGCCAATCCTGTTACAATCTATATGGCAGGTCATGTGCCTGAAGTTAGGCGGTGTGACAAAGAATACGCATACATACAGTTATCTACTTGGGAGATTAGATTTACTAATATGCCACTTACTGCAGTGGTAACTTACAGTTTTATTGTGACTTGGAGGGAATGCTTTTAGAGTACAAGTCAGCAAGTGCAGTCTACACAAGTTATACAGAAATATTGACATCCTCAGTGTTTATTAAACTGTTCTGCATATGTTACTACGTAGGCTACACAGGCTGATATTTTTTGCATCTGCAGTAAAATGTATACAGTATATTTTCTGATTCTCAGATTACATTAATATTTGCTTTCAAAAACATAATTTTAAAAACCTTTACCTAACTGGAATCCAGTAAATGCTTCACATTTTTACCAATCTAAGCAGCTGTATATCATTGTTAGAACACAACAGCATGACCAATTACATTTTGTGCTAAAACCATATGCAGATATCTTAACAGACCATTTTGGTGGATATATTACAGAATCCTGCATTTTACAATTATTTATTTCATTCAAATCAGGCCCTGCCCTGAAGAGCTTACTATCTAATCACTTTATATCAAACACACAACCTATCAGTATGTCTTTATGATTGTGGGAGAAATTTGGAGTATCCGGAGGAAACACAGGGAGAACATACAAACTCCTTTCCTTACAGATGTGTCCAATGTGGTTCATTTGACTGAATGAAAAATTTGTTGTTCATCTATATTTTTGCTTAGGTGATTACATAAAGGACTCCTAATATTAAACTTCTCTATGCTTCTTAAATCCATACCTTCAGTTCATATACATTATGAATATATAGTGCTTTTTGCTATGCCTTTTTAGTTTATTGCTTTTATTCATGCATAAAACATTTAAAGGGTATCTCCACTAGTAAAATATTTTTTTGCTGTTAAGTTTTATTGAAGAATGGG
This sequence comes from Hymenochirus boettgeri, assembly GCA_019447015.1. Classification (NCBI taxonomy): domain Eukaryota; kingdom Metazoa; phylum Chordata; class Amphibia; order Anura; family Pipidae; genus Hymenochirus; species Hymenochirus boettgeri. The sequence continues at coordinate 149,397,136 of CM033473.1, read as the reverse complement.
AGGTAAAGGAGCTGTTTCTTACTTCTCGTTCTTCAACAAAATATTTTATGGCCAATTAAAGGCATTTGTTTGACAACAAAATCCCATGAGTGCACTGGATTCATTCAAGGATCTATATATATCTCTTTACTAGTGGCACCAGGGTACAGCATTATAAAAGAATTATACATTAAGGGGAGAGTTTTACATATAAATAGTTTGTAAGTGCACAATGATGATAATTATAAATATGGTTGTGTTATCCCATACTAATGGGATGGTGCTTAGGGTAAAATTATTAATATCAAACAAACAAACTAGCGATGGGGATAACCCCTTCGCTTAAGTACCCTAATGAGCACTCACACACTTTAACCATCAGTAATAGTCCTAATCCTGGTTGATGCAAAATAGTTTTAATAATAAACACACATCTATAAATAATTCCCCATTTCACATAATATTATACACATACTTATACAATAAGATAAAATGTAGCCACAACTCTACGTATCAATTACTAGAAATGCAAAGAGATACTTGGTAGTTAAGCGAATTTACACAGCTGTGCTGAAAGTAACCAATTCACACTGCTGCTAATTCTGTCCAATATACAACTGAGTCCTTCTCATGTTACTGCAGAACTCCACGTATCTCAATTTCCAAGGTAACAGTAAGTCTTACCGGCGTCCCCGGACTAATAGCACTAGGATCGGACATAAAGAGATAAATACTGTGGGTGAAATCAAATTTTACATCACTGCCGCGGTTGGTAGGAGTAGCAGACCACACTATCCCGGACTTTTAAATATGGCAGACGCACGCTGCTAGTAAGTTGGAAGTCTCTTACCCTTCCTCCAGTTCTGTGACTACATACTCAGAGGACAGCCAGCGGGAGACCGGGTGAAGACGAACTGGAGGAAGGGTAAGAGACTTCCAACTTACTAGCAGCGTGCGTCTGCCATATTTAAAAGTCCCGGGATAGTGTGGTCTGCTACTCCTACCAACCGCGGCAGTGATGTAAAATTTGATTTCACCCACAGTATTTATCTCTTTGTGTCCGATCCTAGTGCTATTAGTCCGGGGACGCCCGGTAAGACTTACCTGTTGCCTTGGAAATTGAGATACGTGGAGTTCTGCAGTAACACGAGAAGGACTCAGTTGTATATTGGAAAGAATTAGCAGCAGTGTGAATTGGTTACTTTCAGCACGGCTGTGCAATATTCGCTTAACTACTAAGTATCTCTTTGCATTTCCTAGTAATTGATACGTAGAGTTGTGGCTACATTTTATCTTATTGTATAAGTATGTGTATAATATTATGTGAAATGGGGAATTATTTATAGATGTGTGTTTTATTATTAAATACTATTTTGCATCAACACAGGATTAGGACTATTTACTGATGGTTAAAGTGTGTGAGTGCTAATTAGGGTACTTAAGCGAAGGGGGTCTATCCCCATCGCTAGTTTTGTTTGTTTGAACTTAAGCGAAGGGGGTCTATCCCCATCGCTAGTTTTGTTTGTTTGATATTAATAATTTTACCCTAAGCACCATCCCATTAGTATGGGATAACACAACCATATTTATAATTATTATCATTGTGGGGGGGCTCTCTAAGGGGGAATGTTTTTGGGCCTTTCCTGGGGGGTGCTGTCCATAAAAAAAGCCTCATTCCTTGGCACTAAAGGGGTTTGGAAACTACAACTCCCAGCTAATAAAGCATGCTGGGAGTTGTAGTTTCCAAAACATCTGGGGTGCCAAGGAATGAGGCTTTTTTATGGACAGCAGAGTTCCCATAATTTCAACCCTCGGCTTATACTCGAGTCAATCATGGGTTCTTACTTTTTGAGGTAAAAATAGGTACCTCGGCTTGTACTCGGGTCGGCTTATACTCGAGTATATACGGTACATTTTTTTCTCATTATTCTGAAATAAATGTTTCCCATATTTATCTGAGATGAATATGGAACACAATCTAGTATTACATAAAACATTTCCTCTTTAGCTTAACAAATATATTGTAGATGTGGGTAAGCATAAGGTCAGTTGAATGTCAGGCAGTACTAAAGAACAAGATCTCAAGGCCAAGATAAAATTTGTTTTTGAAGTGTTATGGCAGTCTCTGTGTTGCAAAAAATAATTTAACTGAAAAGAAAAGTTACTTTTAACAGTCCTCCCTGTGGGGAACATTAATGGTTTAAGTTTTTTTTCCCCCAGATTTGTATATTTTAATACTGTATATTGATTGCCACGATGACAATCAACTTTGCTCCATTCTATGGGTAACTGTGTTCCCTATAAGAGTGCCCTCTATTAGAAAGAGCACATTCCTACTTACAGCTTACACTGTGAGCTGTAACATAACCAGCACCATTGTTCCGCCCCCTCGATGTTCATGAAACTTTGAATGCATATAACATTGGATACACATTGGCTAGAGACATCCTAGACTAGGTATGAGAGAGCTATTTCTAATGGCCCTAGTGAAGGCACTTGCATAAAGATCACAATTCCCCTTTAAGAGTGGCATACTGTATAAAGCTAAAGAATACACAGACACTTTTCTTATAGCAGGTCCCATAGTCTATGCATGTATTAATCACAATCGTATATTGTTATGCCATAAAAACAGCAAATAAAAGTGATTAGAGGGGTTCAAATTTAAATGTGAAAAAGTCAAATCCTAGTCAAACTATCCACAAACCTAAAAATTGCTCATCTCCCTGTGGTCCCTGAAGCCCAGAACATTTACCTTTCCTTGCCACATTTCTCCTCCCCAGTACTCTCCTCCCCTATAAGTTTAGAGAGCTTTTTCAGCGGAGATGCACAGGACTGGGGAGGCACTGCCAAATGCAGTCAGCCATTGGCCAAGAGAAACCGACTCCTGCATTCTGGAACAAAGCTGGCATCTCACACAGATGCCAGCTTTTCCTGTGGCAAAGGTTAAAAGGGTGGGAAGCGAGCCTGTCAGTGCTCAGACCATATGCTGCACACTGCATCAAATTAGTCTGTATGGCTTTTGTCACAGAAGGAAGCTTTTTCTAAAAATAATGAACAAGAAAGCCCACAAACAGTTTGCAGACTAATTCCTGTGGTCTAATGAGATCAGGATAAACTTATTTGGTTCAGATGGTGTCAACTGTGTGTGGCGGCAACCAGGTGAGGAGTACAAAGACAAGTATGTCTTGCATACAGTCAAGTGGTAGTGGAAGTGTGATGGTTTGGGGCTTCATGGGTACTGCCAGGACTGGGGAGCTTCAGTTTATTGAGGTAACCCTGAATGCTAACATGAACTGTGACATACTGAAGCAGAGCATGATCGCCTCCTTTTGAAAACTGTGAACCAGGGCAGTATTTTACCATGAGAACGACCCCAAACAAGATGACCACTTGCTAAAGAAACTAAGGGTGAAGGTGCTGGACTGGCCAAGCATGTCTCCAGACTTAAAACCCTATTGAGGATTCCATAGGCAACCTGTGAAGCTCTAGTAAACTCTATGCCCAAGAGATTTAAAGGGACACTATACTGAAAAAATTACTTTGCCTCATCTTAACCTATAATTGAATACTTGTAAATAGCACTTACTCTGATTTGTGTGTGTTGCTGCATGACTTCAATCCAGCAAACATTTTATTAAGGAGCAGTATCCCCTTCCCTCTTTTAACCACTCCCACTTCCATCTGACCTAACTTTTTTCCCACAAACCAACTGTCAAGCCTGCACACAGCATTCCAACTGTCAAAATCTGTCACCATTCCAGCTACAGCAAAACTGCTCACAGAAGAATAGTTTTTGAGAGCAAGGAACTTAATTGACAGCTGAAATATAAGAAGTTTTTGATTTGATATCTAAAGAAATAGGGGGCAGAGCAACAAAAAAAATGATACAGTGGTAGTTGGGAAGAATTATAGTTTCCAGTTATGGTCAATTTAAAATAACCTATTTTTTTTGTATAGATGCCCTTTAAGGCAGTGCTGGAAAATAATGGTGGCCGCACCAAAAATATACACTTTGCGCACAATTTGTACTCTCTCTCACTTTCTACTCACTTTCCAGTTGATTAGTGACATTATACTAGCTGTACACTGCATTAAAATGTCATTTCTTCAGTATTTTCTCATGAAAACACATAAAACATTTAAAAAAAAATATGAGGGGTGTACTCACTTTTGGTGGGATAGTCTCTGTACACAATTAGTTTAATAAACTAACCAAATTATTTAACGGGCATCTATAGTGGTAAAATTAACTTATTTTTTCTTTCTTTCCATGAGTTCTAAAATTCCCCCCAACCCCCAGAGTGTCTTTACATTTTTCAGATTCCTTCTCTGTCCTGAGATACACAAGTTAGAAGAATAAGTGATTGCATTCCTCTACTCCTACTTGTACTGTCAATCAAATCCCTGTGACGTGACCATCTTCCCTGCCTCCTCTATGTTTTTTAACAAACAGAGATAAAAGCATTAGCAGGGGGAAAGATGTAGCTTTGATGGCAGAGATAAGGCTGCACTTGACCCCACTTCTTGATAGCTTTCACTGATTGATGATGGGTCACAAAGAGAGAGATCGAATTTTAGCAGTACACAGAGATCCGTGTCTCCAGGACAGCTTGCTATCTATTGGCCACTGTGCATGGGTGTTTTTCAGGATGTTGAACTTTTAATTCCTACTGCACATGATAAGCTTGTTGGTTAGCCGAGTTGAGACATGGAGGAGGTAACAGAGGGGAGGGGGAAGGGGGGAGTTCTGAGAGAGAGATCTGACAGAGGTAGGATAAAGGCAGCACAGAGTACATGAATTTAACTTTGCAATGGGACAATATGTCAATAGATGCCCTTTAAAGCCAAGGATTGCTTTCTTAAGCTGGGCCCTACTTTACCAGTACTTATTGGATTTATTTCATTTTAGTTTTACAGTAGTGTAAAATGAAAAGGTCTGTGTTTGAGTGCTACTTTGGTACAAGTATAACAAATGCACAGAAAAAGCAATCCTGTCTTTCTCTATAAAATACACCTTTTAATTTATATGTCGTCTTTTCATTAAAGGGAAATTAAAGTGCATATAGTTTTTTTAAAAACAGTTAAAATAAAAAAAAACTAAGGCAGGGAGGCAGGATTGGTGCTTTTTACCTCCCAAATATCAATTCTATGAGGAGCAGCAGGACGAAGAAAACTTCAACACTATCTTTAACACAGGAAGGCCCAGGGCCATAACCTGGCAGTTGAAAACTGTATGTGCTGTAGCTCCTCAACAAAACAATATTGGGAGGTGGGAATAATCATTCCCATCACCGTGCCCCAGGTGCTTTTCATTTTTAATAATTTAATTTTTACAGTATAGTTGCAAAAGAAATGCAAAAGTTCTTGATTTATTTTAGGATACTGCTATTAACCATATAGAAAGAAATACAATAATTTGCCATTTATTTTATATGGTGCATATTTCAAAATGAATAGAACAAAGATCAACCCGTAAATAAAACCCTCATACCAACATACCAACAAACCCACTTACCAATAAAGAAAACCATAAAGTAATAATATAATACATGTATTACTCTACACAGTCTAAAATCTATTAAATAGCTGTCCAGCTACACAAACAGATAAATATATCATAAAATGCAAATATATGTATATAAGAAAATATGTATATGATCCAAATATACATAATAACTAAATGAAGTCCAATAAACGGTCCATATAACCAGCGGCAGGACAAGGACCAGGTATTTGGTTATACCCTTTCCTGCTTTTTTCCAGGGTTGTTTGCACCAGCTAATTAGAAACACTAGAAAATACGGTATATCTCTTGTTTTGTTTCACCAATGCAGGTTCTATTCCTTTACTATACTTCTTGTTAAGGGACAAAATATATACAAAGGAAACATCTGATTAATGTGTTCATTCATTTCTATTTTTAAAATCAATTTATCATAAAAGCTAGTAAATAGTTACTTTAAGGGCAAAAGAATTTAATTAGTCCCAGTGTGTAGATATTAATTTACCTTTATACTTACAATAGCCTTAGGAGTTTTAATACAACACATACAAAAAGAAAGCAAGCCGAAAAGGAGACCAAAAAAAAAAGCAGTTAAGTACATAACTATATCAATTTATCAATAACTATGATTGCTTTAAAGGGTCAACTGAGGTCCAAAATAAAAATGTACTTTTCTTTACTAATAACTACCCCAACATGGTAACAGAAGCCATGCATTATTTTCCAAACTATTGAAGTCAAACAAAAAAGCAATAAGAAAAGTGCATACCGTTTGTAAAAGAATCGGTACTTACTAGCTAGTAAGTAAACTGGAAAGCAGCTAAGTGAGTGACACAGGAGAAGGCAGAAGTAGTAACAGGAGACCGGTTACAGGCAGTTGGATACTAGAAGCAGGTAGGTAGACTGGATACTGGATGCAGGTAGGTAAGTAGCTGGATACAGGATACAGGCAAGGTGAGTAACTTGATTCAAGCAAGTAGCTGAATACAGGCAAGGTAGGTAACTGGATACTGGCTACGGAAGTAAGTAGCTGAATACCGAGAGAAGGGTACACAGGAGCCAGGGGTAGCGAGGCTATGAGCAGGAAGAATCTTCGGGACCACTCTGCTCATCAGCGTCATGGTGTCACCCACCCAGAAATGCCAGACTGTTCCTGGAGTGAAAGATAAGTTTGTGACACTGACCCATCTCTATGGGGGGCCACTGGACCCAACAGACCAAGTTTATCCGGAAAACTCCTGTGAAAAGCCTTGACCAAAAGAGGAGCATGCTGATCACGTGTTTAACCCATGATCACTCTGGGAGTCCTAAACATTCTCAATTTCAAATTCCTGTTGACCATCTATATAAATTAGTGCAGGAGGTAGAAGAGGAGTGGAATATTGATTCAATATTACAGACTTAATAAGAGAAATATGAAACACATTAGGAATTCACATATTGGAAGGAAGTTGTAGAAAAACTGTAGCAGAGCCCACCAATTCCCAGAGTAGGCAAAGGGCGGATGAACTTGGGCTCTAACTTGGAGAAGGGGAACACTTAGATTTATATGAGCAGATGAAAGCCATACTTAATTTCCAGCAGATTAAGATGAAGGTTCTCTGTTTCCTATCGGCTGCAGATTTTTGCACAAGGGTAGACACCTAAAGACAAATCCTAGTAGAGTGCCAGTTAGCCGAAATCTAGGCAACTGAGACACTGGCAGCAGGAACCTGTGTGAAAAGAAAAGACACGCAAAAAGGATACTTTCCAGACGAGGCATGAGAAGCATTGTTATGGACAAACTCGGCCCACAACAAAAGGTCTAAACAATCATTCTTGGTATAAAAAATATAACACCTGAGGTATTGCTCCAAGGCCTGATTAGTGTGTTCATATGCCATATTGCATTGTGGGTGACATGCACAAGAAAATTGTAGTTTTAATCCCCATGGATTTACATAGTGCTCTCCAAAACTTAGTAATGAATTGAGTTCCTCTGTTAGACACTATTTCAGTAGGAAGGCCAAAAATGTGTAAAATAAACATTTGAGCTTGTTAAACAGCAGATGGCAGTTTGGGAAGAGGAATGGTGTTCTTTTTGGTAGGAGGGAGCTTAACAATAGAATCCATTTGATAAATGGGTCCAAGGAAGGGAAGGAATAGGCAAGGGTTAAAGGTCAGTTATACTCACCTTCCCTCCGCTCCTCTTCTTTGTGCATTAGCTTTTACCCAGGGTGAGGACCTGAACCGCTAGGTCCTCACCCCTGGGTTCGCGTAACTTACAGAGCAACACTGCTCTGGTAGGCTCCGCCCCCTCCTCCCAGTCGGCGACGAGGCCAGTAGGAAGGCACGCTCTGCAACAAGCTTCCAGGGCTGCTGGAGACAAAGAATTTAGCCAACCACTCTTCGTGAGGAGAGCTAAAATTTGGGAAATGATGGATGAGAACCATTTGATAAACGGTCTATAAAAGGTAGCCAATGAACCGTTTTATGGCTTTACTCCCGGGAGGAAGAGATCAGTTTTGAATGGCAGAAACTTTAGCAGAATCCACATGGAAACCCTGGGTAGAAACAATATAGCCAACAAAGGTTACCTGGGAGAGTTTAAAAAACAACAACATTTTTTCCAGTTTGGCATTAAAGTTATTTTCTCTCAATCGTAATTAAACTTGCTGCGAATGCAGACGATGTGAGGGTAAATCCTGAGAGTAAACTAAGATGTTGTCAAGATAAACAACCATTGTGATACCTAACAGGTCTCGGAAGATTTAATTTACGAACTCTTGGAAAACAGCTGAAGTGTTATAAAGTCCAAAGGGCATCATAAGATATTCATGTCCATCACAAGTGTTAATTTAACGCCGGATTTCCACTTGTCTGTTTGCGGATTAGGTTGAACGCCCCTCGTAGATCTAGTTTTGCTACTTTGATCTGGTCAAACAGTTTTGAATTGAGAGGTAATGCATAATGGTTTTTAATGGAGATCTTATTTAGCCCCTGAAGTTAATGCAGGGAAGTAATCCTCTGTCTTTCTTTTCTACAAAAAAGAAGACTGCTTTGGCTCGGGGAGTGGACAGTCTGATGTATCCCCAGCTCAAATGTTCCTTAATGTAGGGTTTTCGTGGATTTACTTTACCTTACTATAGCCAATACCCGAAGAGGTTGAGGCTGGAGGAAAAGGGGAAGATCCAGTTGTGAGGCTGCTTTGGAGTCAACAAGACCTTGATAGCATTCAGGAAGATTTTCCAAAGGGTTGATTTCACAATTAATGGAGGAACAATGAAAAGGGGAGGAAGGGAGACACCTGGAAAAACAAGAAGAATTTCAAGTCCCAAGTTCATTTTTAGGGTTGTGTAAATGGAGCCATGGAAGTCCAAGGATTAATGGGACAATCGGACTGTGGATCACCAAAAATGATAACTTCTTGATGTAGTATGCCAACATGGAGCAGACTTGGATATGAATTTACAGGTCAAGGATATCTATAGCCAATACCTGAAGAGGTTGAGGCAGGAAGAAAAGGAGAAAACCCAGTTGTGAGGCTGCTTTGGAGTCTACAAAGGCCTTGGGGTCCATCCTGTCCATAGTAGAGGCACCAAATCTCTACTTAACCAACTCATACATTCCAATATATACTCAAATGCACAAAGTGTGGAGAAAAATGAATGAAATCCTTAAATATTCTGTGGTCCCTCCCAAAACAGCGCTGTGGCATAATCATTCCTTCCCCCAATTGGCAGATTTCTCTTGCTATGCAGACTTGGAAACTTCACAAAATATGTATAAAATATGTGGACGGAATCTTCTCTTACAATTTAAGACCGGATATGAAATTGAAGACGCATTGGTATTGTATGGGCCTGGGGGGCATATACTCCTATCCCATTCCCTTCAACCCCTCTTTCATAGGATTAATCCATAATAAAATAAATAAAAATAATATTCAGAGATAAATACAAGAAGGCAATGTCTACACCCACTAAATTAAGAAGTAATATCCTTAATTACCATGACAAATGTATGACATGATACCTAACATGTATAACCTATTCAAATTCTATGATGACACATACCGTATATACTCGAGTATAAACAGAGTTTTTCAGGCTGTAAAATCATCCTGAAAAACCGAACTCAGTCTATAATCGAGTCAGTTACCTTAAAGCAGAAACCAGGCAGCCGCATACTCACTCCCACGCTTTTATACTGGCGCTCCGGCTGACGGCACTGCCTGTCGCCAAGTAGTGACGTCAGCCGGCGCTTCAGTATAGGGAGCGAGTTTGCGGCTGCCTTGTTTCTGCTAAGTTACCAGTTACTTACTATTTAAGACGGCCCCACCGTTTAAGTAAGCAGTCCAGCAGGTGAAGTCCCGCAGAGTGCGCGTGTGAAGATGTGACCAGGAGGACTGAACAATGGCTGATGGATCATTTGGGGAAGTCAGAGTTGGGCCGTGAGTAAAGTACAAGTTGCTTGTGGCGATATGGGTTGTTGCAACAGTTATTAATAGTGTTTGGAGACTTTGGGACATCTATTTGGTGATTGCCACTTACTATTGGAACACTGTAAAGAAGAGTATCTATAGAGGCTAAATGGAACTGCTTTAGTAGTCTTAAATGGACAGCAGAATTCTCATACAGTAATAGCCATATCCAGTATGGCTATTACTGTATAGGAAATCTGCTGTCCATTTAAAGGGCAACTAAAAAACAATACAGAATCTGAAGGAGAATGCCTTCTGATTCTGTATTGTTTTAAGGCTTTAGTTGCCCTTTAAATGAACAGCAGAATTCCCATACAGTAATAGCCTTACTGGATTTGGCTATTACTGTATGGGACTACTATATTGGAATTTTGCTGTCCATTTAAAGGGCAACTAAAAACAATACAGAATCAGAAGGCAGTAGTGGTCATAATATCTACCCTTGGTTTATACTTGAGTCAAATACTTTCATTTGTTTTTTTCTGCTAAATGTAGGTACCTCGGTTTATACTCGGGACGGTTTATACTCGAGTATATACAGTACTATGTTTTTCTCTTTTTTTATTCAAAATAAAATTAGTTTTAAAAAAAAAAGTCAAGAGAAATGTAAAAACAATACTTTAATGTTATGAAAACAAGCATTAATATCATATACATGTTGATATAACGTTATTTAAAGTGTATGTATACTGAAAAAATGTCTTTGCGTCATCTTAATCTATAAATAAATACATGTAAGTAGCACTTACTCTGAGATGTGTGTGTTGCTGCATGCCTTAAATACAATACTTGTTTTGCTCAGGCTCTGACCACTGACCTGACTATTTTCCCACATACCAACTGTCAAAACTGCATACAACACACCAATTGTCGAACCATTCCAGCTACAGCAAAACAGCTTACAGAAAAGCTAAAACGTAAGATGTTTTCAGATTGGATATCAAATGAAATAGGGGGCAGATCAACAAAAAAAGCGGTAGAGTGATAGTTGGGATGAATTATTGTTTCCACTAATGGGCTATTCAAAAAAAACACATTTTTCAGTGTACATACTTGTTGCAATAAAAAAATATTGGGGAAAAAAACATTGACAACCAAGGAAAAAAGCCCTAGATTTCATAGTCCTAAACTACATAAAGCAATGGCATTTTAAACATTGACAATATAATAATGGTATATACATTCTAAACAATTATTCATTTTTATTATACATTTAAATCTATAGAACAAATATTAAGCTCAAATATTTTTTTTCCTCAGATGAGAACACAATATATATATATATAAATCATTAAGTAATATCAACCAAGTGATAAAGAAACAGAAGTATAAACTAACCAACAAGTTTACCCTTGGCTGAACCTACCTGGGTTCGTAAAATTTCACCTTTTGACAACTGCATATCACCAGTCAACTCTTTCACAGTGATACCTAGTGGTTCTAGACGTCTGCTGAAGTAATTTGTCATCTCAGCTGCCAGGGCCTTCATAGGAGCTACATACACAATCTAAATACATAAAGCATACCAGGTTGATAAATGATTATTTGTCCTAACCAACCAATACAAATAATTTATTGTGCTATATGATTCAATGCACTTAATGTAAAAATCTTAATGGCGATATATGAAAAGTACTGTATATACTCCAGAAGTCGAGATTTTTATGCTTTAAAATTAGCCTGAAAACCTAACCTCGGCTTATACTCGGGTCAAGTCCTAATTTAGATCCAAATGCTGCAATTGCGGATAGTAATCAGTAGGAGGCACGGAGGTAAAAATCCTTCATCTGCATAGAAAGTTACAGGAGCAGCTGATCTGCCTTTACACTTCTTCCTGCTTCCTGTAGTCTGGCTGCTGGACTGACTCAGCACTGTCACTGCTCATCTGGATGCTGTAAATCTGATGGGTCTTCTCCATTTGGGGCAAAAAATGGCTGCTAGTTCAGTGCAAATGACAGCTTGAAACTAAAACTCTCAGGTGACATTTTTAACTATTGGGGTCAGAGTGTCCTTAACTATATGGGGGTCAGGGTGACCTTTACTATATGGGGTCAGAGTGCCATTTACTATATGGGGGCCAGAGTGCCCTTTACTATATGGAGGTCAGGAGAATTGTAAATTATAGTAAGCTTAATTAAAAGTTTATTGAACCTTGCTACTCTACATGTTTAGAAAGTACAACTCCCAGCAACCAAAGCATGCTGGGAGTTGAAGTTTCCAAACATCTTCAATGCCAAGGAATTGGGGGTTACTGGTACTGGTTTTGGCTATTAATGTATGGGAATGTTGCTGTCCATTTAAAGGGCAACTTAAGCCACAAAACAATACAGAATCAGAAGGCAGTAGTGGTCATAATTTCTACCCTCAACTTATACTCGAGTCAATCTGTTTTTACTACGTTTTCAGGTAAAAATAGGTACCTCAGCTTATACTCGGATCGACTTATACTCGAGTATATACGGTAGTTATCTTTCCTGGATACACAATCAGCTGTTTTAAAGACACTTATAGCTGTTTTGATGACACATATAGTCTCATCACTTTGAAAATCGTTTCTGCATCAAACCAAATTTGCATATCATGTGCAGTATATTTTTGTCACATGAACTAAACACTCTAATAATGAGCTTTAACCAAGATATTTTTTTTTCCATTTGAATGGGGGATAATTAAAGGAGAACTACAAATATAAATGAACCCCCCTTTGTCCCAAAATTACTACCTAACATATAGTTGTAACTCCTATCTCTGAAATCAGCAACAGTATAACGAAAATTTTAATTATGCAGGTTTCTAGCTTTTACTAAGTGAGGCACCAAGCCAACTACATTGTTGCACATGCTTAATGAATTCTCTAAGCCCTCTTCTTTTCCGTCCTGCCAAAAGATCATTCCATAATGTCTTTGTAATCAAAGCCGAACAGTCAGGAAAATGGTTGTTACTCATTAAAAAGGAGAACTATAATGTAATATTACTATGGTTTTATGTATCATCATCATCATAGTCAAACATGTTATATACAAGGATAATGTATAGAATATAAGTACAAGCATAACTCAGTGTGGCAAAATGATGCCTTACTATATGGCAATACCATGATACACAAGGAAAGAGAACCCTGCCCAGTGAGTCTACAGGCTAAAGGGAACCTGGGTGACACATAAGCTAAAGTAAATTATTAGTCTGTAAGTAGATTGGCAGTGTCTTAGGCCAATTTATTTGCTTGCCAAAAGAGGTGAGTTTGAAAATATTAAGTGATGGTGAATGACAGACAGAAGGAGGAAGAGAGTTCCAGAGAGAAGAGACAGCACAAGCAAAGTCCTGAATAAGGGTGTGGGAAGAGGTGACAAGGGTGGTTATTATTTGCAGAGTTAATGTTACGCCTGAAACGGTATATGTGGATCAGCTCTGAGATGTATGGAGGGGCTGTATTAGATAGTGCTTTGTAGGATTGGGTAAGCAGTTTGAACTAAATTGTGTGTGTTGGGCACACAATTCACACAAAAAAGAGAGGAGAGGTGTTAGAGAAGAAAAAGAGAAATAAATGAGCCGGGCATTGAAGTGGTGGCAGTCATTGTTTGGTAAACAACACAGGAGGTTGTTACAGTAGTCAAGCCAAGATATGAGTAATTGAACTAGAATTTTGGTAGCGACATGTGAAAGGAAGAAACAAATGCAAGATGACTGATACTTGCCTTATTTCCAGGCAACGAACATGAGGAGATGAGGATACGCTGTGTCGTTAATATTAATTGTAAATCTAGGTAGGGGAATAGATCCTGAGGGTGGGAAATTGACATGTTCAGTCTTGTCCATGTTCAGCTGGAGGAAGCAGAAATGGGATGTCAGTGTAGGGAGATCTGGGGCAGTGATGTAAATTTGTGTATCAGCATACAGGTGATACTGAATCCAAATAAACAAATGAGTTTTCCGAGGCCAAAGGTGTAGGTACGGGTCGAGCTTATTCCAGAGTGCAAAACAATAAGGGCCTCATTCACAGAGAGCAGATATTTTGTATATGTGAGCAGGGCTTTCCTGTGCTTGTTAATTAGGGCAATAGCTTCCGTAAGTGATCCAAGTTATTTTAGTGAAAATTATATGCATAATAATGGGACAATGAATACATTTGCGGCAGCTGCATGGTCCTCTTCCAGAAACTGAGGCAGCTGCTGCAAGCTTGCTGTAAAATGTAAAATAGGTCAGCATGACTTTAACATGAGGTTTGTGCTCAGCAGTTGATTTGAAACTTTAGTACTGTATTTGCTAGTTAGGAGTACAATACATTGTTGTCCATTTATGTTTTAGCTTTAGTTATTTACAAAAAATGGTTAAAAATTGAAGACAGCATAGTATACTGCTTGCTAAAAGTTTCTTGCACTCTAGCTAACAAAACCCAGGGGTGCCTTTACAGATGTAACAATAAAACCTTTTAAACCTTTAGTTCTCCTTTAAATGTACACATTGGCAGCCTTTTCCTGAAAGTATTCTTCATGTAGAAAAATGCTTTTCACATGCTCTATACAGAAACGAAAATTACAAGATTATAAACATGGTTATTTTAAATTAGCATGTACCTTGAATGCATCCTTTTTTATAACCCCTTGTTCAATATTTTGTCTGATTTCATGCAAAACAGTGAGCATAGCAATGTTTGTCTTTCCAGCGCCTGTTGGAGCGCAAATGAGCATGTTCTCATTGGTGTTGTAAGCAGTCTCAAACACAATGGACTGTATACGGTTTAGCTTTTTCACACCTTTAAAGACAAGCTGTCCAATCTGAAAGGGAATAAAAAATGTAATCAGAATCTGTAGTAAAATATCGGGATATCTTGATATTGTATGATCATCGGATCATGTATGGATGATTATCAACAATTGTTTAATTTTTCTATCAGCCAGTTGGAAAAAAATTTTAGTCGGCCAATCCAATCGCACAAAAATGTGACACTTTTTTTAAACAATAAAACCACAATCATTGAAAAAATTGGCCTCCTTCAAGCAGGGCTAAGTCCCTGGAAAATCACTGTTAAAGCAGATTAGTACTCAATTTCAAGAGAAACGAAACCTCACTACTAGATGCAAGACATTTTGCACAAGGTACCATTATAAAAGACAGCATTGGCTTTTTAGGATCAGTAGGTCGCAAAAATGTGTGCATCCATCAGCACCACCACTTTCCACTGAATAAAAGAGGGGGCTTATTAAGTGTTTATTTTGTTTTTTGTTTGTCTGTTTTTTTACCAGATTGCAACCAACAAAAATGCAGTGGGAAAAACCACTACCAAAATGTTTAGCAAAGGATTGTTTTTCTTTGCAAAGAATGACAGAGCATCTACCTGTTTGTTTTTTTTTTCATATTTCTTTTGCTTTGGGGTATATGCTATCAAACATCATATTGTGCAGTATTACATTAAGAATAGGGGCTTTGGTAAGCAATAAATTAGAAACTGTGCTTTTTAGTGAATCATCAATTTCTGAGTACAGTTTGGTATCAGAGGATTCTTTGAAGCCACATATGTAGGTTAAGCTATAAATATTTTGTGGGATTTTAAACTACTCAGAGGATATGTGGCAATACTTTTTTTTTTAGGTTTTCTCATCAATGACAAGATAATTTGCAAATATGCCAACCACGGTGGCTCAGTGGTTAGCACTGATGCCTTGCAGCGCTTAAGTCCTTAATTTAATTCCACCCTTGGACACATCTGCAAGGAGTTTGCATGTTCTCCCCATGCTTGCATGGGTTTTATCCAGGCAAGAAGGAAGGGATATCAGCACAAAGCTCTAGGTGAAGCAGGGAGAGGGGCCCATTATAGTTTTGCTTATTTCTAGTTGCACCACTGGACAAAGGATTACTGAGAAATTATCACACCCTGCATGCACAATTTTATAGGAAACATTTTTATTTATGTATAACGTTGATGTACTTTACACCAAGGATACGGACGGACAGACGGATATGGATGGATGGATGGATAGACAGACAGACAGATATAGATGCAGCTGTTTGGTTGTTTTTTTATGTGATGAAAGGATTATAATTAGCTAAATACAAAACACAGCAGCCATTAGTTAATCTGTCTTTTGCAACTACTGTGAGATGTTACTTATACTTTGTTAAGGCTTTAATTTAAAGTGAAACACTGGACAATGTAAAGCAGCTGTGAGAAATTACTGTGTTTTATCCCTAATGGTCAGACAGTAGTTTAACTTAAAAAAAAAAAAAACTAAAGCTTTACTGACAGTCTCTTTAGAGAATTGTAAGCACACATAATAAGCACCATTTTCCAAGAAAGGAATTTAATGCACTTTAATTCTTAAGTGACAGAACCATAATTTTTATCTTGATGTTTCAAGATGCATAATATCCTCAATTTTTTCACAAAGCTTAAAACTATTTACAATGAAAAAAAATGACACCTTATATTGTATAATAATGCCACAATTTTACAAAATCCAATGGAAATCTAAAGAAGGGAAAAAAGGTATGGTATAATTGGTATAAAATAAAAAACTTATACAACTTTGTGTCTAATATCTTGGGTGCTGCTATTAATTCTACCTTCACATCCACTATAACAACTGTAAACATTTCCACATTAAACAGCAGCACATTACTGTACACAAGCTTTATTTTCTGCTAGGTTGCATTTATTGTATATCAGTTCTCTCTTACACTTTACTAGTGGGTGGGAGTGTTTGTATGATCATGCTGAATTAAGTTGTATAATTTTATTTGATTGAGCTGATCCTTACTGATGCTGGTGCAGCTGTTTTGGGGGAGAAGATATCTAGAGGGTTGGAAAAGATTTTAAACTAGGTATGGGAGGTAGATTCTGGACTACATTGAAGTAGACAGGAGTAAGGAATCAAGGCCGAGGGTTGGGCATCACTGATCTAAAATGTATGATTACAAATGCAAGAAGTCTGCATGGAAAAACTGGAGAACTAGAACTAATGATTAAAAAGAAAAGTAAATGTGATTAGTTTAGCAGAAACAAGGCTTAATGTTTCACATGTATGGACAGTAAATCTAGAACAATACTCCTTGTTTAGACAGGATAGACTTAATAAAAGAAGGAGGGATGGTATGTATTAATGGTAAACAAGTGTTAAAGCCAAATCTAAAAAAGATGAAACAGCTTGGGGGTATAAACTATAAGGCTGAAACAAACTGGAAGGAGCTGTGATCGGAAAGCAAGAAGCAAGAATTTTATGTCTGTTCTTTAAAGTAAGTACTTTAAATACATTAAGGCTGGTGTAAAAGAGGTGCAAAAATTTGCCTAAAAAAGAAATTCTAGCAATACTTTTATCTCTAGTGCTATGAAAAGTTTTATTATCTTCAACGCAGCAGGATCTGTTTAATGTTTACATTATGCTCATAATGTTTACTGTACATGAACTGTCAAGGAAACATTGCGGGACCCCCAGCAGGTAAAAAACTCAGCTCCGAACAATGTTAATCCGTGTACCCCTACCATAACTGCTTTTTGATAACAGGTTAATGCAGATTAGAAAAATTATATAACGTATATACTCGAGTATAAACCGAGTTTTTCAGGCTGAAAAATCAGCCTGAAAACTTGGACTCGTTTATACTCGAGTCAGTAGTTACCTGAGCATTCCGGAGCCGCACGATCTTTCTGTGTATGGCGCGCCGGCCTGACGTCACTGCCCGGCGCCGGGCAGTGACGTCAGCCAGCGCGCCATACTGGAATGAGCGCGCGGCTGCCGAATGCTCAGGATACCGCACCTGCAGGAAGCCCTTGGATGGAGGAGAGAGGGAGGAGAGAGCCCACAGGTACAAGTGAACTGGGTGGGAGGGTGGATGTGTTAGAGGATGACCTGTTTAAGTTGAAAGAGCCCTTTTGTTATGTGAATGTTCCACACAATTTCCCCCAAATATAACCTTCCTGATTGACCTAAATTTTAGATGCAACAGTTGATAGGGTCAGACAGTCTGTGTGTACAAAGCCATGGTTTGTAGTTCTTTTTTTTAGGCAGCAGCTTCACTCTTGAAACTTTTCCCAGGCATAATCTATAATCCACTCTAGAGATACAGTAGTGAACTGGGTGGATAACGTTTTTTTTTAAACAAATGTGTACATGACTGGGTGATCCCGACAAAGATTTGTTTTAAACATATTTATTAGGGTATCAAGTAAGTGGGCAAATATAACTTCTCATTACTGACCCACTTTATACTGCAGATTCAATTCCCTTCATAACTTATTTGCCAGTTTCTGAACAGTTAATGCACGGAAGTTTCTAAGTAATCCCATAAGATCTTGGTACTTACAGATATCAAATCTGTCTTGGGGCCTCGTGTTCTTATTAATTGGTGGAAGCCCAAATCCTTAGTTAAAAAATGCGCATTACAGCATAGTAAAGTGCCTGTGCAATTTTGTTTCACCCATAAACTTCAACAGTTCTCATTCATTTAACCCTTTAGAGGCAAGTGATTGTCATTTCCAAATGTAATATACCTCACACTGAGCTTTACTGTAATACCTTCATTACATGTAGTGTATACTTTCCGATAATCTTCCAACAACAACAACAACAAATAACATTTGTAAAGCGCTTTTCTTCCGTAGGACTCAAAAGCGCTGTAAGCATGGCTCAGACCAATAATTCGTTGATTGGTAAATTGTGGTATAGAGGAAAAACTCTATAAATCCAGAAATGCCAGGCTAAACAGGTGGCTTTTCAGTCTGGATTTTCTTTCGTTTTAACTATGAAAGTGATGCTTTGATAAAATGTTTTGCCAGTCCTATGTCACCATATTTTTACAATACATATTATGTACTCCATATACTGTGATATTATATTAAACACTGAATATTTAAATAAAAAATGTAATTTAAAATGCTTTTTGTTAAGAGTATTTCAATTGATATATTTTCTCCTATGTTCATCTGAAACGGTTATATGAATGGTAAATTTACCCCATGTTTAACCCTTGATTATATTGTTTAACTACTAAAACACAAAATCCATGCTGTATATCACAACTTGCAACCTGAAAAATATAACAAGTCCTTGATGTGGTTATTGTCCATCTACTTACCGCATCCAGAGTGCTAGCAATATATGGAAAATTGCCAGGCCACCAGACGTGGTGCTAGTTTTTCCAATAATCAGCCTGCACAATACAGGATAGATGGAACATACCCACAGGACTTTTAACAGTATCAAAATATATTTATCTATAAAACTGACACATTTTGGTCTTCTTTGGATCGCACAGTAGATTTTGAATAGGAGGGGGTGAGGGGTAATAGTTATTATTTGCAATTTGTCTTTTAAATCCCTTCCCTAAAGAGGAATTTTATCGAAATTAAACAGTTACAAACAATACCAATTAAAACAAGGTGAGTATTCGTATCTAATTCTAAAACCTTACATGTATCCCAGTTACAACCATACATGCATCTTCATTGATGGACTAATAGGTAAACATAATTATGTCTGAAATCAGAGGATATGAACAATGCTTTACATAGCTTCTATTTTACATTCTTTTAAAGGGCATGTCCCCCACCCAAGGCCCACTGAACAAAAAAAAAAAAAAAAAATTTGGGCCCGGTTACATCTGCCTATTCAACATATCCTTTTGAACAACAAATAAAAATGTCCATCCAGCCCTAATTTGCAGGTATACTGTTAAATTTCAAAGTGTAGTAATTTTCTACACTCCTGCATTAAGTTAATTTAGCAGGTTTACATCCTGCCTATTTCAGGTATCCCACCCCTCCCGGATCGTCCGGGAATCTCCCTCATTCAGGGGTAGTCTCCCGTACTCCCGAGACCACCCCAGACTCAAGGACTTGAGAGGAGACGCGAGTCTCCTCCAAAGTCACGCCCACTTTGCAAGGAAGGCCACTGCCCTAGAACGCCCCTAACCCCTCCTCCAATCACTCTAGACCACTGGCCACACCCCCACCCCACGTGACGTCACCCCCCCTACACATGACATCATGTCCCCTTTTCCCACCCTGCCCAAAAGCTTGAAGGGGCAGGGTGGGATGTCTGCTATTTGGTAACCAGCACAGTATATGATAGGATTGTTGAACTAGGGTGCCTGTTTTTCTCCCTAGCCTCTCCCTGTTATCTTTTACTTTCAGTGTTAGAACTGCTCTCCCTGTTCAGCTGTAATTTGCAACATTGTATTTAGTACAGAGCCTGAACTCCACACACTCTATTTAGCAACAAATGTTAAAAATGAACTGAAAGTGACAGGAGGGGGGAGGATGAGCTCAGCTAATAGTATTGAGGAAAGCGGTTCTAAAATGCCATGTAAAAGCTGCTGCAGACTTTATAACAGTGGCCCTGTGACTAGCAGACATGAGATCCCTAGCACATGAGATCCCTACACTACAGAAAAAGGGGTTGGAGCTATTGGGAGGGAGAGGGAAATGAGAGGAAGAGGAAAGGGGGGAGGGCTGCACTCACTGCGCATGTCAATTTTCTCCAGGTGGAGAGACAGGAGGCAGACACTATTTGGAACACAGACAGGCTCCTCTCTACGTTTTTTGGGACTTTGAAGAGCCATTAGAGGACAGCCATTTGAGCAGGGATGCAAGGTAAGGATTTTACAACACACACAGTGGGTTGTTTTGGGGGCCGTGAGTGCAGTATGGGTTAAAATTTGGGGTTTTTGGGGGTTTTTTTTTTGGGGGGGGACATGCCCTTAAATGGTAATACTCTGCTGGCACTGAAAGTCGTAATCACAATACTCTTGAAAGTCTGCTGGCACTGAAAGGGTTAAACATCTCAGATCCCACCAAATTTCCCTGTTCTACACTACCTAGCTAGCTACTTTTTCATGCTACCACACTGGAACTGGCGCCACATACTGCGTATCCACTCAAAATCTATCCTGTCCTTCCAATCAATATTTCATTGGTGGCCAGTGACGCTGCATACACACAAACATAAGAACTTTTATTGAATCTCCCTGAACGCTCCCTCACTAATATTATTTTGCTGTTGCACAATAAGCCATATCTGTTGCCTCTCTAATGTGGGATCTTGGATATACATCTTTGCATGTTATCTTTATATGTGCTACTGTAGAAAGTAGTACTCCACTGAAGAATGCAATGAAGCAGTCACATTGTTGAGGTTTAGAAAAATCTCTCTGTGTATCAGATCTAATAAAATTGGAGAGAGATTTCATATTACTCTTGATAGATATTTAATATATTTTAAAATAGGACCTATAGATTTAGTTAGTAGTTATGCGAGTGTGTACGTTGTGGAGCACAATTGCACTTAAACTTGTCTAAATAATAGAAACCAGTAACAAATATAAACTAGTTGGCAGTGCTTCAGGTTCTGCCATATCTATTGTAGTTTCTACCTTCCTTTATTAATAATATACCATTTACTAAATGGCTATAGTGTAGTAGTGCTGTAAGTAATGAAGTTTATATGTTAGGGAGGGGCTTAAAGGGCATGTCCACCCCCAAAACTATAATCCCCCCCAGTAATGGCCCCACCATGTAGTATAGTGTAATACTTACCTCACATCCCAGCTCCATAGGGTTCTCTGTAGTCCCCCCCCCCAAGTCCCAAAAACTGCCCACCACGAGGCTAGCAGGGCTCTGCCTGCTACCTGACCTCAGGTAGATTTTTGCCATGCGTACTGCAGCTCTTCTCCCTCCCCCTCCCTCCCGTTCTACTATCCCCCCCTAGCATAAAACCCCTGTAATATGAATCCCCCTGGTCTCCCAGCCTCAACGCATGGTTTTTAATTTTAGAAAGCTCCCCAATCTTACTTACCTCTCTCTTTCCTCCGCTGCACGGAATGACCGGCAGCCGCGTCCGTGATTGGCTGCCGCTCAGCCAATCACAGACGCGACTGACGTCCCGCATTCTCGCAAGCAGAGGGCCGGCAGCGCGGCGAAGGAAAGAGGAGAAGTAAGTAAAAGTTTGGGGGGCTTTCTAAAAATAAAAACCATGCGGTTGGGGCTGGGGGACCAGGGGGAAGGCAATATTAAAAAATAGAAATAAGGGTGGACATACCCTTTAAACAGTTTGGTTTAGGGATTATAAACTATTGCATAATGACTTAATACAACATTAAATAAAACCAATTATCACATTCTAATATTAACATTACCTTTCTTCCTATTGGTTTCTTGACTTGACTACTTTTGGTATCGTTTATCAAATGGCTTTGTCAAAGTTTGCCTCAATATTACATCTCAAACTTACATTAAATTTTCCCTATCTATGTATGTATAATCGTTATCAAAACATTTGTACTATATTTTATCTAAACTGTGCGTTAACCTTATGGTCATTATTGCATTGGATGGGATCATATCTACACGTAAGCTTGTAGTACTTGGCTGCAGTTCAGTAAAGTACTTACATTTCAATTATGTATTATTATTATTGATTTATATAGTGCCAACATCTTCCATGGCTCTTTACAATTACATACTCATACATTACATACACAGGTAATACATAATATAAGCATGCAGTGATGAGTTACAGCAATATCGTGATACAATAGGAAAGGACCCTGCCCTAATAGCTTACAGTGTAGAGGATATGGGGGTGAGATAAAGGTGATGAGAAAGTATATATATTTATGTCCCCTTTTATGGTAGTAGCAAAGGGGTACCTCAATCTGTAGTTTGGAAATAGTCCATAGTAAGGGAAGGATATACAGGTAGATGCAATATCCTATGCAAATGGTAAAAATAAGTGCAAAATCAATGCCAATATCAGGTTAGTGAGGGTTTTGCTCCATTTCCAAAGACTTTTAGAAATTGCTGAGTGCAAGTGATACAATAAATTGATGCGATTATTGCGCTCATTATTTCCACCAAAATTAAAGGATAAGTACACAAATTAATTGCAAATGGAAGCTGTAACTAACTAACCATCTCCCTTTTTTAATGTTTTAGGCCCCTTCCGAATCACCTGTGCCCCAGTAAAGTTCAGGTACATCTTGGAAAATGTATGTAGTCAGCTATGCTTCCCCCCCACCCTCTCCTTTTTAACTGCCTTGAATACATCACTTATAATGAACTGAAAATAAAGCCATGGTACAGTTTGTATAAAAAGTAATCCAAAGGAATATTATAAACAACTGTGGCCCTTGCAACGTCAAGTATACTTTACAGACCCTGGGCAATAGTAGAACTTCTATTTTTCTGTTGTTTCTTCTTTGACCGTATTCTAACCATTCCATAGCATCTGATGGCGATTCGAATATGTGTTTTTCCGTTAACATGTGTAATCCGCAGTTTTGCTGGGTAAATTATGTCATATTTGATATTGCAATCCCAAAGTATTCTTTCTATTTCTACAAATGTTTATCTACATTTTTGTAGATCAACTGAAAAGTGTAGAAATAACTTGATCACTTGGCCCTCCAATAAAAGTTTTCCTTTAGTTCAAGCTAGTGAAAGTGTGGTATCTGTCATTAAGTAGTTGGCTATGAGAGAGTGCTGCCTCAATTGAAAATGAGGTTGATAGCACTGAGGCCCCAAATAGTTTTTTTATCCAGGTTTTCGGGTTTATGTCTCTCACATCTCTTTACATCTGCCATTAATTGATGGACTGTGTCTTCCAACGTTGACATCCGGTCTTCTACTTCACTTACTCAGTGCTTTAAGGTAGCCATATCTTTTTTGAATTGCTCCATAATGTTTAGAGGACTTACTTTCCATTATAGCTGATAGCAGTTTGTGACTTTTGCCAGGTAAGTTCCAGGGTTTGTTGTGAGACCTTGGATCCCTCTGTAGACATTTTATAGTTAAGTGAGGCAGGTTGCTACCTGTGTTGTGGCTGTTCCTCTGATTGCTGTTTTAGGCCGCCATGTGAGGATTCACATGCAAATTGGCTTAGCTTACTTATGTTTGTGTCTAGGCATGTCTACTAGGTTATCCTTAACTGACATCTCTGCTCTAAATTGTTCTCCTGCAGCGACTCTTTAAAATAGAAAAAAGGTGAAGAGTAGGAGCTGTCAGTTAATCACCTGGTCCCTGCTTCCTCTGTGTCCTCTGAGAGGTTTCTGCCACATGCAGGGGAGGCCCTCCCCCTTGCCTCTCAGCAAATCACAGGCACGGCTACCGGTCCGGTTCCCTGCTTTCAGTTCCGGCAAACAGGGGGTCTAGATCAGAGCACTGGGGTATCAAAGGACTGTAAATAGAGTTCTGCTTCTTTTTTAACTAAACAAACATAACGGATAGGGGTGGGCTAAGGTGCCCTAGAGTACAGAAAAAAAAATAAAAAATCAGGGTGGAGATACCCTTTATGGTAACCCTGGAGTAATATTACAAAGATCACTACTTATATGTAGAATAGAAATAAGACTTATTTAGCACCAAGCCCTGTTTTAAAATCAGGTGTTAAAATTGCACTAATCACTATTACATAGGTGAGCATTAGTTTAACCCCTCACTTGCGCCAGCATTATAAAAGATGACCGTGCAGCCGCCACAAAGTATTCACTACCAACCTTTGCACTTATAGCTGGTGTCGAGTATGGATTTCTGGTACTAAATACCAGAACGAACATTTACCCAGAGCTATTGCAGCTTTGGGTAAATGAGGCCCTTGTTCTGTAACTGTAATAAAATGCTCAGTCTAGTTCAGTAATACAAATTGCAACCCTAAATAATGATCTCCAGTAATAATATTTATAAAGACTGTACACATACCCCCCTTATTTAAGTCTCGGCCCATACTTTAAAGGGCATCTACAGTTGTGTTCAAAATTATTCAACCCCCAATGCTGTAAAGGGTTTTAGGGAATTCAGTGTACATTTGTAATTGTGTTCAGAATGAAATCTTACAAGGACTTTTTAAAGAACCAAATGCAACTAAAATGACATTTGTTTTTGTAATACAGTATTTTTTTGTGATTTCTTCATTGACACAATTATTCAACCCCTTAAAGACTACCACTCTTAAGAACAGAGGTTCATTCAAATGTTTTTGATCAGGTATTGAAAACAATTGTGGATGTCATCGAGCAGCAATCAAGCATAATAAGCACCAATCAGGCAGATTTAAAATGACTGTGATACTTAGCTCCTTCTAGACATTTACTGGTGTGTTTACAAACATGGTGAAGTCAAGAGAATGGTCCAGGAAGACAAAAGAAGTGGTGATTTCTCCTCACAGGAAGGGCAATGGCTAAAAGAAGATTGCAAAGATTTTAAACATAAAGAGACACCATAGGAAGCATAATTCGCAAATTCAAGGCAAAGGGCACTGTTGAAACGCTACGTGGTCGTGGCAGAAAGAAGATGCTGACTTCGACTGCTGTGCGCTACCTGAAGCGCAAAGTGGAGAAAAATCCCTGTGTGACTGCTGGGGAACTGAAAAAAGATTTGTCAGATGCGGGTACTGAAGTTTCAGCTCAGACAATAAGGCACACACTGCGTAATGAAGTCCTCCGTGCCAGAACTCCCAGGCGCACCCCCTTGCTGTCTCCAAAGAATAAGAAGAGTCGACTGAAGTATGCCAAAAGTCATGTGTACAAACCACAAAAGTGTTCTGTGGACTGATGAAACAAAATTAGAACTGTTTGGGCCCATGGATCAACGCTATGTTTGGAGGAGGAAGAACAAGGCCTATGAAGAAAAGAACACCTTGCCTACTGTGAAGCATGGCAGGGGGGGTCAATCATGCTTTGGGGCTATTTTGCTTCTGCAGGTACAGGGAAGCTTTAGCGTGTGCAAGGTACCATGAATTTCTTTCAGTACCAGGAGATATTGAAAAAAAATGTGATGCAGTCTGTCACAAACCTGAGGCTTGGGAGACGTTGGACCTTTCAACAGGACAATGATCCCAAGCATACCTCCAAGTCCACTAGAGCATGGTTGCAGATTAAAGGCTGGAACATTTTGGAGTGGCCATCGCAGTCACCAGACTTAAATCCGATTGAGAACCTCTGGTGGGAGAAAAGCAGTTGCAGCGCACAAGCCTAAGAATGTGTCTGAACTGGAGGCTTTTGCCCATGAAGAATGGGCTAAGATACCCGTATATCGCTGCAAGACACTTGTGTCAAGCTAGGCTTCACGTTTAAAAGCTGTTATAACTGGAAAAGGATGTTGTACTAAGGATGAATGTCACTGGGGGGTTGAATAAAACTGATAAAGATGTGAGCACAGAAAAGACATTTGTGGTTATTTCATTATAAATGTTATGTTATATTTGTCTGACTTACAAGTAAGTGTCTCTATGATTTAATTGTAAACAAGATGACTGAAATGATCAAAATCAATGTCAAACTGGCCAAAACACTCAATTTCAGTGGGGGTTGAATAATTTTGAACACAACTGTATAGTGGGAAAATGAACTTTTTTTCCTTTCTTTCCATGTGTTCTATAATTTACCACAACCCCCAGAGTGTCTTCACTTTTTCAGATTCCCTCTCTGTCCTGAGATACACCAGTTAGAAGAAAAAGTGATTGCATTCCTCTACTCCAACTTGGACTGTCAATCAAATCCCTGTGACATGATCCCCCCTCCCTGTTCTGTAATAAACAGAGATAAGAGCATTAGCAGGGGGAGAGAGGTAGCTTTGATGGTAGATATAAGGCTGCACTTGAACCCCCTTCTTAATAGCTTTCACTGATTGATGATGGGTCACAAAGTGAGAGATCGTAAACTGTACTGATCTCCTTATTCCGTGTCTCCAGGACAGCTTGCTTTCTATCGGCCACTGTGCATGGGTGTGTTTTTCAGGATGAACTTTTAACTCCTACTGCACATGATAAGCTTGTTGGTTAGCCGGAGTTGAGACATGGAGGAGGTAACAGAGGGGAGGGGGAAGGGGGGAGTGCTGCACAGAGATCTGGCACCATGGTTAAACAAAGTCACTGACATAGGATAGGATTAAGGCAGCACAGAGTTCATGAATTTAACTTTGCAAAGGGGCAATGTGTTTTTTTCACTAAAGATGCCCTTTAACATCTTTGGTAATGGTGTTTCCATATTAAATGTAGCCAAAGTCATACAAACACAATGATATTTATTCAGACTGTCCCTTAAAACAAATCAAAATGTCTCTACCCATATGTTAATATTTTTAGTAATAGTGTTATAAATAGCACCATATATTACAGTGTGCGCAAATAAAAATGTCCACACACCTGGGTACTTTATTCATCAGCTGTTATACTTGCCAGTTTCCCTAGCTGCTCCATCCTCCTCCTGCTGTCTATACAGTCCGCATTGTAGCCAATGTAAATATATACGGTAAAGTACCAAGGGGTGAGGAATTAGTTGTTTATCCAAAAGAGAACAATCCAGAGCCCACACCAGTCTTAAACATAACTGTTCTTATTTAGAACATTTGATGTTTCGGTGCCAAGTTGTTGCTTGGGAGCGGAACGTCACATGTTCCAAATAAACACATTTATGTTTAAGACTGGTGTGTGCTCTGGATTGTTCTCTTTTGGTTTTACCTACCATTGGCTAAGGTACGGTGGGTAGCCCCCAGCATTTACTTACCATACAAAGGTGTGCAGGAATTTCCTCTTTGTGTCTATGGATTAGTGGTTTAAGTCCTCACCCTGTGTACTACTTAGGTATGGAGAGGTGAGTATAATAGTCCTTTAAAAGATGGCTATCGTGTGTATAAAGTTTTCTTAAAAAAACAGTTAAAATGAAATGTATTTGGGACAGGGATATAGGACTGGTAATTCCTACCTCCTATTTTTGTTTCTGTAAGGAGCACCAGCTCAAAGCAAACTGATCCTGCCAGTCTTCCTCCTAGTTTCAGCACTATCTTTAATAGAGGATTAGTCCAGTACTAGCCTGGTAAATGAAAACTGTACGTGCTGTAGCTCCTTACCGAAACAATATTGTGAGGTAGTAATTATCAATCCTATCTATCTGCACCATGTACTTTCCAGTTTTAAAAGGCAAATTTTTACAGTATATCCTTTAAGCATTTTAGTATCAACAATTATGATCACTACAGAGTACACAGCTAAATACGGTAAATACTAGCTCAGTGTAGATAAAATGTTCTTAATAACTGCAAGGCAAGTAATAAAACAAAAATAAACAAAAAAAAAGCACAAAACTAAGATGAATTTTATTTTCTGAATGAAGCAATTTATAATGTTGTGTAATTAAAATTGAAATGAGTGTAGCACAGGTCCCAAGAGTATCTATGGGATTTCAACAAGCACAGAAATAAGGTAAACTACTTATAAAGAACAATGAACACCAATTTATTTTCAGCCAGCATACAAAGGGATCTCCAGGGCTTTGAACCCAGACATTCATCAAAACATACTGTAGACTTGTGCCTAGAGAGCAAAATGTGCTCCTACAGCATACAGAAAACAAACAGAACGATAAAGCTAACAGACTAAAATAACTTTATAAGCACAACATAAACAAGGCAAAAACAAAAAATATGTTCAAATGTGGGCTGTTATGTTTTCTAAATCCTTCCGGACATCAACAATCAAAACGATAGATGATACCAAGGAACAAAATTATTTTATGATCCAACATACATGTTAAATACAAATACATGTTAAATGAAAACTAGAATGGAACCCAAAAAAGTTTAAGAAAGTACTTTCTTAATCAAGTGCTTTCACTCATATGCCCTTTTTTTTCTCTATGAGCTCACTTTAGGTTCTGTTTGTTGCCAAGAGTTGTAGCTAAAATATCCCCTTCTCTGTACTTTTGATTTCATTACATTTGCACCCCTATGATGCATAAATATATTAAATTCTCAGAACAGGCTGGGAGGTACAGAGAGCTGCACATTCATAGTATCAATGTTGCAGTGTGAAGGTCTCTAGCTCTCCCTGTCAGCTGTCCCAATACTTTCTTGTGCTTTCTTAGAGGGGAATGCTGGAGGGTAGGAAGAGTGTGTTTTTACGCTGTATGTATAACACCACACAGTGCAGAGTTGATGCATAATAAAGCATAATCTTTTAAAGCTTTGTACTATGCATTTCTCAATAGTGTACCTAGAGTATTTAAAGAGTAATGTTGGAGACAGCATTGGCAGATCATTGAAACAAGTAGAGAAACCTTTTAAAACATGTAGCATTACGGAGTTTAAATTAATGTTGCGTGATTGCAATCAGTGCAGCCCTACAAATTACATTTATTAAGCATGTCCCAACTAGACCAAATGATGTGCATCAATAGAAAATGTACGCAACATTCTCCTCATTAAAGTGTAGTTTTCCAAACTAATAAGGTTTATATAAAAAGTTGTCCATCATACCTTCAAAATGAACCCTAAATCACATCTCTAGGTAAAAATTTTGAGAAATTGTTTGAAATCATCACGAACGCCATTTTGCTGGTCACATGATATGACCAAACAATCGGTAATTTGCCGTAACCACCCCACCTTTAAGGCCTTGGTCACACCACACAATCACTGTTGACAGAATAAAGTCCTAACTGGAGATGTGGAGATGTGATCCAGGGCTTATTTTAAAGGAACGACTGCAGACTTTTATTTAAACTTAACTTTGGAGACCAGTTGCCCTTTAAATGATGCATTGTCAGATCTGTGCTAAGGTCAGGTTTACTTTCACTAAATGTATGCTGCACGGCTACACTAAAATCAATGCAGCTTGCAATATGCTTCTAATATATATATTTCAGCAATACACACTTCTGTAAATAGTACGGTGCAGAAAGAAACACAAAAAGACACTACTTCTTGCAGAAATGCTCACAAATATAAAGGGTTAACTGGTTTCTTCACAAATACATATGCAAAGGGTTAACAGTTCCCCCCCTCTTCCCTTCTTGAACAGCAAACAGCTAATCATATTCGCTGCTTTCTCTAAAGATTGGCTGGAAGACACTGACAGATTTGGGACTATGGGGTCAACTGTTACACACAGCTAAGGTGGTAGACAAAAAAGCAAGGTATCTAGTTAGCTTTCGTTAAAAAGAGCTCTGCTTTTGTGACCACCGGGAAGAGGCAACGCCAGAAAGTAGCAGGGACATCCAAGATTTGAAATATTCTATAAATGATATCAACCCTATGAGGCTTAATTCAGAGGAGAAAGAAAAATGTTTTTTTTGTGATAATTATAGTATCGGTGGAGCTGCCTTTGAATTTTGTCATTTCTTTGGTTAGCTGCAGAATTCTATCTCAATATATATGGTAAAAAAGAATAGTTGCTGTAATAAAATAATAAATATACTAATGCACTTCAAAATTAAGAAAACCTAAACATTCTTTCAATGAACATCTGTATCTGGGGAAACAACATTTAAAAGAAAAGTCAGAAGTATATATAAAGCAAAGACCTAAAATCCAATCTTTCCAATCTTAAAGAAAGTCTCAGGTTTTTTAACACCATCCCAATGAATTTGATTATGATTTATTGGCCTGCTGTTTGAACTGAATACCACTGATATGTGGATTTAGGGTGAGAGAGGCATTACAGTAATCTACACCAAAAAGTATTGTCTTGAGCACGAGTTAGAGCAACAAACCACAGGAATATGTCTGGAAAGAGGAGATAAAGAATGCTGCATTGTTATTTATTTCTTCTTATTCCCTTAGAACCACTTTCTGACAAAGTTTTATTATTCTCAGATATTGCTATACAGTAAATAAAGATAGTATTGTTAGTTTAACTTTAATTAATCATATAAAATATAAAATAATTAGATTTTGGTATCTGTAATGAGAAATAATGTTGTTATTATATAACATTAGACAATTAAATGCTAATAAAGCTTTAAAATACTAATAATAGGATCAATTGTACAAATTAATTAAAAGTAGATTTAATATTTTTGCCTATTTGTCTCATTGTGACATTTATGGCTTTTGTGGTTACAGATAAATATCTTCTAAAGCAGTCCCACAAGTGATATTTAATAACTAGATAATTAAAGGGAGTAATTTATTTTGCCATTGAAAACAGCCATGAGGTAAAGGAGCAAATACTTGCTCTGTACTCCACATGTTAAAAGTACAGTCCATATTTTTTAAGAGGGTTGCAAGCCACTATACTGGTTCTAATACTGTCAGGAGATTAAGATTACAAGCATGGCAATAGCATTCAAATTGTTTTTAAGTACAGGCGAGCAATCTCTTCCTGAATCAATTATCCTGTACTTCATGCATTGCTGAAAAGGAAGGAATCCTCCAGTATATTGCTCTCCCTCCTTGTATCTCTACTTGAGCAAACAATAAGATCAATAAAGTGTGGGGGAGGGCACACACTTTAAATATTTTAGGTAAGCTTGTATTTCCAATCCATAAAATGACAACAGCAATTCATAGTATCTGGCTATATCCATATCTGGGGCCAATTTTACAACACGCATTTTGTGCCAAATTGGCAAAAGTAGAATCCAAGATTAATTTTTAGTTAAAAATAGAGAAAACAATATATGATACTTCAGTTTAGAATAATTTGATTATCGGATACAAACAACATATTCTTATATCAATGAACTGCTAAAATATGTTCAATTAATTCAGCTACATTTTCTACAAAAGTTCGTTAAAAAAAATCAAGATTATCCTTTGGAAATTATGAAGGGGGTTAAAAGTTCTTATCGTTAAAAACAGTGCTAATTTTGCTGCTACCAATCAGATGTGATATCTGATTGGTTGGGGCAAAATTAGCACCATTTTTAACGATAAGAACTTTTATTACATCTCCATGTATGTACTATTAATGCAGTATTTAAAAGAAGAGATAACTGGCGATATGGATGTTAAAGTTGAGGCAATATGGGTGGAATTAGGCAACAGGAAAGGGGGTAATGTCATTGTTGGTGTCTGCTATAAGCCGCCAAATGCTAGCAGAAAGGAGGTGAGTAAACTTCATATGCAGTTGGCAAAGGCTGCAAGTTTGGGGAGTGTTCTTATTATGGGGGACTTTAATTACCCCAACATTGATTGGTGTAGTGGAACTGCTATCACAGAAAAAGGCAATGAGTTCCTGAATTTGCTGCAGGATAATTTTCTCTCACAGGTGGTTGAGGTTCCTACTAGAAAAGGAGCTCTGTTGGATCTGGTAATATCTAACATCGTGGAGCACATTATAGATATAAAGGTAACTGGAGGCTTAGGGAACAGTAACCGTGAAATAGTGGTGTTTGGACTTTGTTATAGAAAGGGAAAGTGCGCTGGGTTAACAAAGACTTTTCATTTCGGGAAGGCAAATTTTCCCAGGTTTTTAAAGCAGAATGTCAACTGGGATAATGTATTATGAGGTAAAGTTACAGAACTGAAGTGGACTGTGTTCAAGGGGATTTTAAGCCAGTTCACATCTAAATTTATACCCTTAGGAAATAAATGTAAAAAAAATAAATCTGTGCCCATGTTGCTGAATTTTGATGTAAAGAGCCAAATGGAAAGGAAGAAAAAGGCATTTAAAACCTTTAAGGCAGAGGAAACACAAAGGGCGTTTAGGGATTATAAAAACTGTAACAAAGAGTGTAAGAAAGCAATCAAACTAGCTAAAATTAATAATGAAGTTAGGAAAGCATCACTAAGCCTAAGATTTTTAGTATATTAATAGTATTTAAATTTTTAGCTGGGTTTTTTTGCCTTCCTCTGGATCAACTGTTAGGTAGGGTTAAAATAAAAAAAAAGGAAAGAGGATGAATAGGTTGGACTTGATGACGTATGTCTTTATTCAACCTTAATTACTATGTTTGGTATACGATATAAACATTGTATGTTTAAAGTTGAGGTATAAAAGGAAAAAAGAGACCCGGATTTGCCAACTATTCTCCAAGAGATTCAAGCAGGACGACAGCAAAAATTGAGATGGCATGAATACATACAGTGCATCTCGAACGCACGAGTACTCCAGCTCTATTAACGGTAGGAACAAATTATGTGTCAAATACAAGTCAAGTTGAAACTACAACAATCTAGATATAAAGAACTTAAAGCTGCAAGGAAAAGACATACCAAAGTTATTGTTATAAGTTAAAAGGACACTATACTCAAAAAATGACTTTGCCTCATCTTAATCTATAATTAAAGGGTATGTCCACCCTTCAGAAAAATTTTTTAGCAAACATTGCCCGCTGTCCCCCCAGCCCAACCGCTATGTTTGTAATATCAGAAAATGCCCAGAACTTTACTTACCTTCCCTCTTGCCTCCACGCGCTGCCAGCCCTCTGCTTGCGAGAAAATGCAAGCAGAGGCGCAGGACCGGCAGTCGCGTCTGTGATGGGCTGAGCGCCGCCAATCACGGACGTGGCTGCCGGGAGTTCAGTGTGGCGGAGGCAAGGGAAGGTAAGTAATGTTCTGGGCATTTTCTGATATTACAAGCATAGCGGTTGGGGCTGGGGGACAGGGCAATGTTTGCTAAAAAGGGTTTTACATTAGGGGGAGGGAATCCAAATCGGGAGGGAGGGAGGGGGAGAAGGGCTGCAGTACGCATGCCAAACTTCTCCCGAGGCCAGGTAGGAGGCAGAGTCCTATATGGACTCTGCTATCCTCCTGGTGGGCAGTTTTTGGGACTTTGGGGGGGGGGACTACAGGATAACCATATGGAGCTGGGATGTGAGGTAAGGATTAAACTACACTACATGGTGGGGCCAGTAGTGGGGGGTGGACTATATAGTTCAAATACACGTAAGTAGCACTTACTCTGATTTGTGTGTTTTGCTGCATGCCTTCAATTCAGCACACATTTTGTTTAGGATCAGTATACCCCCCCTCCCTCTTTTAACCACTCCCACTTCCATCCGACCTGACTTTTTTCCCACAAACCAACTGTCAAGCTTGCAGACAGCATTCCAACTGTCAAAATTCTGTCACCATTCCAGCTACAGTAAAACTACTCACAGAAGAATAGTTTTTGAGAGCAAGGAACTTGATTGACAGTGGAAATATAATAAGTTTTAGATTGGATATCTAAAGAAATAGGGGGCAGATCAACAAAAAAATTATGCAGTGGTGGTTGGGAAGAATTATAGTTTCCAGTTTTGGTCAACTTAAAATAACTTATTTTTCAGTATAGATGCCCTTTAAATTAATAAAGGTTTTATTGAAAATCAGTAAGAAACAACTCATACCAGACATACTATATAACAAAAAATACTGACTCTTACTCCCTTCCCTCCCCTCCCCACTAACACTCATAATACAAAACGTGTGCATAACCTATTCCTCCCTCCCGTCCCACCTCTACTTATATATATATAAATTTAAAAAGAAGTCAGAAGTGAAAGGCAATAATGAGATTAGAAAAAAATGTTCTAAATATACTAAGTTGAAAATGCATCTATACTGTATATTCTAATGACCTCAATAAACATTGAATGGGGGAAAAATATTGAAATCTTATGTATTATAAGAAATAATATGCTCCTTTACAAGGTAATTTAAGATTTACAAAGTCCAGAGTTCCCTGTCTTGTATAAAAGAACTCGGCCTGCGGCCTCGTGCTTTTATATGGTCGGAATTCCTCTGTGACTTTATATCCTTAAATTAAACTGTAATGGGCGTATTACCCCCTATATAATTTATGGCTATTAAATTGGTCTGACAGTATATTAGGGGGTAAATACAGTTAGTCACAAAACCTATTAAGATAAATAATGGTATAGAACACTCAAAAATTGTATGCATTTGTATTTCTTGGCCCCAGGCATTGAGATTATTCTTGTATCCTGACTATTGCCCTGACATCTATCGCTTCCAACCAAACAGCTAATTCATCACATTCCTAAATATAACCATACTGTCCCATCAACAAATGAACCATTAGATCAGGGATAACCAGGGAGGGTGTCCCATATCTAATTAGCATGGCCAATATCCCTGTGCACGTCTGCAGATCCAGCTAACACACAGATTCTGAGAAAGAATAAGAAATGTTTTCTAACTTTTCCTATGCTTGGAACAACTAATATTCAAGCTATGGATTTATTCAAACCAATAGAAAATAGAGGGGTAAGCCTTTTGTTTGGCAATGAGTGGTGGTGCTTAATCATTGATTTATCTTGGTTCAATTTAATGCTTGATGTATGTAATCTGTCTAACCATGTTCCCTCAAAAAATGGCACATATTTATGATGGCATATATGTAAAATAATGACCAAAAACAATACTTATTTAAATGGCTAAGCTTTTCCCAACCAAGTATAATCATGGTAATTTATGCAGTAAAGTGTCTAACTTCACCCAACCCTGCTTACTTGGTAAAATTATAAAAGCAACAAAACATTACTTAAAGAAAGGGGTTTATTGATTTTGTAATAATTCCTGTGCATTAAGAGCAAAGAAATCCACTTTTTATTTAGGCCATTAATTATATTCTGTAAAGGGAAAAAGACATGTAGCTTAGAAATAAATCCCATTCTGAGCACCCACTTTAGGTAAAAAGCTTCAGCAATTTATCAGTGATAGCACTTTCCAGTTTTTTTTACCCTATGCATATTGAATCTTATAAATTAAAAGAAATGAAGCAAGTATTAACTAATAAGGGAGACCTATGATAATAAATTCTATAAAATTAAGTAAATACTAACAACAAGGTGAAATGATCAGAATTTGTTGTTTAAAAAAACTAATCATATCCTTAAAAATACTAAGCATTATCCTTGCATTTAAATTGTCAACAGTACAAATTTCCCTGGGAAATAAAACAGGTAAGATCTAGAGGAAGAAATAATGCGTGAACAACCAGCAGCTAGACATTTTCAAGCTTTACCAGTAGAGGTTTTATTTTTTTAAAAATAAGCCAGAGTTGAAAAAAGAAAAATTTAAATTATAGTCATGTCCTAATCTACCCACCCATAGATTATCTAAGAGTGCCAGTAGCTGCATTTATACATTTTAGGGATGACTGCAAAATGACCAACATTTCTAAAAAAATTTTTAAAAAAATTAGTGACCTTTACGTGCATGAGCAGCAGTAGCAGAGGCTTGTTCAGTAATGGCCATGGCTGACGGCCGTTACCAGGAAGTAGCTACAGTAGGAGCTGCGGCGATGGATTATGGGTTTGTAAGGTTCTTTACACAGTCTGGGAGCATCTTGGTAAATTTGAGTTTTGGGTGCTCTGTTAAATACTATATTTTTGCAGGAGGGGTGGACATGCCCTTTAAGCAATACCTTTTATACATTTTTCCATTGTCATTACTTTGTCAATATACAATACATTATATAAAAAAAATCAGTTCCAATCAAAAAAAAAGCTCTTAAAAACATTGAACAGAAACACCATGGAAAACTTCCAGGTCCAGATCTTAAAGTAACATTTTAGTAACACCCAGGAAAGAAAAGCATTTTTGACCTATAAAAATAATGGTATAAACCAGGACATGGGGTACCTTTCTCATTATGACTTATTGATACAACTTCTCCAATCATAGCATTTCCTTGCTTGGTCCCCCACCCTCCTTTCTTTGACCTCCCCATTCTCTAGACCATTACACATTGCTGTTATCTCTGTAATTACATTGTATTACCCCTACACTTTCCTTTTTTCCTGACCCCTACCTTCTCTCCCCTTTTTTTGTTCATCTTCTTTTTTAATGGAATTAGATTTTTACTTTGCTAAAATCAGTACTGCTCTGAGATGATGAAGAAGGCATAACCATGGAAAGCTTGTCAACTAAAATAAACTGTTAATTCATATAAAAAAAACACAGCACTTTTGTTTGTCGATTAGGTTGGGTACTACAGCATGCAGTAACACACCTTGTCAATTGAGGTACCGTATATACTCGAGTATAAGCCGAGGTTTTCAGGCTTTAAAAATAGCCTCAAAACCGACCTCGGCTTATACTCGGGTCATGGTA
The DNA here is from genome assembly GCA_019447015.1 of Hymenochirus boettgeri. Taxonomy (NCBI): domain Eukaryota; kingdom Metazoa; phylum Chordata; class Amphibia; order Anura; family Pipidae; genus Hymenochirus; species Hymenochirus boettgeri. The sequence goes on along the minus strand of CM033473.1, from coordinate 149,360,425 downwards.
AATTTTCACAATCTGCTGCTGCTTACCGGTACTTTCTATGTAACCGGCTACCTGTAACTTAATTCTCTCGATCCTGCTGGCACTCTGCACGCTGAGCTGCAGTCCGTACTGGCGGCTGTCTAACTTACTGTCCGGCGCCGAGTAGTGACATCACTACTCGGCGCCAGGCAGTAAGTTAGACAGCCGCCGAGTACGGACATGCAGCGCAGCGTTCAGAGTGCCAGCATGACCCAGAGAATTACTAAGTTACCGGTAGCTGGTTACATAGAGAAGTACCGGTAAGCAGCAGAGATTTTGTAAAGATTTACCACCTCACTCCTGAACGGGGGGCTCTCTAAGGGGAATGTTGTTTGCGGTGGGGGGGTGCTGTCCATAAAAAAGCCTCATTCCTTGGCACTAAAGGGGTTTGGAAACTACAACTCCCAGCTAATAAAGCATGCTGGGAGTTGTAGTTTCCAAAACATCTGGAGTGCCAAGGAATGAGGCTTTTTATGGACAGCAGAGTTCCCATAATTTCAACCCTCGGCTTATACTCGAGTCAATCATGGGTTCTTACTTTTTGAGGTAAAAATAGGTACCTCGGCTTATACTCGGGTCGGCTTATACTCGAGTATATACGGTAAGTGCTATGACAAAGCATAACCCCATTTTTTAGTGTTTATTCCATGGGACAGAATAATTGAAAGCTGGACTGGACTGTAAAATATTAAGATTGTCCTTCAAAATCCAGGACGGTTGGCAGCTATGAGACTGATAACTGTTGACTTACTTCATCTAAATCTTTTATGTTAACACTTTTCTCTTCAAAACCAATAGGCATTGGCTCAGAAACTGGAATTTTTACTTCTTCGAAGATTTTGTTATTGTCCCTTTGAACTCCTTCGGGAAGAAGAAGCTACAAAAGAATAGAACAACACGGTTTTAAACATTTTTTTATTCGCAAAGCATAACAATTTACAGTATACTACAGTAATAGAGTTTCAGTTCCATTACTAGAAAACAAACAAGAAGATTCAATAAAAGTTCTTATTATTACAAATGGTGCTAATTTTGCCCCAACCATTCAGATCTTATTTAACATTTGAAAGCTAACATCTGATTGGTTAAAGGGTATGTCCACCCTTACAAAAATATTTTGATATATTATTCCCCCTGTCCCCCCAGCCCCAACCGCTATATTTGTTATTTTAGAAAGTGCCCCAAACTTTACTTACCTTCCCTCCGCCGCACTGCCAGGCTCTCTGCTTGCGAGAAAATGCAAGCAGAGTGGCGGGACCGGCAGTCGCGTCTGTGATTGGCTGAGCGGCTGCCAGGAGTTCAGTGCGGCGGAGGAAAGAGGGAAGGTAAGTAAAGTTTGGGGCACTTTCTAAAATAACAAATATAGCGGTTGGGGCTAGGGGGAATGATATATCCTAAAGGGTTTTGGTAGGGGGAGGGAATCCTAATCGGGAGGGAGAGTGAGGGGAAAAGGGCTGCAGTACGCATGCCAAATTCTCCGGAGGCCAGATAGGAGGCAGAGTCCTATGGACTCTGCTATCCTCCTGGTGGGCAGATTTTGGACTTTGGGGGGGGGGACTACAGGAGAACCATATGGAGCTGGGATGTGAGGTAAGGATTTTATTACACTACATGATGGGGCCATTCGTGGGGGGGATTATAGTTTTGGGGGTGGACATGCCCTTTAAGGAAAAATTAGCACCATATTTAATGCTAAGACATTTTATTGAATCTCCCTGAAAGTATATTACAGAAAAGATTTACAGGGAGATGTAATAAAAGTTCTTGTCATTACAAAAGGTGCTAATTTTGCCCCAGCTAATCAGATGTTAGCTTTTAAATGGTAGCTATCATCTGATTGGTTGGGGCAAAATTAGCACCATTTATAACGATGAGAACTTTTATTACATCTTCCTGTTAGCATCTTAGATTTCCAAAGATTGCATTTTTCACCACCCAAATACACACATACGAATGAAACTCTAGGATATAGTCAGACACCTCTATGAGGCAATCTATCTTTTTAGCTAGCCAGTTAAAAGAAAAATATGCAGGTCAAGTTTAGTTTCTTAGATGCATTGGCTACCAGGTTTCTGGTATTTATGCAGCCCAGATTAAGGGGGTTCCCCATTTTAACATAGAATCATACGTACAAGGAAATCACATACATACTGTAAATCAAAGCCTGATCATGGGATGCTAGCATTTTAACATTTAACCATCCTCATGTACAGGTAGAAATTAAAGCTGCATCCAGTTCCACAAGGCTCCACCACATAGAGCAGAAAGCAGTTTCCCAGCAAATATAAGGACAGAAGGGGGAAGTAAAGCACCCACAACTACATTGTGTTTTATAAAAGTACAAAGACAAATTACAGTATGATAAATACCTACTTTTGCCCCACCAACAAATGCAGACGTTTTTATGGCTTCTGCATGTGAATCATAGACATTAGGATATTTAATCCTTTCCAAGTAGTCTCTTTCTTTTCCTAAGATTGACATTGTCCGTGCACTTGAAAGAGCTTGTTCTCTGAAAAACATTAATAAGCCATAAGAGTAACTTTTTCCTAACCACAAAAAAACCCCTAATATTTAGAATACAAAAAAATGTATGCAATTCTTAAGGACATGATACTTAAAGGTGAGGCTAAAACAAATTTCTGTGTGATTCCTAATTTAAAAAGTTATACCTGTCAATAAAATGTTAGTTATAACAACCTCACCATTATGTGATCATTTTGTGGTTAGGGCCCCATTAAAGTCCTGTTGGGTAACAATGGGGGGAAAATTGTGACAGTTAACGGTTGTGGGATTTTCTTCTTGTTTTTTGTCACCTGATAAAGAGGATTCTTATACTGGGAATACACTTAAGCAATCTATAGCAGATTGCTGGTCAATTCCATTGGATTTTGTATGTTATCGGCTACAAATGGCAACCTATATTAGAAAGTATTTCCGTAAAAATGTGTAGGGAGGGCCGTTGGGTGACCATATGTTTTAACAACTGCTACTAGCCTCCTATACTAAAGTATGGAAAATGTCAGTCCACCCCAACTGATATCAAGGCTGACACTGGTAACGTTTGTCAACTGTGGGAATCACCACACATGGCCAATAATGGCAAATCTTTTCAGCTCAGACAGGATTTGTTTTTGTATCTGTCATGTGTGTACCAAGCTTTACAAACAACAAGACCAGCGTAAGTTACAGCAATGTTTTAGCAAATTACACAGGACTGCATGCTAGCAATAGGTTAAATAGTTGTATCCTCTGCTTAATGCCTTTAAAGCTTGAACCACATCTTGCATTGCTCTCGGCTGACCCTGGACAGGTGTAACAGATTCTATTAGTCATTCTAGTCATTCACATACTTTATACACCACATACTGAAAACCCAAAGACAAATATCATACCTCATGTATAACAGCTTCTGAACCACACGACCAACATTATAATCAGGTGCTATAACAATATACACAGGGCCAACTCCTACAATTTATACAAAAATATAATTTAATTGTTCTACTAGTAACAACCTATCATCCAAAGGAAAATAGCTACGAAACTTAAAGAAACACTATAAAAATAACAGGCTAAATCCTTTTACTATTTTCATCTTTCCTTGCACTCAAGCAAACTGCAAACCTAAAAACACTTATAATAACATGTCACCCACAGGAAAATGGAACACACCCCTGAAGGAAAAATGTAAATCATAACCACATATCTTACCCTCAGGTAAATTACCAATTCCTGGCACATCTGAAAACAGCATACAGTGTGGTCTCCATACCACTTAATCTTAAAATGATCTACAGGTGGATAGCACATAAGTAAGCCAAAGCAAAGTTTAAACAAAGAGGGTCACGAACCACTGTTTTGTACATTACACCCAAGTTAAACATCTAAATTACATTATTATCAAAAATCCAGCATTTTCAGGACCAGTGTGATGTGTACGATTACAGAAAGACACACTGGTTAAAAAAAATCATGGGAGAAAAGATTTAGATTATTGACTAGTGTCATGTCACAGTCAATTTAGCATACAATAAAAGGGGGGGGAAGACAGCCTGTGTACATAAAGATATTTGAAGTAACAACAAATTATAGTTGCTTGTTTGAAGGCAAAGGCAGCCCAGTAACTGCGGTTAGCCATCCTTATTTACAATGCTTTTGTCCTCCCTCTACTGCAAGTAACAATGTAGAGATAACACACTTTATGGGCTCAACATTTAAAAGCCAAGACTATTTTTTTTCTTCTGCAGGAATGCAACGCCTTATTTGCTTTCCCTTTATCCCCTATATTTCAAGATGACAACACAGAAAATAGCACCCATTAATCTCTAGAGGAAAAACAGATAGTTTCAATGCATTTAGTACAGACTTCATAAATCTTAAACTAGTGGTGTGTACAAAACACCTAGGGAAGATAGCTTACCTACTTAATCTGCATTTTTAAACCGTGTAGAAGCGACCAAGCAGATTCTAATTAAGCAGATCACTGCTTCCTTATCCAAGAAAATTAGGTTTTCATTAAAAAATATTTTTTTACATGTGCTAATACGTGACTTGAAGTTGAAATCCAGTAATCTGTACGCTGAACTTACAGAAAATAAATGATTGTGAAACTTTAAGGCCGCAATTACAGACAAAATATTTTTCAGCTTTTGGCATTCGTTACCTTTGCATTCGCAACTCCCTGGGATCAAAGCCTACAAGTCCCTCTACTAAAACATCTCCGTCATCTCCTATTCGTTTTTCTCTCTTGGCATTTCGTTTTTCTTCTCGACGATTCTGTTTCATTAGCTGCTTCTCCAGCTCAGACTGAACAATGACTTGACAGCCATAATTAGGTTTTGTGTTTTCTCCAGAATTTTTTTTGAGGTGCTCTGCAACATTAAATATGAAATATGCATTACAAACAACAGCTTTTTTCCCCGTGTATCTATATGAAATAACCTCAGTCATAATGATTAGGAAAGGAAAGACATTAAAAGCAACAGCATTTGATGTTTGCAAATTACAATAAGTATATTAAAGTGCTTTTAGTAGCAAAGTAAATATACATGCAAGCAAATGGCCGCTCCAGGGTTAGTTCCGGATGGAAATTCGGGAGGGAGGGGACAGAAGAAATTCCACCTGGGCCGGGTGCAGACTTGGCGGTTCCAAACTCCGTCTACTCGATACACTAAAACAGAAGGCAAGTCGCACATCCGGTTCTTGGTGAAAAAAAACTTTATTAGGACTTGTCATCGTAAAAAACAACACGATACCCAGCATCCTACGCGTTTCGGGGAAACACCCCCTTAGCCATGACTAAGGGGGTGTTTCCCCGAAACGCGTAGGATGCTGGGTATCGTGTGTGTTTTTCGATAGAGCAAGTCCTAATAAAGTTTTTTTCACCAAGAACCGATGTGCGATTGTTTTAGTGCAAAGTAAATATACACATACAACTTTTCCTGTTTGCGTATTATTAGATTTCTGGCACTAGCTAATATTTCTAATAATACTGAAAGAAAGAGAAAGAACAATAGAAAAGGAAAACAATACCTCTGTACCTCTCACTCCTATGCCAATATTTAAATTTAAATTCCTTATCACTAGTTAAAAAATATCAAGTGAAAACTTATCATATTGTATTGCTAGCCAGTCTATAATAATATCTACAAAACCCTGTCTGGGTTAACATGAGTAGTCAAGCAACAGTTTTGAAGGCCCTGTGTAGCAGAGCAAAACTAAATAGTACCAATGTATATAAGAAACCTTTTGCAAGGGTTTACATTTATTCGTAATATTATTTGTTATTGCATTTGCACCAATTTCAGTCAGGTCATAATGTGATCATTCTGAATACTTTAGAGATCATTCTGAATACTTAAGATTGGCTAGCATGAATTGCAGGTTTAAGTTTTACCCAAATTACCTAAATATTAGATCAGGCTTTAAAGACTCAGAGAAAGAAAAAAATTAGGTCACACTGGTGAACATATTACAAGGATTCCATTTGTTACACAATACTCCACTCGGAGTGCCGAGATTAATCAATGCCTACGACGACATTGGAATATCCTAAAGGAGGGTTATCCCTCTATACAGGAATTTTCGCTCCCACCCCTAATGTCTTATAGAAGGGGTAGGACATTGTCTAATCATCTAGTTTGGTCAGACTTTCGTTCAGACACCAAGAGTACATTTGGATTGTGGGGGATGTCCCAGTGCAGATCTTGTAAGCAATGCTCGCATGTGATTAAAACCAAAGAGTTTGTTCACCCCACAATTGAGGAAACTTTTCCTTTGCTGGGATATTACACGTGCGATACAAAATTTGACGTATATACCTTAATTCTGCCCTGCAACAAATTGTACGTGGGGGAATCCCCCCAACCCATTAAAAATTGAATTTCCCAACATAAGTCTAGCATTAAACTAAAAAATAACAAGCTACCGGTCTTAGTTTTGGAGTCTCTCCTTAGGACGAAATGAGGGTGACAGGGAATTAATCATCAAAAGGAGAGTGTGTAGTGGGTTACATTTAAAAATACCCACAGGCACTAAATAGGGACTAAGACCTACACATATATCTGTAGTGTAGATTCCTGTCCCAACTATAATTTTGTATTTGGCAAAGTCATCTTTTCCTTGATGCTTGCCGCTGTTTATTTCCATTACTGGATGATACATGGTTTGCATTATTCGTATGCACTGTTCATGTTTCAATCATAATGCCTTTAAGAATAGGTTACTATGTATTTGTGGGGGGGTCCTGTATATCGTATGGGATATATATACCATGTGACCCGTGTGAGAGCATCTCTTTCCTGTTTTTGAAGATGGACGTGTAACTGCTTGATAAATGGGAGGAAATATCCCCGAAACGTAGCCTTGTTTGCAGTTGGCTAAAATAATTGATTATTATTCGAGGGTTACTGAATTCAACCGCTATATTTAAAGGTTACCAAATGATACATTCCAGGGTGTCGGGGGAGGGAAATGTTCTTTATATTCTGTGTCCAATGTCTGGTCTGTAACCCTGATGCCGGCCACCACATCAAAGATGGCTGAAACGCATAGGTGATACAGGCCTACGAATGCCTAATAGAGTTTTGTTTAGACCGTGGAGTGCTCTGGCTAATATATATATATAAATATATATATATATATATATATATATATATATATTTATTTATTTATTTATTGACAGAGGATACCCTGAGAAGGTATTAGATGAAGCCCTGACAAAAGCGAGACATAGACATTCTAACACAGTGATGGAAATGAATGCAACAAACAAAAAGATGTACTTGTGGGAAGATTTAAATTCACGACAGCAGGACATTTTGTCAAGAAAAGTACCCTGAATAATTGGAAAATATTAAAATCTGACAGATCTTTAGGAGGGATTTTACCCGACAAACCTACCATAGGATTCAGGAGGGGAAAGAACCTCTGGGATTATTTGGTTAGGACGGACTTTGGAAATACAAATCTGACTCCTAAGGGGACTTGGTTAACACCAAACAAAAGGATGGGTAGCTTCAATTGTAGCAAATGTACTTCTTGCAAATACATGATTACAGGGAACCAATTTTTACACCCACATACTATTAGAACTCTAGACATTAGGAGCAACATCACTTGTACTACCACGCATGTAATATATATGATCATTTGCCCCTGTAACCTCACTTAAGTGGGGAAGACAGATTTGGCCTTAAAGGGAAACTGAGGTCTCCAAACAAGTGGGGTTTAAATGAAAGGACAGTTTCCTACCTTTAAAATGAGCAATCAACCACCTCTCTACCTGCTCCACAGCCCAAGATACAAAGAAATGACTGACCAGAAAGTTAATGGGTGGGAGGCTGACATGTGACATTCCTAAGGCTTCTCCTGCACAGTGCCGCCAGCGAGCACAGCCTAAGACTCCCTCAGTGTGTGAGGGAAACAGGAAGTCCCTCCTCATCTCTGCTGTGTGAAGTCCTGACAGAGTAGGTAAGGGAGTCTGAGTGGCCCACAGCACCCGTGAGTGGGCGGGCTTGTGCACCCGTGAGTGGGTGGGGTTTATGCACCCGCAGTTGGGCGGGGCCACATGGGGCTGTAAGAGAATGGACCAAGGGGGCCTGCAACTGGAGGGACCATGGGGTTCATCAGTAGGAGGGACCAGGGGGCTGCAAAGGGGAGGAGGAGACACAGAGCAGATTGACTGACATGGGTTTAGACCAGGAAGTGCAGGGGACCTGGTGATGCTGCTGCCATATCACACACAAAAATGTAAGTATTTTCAAAACTATGCAAAATAAACAATGAAAATAAATAGCAAAAATTCTCAGGAGAGCAATTCCTATCAATTTACCTAAAGTCATTTTTGGACCACAGTTCCCCTTTAAGACTTAGAATAGACGGTCACCAGTCAGCCATTAATACAGCTTATCCTGACATCCATACCAACAAACCAGTGGCCAAACATTTTATGGAGGTAGGATAAAGTGGAAGATTTTAAATTCATGGCCATAGATCATATACCACTAAACAAGACAGGACGAAATAGGTCCAAAATACTTTTACAGAAGGAAGCGTGGTGGATCAGATTTTTAGAAACAGTGCACCCAAAAGGCTTAAATGAAAATCTTTCTTTAAAATGTTTTTTACCAGATAGATGAATTCACATACACATGAAAGATAGCAGAATTTAGAGGTCTTTATTTTGGAAGGGACAATGCCTTTTTATACACTTATTTTAATTATTGTCGATTGACACTAGCAGTTTTCTTATGGACACTTTGTAACAGTCGTTTTTGAATAGACACTAGCACTTTAAAGGACATTCTGTAACAGTTTTATTGAACATACATTTGCACTTTACAATTTTTTATAAAAAAAATGCTCAGCACTTTGGAACACTGATCACTTTATAATTGCCTAAGCTTTTATTCAATATTGTTATGTGTACACTGGATCATCTCTTCAACTGGTACATGAATGGTTAAAGGGCATGTCCACCCCCAAAACTAACTTTCTATATTTATTTGGCCGAAATGAGTGCTCCAAAACAAACTTTACAGCATGTAAATCGGTCCAGTAGTTCAAAAGTTACAGACCTTTGTAGCTGGCTTAATCCTGCAGCATGGACCAATACAGCGATGAATAGAGACAGGTTACGTTACCTTGCCTCTGTTCTTTTCATGTTCTTGCACATGTCTGTTAACATCCAGCAGTGAGAACAGAGGAAGTTGCATCAGTAATTATCTGACCCCTGGACCGGCCCTCTTTTCCCTCTCAACCAATCGCAGCTGTAAAGTTATGTGTATGGAAGAAATCCAGGATCAACATGCTGCAGCCAGCCGGCTTCGAGACACACACACACACACCCTCTCCGTGAATGCTGGGTTCTGATTGGCTTCTGTCCGGCAAGGAAGAATTTTTTTTTTCTAAGCTGAAGCTCAGGGTCACCTAAAGAGGAAGTGGAGCGGAAGTGCAGCCTGATATATATCTCATTAAATATCGGACAAAGCAAATGATTTTTAGAAAAATGAACATGGCGTTTAAGGTTGGTGCTATTATATAAAGAACGTATAAAAAGTTTATTTTTTGGGTGGACATACCCTTTAACAAATGGTTCATTATCACCACGATTGGTGTTGCGGGTGGGCACTAAAGGTTTTAAATGAGTGATTAGCACAGTGCAAATTAACAACATTGTATTACACAAGACCTAGGAGTGCACTGGAGTTTTTGTTGTCAATTTATGGAGTCCAGTTCAGTTGCACCCGGGCAGGCTATCTACGGAGTATAAATTTAGAATTTGAGATATATATCTTGGATTTTCCAAATTGCTTTTATTGTGCTAAATATCGACGCATTTCATGAGAACGCATGGTCTAAGAACCAATGAGAACGCATGGTCTAAGAAAAGTGTGTGTTCTCACTGGTTGGACCACTGGGCAATTAAGGGTTGCACCAACTGGATTGAAGCAACTGTAAAAGAATGTTCAACTGATATCTCCATTCAGACTCATTTACAAGAGCAGTAATGATGTCTATGTGGCATTCTTTGTAACAAGATACATGTGAAACGTTGGTTTAACCCTTCAGTTCTTCTTTAAAGTTAAAAATAAAGTCATTTAATATTGGCCCTCATTACATTAAGGATTTATTAATTTATTATAAGACTTAAGTGTCCTTATATTAATATAGATAATTTGTTTTCAGCCTTGATAATGGGAAACTTTAAATATGTTGATTAAAAAAAAACCAAAACAATACCTAATAATTGGGACAAAGAACCAAAAAATAAGAAAACAAATGCACTCATATGAATAATATGATTATTATTCTTTTGTTCTAACACACATTAGACCCCTCCTTTGGGTTTCAGATAGAAAAGCTATGAATTGCTACTATCATCTAATTATCATGGGATGAGACTTTAACCTTCCCCTTTCGCAAATCACCTCTAGGCTGCCACCACTTCACAGACTGGTTTTTCTTTTCTAAATAAGAATTTGAAAAGATCTTTCTTCTCCCCCGTTACATAACATTCTAACAACTTACTAGATATATAACTAAGACTAAGAAAATAGGAAAGAATCGAAGGCTTTGCGTATTGATGGTAAACTGTATTGATGTAAACACAAGAGTGGGCCTGATATGATAAGGTTTTTCCAATAGTACCAGAATGGGGCTATGTATAGAAAGACACTATTGCTCTCTATTGCCCCGTAAGGCAATGCTACAAGCTGATGATGGTTTAACCATTCCGATTCTTTAACATCAGCTCGCGTTAAAGATTTCGAGCTTAAAAGTTGCTATCAGCATGGTGCACTGGCTGCAATGGTGCCACAACCGGCATGAACTTGCTCTTAAAGCTGTGTTAGCCCTTGGTACATCGTAGTTTTAAGACTTTGAGTTGAATGATACTTACTTTTCACATTTAAGTCACAGCTGGTTTTCTCTTTTCCACAAATACAAGTGTAAGGCCCCGCATCATCTATACCAAGATCACGGATAAGCAGTTCAACTTTTCCTCCTATTTGCACCAATTCGTATTTGCAATCAGATTTAATAACTGTTGATCCTTTCACCCATTCAACAGTCACATCTGGTCTACTGAGTTCACAAAGGAGAGTTGCCGTCTCTCCTTCCGTTGCTTCAACGCATTTCAGTTCTTCTTTAAATACTGCAGGAAGTGCTAATATGTGGGAGAGAAAAATAGTTTCTCTCAACAAAGAAACATAACAGAGATCCAAAAACCTTCCATAGTCACCGGAATGGAAACCTGGAAGTAGAACTGGGGACAGCTGTTTAATAACATACACAAAGTCGCCAACTTTGCCCACAAAATGGAACGTTATTTCAAATGTTATTTGAAGTGGAACAACAAAATGTACTTTCTTGGAGTTTGTCTTTATTTCAAGCGCAACCCAAGAAAGTGTAAAGAAATACAAGAAAGATTTGGATACATGATTATTATGGCACGTCAGGGTTGCCAGGTGTCCCTATTTCCCAGAGTTCCGCAGTCAGGGCTGAAATCCTGTCCAGAGGCCAGCCCTGGCTGCCTCACCCAGTTATGTCCACTCCCCGACCAGTAACACCCCAGTCATGCCTTAGCCGTGCCCTGACTCACCTACCATGACATCATTGTTTTGTCACAGTCCCATCCCCTCCCACTCGGGGGCACCCAAGATATGGCAACCCTGTGGCACATGGAGGTGTTGTTAGTTCAGATATTACGGGAGCACAAAATATAAATTTGAGGAAAGTTGAATGTGATAAAATGATGGTTCAGGAATAACCAACGGGTAAGAAGATACATTAATAAAACTGCATGCTTTAATATTATATACAATAAAGAGATGGGACAAATGTTACCATTAACTGTTACCACTGCTGTAGTCTTCTTGTCATTGCATGTACATGTGTACTCGCCAGTATCTGTTAGGTCTACTTTATAGATGACCAGATCAAGCCCTGGACCATCTTGCCTAATAGAATATTTCTGACTTTGACTTATTATTTGTGTTCCTTTCTTCCATATGACCTTAATATTGGGTTTGTTAAGCTCACAGTGCAGAGTAACAGTTTCACCTTCTGTAACATCCTTATTGCTTAGTTCTTCTTTGAAACAAAGAGGCAGGGCTAACGGAAAAAAATGAAACATTTTTCTTTCAATCTCTCAAGGACCGAATCCATTGCAAGCCAATATTTTGTTACCCAAATCCTATTAACATCAATATAAAGCAAAAAAAACCATCTAACTTTATGCAATTCTTGGTTTGTTTGGGAGGAGTTCTGTCAAACAGAAAGTTGCTTAATGTTCTGGAATAAAGATTTATTGCAGTTGACCTGCAGTCTTTCCGCTCCAATTCTTTTGCTCCGCAAAGATTCATGGGTTGTGCGGGGAGATTTAGCCCTTTAGCCATGTAGTCAATTAATCCTTGAGATTACTGGCACCATCAATTATCCAAATCTAGCTGTTAATTAAATCAAGATGCTTTGGAGATGTAAAATAGCTTTTAGGTGTTATATAGGAAATTCTGTAATAATAGCTTGAGGATAACGTATATGAAAAAGAACACACAATTACCAGAACTTCTTAAAAAAAAAATACTGAAAGGCAAAAATGATTTCCTATTCTTTATATATATAGAACGGTCTGTATATATATTGAGAACGGTCTGAAATGGACCGAAACGCGTCGATATTTAGCACAATAAAAGCAATTTGGAAAATCCCAGGAGTGCTCCTTTACTCCCTTATACAACTATCATTTTACTAAGAAGCACCTGGGTAGCCGAATGACGGACCGAATCTCTCCTTAGACACAACTGCCAGGGTGCTTCTGAGGGATCCAATAATAAAGTTGAAATAAAATATCAGCGCACATGGACTTGCAAAGAAGTGGGTTTATTCACATAACTCAAGTGGCAACGTTTTGGTCCCTGGTCTTGGACCAGGCTTGACAAAGGTCCAAGACCAGGGACCGAAACATTGCCACTTGAATTTTGTGAATAGACCCACTTCTTTGCAAGTCCATGTGCTCTGACATGTCATTTCAAGTATATATAAATATTGTTAAATAACAACCTGCTAGCCAAGGAGAAGAGAGCTAAACAGAAAGTTACCATTCACGTTTAATGTAGCAGAGGTCCTCTGGTGTCCACAAACACAAGTATATAGACCAGCATCGGATAGATCTGTATCCCATATTTGCAGTTCTATTTTGCAACCTTCCTGACTCATGTGATATTTATCATTAGACCTTAGGGATTTTTCTTCTTTCATCCACTGTACCGCAGCAGACGATTTTGTCACCGAACACTGCAGAATGGCTTTCCCACCTTCAGTAACTGTGACATTTTTCAGATTGATGTTGAAGATGGCAGGTAGCTCTAAAAGTGAAACGTGGGCAGAAATTCAAGAAAGACTAAGATATGTTGCTTTGTGTGATATAGGAATATTTTAAAGAGAGATAATGAAGAAAGCATTATATAATAATGCATAAAATACTATTGTAGGGAATCTCTATGATAAACCATAATATACATAGGAGTAAAAAGAAGTATAAAATCCAGACATAATTTTTATATCCAACAAGTTAAAATGATGGTGCGATGTCCTATATATATATATATATATATATATATATATATATATATATATATATACATACCCTATTATATAGATTGAGGATACTACAAGATTCTTTTTTTTATTACCAGTAACAGTTAATGTAGCAGTAGTGGCTTCTTCTCCACAAACGCATGTGTAGTTCCCAGAATCCTTTAACTCTAAATTGTTGATGATTAATTCTGCTGTTGTTCCATTCTGCCTTAGCTGATGTTTGTTATTTGCTTTAAGGGTTTGGTGACCTTTCTTCCAATCCACCTGAACATTGGGCTTGGTCAACTTACAACGTAAAATTGCGATTTGCCCTTCAGTTCCTTGTATATTGCTTAGTCCTTCCTCAAAAAGTGCTGGACGTTCTGAGGTGGAAAAGAGTGATAAGATAGTAAGATAGGGATCTCCTGATATCAGAGGTACAGAGCCGCTGAAATTACAGTAAGTTTTCTTTGGAGAGAAGCGTTAAAGACCACATTAGTATTTTCTGTATCAGTCACATACGATGTTCAAAAAATAAAAGTAGTGGGACTGAATAATATTATTAATATAATACTGTATTTATATAGTAGTGTCAAACTATGTTTGACAAAATGTTTAATAATGTTCCAAACTGTATCTACTGAAAGTGTATTGGTCACATTTTAAAAATGGAAACCAAGAATGATAGCACGATGAATTAAAATGCTTAATATTTTTTTGGGAGGTGGGAGGGGGTGGAGGAAAGATAAGGATATTTTACTGGTGCACAAGTTGAAACAGAATCCATGTTTAAGGTATGATATCATTCCTGTACCATAGAAGAAAGTAATCAATTACCCTGCACAGTTAAGGCTGCCGTAGACTGCTGATCTCCACATATGCAAGTATAGCTCCCGGTATCTTCTATATCAGCCTTGAGGATTTTTAGTTGTGCAACACCCCCGTCTTTTAGCATTATATATCTATCATTAGCTTTTATTTCATTGCTGCCTTTTTTCCAGACCACTAGTATGTTAGATTTATTCAGCTCGCAACACATGGTCACATCTTGGTCTTCCATTACAACTTCACTTTTCAGTTCTTCAAGGAAAACAATGGGAAGAGCTACAAAGAATAGAGTGAAGATAACCTAATAAGGAGACATCATTTGAACACAGCCAAGGACTATATTTTGTTTGTTGGCAGATGAGTTAAGCAAATGTAAAGTAAATTGTGTAACAATCAATGTATTGATGTTTAATTAATTACAGATACTTTGTTACTTAGAAGAACTTGTGGGTAGATGACCTGTGACCAACAAAGCTGGTATCTAGTTCCTCACATATCTATATGGGATGTAGTCCCTGCACAAGCAGTGTATTATTGTAACGATCGAACTATCCCGGATTTCTCATACTTTTCGGATTTGCGGCTGTATTTTCAATTATTATCGAAAATTCTGTAATTATCGAATTTACGGGCCGGTCGCTAACCCTACAATGTATTTACGGTAACCCTCAAATTTATTGTTTGGTAACCCTTGAATTTCCCGTAACCTTTGAATGTAGCAAACCTGACATTTGCCCAGTCGTGAAGTAAGAAGTGTTTAAACAGGTTTTGGGGATAGTGACTTGTTCCCCAGACCATTTCCCAGGTGCCACAGCCATTTACAGTAAGTTACCATTGTTAATTTGTCTGTAAATCATCCCAACTTTTCGAACTATCCTTCCCCATTGACTTTAATGGGTCCATTTTCAAATTTTCGAACTATTATCAAAGTTTGAAAGTTCAAAAACAAACTAACCTTGAACCTCTATTGGAAACATATGTTTGGAAATTTGCGAAGATTACATGTGTCCCTTTCTCTAGTATTTTAATGAATAGGAGGATATAAGGTTTAGAAATGACTAAAATAAACAAAATCATGTTGGATTTTTGGTTTAGGATTTAGGAAGCCATTGGTTAATAAATGCTTTTGTAAGAGCAGACTTGACGGAGAAGCCGATTTTTTATGTAGGTGCTTTGTACCCAAAGAAAAAAACATATCTCGGAAGACCCATTAGTATAAATCAAGGTGCGAGACCACAATAAAAGACACTCAGTGTGTTATCAATAAATAAGCAAATAACTATGAAAATTCTTATGTTGTAGTTTACCATTAACAGTAAGTAAAGATGTCGTCTTTTGATCTCCGCAAACGCAGGAATACTTTCCAGCATCCTCCAAGCTTAAGTTACAAATTAAAAGCTTTGCAACTCTCCCTTCCTGTTTCATTGTAAACTTGTCACTTGGCACAAGGGTTATTTGTCCCTTTTTCCATTCCAGATTAGCTTTAGGCATGGTCAGCTCACATTGTAAAGTGACCGAGTCTCCTTCATTTACTTCTTCGTTCTTGAGTTCTTCCTTAAACCGTGGAGCCAAAGCTGATGCAACATTAAAAAGAATATAAGGAATCCATTTTGGATATTAAGAATATTAAATTGTGCTATGCTAACTGAGTTGTGATGGGAACTTTTCACTTTAGAGAGAACCAGTTCATTACCTGGACAGAAAAGTATTCTACTTAGATCTTAAAGGAGAACTAAACCCACATTTTTACACTTCATAATATTAACTTATCCCCTCTAAAAACACCAATAAACTGTAAAACAGCAACACAGTAAATGGCATTAAAGTAAATGTGACCACTTGAAGAACTGGATGAATAACTGTGTGTATGTACATTGACTGGCAACACTCCTGATCTCAGTCACATGCTCCCTTGCCTGTCCTGTAAAAGGATTGGCTAGAGGCTACTAGTGGGTGTGACCAACTGTACCAACTGTAAACAGTTCCTGCAGTATTTTAAGACTGAGCATGTGTAAAGAACATAATGGTCAGTGACCACACTGTGTGATACTGGAACACTGGGAAATAAAACACAAACCTCATGTTAGAAAGTTACATTTCTCAACAACCATATTAAAATGAGAGGTGAGGCACTGATTACTGTTTTTATATCTGCCTTCTAATTCAATGTTGTTCTGAGGGTTTAGTTGTCCAATTATTTTGGGTCCAAGATCTTATACAGCTGAATCAGACATATAAATATTTACATTAAAAGAAGAAATTTGTATTTGCAAAATCAAGGTGTCATAAATAAAATATCTGTTAAATTCTCTAATAAGGAAGCAACCCAGTGAATTTGTTGAAGGCAACATGGACTCCTCTAAAGAGAAAGGTTCATCGAAATGATACTTGGGACATTCGAGGTTAATAAGACTGCGGATTTTGAAGGAATGAATATGTGGGTGGATGAAGAAAAGAATGAGATGAAACACATAGAGAAGGAATTGATCTTTGGAGAAGTTAATGATGATGTGGGCACATAAGGTAAGGAGATGAAGAATTGGTGAATTTCATGCACATGGATAAGAAAGATGAGAATATCCACAGAAAATTCAACATGTAAACAGTGGTGGATGTAATCATGATAGAGGTAAATAGAAACACATCAAAGGAGCAAATAATTACCATTTACAGTCAATGAAGCTGTGGTTCGATGATCTCCGCACACGCATGTGTATTCCCCGGCGTCTTTTAGTTCCAGGTGGTTAATTACTAACTCTGCCGCACAACCATCCTGGATCATTTTGTACTTATCACAGGGGCTCAGGGTCTTATGTCCTCTCCGCCATTCAAGAGGCGCATTAGGCTTGGTCAGTTCGCAGTGCAAAGTAACTGCGCTTTCTTCTACTGCTTCCTTGCCCCTGAGTTCTTCTTTAAATTGCGGCGGAAGAGCTGATATAGATATAAAAGTCCGTTACTATGTGTAAAATAATAACTAAAAAGATATTAGTGATTAGATTATATGAAACTGTGAACAGAAATTCCAATTTAGAAAAAAAAAAGAAGAAGAAACATTAGGCTGATGGAGATGAGAAATCAAGATTCGGAGAATGGAATGTTAGCAGAGTTAAAGTCACACGTGTCATCATTTAAATTACAGGCGCATGGGTGTCAGTGAGGCGAAATGAGCGTTAATATCAGACGCAAGTCAAGCAAGTGAATTGTTACTAACACTAAAGACGTGAAATCCACGTGCGTTTCTATATAGGAAAAACAATGGATTACCAGACACGGCTAACGTAGCCTCTGTCTCCTGATCTCCACAAACGCATTTATATGTCCCAGCGTCCTGCACATCTAACTGCTTTATCACTAGCTCAGCCAAAAGACCTTCCTGTTTCATCCTGTATTTGTCGCTAGACTTTAGAGCATTCTCTCCTCTTTTCCACACTACAGAAGCATTTGGCTTGGTTAGCTCACAGCGCAAAGAGATCGTTCCACCTTCAATGGACTCTACGTTCTTTAAGTTTTGTTTAAACCTTGGTGGTACGGCTAACAGAATGTCAAACAAACAAAAACATGGTTAAAAACCCAATAAGTGACCTATACAAGGAACAATATAGAGGGCTTCTTAAAAGATGCTTTACAACTAGGAAACATTAATAAAACAGAAGAAATGTGGAAGTTAAATATATAATTAATAATTAGACATGTACTGTAGCTTTGCCATGGAACCTGGAGGTGTAGGTTACCTATAACTGTTAAGGTCGATGAGGTCTCCACATGTTCACATGTACAGGTATAAACCCCAGAATCTTCCTCCTGTATATGAGGAATCACCAGTTCCACAACAGAACCTTCTTGTCTTAAAATGTATTTTTCGGATGTTGCCAAAACCGTGTGATCCTTCTTCCATTTCACGGTTACGTCAGGTTTACTGAGTTCACAGTGCAAAATGGCTTGGTCTCCCTCTATTATGTTTTCATCCTTGAGTCCATATTTAAAGTGAATGGGCCGAGCTGAGAAATGCAGAAGTTTTAATTGGTTATAAGGTTGCCAAATTTACCAGGTACGTTCAAGGTCGACCGGTATTTAAATAAAAAATACTTTATCTAGAGAAAAAAAAGAAATTCACCCAACTCCAATTCTTACCCCAGTCACACAAGCTACTCTAAATCTATGACGCATTTTAATATTTCATTGAGTATTTTAAGTCGTCTTTAGAGCTACAATAGGAAACGTGGTTTCAGAATGAAGAGTCTTTGTTTACCATTCACAATTACAACTGCAGTGGTCTCCTCTTTTCCGCAAATACAGGTATATTCTCCGGTGTCTTTCATTTCCAAGTTACTGACTATTAAACGTGCATGTACCCCATCCAGCTTGATTTCATATTTGTTGCTTGATCTCAGGGTTCTATGCTGGTGCCTCCACTCAACATGCTCAGGAGCTTTGGTTAACTTACAGGACAGAGATACTGTTTCTCCTTCAGTGCATTCTTCGTTTCTTAGTTCTTCTTCAAAGAGGACAGGCAAGGCTAGAGATTGCAGAATAAATTGTAATAATTTGTAATGAAACCAAAGTTTATTTTAGATAATAGAAAGAGACAAAAAAGAGCAAAAATGTAATTTCAAACTGTTAAAGGAGAATTACACTCACCTCACCTCCGATCCACAGCTAAAGATTACCCAGGGTGACAATCGTAACCACTAGGTCCTCACCTCTTTGTACTTTACAGATCATTAGTAATACTTACTAGAAGCACACCTACACCGAACTGGTCCGAGCCTCCTCCTTCCTTCTGTCACTGACTGTCTGCGATGGGGCCAATGGGAAGACATGCTTCTCACAGAGAAGTAGCCAGAGGTGAGTGGAAGAATAGGAGCAAGGGGGAGGTGAGTATAATTGTCCTTTAATAAAAGATTTTTTTGTAGTGATATTTTACATTATATCCCCTTTAACCTTTAGCCTGATGTCTACTATAACATTGGTCTTGCAGGCTATTTCCATTTAGTGTGATATAAGAAAGATGCTGTAAAAATTCTAGGTTTGAATCACTATGATATAGGTGACATAATGGTAGTTTGGTTATTACTGTGGAAAGAAATGTTGAATGTGGAACTTTACCATTAACTTTTAGACTTCCTGTGGTTTGTTGGTCTCCACAAAAACATGTATACTCTCCACTGTCTTTCAAACTGAGTTTGTGGATGGTCAACACAGCTGATGATCCATCGATTTTCATTGTGTACTTGTCACTTTTCTTCAAAATACTTTGACCCTTTTTCCATCCGATATCGTTAGTTGGTTTGGTGACCTCACAGTGAAGGGTGACAGATTCCGTTTCCTTGGCAGCAATGTCTGTTAGGTTATTTTTGAAAAGAATCGGCAAAGCTGATCCATAAAAATAAAGATTGTTACACTTCTCTTTTTAAAGTAAAGAAAGGCAAAATATTTATATCACTTATTAAGTTTAAAATAAGGAAATTGGATACCGTGTAAAACATTCCTATTCAGAAATAGAAATTTCTCCATTCAAAACATGCACTCTCAGTTTAATTGAAGAACGGGAGGTACAGGAGCTACGTCTTACCCCCCTTTCTTCAATTAAACAGTTGGGAGCAGGCAGGGATCACAAAGAACTTACCAGGCGATCACGCTTGTTCCTCTGACAGGTCTGGACACTGGGCACTGTATGCGCATGCACGTTCATTGAAAGGGAATGTCGGGACCTTCAGAGAACCCAGCACTGGAGCGCAATTGTGGGTAATTTCTCTGTGTTCCCTGCTGGCTCCTGACTGTTTAATTGAAGAAAGGAAGGTAACACACAGCTCCTTTACCTCTTGTTCTTCAAATACTGAATATATTCAATTAAACATATATTTTGAGTGGAGAAATGCTTTAAAAATGGTGGCAAAGAGCTAATTGTGGTTAGAAAGATATGTATTGACTATGGGTTCCATTACCATTGACAGTCAGGGTTGCCGTAGTTCTTTGATCTCCACAAATGCATGTGTAGTTGCCTGAATCACTTTCTTCTAGACTGTTGATAAGTAACTCAGCTGCTAATCCTTCTTGCCTCATTGAATATTTGCCGCTTGGTTTAAGAGAATTTTGGTCTTTCTTCCATTCCACAACTGCTCCTGGTTTGGTCAGCTCACAGTGAAGAGTGACTTGTTGACCTTCTGTAGCTTTTTCGTCCCTTAATTCTTCTTTGAAAAGTGGCGGAGAAGCTAAAGAATAAATTAGACAGCTTCCTGTGATGTAAGGCAGCGCTAAACGACAATACTGAATTGTTAAATCTGTTTGTGTTTGTCTCAGAAAAAGAAAAGTGGGGACCAAAATAAAAGCCGATGAGTTTGACAAGAAAAAAAAATTCTACGGTTCTCTTGTGTTTAAGTCCGTATAGTATAGCTGTGGGCCTAGGCACTCCTTCAGGCAATGTGCCAGTGTATTTCAGGTGCTGCTTCCCTCTGTCCTCTACCTCAAGGACTCCACGCTATAGCACAAGCAAACAAAGGTTGATGGAATCGCACACTGTTTGTCAGAAGAATTCTGTTTTTATTGCATCACACAAACACACAACGTTTCGGAGAACGCTATGTCTCCTTCATCAGAATTCTTCTGACAAACAGTGTGCGCTTCCATCAACCTTTGTTTGCTTGTTCTCTTGTGTTTACCCTAAAACTAAAATTGTATTTGGACAGAATCAAGACGAAAGGCTAAATTAAGGTTCTGTTTAAATATTTTATACTACAATTTAAGACATAGAACATAAACACAAATATACGTTAAGACCCTGGAATAGCCACATTCACATATTTGTTTATTCATTTGCAAAAGCTTGTTGTAGAATGTAGGCTGATCTATTGTCCTGCAGGAAAGTTACGATATTACCCCAAACACACACAAGATGCTATAAGGGGAAGTAAAACATATACGGGAGCCTGAAACATTGTAGTAAAAAAGAAACTGAAACAAGTTTTTACTTATCTAACTCATGAATGTATTTTGGGTGAGTGAATTGGGTGGATGTTGTTGTCATCCCAACACACAAGCTCTAAAAGTATATGTCTTAAGCCCCTTATAGATGTAGTTGTTTCCAGTGAGGCACTATTTATGCAAGTCTACACAATTGGCAACCTTCTTGCAAACCACACCAACCTTAGTTAGCAACTCACAAAACTGGGCAACACAGAGTTGCACTCAAGAACATGGAAACTAACAGGCTAGTCATTGATTTCACTGGTGGCCGAATAATCTGTAGTTTTTTCCTCAAGTATCTTTTCTCTTCTCCATTTAGGTGAAACTCAATATCTGCCCCAGAGCCTGCCAACCCTTGCACATAAACTGAACACAAAAAAGACAAATAAAATGTCATTACCAGTGACTGTTACTGAGGCTGTAGTCTTGTGGTCCCCACACACACAGCTGTAATCTCCTGCATCTTCTACAACCAGGTCGCGTATAACCAGTTCACAAAATGCCCCATCCTGAAGGATTTTGTACTTTTTGCTCTGTTTTATCATCCTGTGATCTTTCTTCCACTCTACAAACGCATTGGCTTTTGTAAGCTCACAATAGAGGGTGGCAGAGTCTCCCTCTGTCCCATTCTGAGGTTTAAGTTCTTCTTTGAAAAGGGCTGGTAATTCTAAAGTAAACACAGAAAGAACAAGGAACTTTATCATTTACTAATTAACTTAATTGGTGATTAAAAGTTCTGGACATTAACATGTAAACACAAGTTCCACTTTACTAAGGGATTTTCACTTCCGTTATGCATATTAAGAGAGATTACATATGATAAAATTTGAGGGGCTTCCATAGGCCGATCAACATGATTGGACACGAGCATTTAACCAAAAGAGAAAGTCCATATAGTATAATCATCACATGAATTATAAGGAAAACAAAATTCTGGACCATCATTTGGTATCACAACTATATAGGAAAAAGATCAACTATATATAAAATAATTTCCTGGCCAAAATGGGTTTTTGTTATTTAGAAAAAGACCCTTTTTTATCAACATTACACTACATAACAGAATTTTTGTCTCAGGCCACTTTTTTAGGTTAAACCATAAAGTTTAATTATATGCATTTTAGTAGAGATGGACCTAAATCCGAACCCAATTCCAAAGCGGATTTCACGGATCAGCCGGAACTCGGAACATGCGGTTTTCTGAATTTTTCAGATATTTCGTGATTTTTTTGTAAATTCGAAATCTCTAGATATTTCTAAAATCTTAGAGAAACAGGAAGCCTGTGAAGTTTCAGGTACTGGAAGGTGTTTTTTTTTTTAAAAAAGATTTTGGGCATTGACATGTGTTCCCAGGAACATTTCCCAGGTCCCTGAGCCATTTACAGTAAGTTACCATTGATGTAACTTTTGGATTGGGTTCACTTGCAGACTTTCGGATTTTCCCCCCCGAAAACCCACAAATCTGTAAGCGGAACTGATTTCAGTGAGTTTGACCATCTTTACATCTCAGAAGGTTGGCCCTTCTCTACTGTGTGCCGTATAATATTCTTACCACGAACTTTCAGACGTGCAGAAGTCTGTTGGTCTGCGGTGTCACAAGTGTAATTTCCAGAGTCTTCTGGTCCTACATTATGGATGATCAAATCCACTAAGACTCCTTTCTGTCTAAATGAATATTTAGAGTTTTCCTGAAGGTTTGTGATGCCTTTTTTCCAGGTCACGGGGGCATCAGGCTTTGTAATTTCACAAGATAACGTCACTGATGAGCCTTCTTCAACCTCAGAATCCTTCAGGTCTTGTTTAAAGCGTACAGGAAGTGCTAGAAAAGAAGACTGAAAAGGATTAGTGTCCCTACTCCTTTAAATGTAGACAGCCAAGACAGTCCAAAATCAAGTTTTGAATAATTTTTAGTATTGATTTAGTATTGATTGATATGTGAAAAATAATTTTGTTGTTATGACAACAATTTACTGATTCCCCATCTGCCCCAACAAACACTTAAAAACACATGTAGATATAGTGCAAAGCCGTTTCCATAACACTTGCACCGATCTACAGAGTAACAAATTTGGTGGCTCATATTTAAGAACACTGAGCATGTTTGTTCTAATGGAAGTTGTCAGAGAGGAGCAGCCCAGACTGTCCATGCCAAATCCGAGCCTTCCATGCTATTCCCACCCGGTGGACCATGGACCACAATTTTTAACGATTATGCTGCATGGGACAATGTGCTTTAATGTTATAGAGTAATATATATCAGAGGGATGGAAACACTAATGTAAATCAGAGTTCCTACCAGTCACTGTGACATGCGCTGTGCTCTTCTGGCCTCCAGTATCACAGGTATAGTCACCAGAGTCTTCTGGTTTTGCGTTCACAATGAGAAGCTCCACCACAGTGCCATGCTGTTTAATCTCATGTTTCTCACTGTTCTCCAGCAATTGGTTCCCCTTAGTCCATTGGACAGGGGCATTAGCCTTGGTTAGCTCACAATGCAGCTTTACATTGACTCCCTCTTTGGCTTTTTCATTCCTGAGACCACGTTTGAACATAACCTGCAAAGCTGAAAAACAATAGTACAAGA
Organism: Hymenochirus boettgeri; assembly: GCA_019447015.1. NCBI lineage: Eukaryota > Metazoa > Chordata > Amphibia > Anura > Pipidae > Hymenochirus > Hymenochirus boettgeri. The sequence continues at coordinate 149,336,451 of CM033473.1, read as the reverse complement.
ATTTATTAGAAGTATTTCAACTAGACATAACATTTTATTATGTACACTAGAGAAAATACGCTTGCGTGGGGGTATGATTACTGTGTATAAATACATTAACGGGCCATACAATAAACTATCTGGGGCATTGTTCACCAATAGAGCATGTCAGAGGACACGCGGACATCCCTTAAGTAGAGATGGCCGAACTTTCAAAACTATACGGAGAGTTTGAAAACGGACCCATTAAAGTCAATGGGAGTCAAATAGTTTTAAAAGTTCTAATGAAATACAATTAAAATAACAATGGTAACTTAATGTAAATGGCTGTGGGACCTGGGAAATGGTTTCAAAAAATTGATTTTACTCTCACGCGCGCTATTTTCGAGCTCTCGCGTTCGAACATTCGATAATTATCCCATAAACGACTCACATATTCGTTAATTCGATATTTACTCGCGTATTGGTATAATAGACATTTTTCTTGCATATTCGCGCGCCTCAAATGTTTGAACATTTGATAATTATCGAAAGTCCAGAAAATAACAAAAGTCCTTGATTGTTCAGGATAGTTCCAGAAGTCCGAACTTGAATAGTTTGGCTCGAACTCGGGTTCGAGTTTGAGTTTTAGTCCATCTCTGTCCTTAAGACTTAGAAAAAAAGTTTAGATTTCAAGTTCGGAAAGGGTTTTTCACTGTGAGTACAGTAAAGCTATGGAACTGTCTTCCAGTGGACGTTGTTATGGCAGGTTCATTGGTCAGTTTAATAAAAAGCTGGATGGGGGGGGTCTACAGGAGAACCCTATGGAGCTGGGATGTGAGGTAAGGATTACACTACACTACATGGTGGGGCCATTACTGGGGGTGATTATAGTTTTGGGGGTGGACATGCCCTTTAACTGGAAGAACAAGGAAGCAGAAACAGGGGAAACAGGACATTGTGCAGGATTTCAGGTTAGACTTGTATATTTCAGAATTTAAACTATTACTGTTTAGGGTTTGGGGGGATGATTTACCTGTATGTAAGTTTTCATTTTAGGGCTGGACTTGCCCTTATAGTTCATATAAAATATAACTACAAAAACCATGGTTAAAAAAAAAAAGGAAAGTTATTCTGAATATTTCAATATAATTACACTTTTGCTGATGGACTTCCTACCGTATGAAGTGTGTAATTTGTCGTAATTCAAAGATTTTTCCAAAAATGTTTGCCTATGTTGTAGTAAAATTTCTATGAAAGCAAATCCTTCTGGTCCCAGAAGTTCAAATAGCTGTAACAAAGAAAAAAATAAATTTTATAAATGTCACAAATGCAAACTCATTCTCTATTAACAATTTTACTTTTTGAAAAATAGTAATTTTATATACATGCATGACAATTATCTGGTAAATCAACATGCAGAAAGTAAATGAATCTTTTTTTAATATAATTATTTTTTAACAGTATCAAATATAGAATATGTAATGTATATTTTATATTTGTTGGAATACAACATATTTCATTGTATATATACGTTAATATATACGCTTCAACAGAAAAGGGTACCAAATCAGTTGATATATAATTTGAAATGTTCCATTTTTAAGAACCACATCTTTAGTCCCTGGCATTAAAGAACATGTCTCTTTTGTAGAGTAGAAAAGAATAATAAAGCTTGAAATAAATTATGTTTATTATGGGCATTCTTAGTTGCTATTTGTCATGCCTACGATTAATGACATTAAAAAAAGGTTGTTATAAATAACAAGGGGTAACATAGATGTATATTGGTGCACTACTATTTGCTGAAATCATATGCACAAAAGTATCACTTGCATGCACTACAATTTTGCTGTACTGTTAAGGTTTTTAAATAAAAAAAACAAACAAACAACTAATGGCCCGAAATATTGATCCATGTGCACCTTGCCTAACTATGTTATAAACTAATCAAAAGAATCTCCCGTTGTTCCTATATTCCCGCTGGGACTCTGAGGGTCCTTTGTCTAACACTAGACAGGCAAGGGTATCCTCCTTTTATCACCAAAAGTTTTTAAGAAAACGGTCACATCATTTTCCCTTTGCTTAGAACAACTTGAAAGTCTAGACCATACCAAACCAGCTCTCTCCAATACAATTTAGTGACACTTTCAGAAAGAGTATTACTCATACCTAGTTAGGGGTCATTGATACGAGGACATAGGATACAGAGTAAAAAGTGAGCATAAAGAAAAAAAAGTCAAGGGCTAATGGTGGCCATAGATGCAGCTTTATTATCTATATACCTATAACGGGTATCCGGCAATTATCACTCCTGCGGTGCATTGATACGGCTCCCTGCTTGCCGGAACTTGCATGCAGGGGGCTGGAACGGCAGCCGCGTCTGTGATTGGCTGAGATTCAGCCAATCACAGACGTGGCTGATGTCATGGAGAGTGCCGCAGGAACGAAGGGCTGTAAGTACAGTTCTGTTTATTTTTTGTAAGAAATAACACGGCAGTTAGGTCTGGGGAGAGGGCATCACTAAAACCCAAATTATGATTGTACTCAAGATCTCCTTTAAAATACACTTAAAGGGCATGTCCACCCACAAAATTATAATTTAACCTACTACTGGCCCCACTCTGTAGTGTAGAAAAATTATTACCTTACATCCCAGATCCAAATGGTTGCCCTGCAATGCCCCTTCAAAGTCCAGAAAAATGTCCACCAGGAGCCTAGCAGAGGGGGAAATTGTTTCCGCCTCTGAGGCTTCCTATGAGAGGTTTGTGGCATACTCTGAGCAGCCCTCCCCCACTCCCTCTCCCTCCAGTTTTGGTCTCTTCCCCCTCCCAGTGTAAAGCCCTTTTATTATGTTACAAGTATTGCTCCCCCAGCCCCAACCACAATAATATTAATTGCAGAAAGTCCTCCGAACTTTACTTACCTTCCCTCTATCCTCTGCCGTTCTGAACTGCCGGCAGCCGCGTCCGTGATTGGCTGCCTCTCAGTCAATTATGGATGTGGCTGCCGGTCCCGTCCCCTGCTTGCAGTTCCATGCAAGCAGAGGGCCAGGCAGTGCGGCGGAGGATGAAGGGAAGGTAAGTAAAGATCAGGGGAGTTTCTGAAAATAATATTAATGCGGTTGGGCTAGGGGAGAAATACCTATAACATATGGGTCGAGGTAACGATCGGACGCGGCTGTCAGTATCCATTCAAATACATGTATTTCAGATTGCTTACTGCTTACATAGCTCCTGATGTGAGGGAGTTTTGAAACAAGTATAGCTCATCTGACACAACAAACGGATAATTGGAAAATAAGAGATCAAGTTCTAATTATCATGACATTTGTCCAATTCGTACACTCTCCTGCCATTGTTCAGGGTACTGCTCATTCCTGTTCAAACATTTCTGTCAGTCTGTTGCATGTTTCTGCACTAGAAAAAACTTCTTTAGTTTTATGCTTGTGAAGGTTCTCATTCATCCAGGTCATGGTATATCTGTTGTATTCAATTAGATCAACTGGACTTGAAGTTTAGTTCTTGAAGACGTTTCGCTAGTCATCCGACTGGCTTTCTCAATTCAGAATGACTCAATTCAGAATCGGTGTCAATTATGTACCCTGGAATATCCAATTTACATATCACAGCCAGGTGTTAAGGGCGTGATTGCATAGTGGCTAAGAGGTGTTATAGTAACACCCAGGGTAAGGTGTCAAAACAGCATTGCACATGGCAGACATTTAGTGAACATTGTGGCCAACCGTTACATGGAGGAGGTAGAAAAACAGGCGCTTAAAAATATTAAAGGACAACTAAAGCCACAGAACAACACTGAACCAAAAGGCAGAACACCTTGATATAAAGCCAGTAATCTGTGTCCTACCTCTCATTTTGATATGGGAGCTGGGAAATGTACCTTAATAACATATGGTTTGTGCTTTACTACCAGTATTCTAGTATCACAGAGTTTGGTCAACGACCATTATGTTCTGCACATGCTCAGTCCCCTATGGCAGAAATTGTTACAGTTGGTCACACCCATTAATAATCTCTAGCCAATCCTTTTACTGGACAGATGCAGCAGGGAAGCATGTGACTGAGGTCAGGAGGTGTGGTCTGACACTGCACATACACACAGATACTTCATCCAGTTCTTAACAGGCTTACATTTACTTTAATACAATTTACTGGAGTGGTATTTTATAGCTCATTGGTGTTTTTAGGGGGGTTGTTCTCAGATTCTAGAGTATAAAAAATTGGGTTTACTTCTCCTTTAAGGTTAAAATCCACCAGAAGGAAGTACAAGCTTTCACAGAACACAATGCGGTAGACCAAAACATCAAATTTACAATGGAAGAGGTACAAAACAACAAACTGGCTTTCTTGGACTGCTTGGTAGAAGTCAGGGAGAATGGTAAACTGGAAGTAGAGGTTTACAGAAAACAACACACATAGATCAGTATTTGATGTTTGACTCCCACCACCCTTTAGATCACAAGCTGGGTGTCATCAGAACCCTGCAACACAGAGCTGCGAACATCCCCACTGGCACAGAGGTGAAGGCTAAAGAAATGAAACATCTCAGAGGAGCCCTTAAAACTTGTGGATATCCAGACTGGGCCTTTGTCAAAAGAAGTAGAAGGAAAGAAAAGAACAGGTATACCAACAGTGAAGGTGAAAAGCAAGACAGGAGAAAGAACATGGTCATCCCATATGTAGCAGGGGTCTCTGAGAAATTAAGAACAATTTAAAAAAAACACTGTATCCCTGTCTGCTTTAAACTGAACAACACACTGAGTCAGCAATTGGTACATCCCAAAGACTCAATACCGAAACACAAGAAAAGTGACATCATATACGCAGTGCAGTACAGTGAAGAATGCTCTGATTTGTATATGGGGGGAGACCAAACAGCAACTGCATCAACGTATGGCTCAGCACAGAAGAGCCAATTCCTCGGGTCAGGACTCAGCCGTGTACTTGCATCTCAAGGATAAAGGACAGACCCTTTGAAGATTGTAATGTTAACAATGGCAAAGGAATGTGACTGGTTCAAGAGAGGTGTCAAGGAGGCCATTTATGTGACAATAAGAAACCAAGTTAATAGAGGTGGGGTGGTTCGACACCAACTGTCTGCCATGTACAATGCTGTTTTGAAACTTATCCTGGGCATTCCTATAAACCCTCTGAGCCACTATGCATCACGCCCTTAACACCTGGCTGTGATATGCAATGGGATTTTCCAGGGTACTAATTATCACAGATTCTTGTACAAGTCATTCTGAATTGAGAGAAAGCAGTCGGATGACTAGCGAAACGTCTTCAAGAACTAAACTTCAGTCCGTTGATTAATCGAATACAACAAATATTCTTTGTTTTTGGACCCCACTCTTTCTTCCCTTCTCAGAAAGCCAGAAATAGATCAGGTCTACCAGATCACAAGTTTATGCACTGCTCCTAGCACAGGCAGTGAGCCAACTGTATGAGCCAGGAAGCATCAAGTCACTGGGGGGGGGGGGGGGGGGGGGGGGGGGCAGGACAGGAGGCATGGATAGTACATGTCAGAGTGTATGTATATGTGAGTCCGAGAGAGATATCAATTTGATTATAGTGCAGAGAAGGATCAAGCTAAAATAGTGCTTTAGGCAGGACTGTGCTTTGGGGGCCCTTTTTCCAATATGCATGGTTTAGGGCCCTATTTTCCTATATGCGTGCTTTGGGGCCCTTTTTTCCTATATGCATGCTTTGGGAGCCCAATATTTCCCTATGCATGAATTTATGGACTGTAATACTGTATATGATTATCTATCTGGACCACCTTGTGTTTCCTTGGCAGAGACCAATGTTGCCTTGAGGATAGGGATGCTCTGTTATATTTAGTTACGATATTTCTCTTTTACCTTCCATTTTTTTCACCTTTACTTTAGAGATGTGTTTAGCGTGCCCTTATAGTTTCATAAAATATAAAACTACAAAAACCATGGTTAAAAAAAAAAGGAAAGTTTTCTGAATATTTCAATATAAATTACACTTTTGCTGATGGACTTCCTACCGTATGAAGTGTGTAATTTGTCGTAATTCAAAGATTTTTCCAAAAATGTTGCTTATGTTGTAGTAAAATTTCTATGAAAGCAAATTTCTGGTCCCAGAAGTTCAAATAGCTGTAACAAAAGAAAAAAATAAATTTTATAAATGTCACAAATGCAAACTCATTCTCTATTAACAATTTTACTTTTTGAAAAATAGTAATTTTATATACATGCATGACAAATATCTGGGAAATCAACATGCAGAAAGTAAATGAATCCTTTTTAATATAATTATTTTTAACAGTATCAAATATAGAATATGTAATGTATATTTTATATTTGTTGGAATACAACATATTTCATTGTATATATACGTTAAATATTACGCTTTCAACAGAAAAGGGTACCAAATCAGTTGATATATAATTTGAAATGTTCCATTTTTAAGAACCACATCTTTAGTCCCTGGCATTAAAGAACATGTTCTTTTGTAGAGTAGAAAAGAATAATAAAGCTTGAAATAAATATGTTTATTGTGTGCATTCTAGTTGCTATTTGTCATGCCTACAATTAATGACATTAAAAAAAGGTTGTTATAAATAACAAGGGGTAACATAGATGTATATTGGTGCACTACTATTTGCTGAAATCATATGCACAAAAGTATCACTTGCATGCACTACAATTTTGCTGTACTGTTAGATTTTTAAATAAAAAAAACAACAAACAACTAATGGCCCGAAATATTGATCCATGTGCACCTTGCCTAACTATGTTATAAACTAATCAAAAGAATCTCCGTTGTTCCTATATTCCCGCTGGGACTGAGGGTCCTTTGTCTAACACTAGACAGGCAAGGGTATCCTCCTTTTATCACCAAAAGTTTTTAAGAAAACGGTCACATCATTTTCCCTTTGCTTAGAACAACTTGAAAGTCTAGACCATACCAAACCAGCTCCCTCCAATACAATTTAGTGACACTTTCAGAAAGAGTATTACTCATACCTAGTTAGGGGTCATTGATACGAGGACATAGGATACAGAGTAAAAGTGAGCATAAAGAAAAAAAGTCAAGGGTAATGGTGGCCATGAGATGCAGCTTTATTATCATATATACCTATAACGGGTATCCGGCAATTATCACTCTGCGGTGCAATTGATACGGCTCCCTGCTTGCCGGAACTTGCATGCAGGGGGCTGGAACGGCAGCCGCGGTCTGTGATTGGCTGAGATTCAGCCAATCACAGACGTGGCTGATGTCTGGAGAGTGCCCGCAGGAACGAAGGGCTGTAAGTACAAGTTCTGTTTTTTTGTTAAGAATAACACGGCAGTTAGGTCTGGGGAGAGGGCATCACTAAAACCCAAATTATGATTGTACTCAAGATTCCTTAAAATACACTTAAAGGGCATGTCCACCCACAAAATTATAATTAACCTACTACTGGCCCCACTCTGTAGTGTAGGAAAAATTATTACCTTACATCCCGATCCAAATGGTTGCCCTGCAATGCCCCTTCAAAGTCCAGAAAAAATGTCCACCAGGAGCCTAGCAGAGGGGGAAATTGTTTCCGCCTCTGAGGCTTCCTATGAGAGGTTTGTGGGCATTACTCTGAGCAGCCCTCCCCCACTCCTCTCCCTCCAGTTTTGGTCTCTTCCCCCTCCCAGTGTAAAGCCCTTTTATTATGTTACAAGTATGCTCCCCAGCCCCAACCACAATAATATTAATTGCAGAAAGTCCTCCGAACTTACTTACCTTCCTCTCTATCCTCTGCCGTTCTGAATGCCGGCAGCCCGTCGTGATTGGCGCCTCTCAGTCAATTATGGATGTGGCTGCCGGTCCCGTCCCCGCTTGCAGTTCATGCAAGCAGAGGGCCAGGCATGCGGCGGAGGATGAAGGGAAGGTAAGTAAAGATCAGGGGAGTTTCTGAAAATAATATTAATGCGGTGGGCTAGGGGAGAAATACCTATAACATATGGGTCGAGGTAACGATCGGACGCGGCTGTCAGTATCCATTCAAATACATGTATTTCAGATTGCTTACTGCTTAAATAGCTCCTGATGTGAGGGAGTTTTGAAACAAGTATAGTCATCTGACACAACAAACGGATAATTGGAAAATAAGGATCAAGTTCTAATTATCATGACATTTGTCCAATTCGTACATCTCCTGCCATTGTTTCAGGGTACTGCTCATTCCTGTTCAAACATTTCTGTCAGTCTGTTGCATGTTTCTGCACTAGAAAAAACTTCTTAGTTTTATGCTTGTGAAGGTTCTCATTCATCCAGGTCATGGTATATCTGTTGTATTCAATTAGATCAAATGGACTTGAAGTTTAGTTCTTGAAGACTTTCGCTAGTCATCGACTGGCTTTCTCAATTCAGAATGACTATTCAGAATCGGTGTCAATTATGTACCCTGGAATATCCCATTACATATCACAGCCAGGTGTTAAGGGCGTGATTGCATGTGGCTAAGAGGTGTTATGTAACACCCAGGGTAAGGTGTCAAAACAGCATTGCACATGGCCAGACATTTAGTGAACATTGTGGCCAACCGTTACATGGAGGAGGTAGAAAAACAGGCGCTTAAAAATATTAAAGGACAACTAAAGCCACAGAACAACACTGAACCAAAAGGCAGAACACCTTGATATAAAGCCAGTAATCTGTGTCCTAACTCTCATTTGATATGGGAGCTGGGAAATGTACCTTAATAACATATGGTTTGTGCTTTACTACCAGTATTCTAGTATCACAGAGTTTGGTCAACGACCATTATGTTCTGCACATGCTCAGTCCCCTATGGCAGAAATTGTTACAGTTGGTCACACCCATTAATAATCTCTAGCCCTCCTTTTACTGGACAGATGCAGCAGGGAAGCATGTGACTGAGGTCAGGAGGTGTGTCTGAACTGCACATACACACAGATACTTCATCCAGTTCTTAACAGGCTTACATTTACTTTAATACAATTTACTGGAGTGGTATTTTATAGCTCATTGGTGTTTTTAGGGGGGTTGTTCTCAGATTTAGAGTATAAAAAATTGGGTTTACTTCTCTTTAAGGTTAAAATCCACCAGAAGGAAGTACAAGCTTTCACAGAACACAATGCGGTAGACCAAAACAAAAATTTCAATGGAAGAGTACAAAACAACAAACGGCTTTCTTGGACTGCTTGGTAGAAGTCAGGGAGAATGGTAAACTGGAAGTAGAGGTTACAGAAAACAACACACAATGATCAGTATTTGATGTTTGACTCCCACCACCCTTAGATCACAAGCTGGGTGTCATCAAACCCTGCAACACAGAGCTGCGAACATCCCCACTGGCACAGAGGTGAAGGCTAAGAAGAATGAAACATCTCAGAGGAGCCCTAAAACTTGTGGATATCCAGACTGGGCCTTTGTCAAAAGAAGTAGAAGGAAAGAAAAGAACAGGTATACCAACAGTGAAGGTGAAAAGCAAGACAAGGAGAAAGAACATGGTCATCCCATATGTAGCAGGGGTCTCTGAGAAATTAAGAACAATTTAAAAAAAAACACTGTATCCCTGTCTGCTTTAAACTGAACAACACACTGAGTCCGCAATTGGTACTCCCAAAGACTCAATACCGAAACACAAGAAAAGTGACATCATATACGCAGTGCAGTACAGTGAAGAATGCTCTGATTTGTATATGGGAGACCAAACAGAACTGCATCAACGTATGGCCAGCACAGAAGAGCCAATTCCTCGGGTCAGGACTCAGCCGTGTACTTGCATCTCAAGGATAAAGGACATACCTTTGAAGATTGTAATGTTAAAACATGGCAAAGGAATGTGACTGGTTCAAGAGAGGTGTCAAGGAGGCCATTTATGTGACAATAATGAAACCAAGCTTAAATAGAGGTGGGGTGGTTCGACACCAACGTCTGCATGTACAATGCTGTTTTGACACCTTATCTGGGCATTCCTATAACACTCTGAGCCACTATGCAATCACGCCCTTAAACACCTGGCTGTGATATGCTAATTGGGATTTTCCAGGGTACTAATTATCACAGATTCTTGTACAAGTCATTCTGAATTGAGAAAGCCAGTCGGATGACTAGCGAAACGTCTTCAAGAACTAAACTTCAAGTCCAGTTGATCTAATCGAATACAACAAATATTCTTTAGTTTTGGACCCACTCTTTCTTCCCTTCTCAGAAAGCCAAGAAATAGATCAGGTCTACCAGATCACAAGTTTATGCACTGCTCTAGCACAGGCAGTGAGCCAACTTGTATGAGCCAGGAAGCATCAAGTCACTGGGGGGGGGGGGGGGGGGCAGGACAGGAGGCATGGATAGTACATGTCAGAGTGTATGTATATGTAGTCCCGGAGATATCAATTTGATTATAGTGCAGAGAAGGATCAAGCTAAAATAGTGCTTTAGGCAGGACTGTGCTTTGGGGGCCCTTTTTCCAATATGCATGGTTTAGGGCCCTATTTTCCTATATGCGTGCTTTGGGGCCCTTTTTTCCTATATGCATGCTTTGGGAGCCCAATATTTCCCTATGCATGAATTTATGGACTGTAATACTGTATATATATCTATCTGGACCACCTTGTTTTTCCTTGGCAGAGACCAATGTTGCCTTGAGGATAGGGATGCTCTGTTATATTTAGTTACGATATTTCTCTTTTACCTTCCATTTTTTTCACCTTTACTTTAGAGATGTGTTTAGCAGGGAGGAGTGATATGGTTGTCCTTCAAGAAAGCTCACATTCCTTCTTTTCCTTGACCCTGAATTAAATTATTTCACATAGACACTCTAAATTAAATATTGCAGCAAGCTATGGGTAACAGTGATTGTTGTCTCTAGTCCAAGTTTGTCAGAAAAAGGGGATTAGTTATTACTACAAGTGGAATTGTCGGAATTAATCATTCACCAACTGACCTGGCTGTGCTTTATTTTTGGAGTACGGTGGGGTAAGAGCAAGATTTCAAACCATGAATTATAGGAAGCTAATAACGCATCCTGGGGCTTGAGTTGCATAATACCATATGCCATTGTGGCTTTGCAGTTATGTTTAAGCAGCTAACCACCGGAACAAAACAATGCATAACAACAATACATCAGTCAAAATATTGTAAGTGTGATAAAAGATTTTCACAATATTAGGAATAATTAACACATTTTTAATTTGATCACTAAAACAACTACAAATCTAACTATAATGGTGGCTCACTATTACTGGTTATTAGATCTTAACAAAAGAACTGAACTCATGCAAAACTCATACTGTTATTGGTTATATCTAACATGGAAAAGACAGGGTAAAACAGATAACCTGATCTTGATTAGTTTATTTCCTCTTGCTTTTGTTGCATACTTAACAAGGAAAATAAATCTCTATATCTTTGCCATTTTAATTTAAATTCTATCCACAAACAAATCAATGTTATGCTTGTCTCCTGCTTCAGCATCCTTATCTTCTTAGATTAAATCAGATATATTCTTGATTTAATCTATTTTGAGAAAGCCTTGTGTTTTCCCAAGTTACTAATCCTTGCCTATAGTTCCACAGCTTTTATACAAGAGCTCTAATATTTTATTTTCAGTTTCCTTTTTAAGTAGTCAAGCCACACTTTCAAATTATTACTCCAATTTATCTTAGATATATCTGTACTCAACTTTAGCTACTATTAACATCTTAAAGCAAAATTTAAAAAGTCAAAGCGATGTAATATCAGGCTATTAATTTGAAATTACCAGGTCTTAAACACATGCAAAGGATAACATCAAAATCTAAATATAATAAGAGGTGCAAGTCACTTATTGCTTTGCAGGAGCTGGGAAGGTACCGTAAGTAGCGAAAACCAAAACTGTTATTTTTTTTTGTAAGAATTAAGTTAGGAAGGGTTAATAAATAGGGTATAATGGTTGGACTACTGTAGATGGTTGTATGTCTTTATTCAAGCTCCATTACTATGTTACTATGTAATTTTTTGTTATTATTATTATTATTAATAAATTGTTGTGATTTAAATTGAGGGGGGCGGCGGTGGCAGTCAGGACCCTATCTAGGCATAGGCAAACTAGGCGAACTGCTAGGACACTGAGATGTTGAATGGCACAATTTAAAGTTTTTTTTCTTTTTAAAGACAGGAATCCTTAGCAGCTTTAGAGCAATAAATTGTTAGCGATCTAGTTCCCTGTAGCCTCTTCCTGTATATTCATCTTGGCTGAGTTTAGCTTTTTCTGAAATCTTGTAGTTACACTAGGAGTACACAATAGTGATCACTGCTCAATACAGTGCCCTGTACTGTCAGTGTGAATACAAGGTGTCTAAAAATTTCAAACATAGCCAAATACAGTATGATTACCTATTTCTTTCAATTGCTTCAGATTTTCTAATCTACGCAAAGACCAATAAAAGGAGATTGTTTATGGGAAAGTTGGGGTTGGCAAGGGAGCACCAGGGTATATTTGCTTAGGGTAGCGAAAAGCCCAGAATCAACGAGAATAAATCTGTATGTCTAAAATATTTTGCTGTGTGAGTATTACCAATATAATATTTTTGGTGGTGCTCTACCTATATGAAAAATGTTAATTTTGGAGTGGACATTTTTAAATGTTTTAATTATTTTATAACCATATTAGATAACCAGAAGTTGCATAAATCTAAAACATTTTTTTATTTATACAAAATCAGAGCAATGTGAACAGCTTTGTGTGTGCATTTATTTAGTTTAGTTTTAATTTTTTCTAGGTTTATGCTTGTGGAGGTTCTCATTTATCCAGGTCCTGGTATATCTGTTGTATTGAGTAACTGGACTTAAAAGTTTAGTTTTAGACATTTTGCCCGTCATCCGACTGGTTTTCCCAATTCAGAATGACTTGTACAAGAATCTGTTGGCAATTATGTACCCTGGAAAGTCCCAATTAGTATATCACAGCCTGGTGTTAAGGACATTATGAATGCAAGGCGTGATTGCATTGTGGCTAAGAGGTGTTATGGTGTCAAAACAGCATTGTACATAGCTGACAGTTGGTGTCAACCCCTCACCCCCCCTCTATTCAGAAGTGGATTTTTTATTTTCACATAAATGGTCTCCTTGACACCTCTCTTGAACCAATCCTGTTCATTTGAAAGGATGTTGACATTACAATCTTCAGAGGTATGTCCTTTTTCCTTAAGATGCAGGTACATGGCTGAGTCCTGACCCAACGAATCGGCTCTTCTGTGCTGGGCCATATGTTGGTGCAGTTGCTGTTTGGTCTTCCCCACATACAAATCAGAGCACTCTTCACTGCACTACACTGCGTATATGATGTTCTCTGCTCTGTGTTGCAGGGTTCTGGTGACACCCAGCTTGTGATCTTGTACAAGTCATTCAGAATTGAGAAAGCCAGTCGGATGACTAGCGAAACATCTTCAAAAAGTAAACTTTAAGCCCAGTTGATCTAACTGAATACAACATATTTTATAGGTTTACTTTCAACTAAAATATTTGGCCTCATTTACCAAAAGACACAAGTTGATTTTCCATCTTACGGTCATGCTAACCCATTACAAAAGTAAGTATTTGCTTTAGGGGCATATTTATAAACTGCCATTATTTCCACCAAAAAAATTGCCACTGCACATCGCCGCTTTAAAATCGTTATTTTCAGGGGCGTGGCCTGGTATGGTGTGAAGGAGGACGCACACATAGGGAGCTCCGCTCGGTCCATTCTGTTTTATCCTACATTTAAGGGGGGAAAAGCAAAACCCCAGCCACCTTAGCATACCGGAGAATCCCGGACAGAGGGACTGTCCCCCCGCCAACCCAACTCCCCGTATAGACCCACAGCGGGGGGCTGCGCCAACACCCGCCCGGGACGAGAGCTGGGCCTACACTGCTGCCCAGGGCGCACCGCAGCCCTAACCCGATACACACCGGACCGACCCGCTCCGGCGGCACCCGAAGCAGGGCAGAAAGCCCCGACACCAACCTGCACCACTGGCAAGGCCGAGAGATTCCCGGACCTCCGGGATCACCGCTGGAGCGAGGAACACCACGCGGGAGGCGGCCGCCGGGGCGGAGCTCTGGCCTGACCCACAACTCCAGGTGCGTCCCGCGACACGGGCCTACCAACCCGTGCCGCTGCCGAGGCGGGGGGGCACCCGAACCACCGGGACCGCTGCTGGAACCGGGATTGCCACGTGGGGAGCTGCCACCGTGCAGAGGCTCCGGCCTAGTCCACAGTCCCTTGCGCATCCTCCGACGGGGGCCTGACGCACATTAGACCAGCTCCGGTCGGCTGGGAGGTGAGGGAGAGGGGCCGGCAATATACAATACCGGACGCCAGCCATAAACACACTGGGAAAACCCCCGACACGCCACAAGCCCACGACCCAACTGAGGAGAGCCCTCAGCACGCACTGGAGCAGCAACCAGAGGCCGAGTGGAACCCACATAACCCACAGGAAGAGGCCACAAACAAAGTGCCAACTAAACAAATACTCCCTGCATCACCCTAACGACCCAACCAACACCAAAAAGACCGACCCTCTACCACGGAGCATAAACCCTACACATACACCCCACATATTTCACTGGAGCCCGCAAAAAGACTCAGCCCTCCCAACGTGTCTGGACACGATGTCACCGCCGAAGGGGGCACGGGACACGGCCCGCAGCCTTGACAAGTTCCGGCGCCAAATGAACAAGACGACGCACCTGACCTGAGAACCAAACTCCAGGCACGACAGAAGCCCCACAGCCAGACACAACCACAAAAGTCCTGGAGGCCATTGCCAACATGCCAGAATACCCTGACAGCTAAAATAGAAGAGGTCAAGGTAGACATCTCGCTGATCCGCCAAGACCTACACTCGCTGCGAGACAGAGTAGCAGACACTGAGCACCGCATCAGCAACATAGAGGACACGCTTTCTCCGATGCAGCGACGGTGGAAGCCAGCAAACTGCAATAACAGCCATCCAGGCACGGCAAGAAGACCTAGAAAACAGGCACCGCAGAAACAACATAAGGCTAGTGGGCCTGCCGGAGAAGGGGGGGAAGGAGCCGACCCAACCAGGTTCTTGGAAGAATTCTAATAACACGTTTGGCAGTGGCAATCTATCAACACATTCGGTGGAACGTGCACACAGGCTCTCTCCAGAAGCCCCCCCGGAGCCCCACCACGAACTCTCATAGCGAAACTACTGAACTTCAGGGACCCGCGACACAATACTCCGCCTTACAAGGGAGAAAGGCAACATTCCTTTTCAAAACAGCACAATTTCAATCTACCCTGACTTCTCCATAGAAAACACAAAAAATGAGAGCAAAATTTTAGATGTCAAACGCAGAATGAGGGCCGCAAATATAAAATATGCAATGCTCTACCCGGCGAAACTCGGGTGACAACAGGCGACAAAGTACACTTCTTCACATCAGCTGAAGAAAACTCAAAATGGCTTGACTCCAACCCAACCGCAACACTCCATAGGAATACAACTACAAGCAACCCACCTCAGCCGTCTCCTCTTTCACACCGTACCCCTAAGCATGTATGCAGGAAGGAAACACCCTGGCTCGAACCCCAAAGGAGAGGGAAAAAACTACCTATGAACCAACACCCAGGGATTACAAACATTAAAACATCCAAAAAAGAGCCACGCAGGACCCCCACCCAAATAGCACCTACCTGGACAACTCTATAAACAACCCACTACTTGTACCCGCAGAACCCAAGGATTACAAATACTTAAGGTCTATTCTTCGGGTAACACCCTTACCCATTCGGGCCGCGACCCTCAAACTCCAATACAGAACAAGAAACCCCGCGGAACGAGATGGCAACCAGCTAATACCCATGGATTACAAACATTACCTCCCTACCAAGCGTCCCGGACCTGCATCCCTGGGACCCACACCGCAAGAACAGGGTAAGAACAATGATAACCCAACCCCCCCCTCTCTTGCTAATAACTGCAATATGCAATCAGATTTAAACCAAACGGATACCTATTTGCCACCCAAGCCACCCTCCAAATATATCAACCCCCTGAAAAGGGAACGCTTGCAGTAACTATTTGTTGGCCGACCACTGAAGCCTCCTGCTCCCCCCCCCACTTCTCTCCTTACTTCGCACAGTGGAATGAGGGAAGAGATCCCAAGTCAGGGTCAACAGCACCTAGTTCCTCCTCATTAACCACTCGCAGCGTTACAAGAACATCGCCCCCCTAGCGCTGCTAATTTAATCACTGGGACAATTGGTGCATTGGAACTTGTACCAAGACCAATATCTACCAGTATAAAAAGTAAAGTTGTTGTTTAAATGTTTAATGTTAATAGTACACTGTTTGTACTAGTTAAAAAATGTATAATTGATAACACTGATCTAAAGTTCACTGTCTTCTATAATGTCAAGGTTCACTGGGTATGCACAAATTCATCGAAATCTCTTAGTTTATACAATGTTATGTTTCAGTTGACCCCCTCCGGGTCTGACCCCACCCACGAGCTCGGATATACAAACACACACCATCTCTTAAGATATTAGTTTGGAATGTCAGGGGCCTCCAAAATAAAATTAAGCGCACAGCAATTTTCCAACATTTAAAAAAACTGAACTCAGATATAATTGTACTAGTGGAAACACATTTGGAAGGCCGCCAGCAGTCCGCACTTAAAAAACCATGGGTGGGATGGATGTACCATTCCCAATTCACATCCTCATCACGAGGAGTAGCAATACTTATAAACAAAATGACACTATTCGAGCTCGTGGAACTGAGGCTGGACCGGGGGGCAACCTATTTTTGATAAATGCCAAAATACACTCACAGCCCATTAATATCCTCGCATCCTACGTCCCACCTCCATTCAAGATGTCCTCCATACAAGAGGCATTACATTTCTTAGCGGAATTCCCCGGGGTCCCATCAACACAGTCCAGAACCTAAAACACGACAGAATGCACCCTCCCGGCTGGCAAGCCCCTGCAGACCCACTAACCAGGTTTGCGAGGCTCACACAGAGTATTAATCTAGTAGACGCATGGAGGCATCTGCACCCTAATGATATAGAATACTCCTGCTTTTCTTCCTCGTATAATACCATGTCAAGAATCGACATGATACTGATCCAATCAACCCTAACCCCCTATCTGACACAAGCGAAATATGCCCCAAGGGTCTTATCGGATCATGCCCCCTGTTACGTGGAACTTGCCTGGCCACGCAATCCCACCCCGAGAACATGGAGGCTAAATCCATTCTGGTTGACTCTACTGCAGGATGAAAACGAGTTGTCTAGAGAATGGGAACTATTTTTCAATACTAACGTAAACACAACTAATACAATCCAAGTCTGGGAAACGTTTAAATTACATGCACGTATGACCACCATATCTGCTATTAATAGGATTAAGCACAGATCCTCCGAAATAGAAAAAGAGGCTACTAGCACCCTACAACAGACACACTCAATATTTACTAATAACCCTTCGATAGAAAATGCGGAAGCCCTAAAGCTCCAAACCCGAGTAACGAATGAGATATTAGAGGCAAAGGCCCAAAAAAAACTCCATTTTAGATCACAGAGGCTATATGAATACGGAGAGAGATGTGGAAAACTGCTGGCATACCTCGCCAATAATGAACATAAACCCCCCACAGTTGTCACACTACGAACCCCGAATGGAACCCCAGTAACTGACCCTCAAGCAGTAGCCAACCAATTCCATGCATACTACAAAAACCTCTACTCCTCTCAAATCAACCGCACGCAAGAAGATATCACAGCATACTTAGACACAATCCCACTACCCCAACTCCCACCAGATGCCCGCCGTCTATTGGAAGAACCTATCACAGACACTGAAATTAGATCTACCCTGTCCCTTCTACCACGCAATAAGACCCCTGGTACAGACGGACTGCCGGCGGAATTCTATATCCGCTACGAAGACGCCCTGACACCAAGACTACTTGACCTTTACAACGCAATCTTCGCCGATTCCACGCTACCGGAATCCATGTCCAAAGCCCTTATGGTCCTCATCCCAAAACCTGGCAAAGACCCCCAACTACCAGAGTCCTACAGACCAATATCACTCCTACAAACTGATATTAAGATCCTAGCCAAAACACTGTCCATTAGATTAAACAAAATCATCCACCACCTAATCCACCCGGACCAGAATGGCTTTATGCCTGGGAAAAACACCTCCCACAACACCAGACGCCTCTACATGAACATACAAGCTACACACGATAACACCAACACAAGATGCATAGTAAGCCTAGATGCCGCAAAGGCATTTGACACGGTGGAGTGGCCATACCTTTGGCAGGTACTTCGAGGCTACGACATTGGACCTAAATTTATCAAATGGCTCCAGCTCCTATACTCCCACCCCAAAACCCAGATCTTAATCAATGGAACGACCACAGAGACCTTCCAACTGCAAAGAGGAACGAGGCAGGGCTGCCCACTCTCGCCCCTGCTCTATGCACTTGCGATAGAACCCCTAGCAATAAGAATCAGAAACAGTCAAACAATACAGGGACTACGAGTGGGGACCCACATAGAAAAAATCAGCCTATACGCTGATGACATACTCTTATACCTGGCAAACCAAGACACGGCCCTAGGTGCATCATTATCGCTCATAAATCAACATGGAGAATACTCCGGCCTCACTATTAATTGGGCCAAATCCCAAATCCTTCCCATAGATATCTTCCCCCCCAATATTATCTCAGCCCCCCTTCCCCTGCAGAGATCCAGCATAATCAAATATTTAGGAATAACTGTTTCCAAAGACCCCAAAGAATATCTGAACCTAAACATGGAACCCCTGATCCAACTTATCAAACACAAAACGCAAATTTGGTCCAAGCTACCCATAGGAACAACCGGCCGCATCAATCTCATAAAAATGATTCTTCTCCCTAAAGCCCTGTATGTCCTATGGCACTCCCCAGTTCTTATTCCACTTAAATATTTTAGAGTTATGGACACTATCCTTAGATCATTTGTGTGGGGAGCAAACAGGTCCAAACTAAACTGGCAAACATTGAAACGCCCAATAGACCTGGGGGGCATGGCCCTCCCAGATCTTCGACTTTACTACATTGCCTCCCAGATCTCGCATATACACCACTGGTCAAGAGACGAATCACAGCGTTTCCTCCACTTGGTCACACCTCTACATACCCAAAGCCCTTTAAACCCACTACATATAATATCATGTGGCATGAAAGGTTGGCAGCCAAGCAAATCCTCCCCCCCTCTATTAATCCAGGCGTTGAAGACCTGGGACCTTGCAACACAGGCTATGAAATTGACCCCTCCAACCAAGCACACCCCACTGTGGTTCAACCACACTCTCCCCGAATTTCTCTCCATCCCACAGCCGGAAATTTGGTGTAAATACGGAATTAATAAACTGTTGCACCTCCTGTCGAATGGTCAGTTAAAAACATTCGACCAACTGAAACAAGAATTTAAAATACCAAATTCCCACCTATTTAGATATTTACAGATCAGACACGCATTCAATGCTCAATTCCAAGGACACACTCCCCACTTGGACAGCAACCCGCTTACGAGCCTGCTCAATACCCCCACTTCGGTAAAATTAATTTCAAATATCTATGCTTACCTCCAGACCCCCCACGCCCGATCCCAGGCCTTCGAAAAGAAACCCACTTGGGAGGGCGATATGGGTCAGATCGGGGCTGACGAATGGGAGGAGGCGCTGGCAGCCTCAAAAAACGCCACCTTGAAGGTATCAGAACGAATGACACAACTGTATATTTTACATAGGGCATACCTTACCCCAATTAGAATGGCAAAGTTTGGACAGGGGAGAAGTCCCATGTGCCCCATGTGTACCACGGCTCCTGGCACTTTCTATCATCTACTCTGGAGCTGCCCACAAATACAAGGGTTTTGGCAGCAGATTATAAGATTTCTGCATGACCACATGGGCAGCCCAGTGGGCCTAGACCCTAAAGTATGCCTACTCGGCATAACAGAATATCTAGCACTGGACAAGTTCACAACTCTGTTTATCTGCGAAACACTATTTACTGCCAGAAAACTAATAGCAGAGCACTGGATACGGCCCACGACCCCTACTCTGGCCCAGTGGAAATCCCGGATAAATGCCACATTGGTATATAAAAAATTTATATATGTAAATAGAGGGTGCCCTGGTAAATATAACAAAATCTGGGACAGATGGGAAACCTCCCCAGCGACCTGTAACGAGTGAGAACTAAGTGGAACAGGCAGACACAATACCCATAGATGTAGCACAAAGGCTGCCCAGCAAGACTCAATATAAACCCAAGAAGTAGTGAACCAAACAAATGTTTAAACTTGTTATTTAAAAGTTACTGTTTTAACCACCCCCTTACTGGAAACAACTGCACAAGGTATAAAATATAACACCAAGCCACGGACACGAACAACCACACACGAAAATGCAACCATCTCCCAATGCGAATAACCATTCTGATATATCACAATAAGATCCCTCCACAAGAGGGGTTCTAAACAAAGAAGTTTACCATATGGGAAAACAACGACCTGTTAACAAACCGCTGAACAATGTTGTAATGCAATAACCACTATATGCAAACCACCGCAATGCCTGAAAATAATTGCATGGAAACTGTATACTGTTGAATTATACTTGCTTTATCTATGTATAACAAGATACCTTGAAATGTATGTAACACTCTATTTTGTTAAATATTAATAAAATTCCTCCAAGGGAGGGGATTTAAAAAAAATCGTTATTTTCACCACATTTATAAAGGCAACCAACATTGCGGCGAAAAGCATTACCACGGCGATGTGTGTAATTTGACCTCTCCGGCGTGATATTGCACTTGGCACAATGCAGTATCACGGCAAGAGAGCTCAAATCGGACATACGGAGCAGGGGGCTAGGAGGGGCTGCTGAAAAAGTATTGCGCACAAACCCTTACCAGAAACCCCTCCTAGCCCCTTACCCCGTAAGCTCGTGGGGAGGGGCCTGCTGGGGGGGCGTGGAGGGATCCTCCAGCTTAGGACCTCCCTTCCCCGGCCTTGGAAGGGCCCTTTGGGACTTAAGGGGTCCCACAGCTCAAACCGGGACCCCTCTTCCCTGGCACTTATAAGTGCCATTGCAGCACTCGAACGTGCCCTTGTGGCCCTGACAAGGGCCCTTTGGGGTTTAAAGGGTCCCGCAGGTCGAACCAGTACCACCCTCCCCAGCCCTTATAAGGGCCCTTGCGGCACTTACAAGTGCCCTTGCGACCCTGAGAAGGGCCCTTTGGGGCTTAGGGGGTCCCGCAGCCTGTACCAGGACCCCCCTCCCTGGGCCTAGTCAGGGCCATTGCAGCACTGAGTGCTTTTGTTGGGGGTCCCATAGCTCGAACCAGAACCCCGGTGGCTCTTAAAAGAGCCCTTTGGTGTGTCTTTTTTCTTCCATCTAGCAACACCAACTCCGCTGAAGTCACTAACACTGTGCAATGCCCCTGCGGCTGCCAGGGGCACGTCCGGTGCTAGTGGCTTCAACCAAGCCGATGTTGCTAGCATCTTGATCCAACGTCTTTTTTCTTCGACCATCAGCTGCGATGACTTCCGAGCTCCGCGGAGGTTTGCAGCTCTTTATATAGGTTTGCTGAAGGCCCTAATCCAATTCTGATTGGTCAATTTTTCAATGCTTGCTATCACATGGTTATACAGTACCCAATCATATTTCTATGCCTTGCACTAAACTCAACATGCCTTGGAGAATTTGCAAGCGAAGGTGAAATTGGCCTATGTCCAAAATACTGGCCTGTCTTTAAAAGTAGATCCGGTCCCCTCTTGCTGCCTAAATATATAAGATAGTTATTAGGATTGCATGGGGAAGATGTTGCTGGTGGAGCACTCTGACATCCCAGTTGTCTGCTGTGCCTCTAGCTAGATGGACCAGGTATTATGGTACGCCCACCAGATTTTATTAATAAGGTGCATTTTTTGTGGAGCAGGTGACTTTAAAGAGGTTGCTATTAGGGATGTATGTATAACTTTATTTATATAGCACCACTTGGATATGCAATGCTGTACATTATAAAATACAGAATATACAAGCAGGGGAATAAGTGCAAGCCATTATACATTTAAATTAATAAATTTACATAAAGTTTCAAAGGTTTAAGGGCATGTCCAGACTAAAAATAAAATTTTGGTCCTTTGTTCCTAGCCCCTTGTAGACTAAGATTGCAGCATTAAAAGTTTTAAAATGTTTTTTGCCCTCTATTGTGAACAGCTACCTCCATATATCCTGTTGTCACTTAAACTTCTCCTTCCCACTAGACCCTGCCTGAAATCACTAACGAGGTAATCAGGAAGTGTGTTTTCCGGCCCGCTAAAGTATTCCAGTCCTCCTCCACTTCTTGAAGGCTCAAGGTAGTAATAATTGCAATGAAAAAGTTGTTAAAATATGCCTGCCTGTGCAGAAGTAATAAAAAAAAAAAAAAGGAGTGTTTCCAAATATATAATTTTACTGCCACCAAACTGTCCAGCTCCATTCTCAGATTTATCTAGTATTGCTCTGTGGAGAAATCTTATAGTTGCTGACAATGGAGCAATCCTATTGGTTCCCAAAATCAGCATTTCTATTGGTGAAAATTTTAAGCCTTGCGATTGGCTGTTGGCTGTGTTTGTGAGGTCACAGTTACGAGTGGTTCTTCATGGATGGGAGGGGGGAAAGAGTTCCTCATTTGTAGCGTGCACGCAGAGTTTTGCTTGAAACCAGCTTGCAACTGAGGAGGAGGGGGATGTATTTGCAGTGACGTCATTCCCCTCCTAAGGGTATATTAAGTTTATATGTCCTTAGCGCCAGTGGTTTGATTCCTGTGTTGAATTGGTCGCAACAAACCTTTATTCCACTATGAGGTATGTTATATTGCAGCTTTTAAAGGGCATCTATAGTGAAAAAACACATTGCCCCTTTGCAAAGTTAAATTCATGTACTCTGTGCTGCCTTAATCCTATCTCTGTCAGATCTGTATGCAGCACTTCCCCCTCCCCTCTGTTACCTCCTCCATGTCTCAACTCCAGCTAACCGACAAGCTTATCCTGTGCAGTAAGTGTTAAAAGTTCAACATCCTGAAAAACACACCCACGCACAGTGGCAAATAGAAAGCAAGCTGTCCTGGAGACATGGATCTCTGTGTCCTGATAAAATAAAGATCTCTCACTTTGTGACCCATCATCAATCAGTGAAAGCTATTAAGAAGGGGGGTCAAGTGCAGCCTTATATCTACCATCAAAGCTACCTCTCTCCCCCTGCTAATGCTTTTATCTCCATGTTTATTACAGAGCATGGAGGGGGGGGATCACGTCACAGGGATTTGATTGACAGTCCAAGTAGGCGTAGAGGAATGCAATCACGTATTCTTCTAACTGGTGTATCTCAGGACAGAGAGGGAATCTGAAAAAAAGTGAAGACACCCTGGGGGTTGTGGGGAATTATAGAACACATGGAAAGAAAGAAAAAAAAGTTCATTTTCCCACTACAGATGCCCTTTAAGGTTGCGCAAGTGATTCGTGCACATGGGTAGGAAGACAAAACAACAAAAAGATTAAAAAAAAGGAGATAAAAATATAAAAGTATGTGTTAAAATCAGATTAATAAATAATACAATATATTAAACTGTAAGTACTTAAAGTTTCTGTGTGTTCCTATTATTCCCTGTTTGGTTGAGAAGTGGTTGTAGGGGCCTAGGCACACAAAATGTTAGAAGTTTGGTAGGTGCAACTCTCCAGGGTCCTCTACCTCAGGACCATATAGAATATACAAATGTCCAAAAGTGATAGGGAGATGCATACTACATATATTTGCTGCATGGAGAACTGAACCCAATTTTTTTATACTCCAGAATCTGAAAACATCCCCCCTAAAAACACCAATTTTCTATAAAATACCACTGCAGTAAATTGTATTAAAGTAAATGTAAGCCTGTTAAGAACTGGATGAAGTATCTGTGTGTAAGTGCAGTGTCAGACCACACCTCCTGACCTTAGTCACATGCTTCCTTGCTTTATCTGTACTCAGTGGCGTAGCTAGATATCACAGGGCCCCAGTTTTTAGATGGGGGGGCCCCCACATAAAAATCAATTCAGTGAAGTTGAAGGGCAAACTGAAGCAAGATTATTTAAAGGGCATATCCATCCTACTAAGAATAATTTTACCCCATGTAGTTCAGCCCCACAAACCCTGTTTTCATTTTACTTAAACCTGGGGGCACCTTTAAAAAGTTTGATTAAAACAAAAATGAGGTTTGTGGGGCTAAACTTCGTGAGGTAACATTTTTCTTAGGAGGGTGGACATGCCTGCAGTGGACTTGGATGGGGCTCCCTTTGGCTCTGGGCTCCATAGCAATAGCTATGGTTGCTATAGTGATTCCTACGCCCCTGTCTGTCCTGTAAAAGGATTGGGTAGTGATTATTGATGGGTGTGACCAACTGTAACAAGTTTCTGCCATAGCTAAGGACTGAGCATGTGCAGAACATAATGCTCGTTGACCAAACTGTGTGATACTAGAATGCTGTGAAGTAAAGCACACACCATATGTTATTTACGTAAATTTCCCAGCAACCGTATCAAAATGAGAGGTAAGACACGGATTACTGGTTTGATATCAAGGTGTTCTGCCTTCTGGTTCAGTGTTTTGTGGCTTTAGTTGTCCTTTAAGCCTGTGTTCCCTTCTTATTCCACTCTCTCATATAGCAGGGCTGGTTCACGCGTTTGGTAGTTTAAAAGGCTTTATTTAGCAAGAAAATTTAACACAAATAAAATAAAATCTTTTTAAAATAATCTCTCTTTAAAAGATTAAAAAGCATATAGCAGTTTGTTGAAAAGTTGTGCTTCTATATAGCACTAGCTGGGTTTTATCAACGCGTTTCACTAGGTCTTATAGCTTCTTCAGGATCAAAAGAAATGCTGTATGTATGTGGCAGTTGCTAACATGCTTTAAATTGCCTGAATACTTTTAAGCAAAACGTAATTGGGCTTTTGGGGGGGTCCTAAATATTTTTTTTTGCAAGGGGTGGACATACCTTTTAAGTATCCAATCTCAGTTTATACTCTGGTCAGTCACTGTCTTACCTGTACTAATCCAGCAGCCACTCCTTGTGTACTGTACTGCCGGCTGATCAATACACAAGGTGCAAGAGGCAGCCGGATTAGTAGGTACACCTCTGGACGAAACATGAACTTAAACCAATAATATCGGTAAGCCCAATCATGGGCTTTTAACTGATCAAATTCCCAAAGCAATAGGGGTTGATTGGTCATGTTTGCTTAACTATGCTTGATTAATAGGTTGGCGCATATGAGGTACATGCAACGTGCGCAGGGTCACCCAAAAAGCACAATGAATATTATAACCTGGTTATAAAAATGGTTAGCGTCCACCACTGAACTGGGGGTGGGTGGGTGAGGGTGCTTGGCAATGCAGATGTTTGGAAACTACAACTCCCAGCTAGAGTATGCTGGGAGTTGTAGTTTCCAAACATCTAGAGTGTCAAGGAATGAGGGCTTTAGTTGCCTTTTAAAAGGACAGCAGAATTTTCATACAGTCATAGCCAGATCCAGTACGGCTATTAATGTATTGGACTACTGTACAGGAATTCTGCTGTCCATTTAAAGGGCAACTAAAGCAAAAACAATACAGAATAAGAAGGAGGATGGTATCTATTGTTGCCTTCTGAATCTGTATTGTTTTGAGGCTTTAGTTGTCCTTTATATGGACAGCAGAATTCCCATACAGTAGTCCAACACAGTAATAGCCATTTTGGATTTGGCTATTACTGTATGGGACTAGTATATGTGAATTCTGATGTCCATTAAAAGGGCAACTAAAGCCTCAAAACAATACAGAATCAGAAGGCAGTAGTGGTCATAATTTCTACCCTCGACTTATACTCAAGTCAAAATAAAAGTGTGTAGTAAAGAGCAACCAAAAACTCAGATAACCCCACAGGTATTGCTATAAGCAAACGTGCATTTATTGTGCACACCACAACATGTTTCGGACAGTCTAGGTCCTTTCTCAAGTGTGCACAATAAATGCACGTTTGCTTATAGCAATACCTGTGGGGTTGTCTGAGTTTTTGGTTGCTCTTTGCTACACACTTTTATTTTGAATTTATGTCCAGGAACAGACATCGGGGCAACCAAAGTCTATAGGAGATGTGGTGAGCTAAATTGCATTTATACTCAAGTCAATCAGTTTTGACAAATCTTTCAGGTAAAAATCAATCGACTTATATTCAAATATATAGGTAGTAAGAAGATCAGGACAGAGATGAGGGGTCCATAAACAATTATTTTCATATATTCCCTCATGTCCGGAAATATGCCTATTGATTGGAAAAAAAGCAGATGTAATTCTAATATTCAGAAAATGTAATTGCAGACACTTGAGTTTAACTTCAGTGGTAGGGAACATACTGGGAAAATTAATAAGGGAACATAATAAAATTATGTTTCTAGAACTGGCCTTATAAGTAGTAGAGATGGGATCTGGGTCTGATTCAGACCCGGATCCGACACGGAACCACTAAGTTCTGAAATCAAAATGTTCAGTCTGATACTGGACGGATCATTTGGATTTCAGGACTTCAGATTTTTTGATTTTTATCGAACATTCGATAATCCTTGAAAATACGATTGGAAACTAAGTTTCTGAACATATTTTCGGGGATTATCGAACGTTCGAGGCTATTTTCGAGAACAGCCTCGAACGTTCGATAAAAATCAAAAACGCATTCCGAAGTCCCGTTTTTAAGTTCCGTTTTCAGATCTTCAGGATTTTGCCAAGATCCGAAAACGGAACGAAACCTAGCAGTTTCAGCCATCTCTAATAAGTAGTACTCAAAATGGATTTATGAAAAATAGATCTTGCCAATAAACCTGCTTAGTTTTTTTATGAGCAAGCGAGTAGGAATTTGGACTCTGGCATTGGATTTCGCTAAGGCTTTTGAGATTGTTCCCCATATAAGGTCTGTTGGGCATGAGCAGCACATTTATACAGGGATTTGGGTCATAGTTGATGAATCAGATACATAGAGCAGTTGTTAATGGTGCCTTGTTGATGTGGAGTTCTAAGTGGTGTCACAGGTTTCTGTGATTACGGATGACAGAAAACATTGTCAACCATAAAAAAAAAGCACAGAAGTGCAATTGTTGCAGGCTGATCTAGATAGATTGTCATATTGGGCAGCTATGTGGCAGATAACTTTCAATATTGATAAATGTATGGGGATAGATTTTGAGATTTAAATACTTGTGCTGCTTATACTATAAATAGGCCTGTGTTAAAGGGCTAGTCCACCTCCAAATCTACATTTTCACCCACTATTGGCCCCACTGTGTAGTGTTGAAAAATCCTTACCTTACATCCCTGATCCAAATGGCTGACCTGCAATGTCCCATAAAGTCCTAAAGTTAACAGCAGGAGCCTGGCTGTGTCCACATAGGCCTCTGCCTCCTGTCTCTCCTCCGGGAGAAGTTTTCCCTCCCCCTCCCATTTCTCTCTGACTCCCCCTTACTCCAAATACATTTGCTGTAGTAGGGCTCCCTCACCCACCCCAACCGCTATAGTACTTTGTAAAAAAGAATTAGCCGATCACTACTTACTTTGCCTGTTTTCCCCGGCGTTCATTACTGCCGAAAGCCGTGTCAGTGATTGGCTGCCTCTCAGCCAATTATGGATACGGCTGCCGGTCCGGCCCCCTGCTTGCAGTTTCATGCAAGCAGAGGGCTGTGACAATGTCGAGGGAAATTACCATATAATAGTCCCATAAAGTAATAGCCAAATCCAGTATGGCTATTACTGTATGGGACTACTGTATGGGAATTCTGCTGTCCATTTAAAGCGCAACTAAAGCCTCAACTAAAGTTTTTGCTTAGTTGCCCTTTAAATTCCACACAGTCACCCCCAATTCCTTGCCACTTCAGATGTTTGGAAACTACAACTCCCAGAATGCTTTAATTGTTGAAGTGGTTAGTTTTCAAACATCTGCAGTGGCCAATACTTGCAAATAGGGGTAAATCCTCCTTTATTTGTGCATACAGTATGAACAAATAAAGGAGGTTTTACACTTATTTGAAAGTATTGACTGGTGTTCCTCCTCCTGCCTTGTCCAGCGGCCACTCGCTCCACATCCTCTGTGCTTCTGGATGACGTCACTACCCTTTCCTCTAGATCAACAAACTAGATGGACATATATCTTTATTTAACTTCAAATACTATACTAATATGGAGGAATATAGATTTGTTATTCCATAACAATATAAGCCATGTTTTTACAGCCTAGTGAGGTTGGGGGGATTAGAGTATGTGCTACAAGATATTTCCAGCCATTGGCAGAACCATAAATGTTAGCATTTAATTATTCCTCAATTTATCCTTCAAAAAGTGATTGAAAAGCAGTTTAGGTCCTAATCCTGAGGACTTTTAAAGATGAGGTTAGGTAATTATAGTTCTCCCTAACATAGCTTAAACAGCTTGTTTCTACATTGGTGAATGCATACAGGTTACAGCAAAAGAATTATTTGCACCATAACGACTTAATGACTGCATTCATCGAATGGCAAATTGTTATATAATGTCTGGAGATTTTTTTAGGAAAGGAAGTCCTTAAAAGCAATGTATGTTTTCTTACTTTCTCCTTGATAAAGAATACATTTTCTGTGTGATCAGTAAAGAAAAAATTGCAACAAAATAGCTAACCATCTTACAGCTTGAGGGAAAGAGATAACAAATCCAATTGATTTCCTAATAGTTTTAGTCAAGATAAATTTATTTCTAATGGCCTTCTGACATTCACCAAATAGTGCAATCAGTCTGAGTCCAACATCTACCTTTTGGATAAAAATAGGGCAACTACAGCTAGAAATCTACAACACAACAGGAAAAAAAAAAAAATGAATTGTTCTAAATAAAAAAGCCATAGCCAACACTTGCTTACAGAGTTTTAAGATTTTTTTTTCTACTTCTCTGATGATGATATCGTTAAAAAAAAAATTGTTTTGAAACCTAACAGAGTCCATCAGGCTCTACAGGGCTAGAAATCCTATAAAATGTTTTACTGCACTACAAAAGAAATTGTGTAAAAATCCTATAATTTTGTATTTAATGGGTAACTGTAGTCTCCATACAAGAGTTCCACTATTAAAAAAAGAATAATACTACCTTCAAAATGACTCCCGGATCATGCTTCTAGCTGCAATCTATCCAAATTTACAGCAGTATAAAGTGTGGTGCTTCCGGTTTACGCTGTTCACCGTAGAAATTTGGGGATTTTAACGCAGAATTTCTGTTTCGACACTACTTTCGCGACGTAGATACTTTACTTTGTTCTACGGATGAAAACTCAGCAGGTTTGGTTATCTTTGGAAGTGGTAATTCTTTAAAGGGCATGTCCACCCCCAAAACTATAATCCCCCCCAGTAATGGCCCCACCGTGTAGTGTAGTGTAATCCTTACCTCACATCCCAGCTCCATAGGGTTCTCCTGTAGACCCCCCCTAAAGTCCCAAAAACTGTCCACCAGGAGGCTAGCAGGGCTCTGCCTGCTACCTTGCCTCCGGTAGATATTTGTCATGCGTACTGCAGCCCTTCTCCCCCCTCCCTCCCCCTCCCTCCCTCCCGTTCTACTATCCCTCCCCCTAGCGTAAAACCCCCTTAATATGCTGCTCCCCCATGTCTGGCAGCCCCAACCGCTGTTTGTATTTTGCAAAAGCTCCCCAAACTCTTACTTACCTCTCCTCTTTCCTCCGCTGCACTGAATGACCGGCAGCCGCGTCCGTGATTGGCTGCCGCTCAGCCAATCACAGACGCGACTGCCGGTCCCGCCCCTCTGCTTGCATTCTCGCAAGCAGAGGGCCGGCAGTGCAGCGGAGGAACGAGGGGAGGTAAGTAAGAGTTTGGGGAGCTTTTGGAAAATACAAACCATGCGGTTGGGGGAGCAGCATATCAAAAACTATTTTTAAGGGTGGACATGCCCTTTAAGCTCGTGTTATACATACAAACTCTTTATAAATCCTTCCTATATTATAAGTTTATAGGAGATTGCATTAATTTTTAAGGAGATACCAATGAGGTCGCAGGTATATAGTTTTACATACAGGAAAGATGTATACATATATGTGCGATTTATCACTATATAAAGTATAATACTGTACTGATTTACAGTATATGAGGTACAAGACAAAATATATAAAACTATAAATGTACTTACACTAGCTACACTAATCGTATTTTAAATGGAATAATCAAAATGGAAGGTTTAGCCAAGACTGTGTTATTACTAAAACCTCAAAAAAAAAAAAATTTAAAAAGCCATATTGTGATGGGCACTAGATGCTAGATTGTCCAAAAATACATTGAATATACACATACATGTGCACCCCCACTAGGAATATACTGAGGCACACACAGAATGAGAAACAGTAGTGGGTATAAATTGGGCAACACAACAAATATGGGTAAACAATACTCATAAAGCACATATAGTACCTCATAAAGCACATATAGTACAAAAATTATAAACACATCCACCCTATTAAAAACCTTTACACCTTAATGGTATATATACACCGGTATATATAAATAAAGGGCAAGGAACATATTATATGGAGATGAACATAGTCAAATAAGTATACACATCCACAACATCACAAGATGTAAAACCGGTAGACCACTCCTAAGTTAGATCAGTAATGTATCAGGGTAAGGCATAGGGAGCATATTAAAAGATCCAACGAACATCAGATGCGTTTTGTCACAGCAGACTTCCTCAATGGCCAAAACCTCTTCATGTGTTTAGACCAATTAAAACTGAAAAGAAGTATAATGTCCATTATCAAACCCAATTATGTGCGGTTTGTAGAACATGTAACAATGAAAAACAAATAGAAACAAAGCATGGATATCAATGGGCACACTGACAATAATCATGCACTTAATTGATTTTCTAAATAACACTTTTTAACTGGCTCTAATAAAAGTTATTTTTTATGATATTACCCATGATTGTGTTCAGTGTGCCCATTGATATCCATGCTTTGTTTCTATTTGTTTTTCATTATTTAGTTTTCATGGATGGTTGCACCTGTAGTACTTTTAAGGGTATGAGCCCAGTTAACTTTAATACTTAACATCTGGTGCCTAACCAATTTTGTTTAAAGTGTAGAACATGTGACAGTCTTAGCCAATCAAAAAAAAAAACAAAAATAAACTTTTGTCTGTGTATGAGGTCTGCGGCTGGACTTGCTTCCCTCTCCCCTCTCCATAGGCAAAAGGAGGCCTTTCTGGTGGGGATGGGACCAGCAAGTATATGTGCAGACTGGGCATAAAGAGAAAGGATAGAAACTTGAAGAGATTTTTTTTTTTTTTATACAAGTAAGTGTTTGTATGTCCCGATCCCTTAATTTTTATACCTGTCAGTCCCTATCTATCCCCATATACATGAATCTAAAGTTCACAACCAATATTCTTTATATTATATAAATATATTTATATTTTAGGAGCAACTTATTAGGTGGGGGTATATAACACGTACACATAGGAAAGGTCTATATGTATGTGTGTAATTTTCACTATTTGATTAAATTCACCATAACACTATAAAAAGTATAGTACTACTACTTACTACTGAATTACAAAACAAATGATATACAATTAATAAAGTATACTAACTTTACTTGACACCCCTAAGTTTGATTGAAAAACTCAAAATGGTAGGTTTAGCCACACCTCTAGGATTTCTACAGGGTCTCCATGTAGACACTAAAAGGAAGTGAAATTTAACATCCAATGAGGTTCTGATCTTACAACATGTGCAGCTATATATATAGTAAATCCAAAAAACTCAGACATCCGATTCTGTCCATGATCCCCGAGCATGTACCCGTATACCAAACATCCTTTCGAGTGATTATCGCGCGTGTGTACACGGGGGTCATCGGTTAATCTGCCATGGCAGAATTATCGCCCGAAATGGCCATTCGCCTTGCGTATCAGTCATGGTTGAGGGTCGGGGACATAATCGGACATCTGTACGAACCTTTAGGCATTGTACAGGACAAGAAAGGAAGTTTAAGAAAGTTCCTGTATTA
The DNA here is from genome assembly GCA_019447015.1 of Hymenochirus boettgeri. NCBI lineage: Eukaryota > Metazoa > Chordata > Amphibia > Anura > Pipidae > Hymenochirus > Hymenochirus boettgeri. Next base: position 149,304,340 of record CM033473.1, on the reverse strand, counting down.
CACCCAATTATGTGCTGTTTGTAAAACATGTGACATCTTAACCAATCAAAAATTCTTCAGATTCACACATTTACTCCCCCTTCCCTTCTCCATAGAAAGAAATGTCTTCTTTTAGGAGAGACAATCCAGTGCCTGTTTAGACAGGAAGTGATGTCTGTATATGGTAAAATGACTTTGCACGTCTAAAGCATGAACGTGGGGTTTTAATGTCTGTAAGTCAGAAAAATGGCTTTATTACAGGATGTATGAAAACTAAATTTTTTCAGCATACTGTGCAGTTAGGGAATGCTGGAAGTTGTAGTTTTTAAACATGTGAAACATGTGGAAGTTTAACTCCCCTGCTCTATACCATTAGGCTGTATTGCACCTGGACACATGCATTAGCTACAGGACATTAAAGGGACAGTTCAGTGGAAATTATCAATATTTGTTAAATTGTTAGTTTGTGTAATGCTTTCTTAGTTATTCTACATATTCTCTCCCATTTTGAAAAATCAGTTGATTTCATACCCTTTGCTGTTCCCTGCTGTTGACATTAGTGAGCTGGCATTTTAGGTTCTAACGGTCCTTCTTACCAGGATGCACCACATCCTTGGTCATTTCTACTGATTGGCTGTTGGATGGGTCAAAGATGCTCAGATCTCTACTGAGCAACTGAATCAACCCAGGCGCTCATTCAAGGGCAAGACCATAACGGTCTCTACTAGGGGTCCTGCAAACAAGAAGTCAGTATTTCGGTTTCATTTATTTATACACAGACAAAATGCTGAATTGGCAGATTAAGGTCATTGGGATGAAAAAATTCTGCTCTTTATTCTGAAAAGCATATGTATTTGCACTGAACTTCCCCTTTAAGAAGAAACTAACTGCTAACAGAGAATGCTGGGATTTGTAGTTTCCAAAATATGTGAAAGGTCACAAGTTCAACACCCCTGCTCTACACCATTAGGCTGTATTGCATCTGGACACATGCATTTGCCACAGGCTATAAAAGATATTTTGTATGTCTCTGCCCATCTCACGAAAGCTATATTGTTACAAAGGCTTTTACAGCATTCCCAAGATTCTAAAACACACCAACACCCGTGGCTTACTATCGGCCATGACAACATCTGGTGGGAGGGCTCTTCAGGGGAAGATCCAGACACCAATTCCAGTAATCAGTACAGTCAAAAGAAGGGTAGAAGGCTCTACTACCACACAGGTTGAACACATCAAAATTGGCATCCAGTTCGATAAAACATATGCTTTATTAGGCTCACATTAAAACAAGGCAGAATAGGTACATCACAGACCTGTCGCATTTTGTGTCTCTAAGGACACTTCATAAGAGTTATTATCTCTTTAAAAAAAACCTTCCTAAATACTTTTCTCCCCAGTAGACAGCCAATCCCATATTATCTGGGACGGTCTTACTTAGTAAATAAATCACCATCAACAGGGGAAAGGTAAAGAGGGGAGGGAAGGGAAAGGAAAAAAGGGGTAGGGAAAGGGAACACCAAGGGAATACCCTTCACCACCAAAGATAAACACTTAAGGATTAAAAACAAACCATAAAGTATTTCACATAGATTGTATGCATTACCCTGTATACTGTTCAAACCTATCCATTCACTGAATGTATACAAAAGGTAAAATTAGATGCTAACAAATTATTGTAACATTTACCAAGGCCCATCATGTTACAATAAAGAAATACTACAAAATTTGTAAATATATACAAGAATATAAGCACATTAATCAGGAATTGTAGTACTAAATAATAATGAAAAAGGAGTAAAAAAGTTAGATGAAACAAGTGACCTCCCAATCTTTTTTCAGACTAAATGGAGATCTTCGGGGAGATTCAATATTGCCGGCCACGTTACTTACCTTAGCCCGATCCCGCGATACAATACCTGACGTAAACGAGATTACGTCAGGTATTACATTGCGGTATCGGGCTAAACTAAGAGCGTGGGTTTAACGCCTCCCACACACTAGCGTTAAGTTTTGCGCTACCAAGTAGCGCAAAACCTAACGTTTCGGGTTTTGGATCTATAGCACGGTGCTATTTCCAAAAACATTTGTAAATGGCGCTGTGCTCTAAAATCCATCTAAAACCCACATTAACCAGACATTTCTTTGGGTTAACGTGGGTTTTAGACGGAAAAGGTCTATATTGAATATCCCCCTAGTTTGCAAATCTAATATCCAACATAGTTCTCAGTTTAAAAGATTTCAATGCTTGTCACCCCCCCCCCTCTTTATACCTACGTTAACTTTCTCAATTACTATAAACCGAGTATCTTGAATCTCATCACAATCCCTCCCATGGATCCTCAAAGGCTGATCTCGATTCTAGATTGGATATAGAGTATAGATGTTTGTATATGCGATCTTTTAATTGCCATGGTTTTTTCCCCAATATATGAGAGCCTAATAAAGCATATGTTTTATCGAACTGGATGCCGATTTTGATGGTGTTCAACCCGTGTGGTAGTAGAGCCTTCTAATAAAGTAAAGGTGATCCTCTGCACTCGTCCACACGTGGGTGCCCACTCCTCCAGATAGTCCAACCCTTAATGGACATATATCAGTCGGAAACAGCAGAAAAGCGAGGGTCGCACTCCAAAGTAAATTAAATTGAATTTATTATTGACCACACATATATCACAACGTTTCGGGGGGAAACATGCCCCCTTCCTCAGGTGATCAGTAGTAGAGCCTTCTACCCTTCTTTTACAGCATTCCACAAGCTAAATTCAAAACCAGAGCACCAACTACAGACCATTTTTTGTTTATTGAGCCATCTTCAGTGTACTGCAGGCTTCTGGTTACGCAGTGTGAAGCGCCCACAGACGTCATTAATATATTAAATAAGATAGGGAGAGAATAAGGCTTTGCAGATCCCTTTCAGTATATGCAAATAAGTAACAAAGACTTCTTGGTAATTTCTATTTTTCCATGCCAGCTCTCAGGAAAGCTATACAGGCTTTTACAGCATTCCACAAACTAAATTCAAAACTAGAGCTCCAACAACAGACCTGTTGCAGATTTATTGTGAAATGCTGTAAAAGCCTTTTTAAAGGTATAACATTCCCAAGAGCTGCCATTGAAACATGGAAACTACCCAGAAGTCTCCGTTCCATATTCTGGATGCTGGTGACTCCACACTTTTTTTCCCCACTTAGAAGGTGTGTTCGGAACAAATTTTGTTTTTATATATATCACTCATCTGGAATTTCTTTAAAAAAATTTTAAGGATTGTGGAAGCACTCCAATTCGGCTAGTTTACAACCACAATTAGCGGAAGTGCTACTGATCTGGTCAAACAAAACATTTATACAAACATAAAGAAAATCAATGCACATTCCTAGGCCCCATACAATATCATATTATTTGCACACTGGCTTACTTTATAAACAAAGGGGTTTTAGTATACATTACTGTGATCACATGAATGAAAAGCCTTCCTACCACGTCAAGGTAACCCCAGTCTGGAAGGTCCTAACTTTTAACCTTTTTTACTTTTACCATTAGCAAACCTTTGCATTTCTCATAGTTGTGCACTGGATCCATCCACTGGGGGAAGTGAGAGCCTGTTATATGGATCCAGTGCACAACTATGAGAAATGCAAAAGTTTGCTAATGGTAATTGAAGTAAAAAAAGGTTAGAAGTTAGGACCTTCCAGACTGGGGTTACCTTGACGTGGTTGGAAGGCTTTTCATTTATGTGATCACAGTAATGTATACTAAAACCCCTTTGTTTATAAAGTATGCCAGTGTGCAGATAATATGATATTGTATGGGGCCTAGGAATGTGTATTGATTATCAGGCATGTATCAGGCAATTATACCAAGAATTTTCTGTAATACTGAAATAAAAAGCAGTTATCAGTTGTTAAAAATTGCTCTGCAGCTATTTTTTTATAAATTAGATCTGTATAAAAGAGTATATAAACGATAAATTCATTTCTTTAGGTAAACTGGAAATGAGAAATGTTTGTTTACACGTTAGATTATTAGGGCAATGCTATTATAATAACATGATGCTGTGAGCTACCTTCTGTTTTAATATATGTGGTACCATCACCACTTGCCAAGTATTAACATAGCATGTTTAGTTTCAACCAAACAGTGTGGCAGGATTGCCTGAGTCTACTCTCAGACCAGCAGGATTATCCTATTTGGATCCTCTGGAACTTGGTGAGACAGTAACAGTTTAAAATATACCTGTGTAAAGATTCTAAATCCACTATATCCACACACAGCAAAACAAACACACATAATTTCCATTGTGCACCAACGGGCACACACACTGCATCACCCCAAATATGTAAAATGTAAATACACACACTCTGGAACATGCTGAATTGCTGCTTAATTATCACTCTTTGTCATCTCACAGCTACTGTATACAGTATGACATTAGTTCAGAAATGCAGCAATTCAGCATGTGTGTGTTGACATTTATTATATATATTACCTCTGCTAATGATGTCTGTACACGAACCCACATAAATAACACACACACAGATTGGATAACCATAACAAGATACCAGTTCAGTGATACAAACACAAGTATAAATAACTAGCTACAGGCTTCCAATCAGCAGTACAGGTAACTAACTAAGTGCTTCCATAATTATTTTTTATTATCGTGGATTTATAGCGTCAACATACATTCATGCTTACAATCTAAGCACTTTATTTCACACATACAACCTATCAGTGTGTCTTTATAAATGTGCCCAGGGGGGGACTACGCATATAGAATGATATTGAATGTAATTTTCCACATCCCCCCCACCCCACCCCACCCACACACACACACACACAAACACGCACAAACCTGGGGGGAGAGCAGGTACTGACAGGGGCCAGTAAACTGGAGGGGGGAAATGGGGCAGATAAAGCGGTGAAGGAAGATAGATTTTTAAAAAAATGGTGGTATAGTGCTCCTCCCTTATAAATACCGCTTGTAGTGTATCCATGAATACAAGGGGGCCTCCAAGGCAAGTTACATATATAATACACTGTCAGGGTTATTCAATAAAAGTTCTTATCGTTTAAAATGGTGCTAATTTTGCCCCAGCCAATCAAATGTTAGCTTACAAATGTTACATAAGTTCTGAATGGTTGGGGCAAAATTAGCAGCATTTTAAACTATAAGAACTTTTATTGAATCTCCCTGTGTGTCTCCCATCAAACCCTGCAGACCAGAGGAAGATCTAGACAACCAAAAAGGCCCTGTGTGAATAGGCACAACCACTACTAATTAAATAAACGTCTGACAAGGTTCAAAGTCCAATACAATGCACCTTTATTTGTTCTGAAAAACATCTTTTAATGATAAATGAACCCATTCCCCAGACTTAAGGAAAGACCCCTTACTCCAATGCAAACCTTTATGGCCATGTTCAAGACACGTGCACTCAAATTAACTTTACAATATAGACAAACAACAATAGCTGGGCGGAAGGGCACAAAGGATGATGGTATATGTAGGTTCATCACTCACATAAGCATATATAACAATGTCCGACATGTCCCACCAATGTCCAAACAAAAGATGGGTAGAGATGTTTGGACTTGAGCAGTAAATGTCCCAATTCATGCGGGTGATAAGTACGGGGGGGGGTATCGGGACTAATAGTGATGAGTGAAAATCAAACCACCTCGAAACTGTAAAGCAGACTTGGGGAGCACATCACACTTAGCACTTTGTATTTGGAATGCTTCGCCTGTTCCAGATTACACTCTGTAAAAGCTAGACTGGTGTTAGGTCTTATCAAACTCCCATGCGGTCTCTCATGGCGTGCTATGCTGTTAACAGTCTCAATATCTTCACCCGTCCCACCTCCGATACCGGTTTACCCAGCACACAATATTAATAAGGTAGTAATTACGCATGTACCATACAGCCGTCTCATACTCACAACTTCCATATGAGTCCATATACAGTCATTACCTATCCTTAGCTGCGAGGTCCTCTACCAAACAGGCCCTTCCGCCCAGCAGAACACATACGCGCGTTTCGTGCCCTTTCCGGGTGATTCGTCAGGTATAGGAAGATAGATTTTACCCTTTCAAATAAGAGACGAAAGGATAGGGTCGCTTCTTCCCAGCTAGTCGATCTAAACAGATTTGCTGTCTAAGGTGAAGACTTGGAGGACAACACTTTAGAAGTAGCATGTATGGAGCGGGAGTTTCATCCAGGGGACTGCCTTCTTAAATACAAGTGAGGGAGAACTTAGGGCCCAAAAGGATAGGCAGATGGTAGTGGTAGAATACTCCATTATTAGAAAGGTGGACAGGGTAATCCACTGTTGCTTTCCTGGTGCTAAGGTTCGACGCGTGGTGGATCATGTATTGTGCATATAAAGGATCATAATAGAACTAAAATAAATACAACTACAAGGTTATTTATACTGAACCTGCCTTTTTTGGAAAGCTACAGGACTAATAACAGCATGATAATGGACATATACCTCTAAAGGATTAGAGACTGTGGACAATATTACAATTATATTATACATTTTTTACAATATTACAATATTAATATTTTTTTATACAGGGTCTGGGATGATTTTATTTCTATATTACATTGTTATTTGAAAGTATATAGGCTGGCCAGCCGCTGTGAATATATGTATAGTTGATGTGTTTTTAGGGTGGGAAGTCTATGAATAAAACTGCACTCCCCTTGAAACTGTAGTGTGTTCCCATTTTAATTATTTATACATTTGGGGCAACTTTTAGGATCATGTAGACAAATTATTGGGTCTTGGTTCACGTTAGTGCCAATGACAAAGTTTTCAAATTATTTCTGAGACTTAGGGAGTAATGTTTGTGCCAACCATTTTGTTAATTCCAGTTTGGAAGCAATTTACCAGTCTCTGTGCCAACCATTTACCAGTAGTCAGTGTACTTAGCATTTTACCATTGTCTGTTTGCCAAACATTTAACCAGTGTGTGTGCAGTGCCAACCATTTACCAGTATCAGTTTTCCAACCAATTCATCGGTGCCTGTGTGCCAAGCATTTTACCAGTTTGTGTACCAACTATTTCACCAGTGGTCCATGTACTAAGCATTTTTACCATTCTCTGTGTACTAAGCATTTTGCCATTATGGATGTGCCAAGCATTTAACCAGTGTCAATGTACCAAGCATTTTACTAGCATCTGTGTACCAAACATTTCACCAGGGTCCATGTATTAAGAATTTTTACCATTGTCTGCAGGCTAAGCATTTTTACCAGTGTGTGCATGCTAAGCATTTTACCAGTGTCGATGTGCCAAATATTGTACCAGCGTCTATTTTCAAGAATTTTAACAGTGTTGATATGCCAAGCATTTTAACATTGCCTGTATGAAAATCATTTTACCAGTGTCGATGTGCCAAGCATTTTACCAATTTCTGCATGCTTAGCATTATACCAGTTTCTGCGTGCCAAGAATTTTACCAGCATCTGTGGGCCAAGCATATTACTAATGTCCATAAACTAAACATTTTTACCATTGTCTGCATGCTAAGCATTTTTACTAGTGTACGTTCTATTTGTGTCGATGAGTTATGCATTGTACCAGTATCTGTGTAGTAAGCACTTTAACAGTGGCCATGTACTAACCATTTTTACAATTGTCTGCGATGGGGAAAGAGCTTGCCACAAGTAGATGCGTTGCTGATTTGTGTTTGCGGTGGGGTTGAGGGGGCCCATCACCAAATTCTGCACCAGGGTCCATAGGTCTGCAGCTACACCCCAGAACTTCCTCATGGGACATTCTTTATGAATGAAGGAGAGTAATTTGTTTATATAATTTAACAAATACTCTAAGTATCTATTTTTATATTCTCTACAGACTTCAAGGTAGTTAACTTAATTTATATACAGGGACCCTTTCTCCATTGGAGACATTCTCCAATGCCGCCTTCTTGTCACAGCATGTGATGTGATGATATTCCAGTAAGCGAAATATTCTGCAAACCCTAAAAGTAACCTAGCATGTAATAGCTTCAGAAAGAGAAAACAAAGAGCTGGTAAGTAGAAAGATATGTGAAGATATGCTGCCTGTGACAGCTGAGAGAAATGGAGAGAAAACAACATCCAGTGCTCTCTGAGGTATGCTTTAAATCCTTTCACAGTACCCCACTAAGGAGGTCAGTTTTGAGCTTTATGATTAGTGATGGATACAAGGAGAGGAAGGCTGCTTTGTTTTTCCCTTTTCAAATCAATTTACTTGTCTGATTTGTACTGAAACAAGTTATAAGCTCCAATAATAACACTTTATCCCACTGAAATTACAACTGAGAAATTGTTTCTCTGGTGCAGTGCAATCAAAACTAGTGTATGCCTTCAGCATAGGTAACTTATCAATTAATGCTCTTGCTTGTAAAAGCAAATGTCGAGTGAGCTTTTAGATTCTCAAGTACCTGCTTTTAACCTTATGTACAGCCCACTAAATAAATTACCGGTATAGTGTTCAGAAATAAATAATCATCCCATTACAAGCAGTATTAATTAAGCAGTAAAGTGACCTCGACTCATGTATTGCTAAAGTGGACTAACAAATGAGGTGTCTAGTTAAAAGTATTTACTTTTGCTAACCCTTTATCTGAAAGAAATAACACATTTTAGGCATTTTTTTTAAACATTTAAAGCGTCTTAAATGTTGTACATGACTAAATATACACTAATGGAAATAAACATCCATATAGAGCATATATGAGCTCAGAATTAAAAGAGGGAAATTATATTATTAATAAGGAGTAAATGTATTAGAAACTGGTAATAGAAAGAAAATAGGAAAGCATCATACTTTTTAAAAGCTTCTCTAAACAAAGAATGTATGTATAGTAAAAAGCATCATTAACAAATATACTACTTAAAATTCTGCTTGTGGCTTGGATATTTCCAGACAGATATTTATTTTAAACACATTAAGGAACATAAGACCCATTCCAACAGCTTAAAACATAAAATGGTTATTTTGTTTGTAAACAAAGACAGGAGATAAAAATGTACACATGGTTACACGTTACAGCACTAACATACAAATGTCCAGTTTTGTAACTCACCTTGGACTAGAAATTTCCTGTCCTAAATACAGATGTATTTTCATCACTGTCAGCCAAAACATGACCGCCCACCGACTATTTCATAGTCCTACACTACCAAAACAAACCCATTATCCATCAAGCAAGGACTCTGCTAGAGCTTTATTGAACCTAGCCTGTAACAAATCCTTTAAAAGTCCAGTAAACTCTAAAGCCTTTATGTATTGACATGTTTTATCAGCACATTACACAAATGTGCTTAAACTGGAGAATAAGGAGACTACGGTAAGTCAAAAACTTATGTCGCTCAAACCATTGCTGAAACAATTTTGGTTAGGTCCCTTTACGCGCATTGCATTCCGTTCTCCGTGCGTTTTTTGCGAATCACAAGGTAATTTAAAATATAATGGAAATCATGAGATACAGTTCACACTGTATCATTTGCATTCCGAATCTATGCGGTCCATTTTTTATCTGCATGTGTGCACAACTAATAATAGTCTATGGCAGGGGTGTCAAACTCAATCACATACAGTAAGTGGCCAAAATCAAAAAGACAGGTTAAGTGGCGGGCCAAAGATACTAAGCCGGTGCAGGATTGTGACTCTGAGACACAGATCAGAGCTTATCACCCGAGGAAGGGGGCTTGAACCCCCGAAAGGCTGTTGATATTTGTTTTTTGAATAGAATTCACTGATCACTTTGGAGTGCGACTCTAGGTCCTTTATTTGCAGTGATTATCCTTATTCCCTTGGAAGTGGGAGGTTGCTGGATGTCTGCACCCACGTGGGTAATGTGCACTTGGACTTTGATGTACTCTGAGACATAACTCCCTGCGGAGCCTTACTACACGGCTATCCATTTGTGTAAGACCCATTTGTGCAGTCTTAAACAGTATCGTAACTATAGATCTGCCTGCTAGATACCGTGATCAGCTGTTTTTAACTGCCGATCATGCCTATTTTAGTAAAAGGTATGTCCGATGAGCTGTTTAAAAAGAGCTGATCTAGGTATCTAGTAGGCAGATTTATATTTATAAAACTACTTGGGACTGCTCAAATACATAGCAGTGTAGTAAGTCTTGGATGCTGGACAGTCACCGGGGGGCCACAAACAATGCCATAAGGGCTGGATTTGGCTTGCGGGCCTGGAGTTTGACACATGTGGTCTATGGGAACACAAACAAAACATGGACAAACTTATTTTTGTGGGGTTTTTTGCCGTTTTCTCCAGTGTTTCCTGTTGATTTTCCAAAAACTGCACACGCACGCAAATGGACTGGAAACGTCGACACGTGGAAAAGTACATTGTCCTAAACGCACTCAAAATGGACAGCACAATGCAACACACATAGTGGGACCTTGCCCTTTTGCAGTGCAGCATGGGGCATTTTCCTGCTGGGCAATAGCCATCGGTAAATACCACTTCGATATTGGGGGTGTACTTGCTCAGAAACAATGTTTATGAAGGTGGTATGCATCATGGTAACATTCGGATGAATGGCAAGATCCACAGTTATTCAGCAGAATACTGTCCAAAGCATTACAAAGCTTGCAGTCTTTACACATCCGTGCTTTTCCAGGTAAGCAAAGCTATCCACATGATGTAAAAGAAAATGTGATTTATATTTTTAGACAACTCCACTTGTCTTCTTCCAGTAGTAGATACAGATACTCATGTGCCCACAGTAAGAGCTTTTAGTGGTGGAGACAGGACAGAGTTGATACCATGAATGGTCTGTGGCCATGCAGCACCAAACTGCACAGTGAGTTTTCTCACCTATCAGAATCAGGCAAATATAGTCCTCAATAGTAGCTGCTACCATAAGCAGTGAGATATCAAAAGTTTGATTATACAGTGGCTGGTAGATTACTGCCCCTAAGTTCAATTGTAGACTACAAAATGTTACCCTTTAACATTTTCAGTAATCTTGCTTTTGTTGGCATCGAATATTAAAGGGCATGTCCACCCCCAAAACTATAATCCCCCCAACTACTGGCCCCATCATGTAGTGTAGTTTAATCCTTACCTCACATCCCAGCTCCATAAGGTTCTCCTGTAGTCCCAAAAACTGCCCACCACCTGCCCTAGTGTAAAACCCTTAAGATATAGGATTCCCCGTCCCCCCCAGCCCCAACCGCTCCATTTTTATTCTTAGAAAGTGCCCTAAACTTTACTTACCTTCCCTCTTTCCCCCGCCGCAATGAAAGCCCGGCAGCCGCTTCCCCTCCCTCTGCTTGCATTTTCTCGCAAGCAGAGGGCCGGCAGCGCGGCGGAGGAAAGAGGGGAGGTAAGTAAAGTTTGGGGCACTTTCTAAGTGTAAAAATAGAGCGTTTGGGGCTGGGGGGACAGGAGGAATCATATATCCAAAAATGGTTTTAAGGGTGGACATACCCTTTAAAGAGTAAATGTGGTCCCCATACACGTGCCCTCAATGAAATGAATCATAAGAGGATGATGTCTCTAACTTTTGTCAATCCAAAGTTATAGGCTTATAAAGTCTCTCTAACTAACTACTCTGCGATGTCTCAGTGTTCCTATGACGGACATCTTTTCTAAAGCTACAGTACTTTCAAGCTTGCAATCAATATATGTGGTTCCCTTTGCCTATGGACACCTATGAGAGAGAAAAATATTTATATTCAGGCTTGTGGTTAGCTTTAACAATTATAAAGACATTTATGGGTGGGGCTTATGTTGCAGCTGATGAGGCTCTGCCCCATCAGTAGAATGCAATTAGGCATGCTCAAGCCAGAGGCTTGCTGGTGATGTCACAGCTGTGTAAGCAGGAAGCACCACCCTTAATTCAGTTATAAGTTTGGACAGACTGCAGCTAGAAGTATGAGCCTGGAGTTATTTTAAAGATTGGAGTGTTTTCTATATAATAGAAGGCACTGGTATGGAGAACACATGAAATTGGCTAAAAAAAATTAAAAAAAACTTATATGTACCCCATAATTATATTTAGGGTGTATGCTGCATATACAGTTAAAAGTTTACACACCTAGCATCTTCTAGGAAAAAAAGGGGGAACTTCGCAATTTGCCATTATAACAACCAAAAGCATACATCTAAATGACCAAAGTAATGTCTCCAACAAAGGAGTATGAATGTTCTGGGATGGCTCAACCATATCCCAGATATTACTAATAAACTCAAATTAAAATTCTCTCTACCTATCTTTTGCAATCATTATCTACTTTTAGACTGGGGAATATAACTTTAAAGGGGAACTGTGGTCCCACAATGACTTCAGGTAAATTGATAGCTCTCCTGAGAATTTTTGCAATTTATTTTCATTGTTTATTTTGCATAGTTTTGAAGATATTTCCATTTGTGTGTGATATGGTAGCATTACCAGGTTCCCTGCTCTTCTTGTTCTGAAACTATGTGACATTCAATCTGCCCTTTGTCTCCTCCATTTGCAGCCCCCCTGGTCCCTCCCACTCATGGACCCCATGGCCCCTCCATTTGCAGGCCCCCCCTTGGCCCTTTCTCTTACAGCCCAATGTGGCCCTGTCCAGTCCAGGGTGCCTTGGCCCCACTCACAGGTGACATGGGCCACTCAGAACCCCCCCCCCCCCTACAGAAAACTGTGAAAACAGCCTTTTCGGGCACAGTGAGAACTCTGCCTGAAAAGGCTGTTTTCACATAGTGGGAGATTAGGGCTGTAGATTCCCTTACCTTCACTGTAAGGGATCTTCACACAGCAGGGAGGGGGAGGGACTTCCTGTCTCCCTCACAAACTGAAGTCTGAGGCTGTGCTCACCGTGGAGGTGGAGGAGCAGTCTTAGGAATGTCACATGTCTACCTCCCACCCATTAACTTTCTGGTCAGTAATTTCTTTATATCTTGGGCAGTGGAGCACATAGACAGGTGGTTGATGGCTCGATTTAAACGTAGGAAACCTTTGATTTTGACCATTAAGGGTAAAAAGTAAGGTTAGAAAACAATGGGGTCTGAAGTTGCACTCCTTCAGTGAATTCAAAGAATTTTATTGAAAACCACACACACATCAAGTACACAACATTTCAGGTGGAGTTTTCAATAAAATTCTTTGAATTCACAGAAGGAGCGCGACTTCAGAACCCATTGTTTTTTAATACTTACCTTCCTTGGAAGTGGGAAGAATTCTTGAAGCCAGCACCCACCACAGTTTGTGTGCATAAGAACTTTGTGCTAATTGTTAAAAAAGTAATCCTCAAGAGTGTTAAATTATAACAAGTACAATGCAATTTTAAAGATTAAATAATTAAATGTAATTAATTAAATTACTACAAAACAGTTAACTGTATATTTTAAAGGGGAACTAAATTCACCAGACAAATAAATATCAATCTACCTTTCTGCTTAAAAGGGAGACTGCAGTCTCCATACAAGTGCCTTCCATTAGAAAGAGCACACTTCTAAAATAAATCCAGGATCATGCTTCTAGCTGAAATCACCATTGGGTACCCCCATAATTGCTAGATTGAGCATGCCTACTTGTATTCTTCTTCTGCCCTGCGCCCAAACTTAAATTATTTTTAAAACTAGCCAAAAGCCTGAAAAGGAAAATTCTTCTCTCCCTATGGTGTGCCCAGGCAGAGGAATAGACAGAGAACAGTTGCCGGTCTGTAAATACATAGCATTATTAGATTATTTTTTTGTGGGTGGCGCTTTTTACACAACTCATAATGTGCCTTTCTTGTCTCAAAAAGACAGTGCAGACCAGGAAGCATCTTTACAAGCCTATAACTTAAATTTCAAAACAGCTAGAGGCATCAGCTACTAGGCTTGTTTAAAAGGTTAGACATAGTTCTTGGTCCTTGTGTTGAGGGCACTTGTATGGAGACCAAAGTTCCCTTTTGAAGCTATGTACAGACATTAGATCATCGAACAATGATCTAATGTGTGTATGTGCTTGTACCAAAATCTTAAAGGGTATGTCCATCAAAAAAATAATTTGGTTTCTATCTGATTTTATAATTCAACCTCTGTAACTTTATTCTTTACTCATAGCCCTAGCTTAGAGACAGTCACATATGCACAGAGATCATCAAGTGAGATATTCTGAAAATTTGTGAGTAGATGATATGAACAACAAAAACAGAGACTGACTGTTCCATGGATTTCTCTCTTTTACTAACTTGGTTTAAAAGTACAAGTATTTATGTATTTATTACTTACTGAAGTTAATGCCTATTCTCTAATGCACTGGTTAATTCACAGGGAACTGTGTTTACACAGTATACAAAAAAAATCATGGCAAGTAGCTCACAGACTGCTTTAAAGGACAAATATCAAACATACCCCCAAAACTACCCCACTCCTTTCTAAAGTACTCATAGTAAAAAACTAAAATACTTGCAGGGTTATTAAATAAAAGCTCTTATCGTTAAAAATGGTGCTTATTTTGCCCCAACCAATCAGATATTAGCTTTCAAATGTTAAATAATATCTCATTGGTTGGGGCAAACTTAGCACCATTTTAAATAAGAACTTTTATTGAATCTCCCAGTTGGTGCTCAACTCAGAGTACATTACTCCGCCTTAGGTGAAGAAGTGGAAGACAGCTCAGAATTAGCATGTATGGAGCGGGCTAATCCCTTGAGCACCCAAGGGACTGCCATATCTGATACAAGGGAGGAAGAACTTAGGATCAGGAATGATAGGTAGGTGGGGGACTCCTTCCTTTCATAAAGAAGGTAGATAGGGTAATCTGCCGCCAAGACCCTACATGCCGAACTGTGTGTAGCCCGTCTGGTGCTAGGGTTCCGCATGTGGTGTGTCGCGTTGACAGATTATTGGGTGAGGCCGGGGGTGACCCAGCGGTCTTGGTTCACATCGGTGCCAATGATAAAGTTAGAGGAGGAGATTTCCGTTGATTTCCGAGAGTTAACTTTTCGTTAAAGTTAAAAGCAAGGGTGCTACGCTAGGGAGGCAGCGGGAGCTCAGGAGAATTAATGCGTGGCTAAGTGGGGGGTGTTTTATAGGGTTTTTTTAAGGGTTTGGGTTTATAGAAAACCGGGCAGACTTTGCTGTCGGCTACAGGCTCTTTAGTAGCGATGGGTTGCACCTCACTGATGGTGTTGCAGCTGTTTTTGGGGAGAAGATGGCTAGAGGGTTGGAGGAGATTTTAAACTAGGTTGGGGGGGGGAGGGTATTAGCAGTCTCACTGGGATAGATAGCCCAGGAGGAAAGCAGGGTGTAAATAGGCCAGTGGCGGGTGGAAAGGGGGGTGGGGCTAGCAAAGGGGGCAGGGAGGCATGTGTATTAAAGTGTATAAATAAATCACAGGATCATAACCTAAAATGTATGTTTGCTAATGCGAGAAGCCTGGCTGACAAAATGGGTGAATTGGAGATAATGGCGTTGAATGAAAAGTATGATGTAATAGGTATAGCAGAAATGTGGTTGAACAGTTCTCATGACTGGGCTGTAAATTTAGAACATTAATCCTTGTTTAGGCCGGACAGAGAAAAAAAGGAAATGGGGAGGAGTATGTGTTTATGTTAAAAAAAGAATTAAAGCCAAATTTAAAAGAAGAGATAACTGGGGATGTGGTTGTTAAAGTGGAGGCAATATGGGTGGAATTAGGCAACAGGAAAGGGGGTAATGTCATTGTTGGTGTCTGTTATAAGCCATCAATTGCTAGCAAGGAGGAAGTGAGTTAGGTCCATGTGCAGTTGGCAAGGGCTGCAAGTTTGAGGAGTGTACTCATATGGGGGACTTTAATTACCCTGATATTGATTAGTGGAGTGGAACTGCCAACACAGAAAAGGGTGATGAGTTCCTGAATTTGCTGCAGGATAATATTCTCTCACGGGTAGTTGAAGTTACTACTAGAAAAGGAGCTCTGTTGGATTTGGCAATTTCTAACATCGTGGAGCGCATTACAGATAAAAAGGTAACTGGAGGCTTAGGGAATAGTGATCATGAAATAGTGTCATTTGGTGTATGTTATCAAACGGAAAACTGCGCTGGGTTAACAAAGACTTTTAATTTCAAGAAAGCAAAATTTTCCCAGGTGAAAAGTAGCTCTTCAGAATGTCAACTGGGATAAGGTATGATCAGGTAAAGGTACCGAAGAGAAGTGGACAGTGTTTAAGGGTATTTTAAGCCATTTCACATCTAAATTTATACCTTTGGGAAAGAAATGTAATAAAAAATCAATCCGTGCCCCTGTGGCTGAATTCTGATGTAAAGAGGGAAATGGAAAGGAAGAAAAAGGCATTTAAAACCTTTAAGTCAGAGGGAACAAAAAGGGCCTTTAGGGATTATAAAAACTGTAACAAAAAAGCAATCAAACTAGCTAAAATTAATAATGAAGTTAGGATAGCTAAACAAAGCATCACTAATCCGAATTTTTTTTTAAGTATATTAATAGTAAGAAGATGAGGACTGAAAATGTTGCACCATTAATTAATGGGGATAAGTTAGTTATGGAGGATGGTGATAAAGCAAATGTCTTAAAGGGCAACTATAGTGAAAAAAAAACTTTGTCTGTACAAATGTATAGATCACTTAGTATAAGTGCCTTATTTCATGTTTCTGTGTGTGCTTCGTTTCTTCACACTGGCAGAAGTTTGTACCAAGCTGTGTAGTCCCCCTCCCCTCTGTCTACTCCCCCTCAAGCAGTGACGGGCTGTATACAGAGTCCGAGCATTGTCAGTTGAAAGGACTTTAAATGAAGTGCTGACATCCTGTTGACCCCTCCCTTCCAGAGCTAGACTGCAAGCAATCAAGTAGCAATATGCTGAAGGGAGGGGAGAGGGGAGAGAGGACACGTGGTGCTGAGATTCTTTACAAGTAAGTTACTGAACTCTGCCTGTTCTCTACTTTGCTAATTGTTATTTACTTTTTACCTAAAGTTCATATCCTCTCCCGCTTAGCTGAGATCATAATCACTGAAGAGAGAGTCAGTGTAACAGCAGCTTGTAGTGAGAAGTTAAAACACAGTGACACTGCTTGTTTCCTGTTACATTTCAGTTGTTTAGTCTATATATTTCATAGATTGCACTGTGTTTCTTGTTTGGTATATAGTCTGTATTACTGTATATATAACTGTATTAATGTTCCATTTGAGTCGGTTTTGTATGTATATAAGATTTTGTTTGGGGGGGAGGGGCTGTTTTATAGTGTGTTATGCTCATATTGCTGGGTTAATGGTTTATGATTGTGTTTAGCACTACAGCATTTGACTATGTTGCACATGGTTACATTATGTAGTGTGGTGAGAGAGGGTGGAGGAGTACTGCAGGGGAGCTTTGGATTGTGTGGGTGTGTGCCTTTGAGTGACAGATGAGGTGTAGCAGCTCCTACAAATCACAGCATATTCAAAGGCTTATATCTCGGGGACTATGTAGAATTTAAAGAAACTAAAGGTACCCTGGTGGATGGGATGACTTATAGGATACATTAGAAGAAATTAAAAAAAAACAATTTTCTCACTATAATTGCCCTTTAAATATTTTTTTCCTCTATATACACTATAGAAGATCCAAGTACAGATATAGTAGATTATAGTAACAATAATGGTATAAAAGATGCAAGCGCACTTTGGTTAACTGAGGTTATGGTATAAAAACAACTAAATAAGGTTAATATTAATCTCCTGGACCGGATAAAATACATCCTCGGGTCCATAAGTTCAGTTTTATCTAGGCCATTGTTTCTTATTTTTGCAGATTCCCTCATGTCTGGATGTGTGCCTCTGGATTGAAAAAAAGTTGATGTTATTCCAATATTCAAAAAGGGTAGTCGTTCACAGCCGGGTAATTACAGGCCTGTAAGTTTAACATCAGTAGTGGGGAAGATCCTGGAAAGTTTAATAAGGGAACATATTCTAGAGTATGTTTCAGGGACTGACATTATAAAGTAGTAACCAGCATGGATTTAGGAGGAATAGATCTTGTCAAACTAACTTGCTTGGCTTTTATGAGGAAGCAAGTAAAAATTTAGACTCTGACATAGCAGTAGATGTGGTATACTTGGATACAGGCTTTTGATACAGTCCCCCATAGGCGACTAATGTATAAGCTAAGGTCTGCTGAGGCACATTTGTACATGGATAGAAAATTGGTTAATGAATATTAGCGACGTCTGTCGATAAAAACCAGAGGCCTGCACTACACGGATAATGGCTCAATAAAGCCGAAACTGGTCTGTAGTTGGCGCTCTGGTTTTTGCATTTAGCTTGTGGAATGCTGTAAAAGTCTTTTTAAAGACATAGTGTTCCTAAGAGCTTCCATGTGTAAACATGGTACATTCCCAGAAGTCTTTGTTCCTTATTTGCATATAGCTGAAAAGGGAGTATTAAAGCCTGAATTCTCTCCCTACCTTATTTAATGTATTAATGAATAGGATGCAGAGAGTAGTTGTTAATGGGGCTTCATCAATATGGACTAAAGTGCTAAGTGGGGTGCCACAGGGTTCTGTGTTAGGGCTGCTTCTATTTAACCTGTTTATTAATGATTTAAAAGTGGGTATTGTCAGCAAGGTTTCTGTGTTTGCCGATGACACAAAACTTTGTTGACCATTAAAAACTTCAGAGGATGTGCAATCGTTGCAGGGGAGTCTACTGTATATAGATTGTCACATTGGGCTGCTAAGTGGCAGATGAGATTCAGTGTTGAATAATGTAAGGTGATGCATTTTGGACTTAAAAATCCTTGTGCTACTTATACTATAAAGGGTTCTGTGTTAAGTGAATCCCTGTTGGAAAGGGATCTGGGAGTTTTGGTGGATAACAAACTTAAAGGAAGCAAGCAGTGCTAGGCAGCAACAGCTAGAGCTGGCATGGTATTGTCTTGTATAAAGAGAGGAATGGATTCAAGGGAGGACAATGTTATTCTCCCTCTTTACAAAGCATTAGTAAGGCCTCATTTGGAATATGCAGTGCAATTTTGGAATCCTGTGTACAAAAAGGACATCTTTGAAATGAAAGGGTTTAGAGAAGGGCAACTAAATTAATAAGGGGAGCTTAAATATAAGGCGGGAGCTTAAATATACGATATGATTACTGTGTATAAACACATTAACGGGCCATGCACTAAACTATCTGGGTCATTGTTCACCAATAGAGCATGTCAGAGGCTTTAAGGCTTGAAGAAATAAGTTTTAGGCTTTAAGTTCAGAAAGGGTTTTTCACTGTAAGAACGGTAAAGCTATGGAACTGTCTTCCAGTGGACGTTGTGATGGCAGATTTATTGGTCATTAAAAAAGGGGGCTGGATGAGATTCTGCAAACAAGGAATGTTGCAAGTTACTGGTATTGATACATAAAGTAAAGTAAAGTAAAGTTGATCCAGGGAAATTTCCGATTGCCACTTGGAGTCAGGAAGGAATTTTTTCCCCCCTTATAAACTTGGTGTTTTGGTTTTTTTGCCTTCCTCTAGATCAACAGGCAGGAAATGAGGATATCACTAGATGGGTTAGACTGGATGGACGTATGTCTTTATTCAACCCAAAAATACTATACTATTAGATCACCTAAAATAACTACAAAAAGCAGAGCTCCCCGCCCTCTGTCCAGGCCTATTGGATGATGTACTTCTTGCAGAGAATGCTCTCGTTTCCCAGGACTTTGTTTGGGTGAAGGGGTGGGGTGTACCAGAGAGATAAATAATGGATCTTTAAAAAAAAATAAAGCTACATATTAAAATAATAAACTAGGATGATAATGCATCACTTTGCTGATGAGAATTTGACCAAACAACACATTAAAGGGCATGTCCACCCCCAAAACTAACTTTCTATATTTATTTGGCCCAAATAAGTGCGTCAAAACAAACTTTACAGCATGTAAATCGGTCCAGTGGTTCAAAAGTTACAGACCTTTGTAGCTGGCTTAATCCTGCAGAATGGACCAATACAGCGATGAACAGAGACAGGTTACGTTACCTTGCCTCTGTTCTTTTCATGTTCTTGCACATGTCTGTTAACATCAAGCAGTGAGCACAGAGGAAGTTGGATCAGTAATGATCTGACCCCTGGATCCCGCCCTCTTTTCCTAAGCAACCAATCGCAGCTGTAAAGTTTTGTGTACGGAAGAAATCCAGGATTAACATGTTGCAGCCAGCCAGCTTATAGACTTACAGACAGACAGACAGGCAGGCAGGCACACATGCACGCACACACACCTCCATGAATGCTGGGTTCTGATTGGCTTCCGTGTCCGGCAAGGAAGAATCTTTTTTTTTTTGTCTAAGCTGCAGCGCGGAGTCAGCTATCGTCGCGGGAGAGAGGAAGTGGAGCGGAAGTGCAGCCTGATATATATCTCATTAAAGCATAAGCATTAATTATAAGCAAATGATTTTTAGAAAAATGAACATGGCATTTGAGGTTGGTGCTATTATATAAAGAACATATAAAAAGTTTATTTTTTGGGTGGACATACCCTTTAATGAAAATAAAAAATTATAGACTGAGATAATGGAACAGTATAAGAACAATTTATAGAAAAAGAAAAGACCTGGAGATACTGAATTGCATCAAGCTAATTTACATTCGGAAGGCAGACATTTACACATATTTGTCTGTATCTAAAATGTACTATAAAGTTTCAAAATTTCAACTCTTTTGTTCAGAGTATAAACACAAACCCTCATTTTTAAGGTACAGAGCAGCAGCAGAACAAATCTGAACTTTATAAATAAATAAGAGTCATACCAGCCAAGAAAGAAAAACTACAGGATCAACATCTTCCTATTTTAAATACATGAATTTTTCAATATGCAGCAATTTGAGATGAAGTTGGTCAATTATTTATTATATGCTAAAAATTAATGTTAGTGACAGGGCAACAAGTCTGCAGAGTAAAACTAGAAGACTTAACATCTAGTGTTTAAGCCACTCAAACTTCACATAAAAGAGCATAACATCGTACAACTGGTTATGCTGATATTACATAAATGGAACTGATTAAATACTAATATTTTCTTTATGAAACAAATCTATTGAATCATTCTAGGAATAAATTACTCAGCAATTATCTCGAGACATTTTTTAATGCCCCAGAACAGTGAAGGTGCCTGTATTTCTATTTCAGCCTATATTCAGTAATAAAACAAGTTTAAAAAATATTCAACAAAAGGACTGGACAAATCCTGGGAGCCAACAAGCCAATTCGCCTTGAAACTTACTTCTGGCAATTTATTTTATATTTATATTGATGTCTATAGAACATCATAATACTTTGAAAGACAAAATGTCAGACTAGCTCCTGGAATTGTCTGGCTGGCTACTAACATTAAAGACGGTTCAGTTCTAAACAACTAATTATTTTAACAATCCAGAATTAAAGATAGACAACGTTTCATTGCAAAGTTTATTTTGCCTCCAATTAGATCTATTTTTTTCATATAGAACAAGGTTAACCTGCAGTTGCCAAGTAATTTGTATACATAATCAATTTTTTTAAAGCAACTCTTCAGTTGTATTTAATATGTGCTTTTCTCAACCCACACATCATATTAGCAGACAAGATAAAAAGATTTTGTATACATATGACTTTAACAGCTACAAAGTGCTTTACTTTACACAATTTGCAGATACTTTAGGAAAAATATTATCCATATTTTTCACTTGAATCAATAGCGTATATGTCATAAAAACAGGTGCACTGGGCTTCTGAATTACCATTCTTTCAATAAAATAGCTTTACAAATACAGTATAACATCTATTACAGTACCATTTAAAGCTTCAGCAGGTTTTACGTGATACACAGAAGTTACTCTTCTGTGTGCTGTTATCTTAATAGATTTTGACTGCTTTTTAGACCTCAGGGGCTCAATTCTGCAGCTTTTTATACACAAGTAAAACTGCTGTTTGTCTATTATTGTTAATGGGAAGAAAATCATGGAACAAAACAGAAATTGCACATTATCAGCCTTGCAATTTACATTCTTTTTTGTATGGGTGATCTTGTTCATAGTTTCCAATATTTTTACATGCCTTCTCTCCTCACAAAATAGCTGTTTTTTAAACGGTAAAAGGGAGGTGGGACTAATATTATTCTGAACACTCTCCCAAACCCTGTGCCATGCTTTGTAAATGGCCAGATCAATAAATAACATTTATTAAAAAAACATGATTCATAACGGAATGTATTTTAAGAGTGACAGGTTGTTTTCTAAACTGATACTACTTGTACATTTTACTTAAAAAAAAAATATAAAAACTATAAATCGATAGAACCAATAATGTAGTTATTAAATCATATAGTTACACAGACATTTTTGATTCATTAGAATAAGTTGTTTTGTTATTTTAGGTAAAACATGTTGCTTTCCAAAAAAGACTGCTGTGCAAATATTAGAAGTCCTTGCTACAACACAATGGACCATTCTGCTGATTAAATACATAACCTGCTTACAAGACATAATCGACCATAGATAAAGCCAGTATATGCACTATGGACTCTATCAAACTAAATCTGCTGAATAGAAGGACTACAGTACTTTATTGCCCAAAAGTAAACTACATCAACTACTGGATAAATTGTTTAAAGACACCTGTTTAAGGTGTAGACCTACTACATAACATCTAGTATAACATCTCAGATCCAGCAGTGAGACCCTTTAAAATGCTCTATATACAAGCTTACTTTGTAAATTGTATTCTTCACACTTGTAAGTAAAGTTAACTGTTATATGCAGTTTTTCTGTAGCTGGAATTTTGACATTTGGTATGTAAACTGCATGGTGCTGCCTCATAGGGATTACTGAGCATGCTAGCCATGACCGATAGTCATAGTCTGGAAGGAGGGAATAATGAGCCTAAGCAAAACAAGTACTGGACTAAAGCCATGCAGCAACACACAGCTCTGAGTAAGTGCTGCTTACATGTATTCATTTATAGACTTAGGTTGAGGCAAAATATTTTTTTTCAGTGTACATACTCTAAGTCAATAGACAACTTGGTAAACCTAGTTCGGGCAGTTGAAAGGAATGCACATGAACACCTGTGTATACAAAAAAATCTAGCATCTGTAACAGAAATTATACCACTTGTGTGTCCATATCTTTTTTTGTCTTAAATATTTCATCCACCTTCCAATGGAGTGGGACATACAAAAACTGTCCAACCTGTTTCTAATGCGTTTACTGTAAAAGCAATAAATCTTTCAGATTACAGTTTGAAGAAACTATTTTCAAGAAGCTCATCTTTACATAGGCCATAGCCTGTCCAGAAGTAAGAGGCGGGCCTAACGGGACAAGCGAGTGTAAGTATTCCTGGTCAATCACTGTCTTCCTTTCCCAGAGCTGCAGAGGAGAAATCACAGCCACTGTGAGGGATTGGGCTGTGTAAGTATTGAAATAATTTGTTTTGGTAAAGGTAAGTATAGGAACATTTGTGCCTTGGGGGGAGCTTAACATGGTGCTTAAAGTTTGTGGTGAGGGTGGACATGCCCTTTAAGCTTGCACAAATGTAAGCTTAAAGGGCATGTATTCCATTTGGACAAATGGACTTAGTTCTTGTTCTGTTACGTTTTGTTACTAGGAAACGTTTCGCTAGTTTTCCGACTGGCTTTCTCAATTCAGAATGATTTGTACAAGAATCTTTTAGCATACGGTAGAAAAAGGTTAATGGACAGTTTCAGACATAGAAGACTTGCACGGATATCTTCCATATGCTTTTTTCACTAGTTGTGAAAATAAAGCATATGGAAGATATTTCTGCAAGTCCTCAATGTCGGGAACTGCCCATTAACCTTTTTCTACCTTATGCATGTGTGTGGGACAGAACACAGCAGGATCCAGCAACAATAGAAGCAAAGGGCCTCCAATCCTTCAGCAAAAATCTCTTGGCAATTATGTAGCCTGGAAAGTACCAATTAGCATATAACAGCCAGGTGTTAGGGACCTTCTTATGCAAGGTGTGATTGCATTGAAGCGGTTATCGAAACTGCACAGGGTAAGGTGTTAAAACCGCATTGTACATGGCAGACAGTTGGTGTCGAACCCCTGCTGTTCTACCCCACCCCCCCACCCCCCACCGTTGGAGCAAGACAGGAGAAAGAACATGGTCATCCCATATGTAGCAGGGGTCTCAGAGAAATTAAGAAGAATTTTCAAAAAACACCCTATACCTGTCTGCTTTAAACCAAACAACACACAGAGGCAGCAAATGGCACATCAGAAAGACCCAATACCGAAACATAAGAAGGGCGACATCATATACGCAGTGCACGAAGAGTGATGTGATTTGTATGTGGGGGGACCAAACAGCAGCTGCCACAAAGTACGGCCCTGCACAGAAGAGCAAATTCCTCGGGTCCGGCCATGTACCTGCACCTTAAGGAAAAAGGACATACCTTTGAACATTGTAATGTCAACATCTTGGCAAAACAACAGGACTGGTTCAAGAGAGGTGTCAAGCAGGCAATTTATATAAAAATAAAGAAACCTAGCCTGAATATAGGTGTGTGTCTGCCATGTACAATGTTGTTTTGACACCTTACCCTGGGTAGTTTTGATAACACCTTAGCCTGACTAAGATCACTAATGCAATCACACCTTAAATCAGAAGGTCCCTAACACCTGGCTATTACCATATATACCGTATATACTCGAGTATAAGCCAACTCGAGTATAAGCCGAGGTACCCATTTTTGCCTCCAAAATCAGAAAAACATGATTGACTCGAGTATAAGCCGAGGGTAGAAATTATGACCATTACTGCCTTCTGATTCTATATTGTTTTAGGACATTAGTTGCCCTTTAAATGTACAGTAATCCCATACAGTAACCCTAATACCTTTCCACTGTAGATGTTTGGAAACTACAACTCCCAGTATGCTTTCGTTGCTGGGAGTTGTAGTTTCCAAACACCTATAGTAGAGAGGTATTGGGTGTTACTGTATGGCATACTGTCCCCCACCCTAGAGCCCCCCCCCCAGTCTTCATCTCTCCGCCGGCTGCCGCTCGCTCTGTGCAGTACTGCTTCGCGGCTGCGCGATGACGTCATCCCGCCAGCGTGCGCATCATCGCGCACCCGTGAAGAACTACTGGGAACTGACGGCTTTCCTTCCTGACTCGTGGCTGCATCTGGAATTAAGGTAAGTTTTCTCTTGACTCGAGTATAAACCGAGGCAAGGTTTTTAGGTCGATTTTTAAACCTAAAAACCTCGGCTTATACTCGAGTATATATGGTAATCTAATATAAGCCAAGGCTTTTCAGTTTTAAAATTAGCCTGAAAAGCAAACCTTGTCTTATACTCCGGTCAAAGCTAAATTACAGGAACTTACCACTCGGGGGGGTTGACAACACTCGCACCGTCACACATGACGTGGATAATGACATTGTTTGTATGCATTGCGTCTTATCTTCCTTCATGCGCCTTCCCTCCTACCCTAACAGTTCAGGGAACTGATAGTGCCTGCAAGCATGAAGCTTGCATCTGAACCTGGATTGCAGACTGCAGATATTTTTGTATATTTTGTGATTTATGCTTTCAGGGGAAATAGGGTGTGTGTTTATATGCCCCCTATTTCTTTAGCTATCCAATCTAAAACTTCTTCTATTTCAGCTGTCAATCAAGTTCCTTGCTTTCAAAAACTATTCTTCTGACAGTTTGAATGCTGTGTGCAGGCTTGACAGTTTGTTTGTGGGAAAAAAAGTCAGGTCAGATGGAAGTGGGAGTAACATAGTAATTAAGGTTGAATAAAGACATACGTCCATCAAGTCCAACCTATTCACCCTCTTTTTTTTTTTTTTTAACCCTACTTAAAAGTTGATCCAGAGGAAGACAAAAAAAAAACCCAGCTAAAAAGGGGAGGGGGGGGGGATTAACACAAGAGTTATTTATGGTGTAGGTGGCACAGGGATTATTAACTCCTAAATGAATCACCTTACATTTATCAACATTGAATCTATCTGCCATTCTGCTGCCCATTTTGATAATCTATCTAGGTCTGCTTGCAGCACTTGCACACATTTGAATTTTCCAAAGCTCTGCTAGTTTAGTGTCATCAGCAAACACTGAGACCTTGCTCTCAATGCCCCCTTCTAAGTCATTTATAAACAGATTTAACAGAAGCGGTCCCAGTACAGAACCTGAGGCACTCTGCTTAGAACTTTAGCCCACATAGATGTTGCTCATTAACCACCACTCTCTGTTTGCAATCCAATAACCAGTTCTCTATCCATGAACAAATGTTTTGCCGGCAGTCCTCGTCTATAATTAGTCGCCTATGTGGCACAGTATCAAAAGCTTTGCAAAATCCAAGTATACCACATCCACTGCTGTGCTGAATCTAACTTCTTACTAGCTTCTTCATAAAAACCAATTAAATTGTTCTGGCATGATCTATTTCTCATAAATCCATGCTGACTACTACTAATAAGATGAGGTCTGGAGACAAAGTCAAGGATAGATCCCGCAACAAAGTTTCATCACCTTCCTACACCATGATGTTAGGCTTAGAGGCTATAGTTACCAGGCTGTGATTGACTACCTTTTTTGAATATTGGTATTACATTGGCTTTTTTCCAATCCAGCGGCACATCCCCAGACCAAAGCGAATCTGAAAAGATGAGAAACAGTGGTCTAGATAGAACTGAACTAAGCTCTTTTAAAATCCGAGGATGCAATCCATCTGGTCCTGGGGCTTTATTGATATTAACTTCTTATATTAACTTTATTAACGTCTAATAGTTTCCGTACCATATCCTCTGTTAGCCAATGTGAATACTCTTCATTTCTACCCTGCATATTATTACAATCCCTGCTGTAAGAACAAGGATTCTCAACAGTAAAAACTGATGTAAAAAAACAGTTTAGCAGATTAGCCTTTTTGGCATCCTCTACAACCACCTCAGCCCCATTATTTAATGGTCCCACATTCTCAGTCCTCATCTTTTTACCATTTATATACTTAAACATTTTAGGGTTGGCTTTGTTCGTCAATCTGTATTTCATTTTCTATTTTAGCTAATTGTTTTCTTGCACTCTTTATTATAGCTTTTATACTCCCTGTAAGCCTGTTCTGTTCCCTCTGTTTTCAAAATTGTAAAACCCTTTTTCTTTTTTTCCATTTCACTTTTTACCTGAGCATTAAGCCATGCAGAGTGGACCTAATTTTTTTACACTTGGTCCCTAAAGTTACAGATTTAGAAATGTAATAGTTTAATATCCCTTTAAAAGTTTTCCACATCTGCTCTGTATCTTTACCTAGAAACAATTCCCCCCAGTCTATGAGCAGGAGTGATTCCTTTAACATAAAATTAGCTTTCCTAAAGTTAAAAGTTTTTGTTAACCCAGTGCACTTTAATTTTTGCAACCTATATTAAATGACACTATATGATGGTCACTATTCCCAAAGCTTCCCATTACCTTCAATCTCCAAAATGAGCTCAGGGTTATTAGATCTCACCAGATCCAACAACGCATTCTGTCTAGTAGGAACTTCTACCATTTGTGAAAGAAAATGCTCATATAGGAAATTTAAGAACTTTATACCTTTTGAGGTGGTGGCAGTTCCCTTACTCCAATCTATGAGTGGTTAAAAGAGAGAGGGGAAATACTGCTCCTAAACAAAATGTGTCATGGATTGAAGGCATGCAGCAACACACGCAAATCACAGTAAGTGCTACTTGCATGTATTCAATTATAGATTAAGATGAGGCAGTCATTTTTTCAGTATAGTGTCCTTTTAAGCATTTTAAATTGGTGTGTGTTCTAATGTGCATTTGATCCTGACAACTGGATTACCATCCTTACTTTGGACAGTATAGTATTTTGATTTATTTTATAATCTCCTTATGATGTTTTTCCATATGTTTTCACATCGTACTTGTATAATTTTTTTATAGATACCACTAAGGGTTAAATTTGCAATTGTGGGATGGGCATAGAGGTACATCACTTCCCGGTTACCTATAATTATTTTTCACTTTTGAACATGTGGTGTGCTTGAGAAAGGACTTGCGGTCCAAAACATGAAGCACACGTTTCCAGATTAAACCTTTACTGTTCATTAAACCTTTAGCCCTGTGTCATCATATGATACACCCATGACTCATCATTATTTTACTATATCCAGCACAATAGAAACAGGTGGTATGATGCATATTTGAATTGGACTACCTGGATACCCAGACTTGTATATAACACAGGATCAAGGTCCTGGGCAACCCTAAAAATACAGAAAAAGATAAAGGTAAGTCACCACCAATGGGGCGAAATACATCCAGTGCACCTGTGTGATTGACCAAGATAAAAATATTGTCCAAGATACCTTGCAGATGTTTTTCAATGTTTTTAAAAACATAAGTCACATTGTATAAGCTTTCCTACATATATATCCCCATTTAATATAATAAAGCTATTTTTTACTTTATATAAGAGTACCTGGTTGCTTTTCTTCTATAGTATGTTTAGATTATATATTCTCCCACCGAGAACCTCACTGTATACATTAGGAACACTACCAAAACATAGATAACACTAGTGCCCCTTAGTCAGTGTATGTGTCTCGTTTTTACGTCATTCTTAAGGACCTCTCCTCCTCCAACATTGTCATTGGCCCCAATATGAACCAAGACCAGTGGGTCCCCCCTAGCCCTACCCAATAATCGGTCAACATAATCTACCACATGACAAACCCTAGCACCAAGTAGGCAACACACTGTTCGAGGCAGGCCCTGCACAAAATGGAACATCTCCATGTTTACAGAAAAAGCGTGAAACCTGCAAGTACAACCACACCTGTGACAGGATACCGATATCAGGTTCCCAACACTGGTTTGAAATAAAAGGAACTTTCTCCTGCAAATTATCAAATGTAGTATACCTGATTTTAGGTTCTAGGTGCCCCTCAGGACTATATGTAGTAGAAGAAACTGGACATACCCTGAGGCAAAGGATTAACTCTCACAGATTCACAAACAACAATAAACAAGCAGGGTTATTCAAAAAAAGTTCTTATCGTTAAAATTGGTGCTAATTTTGCCCTAACCAATCAGATATTAGCTTTCAAATGTTAAATAGGATCTGATTGATTGGGGCAAAAATAGCACCATTTTAAAACTATAGGAACTTTTATTGAATCTCCCTGAAGATTTTTGCAGCCCATTTCTGCAGCCAAGGACACTGAAAGTCACAGTACTCTGGAAAATTTTAGAACCCAAAAGGAGAGGCTAGAATTGTTGAGTCCAGAGTTCTGGACTCAACAATTCTAGCCTCTCCTTTTGGGATCTAAACTGTATGTGTCACTAAGTTTCTAATCTAAATGTCATGTAGAATTAATCAGACCAAATTCCTCAAAACCACCCAAACCCACAAATATCTCATTTATACCAGACCCTCCATTGACACTTAAGCTGAAGTGTTTCAGAGCGTTTAACCAATGCAAACGCAGAAAAAGGTGGTGCACCATATTAGTCAGTCAAAATGTTTATAGGTAACCCTTTGAAATAAAAAAAATTAACAAAAGTGGTGAAACCTTTATTGTCTAAGATTATCATGGCAAGCTTTCAGAACATTCTAGTTCCTTTTTCAAGCCGATTATAATGAAGCTGTGGTGCTCTCTGATAGATATATATATATATATATATATATATATACACACACACACACACACACAAACACACAACATTCAGCTCATAGATCAAATAACCAGGAAAAAGGAATATCTGTGTGGAAGGTGTTAAATTCAAATAAAAGGGGCCTGCAAGGGATAAACAGATAAGGTACAAGATAATGTGGATCAAAGTGGCTGATATAAATTGTGGTAAATTACGGAAGTGTGAAGTAGAAGGAATTCTATGTACCGTATATACTCGAGTATCAGCCAAGGTTTTGTTTTTTTTTTAAATGGGTCTTAAAAACCCACCTCGACTTATACTCGAGTCAATACATTTTAAAGATTTTTGGAGGCTGCAAATAATAATATAAGTAGTGCTCCTACCGGCCGTTGAAGTCCCATCCAAATATGCCGCCGCAATAAAGGACTGGAGGCAGAGATCACTGGAGCAGAGGCAGAGAAGACCGGAGCAGTAGGAGATTAGGCGCGTGGATGTAGGCGCGGGTACGTAATCACGTCCTGAATTGCCGGTACCTGTTCTGCACGATGGAGCCTACAGGGAGCGCAGAAACTCCTGCTAAAGGTAGGTAGGAACTTAGTTATTTTGGAGGAACTTCGTTATTTTGGTTATTTGCTGTACCAGTACATTTTCCTTGGCCATACAATTATAAATATCACTTGACCCTTGCCACTCCAGGTGTATAGAAACTACAACTCCCAGCAATCAAAGCATGCTGGGAGTTGTAGTTTCCAAACATCTGGAGTGGCAAGGATTTGGGATTACTGGATTTTCAAAGTAGTGGGAAGGAGCATGCTTGTTTCTTGTAGGGCTAAAATGATTGATTTATTGTTGATTGTTGAACCTTGCCACTCCAGATGTTTAGAAACAACAACTCCCACCAAATAAAGCATGCTGGGAGTTGTGGTTTCTAAACATCTGGAGTGCCAAGGAATTGGGTATTATGGTACTGGATTTGGCTAGCCTCAAACCCATACAGAATCATAAGGCAGAACACCTGTATATAAAAGCAGTACCGGTAATCAGTGCCTCGCTTCTAATTTTAATGTGGTTGCTGAATTCTGTTTATTTAATCTGAAATTGTTGATCGTGGAAGAAAGCGAAAACGCAGATCATACGACGCTGGATTTAAACTGAAGGTTGTGTCTAGGGCAGAGGAAAGCAATAATTCCATTGCAGGCCGGAAATTTGGCATTGATGAAAAACAGGTGCGAGACTGGCGAAAAATGAAGAATGATTTGGAGAAAATGCCGAAGTCAAAAAGGCTCGTCGTGTGTTAACAACCTCACATGGGGCTCTAGAGACTGACTTGCATAAATGGGTTGTGGAATGTCGTCTAAATGGATATTGTATAACACGCATGGGAATCCGATTACGTGCCCTTCAAATGGCTAAAGATGAGCAATATAAAACAGAGGGTATTGAGAACTTCGTTGCATCAGCTGGATGGTGTACCCGATTCATGAATCGGTTTGGACTTTGCTTGTAACAGAGAACGAAGATATCCCAAAAGCTGCCACAGAATCTTGAGGAAAAGGTCATGTTATTCCATTAATTCATTATAAAACAAAGAAAGCTTTATAATTATGACCTTGGAAGTATCGGTAATATGGATGAGACAGCAATGACTTTTGATCTTCCAAGCAACAGAACAGTGGCATCCTTGGGAGAAAAAACTATTTTCCTTAGAAAAACAGGGAATGAAAAAAATAATTTCACAGTGGTTCTGGCATGTTTGGCCAATGGAGTCAAGCTGCGGCCTATTATATTTAAAAGGAAGACTTTGCCTAAAAATGCCAAATTCCCCCCACGAATTACTGTCCGTCCACATGTCAAAGGCTGGATGGATGAACAAGGAACAAAAAAATGGCTAGAGGAGATTTGGAATGGACAACCAGGAGTAGCTTTAAAAAAAAAAACCTTCATTGCTAGTTTGGGATATGTTTAGAGCCCATATATGCGAAGATGTCAAAAAAATGGCTAAGTTTTTTCAAACCACTTTGGCTGTTATTCCAGACCGTGTGCGAAAAATGTGGCACAAATGGATGTCGTCAGGTCAAGCCAAATTAACAAATGTTGAAATCTTATGAAGCCTGACATAGAATTAGTAGCAAAGTGGGTACGAGATGCATGGGAGGACATTCCAGAAGACATCATCAAACTTCCTTTTAGAAATGCGGTAGAAGTAATGCCATGGATGGTACAGAAGACGATGTTTTGTTTCAGCACAGCAGCAGTGATGAAGATGATGTAAATATTGATGATGGTGATGATAATGTCTATGCAGATGACATTACACCAGCTGAATCTGAGGCACTATTTGCACAAACTGATGATGAGGAATCCGATTTTGAAGGATTTTAAATATGTTTCATATTGCTGTTTAAGCCATTGAACTTTGATTCAGTAAAAAGGTTTCCCAGTTAAAATATTTGCCATGCTTTTTTTTGCTAAGCCCGTCACCCAATTACCGTGCTAGTTTACCGTAGTTACAGTATGTATATGTAGATCTTCCTACATGGTTATATGGGTATCAGTACCGTATGTTTGTGGTACCTGATGTTACTTGATGCATATACTGGTAGTGATTACAAAACAGGTTGTTTTTATTTGAAAATAAATACTTTTAAAGAAAACCATGGACCTCCTCTTTATTCATTTTCATTTTCTAATCACTTTAGCCAATTACAGGTTTGCAGTAGAAGTGATGAATTCTACCCTCGACTTATACTCGAGTCAATGAGTTTTTAATAATTTTTCATGTAGAAATAGGTACCTCGACTTATACTCGGGTCGACTTATACTCTAGTATATACGGTAATTAAGTATTCCAGTGTCTCTACAGATGTTTGTATTTCTGGCTTGGTGCAGGCAGTTTTTAATCTATATAGTTTGCCATAAATCCAAGGCCCAGGTTCAGCCCCT
Source organism: Hymenochirus boettgeri (assembly GCA_019447015.1). Lineage (NCBI taxonomy): Eukaryota > Metazoa > Chordata > Amphibia > Anura > Pipidae > Hymenochirus > Hymenochirus boettgeri. The sequence goes on along the minus strand of CM033473.1, from coordinate 149,271,846 downwards.
TCTCCAATTTGTCCAGGGTTGTACCATGGTACCCACACTTAAATATTTTAAAAAGCATGGACAAGCGCACAAGCCCTGTATAATAATTTAATCCTTGAAAAAGCACACAGGAAAACTTTTCTGCAAAAACAAAATATTTTGAGCTAAGCAACAAGTCTGCCAAGCAAGCTAAGGACACAACCTGAAATATTGTTACTAATACCAACAAAATCCTAAATACATTTACAAACTTCTACCAGCAATTATACTTTCCTCAGACCACACACAACTCCAACAGTATCTGGAAGCAATTCCTCTTCCCGTCCTCACAACATGACAGACAAATGATGGATAGAGATATCACATTAGAATTACTAAATGACACGCTGAGCTGCATGGCCGCAAACAAATGCATCAGTGCTAAACACTGAGCCAGTGTGCTGCCATTATATAGAACAATATCCCTACTCAATGTCGGCTACAAACTTCTAGCAAAGATTTTGGCCACAAGACTCCAAAAAGTTATCACGTCTATCATACACTCAGACCAAACCGGTTTTATCCCTGGCAAATCCATGTCAATTAACATCAGGAAAACTTAAACACATCTCTTACTGGATAATAGCAATGTGGGCACATGTTGCATGGTGGCACTAGATACCTAAAAAGCATTTGACACTGTTGAGTGGTCATATCTTCTGGAGTGTTTAAAACTGTTCGGATTTGGTCCGAATTTTATCAAATGGGTTGGAATTGTATAAGAATGCCCCAAAGCAATCATACAGGTGAACGGGTCATACTCCCCCTCGTTCTCATTAGCCAGAGGAAACAGACAGGGTTGTCCCCTTTCCCCACATAATTTGGCCCTTACTCAGGTCTATTGGAGCAAATCATATACACTACCTATAGACATATATAAACATAAATTTTCCCCCACTTGCACGTAACATTGTTCCTATAATCTCAGAATTTAAATATTTGGGAGTAATTATCGTAAGAGATCGTATTTACAGATAGAAATGTACTTCCCATATCAGATCTTGTGAGAGACAGGACTACTAAATGCAAATCATTTCCACTTAACTTGATAGGGAAAATCAACTTAATTAAAATCATTATACTTCCAAAATTACTGTATATACTCCAGCATAGCATGGCTTATATTCCAGTATCCTTAAATTAAACAGTCTCCTTACCTCCTTTCTCTGGGCTTCAGGTAGGGTGAGGGTCAAGTTAAGAACACTACAAAAATCCAAATATCTGTCTGGCCTTAGATTACCTACCTGCCCTTCCCCAAGCATTCCTCAAATCCCCTTTTAATAAATGTCCAAATAAAGACACGGTATTGCACATTCAGCAACATAGAGTATGGTAAGATGTATATAAAATACTTTATAAAAGATCCTGTTCAGGAATCACCCCTCTGAAACAACACCAAATACTAGCAGACTTCTCCGCCGACTACTGGATAAGGCTGGGGGTCAACTACTTCTCTCAAATTCTGGATAACAATAATATAGTCTCCTTCAAGAAATTGCAGACAAGAGTTCACTAATGACCTGTAAAGCAACACACTGCTCTAACTCATTAGGGGAGAAATGGTCTAAATATATTCCAACACAAGTTGGCGACAATCTAGCAGACCAGACTCAGCTGAATCCCATATTAAACAATAAGCTAATACAGTTTTACATTATGCACCAGGTATATATGACCCCAATCAACTGTCCCACATCACTCCCAGATACAAAAATGAATGTCTCAAATGCCATGTCGAACTGGCTGACTTCTGGCATCTGATATGGGCCTGCCCTATGGTGTATCAGTTCTGGTACAAGATAGTGAAAATACTGTCCCAAGTCATGCAGATCCAAGTTCCCATGAGCCCAGGGCTGTGTATTTTGGAACTTCAGGGGAATATAAACTGGTCAGAACCACAACTCAAGAGAAACACTAATGCTAACCAGGAAACTAATAATACCCCCCCTGGATGGCCCCTCACTCTCCTGGGATTAGACAATGAAAAAACCTTGTAACAAGTACCCTATCCTATAACTGAAAAATCTACAAAAATAGAGGGAAACTTGACAAGTTCACTTCACTTTGGAGACCTTGGTATGACTATGGCAGATCACGATCGCACTTTCATGCAGAATCACCGCCATAATTAAAGTAGGTTCACATATTTCTTTTTTTTTTTTTTGCAGGAGCCGCAATAGCATTACTATTAATATCTGAGCAGATATCTGGCTTAAATGACAACTATTCAACACTATATAAGGGTGTGGAAACAAGAAGGTCCTCTTAGCCGGTCCAACCTGCTTCCCCATGCCACTGTTGCCATCTTATCTCTCTCTCTAAAGCTTATTTTGTTTCTTCCTCCTGGCCTGTGTGTGTTACACAAAGGTATACAATTCAAAAATGTTCAAGTCCATGACTGGCAACCATACAACAAAACAATGCCATAGCTACTTAGCATTTAAATATGAGAGGGGTGGTTTACCTACCTCATTTTGCAGCTCATCGTTGCTTTTAGTAGATGCAAGCATCTCAAATATAGTACTGCACAAGTCATCAACTGTGGGAGCACAGGAACTGTTCTGCAAGTTATGCTGAAAATACTTCGTCACTTCTTCATGCAAAAACAAACTGTCATCCTCACTTTCGTAAACTCTGCTTGGCTGAATAACAGATGTGCCATCAAATGTTTCTGTGTGGTTATTTTGAAATTTTCGAAACTCCAAGGTTATGTCTCCTGTTTCAATATTATAATTTATAGGCATATCCTCTGTCTCTTCTAATTCATACATATCTAATGAAAAATTCACATTTTTACCAAAATATTCTGAGAGGTCATTAAGTTTTTCCTGCAACATTAGTTTGAGTTTCTGAAAATGTTCTTTGGTAAGCCTTGACAAGATTTTATAAATGGCATTAAATGCTTCATCAGCAGATATTGCTGGAAAAGGACCAAACATTTGTTTGATGGCCAAAGACTCGTTTTGGCCAATACTTTCTTTATTGTATAAGGTTTTGAAAAGGTACACAGCTCCACTTTCAATTGCCTCTTGTCCATGGTCAGTTCCCACTGCAGAGAAAAAAGAAATAAACTTGGCATGCGTATTTATGACCTAAACTGCTTGTAAATAAAATGTGTGCCATCTCTTCTGTAATAGCCTAAACCACTCACTCCAAATTATATGCACTACAATAAAAATGACAACCTGGGAAAATTACTACTCCAAAGTCACCCTTATGTAAATGTTTAAGTTTAAATTATTGAACCAGGGATCAGAAGATTGAAATTCACAAGCTCAACAACAATCAAATGATGTTCTGTTCTATCGTGCCTACCCAGGTGAAAAATTACCAAGCAGGATTCACAGCGCATCATGAATTTCAAAGAATTTCTTTTTAACAAAAGGTAATTTACCGATCTGTTTTGCAGCCTTTAATATTTCTTTTAAATTCTCGTTTATTGCTTCATGCTCCCTCTTGTCCACACAGCCAATGACAAATTGACTTATTTTCTTCCAAGTAAGATCAGACTCCAAAACTTGTTCACGCAACTTTGATCTTTTAGTCTGTAAAATAAATGCAGGATGGATAGTTGAAATATGTCTCTTCAACCAGCTTGAAAATTAAATATCATGGAAATGAAAAATTGTCAAATGCCGACAACATTAATAATTTTAAAACAACTATTTTTTACTTCAAAAGATAATATTTTCTAATACATGAAAACTGTATTCTGGTTTTTGAAATTGTAATCAGATATTGCAATTTGTAGTAGCACCCCCAACAAGGCCCTTTAATTGGAGATCCTTTGTATTTAATAGAAAGCACTGGATGGATGGCCTCTTCCATCACTATAAAAAGGCATGTGTCAGACAGGAAGTGAGAAAGCTGCTATATTGATGCTATACTGATCCAGGGCGCAAGTATGAGAAATGCTTAAGTTTGCTTAAAAGGAGAACTAAACGCAAATTTTTACACTCCAGAATCTGAATATATCTCCTCTAAAAACGAATAAACTGTAAAATAGCAATACAGTAAATAGCATTAAAGTAAATGTGACCATTTGAAGAACTAGATGAAATAACTATGTACGGTGACTGGCCACACCCCTGATCTCAGTCACATACTCCCTTTTCTGTCCTGTAAAAGAATTGGCTAGAGGTTACTAGTGGGTGTGACTAACTGTAACTAAGTATCTTAGGACTGAGCATGTGCAAAGAACATAATGGTCAGTGACCACACTGTGCGATACCGCAACACTGGCAAATAAGACAGCTCCATAAGGTTCTCCTGTAGTCCCCCCCCAAAGTCCCAAAAACTGCCCACCAGGAGGATAGCAGAGTCCATATAGTGGACAGTGTCCCCCCAGCCCCAACCGCTATCTTTATATCATTAGAAAGTTCCCCAAACTTTACTTACCTCCCCTCTTTCCTCCGCCGAACTGAATGACCGGCAGCCGCGTCCGTGATTGGCTGCCGCTCAGCCAATCACAGACGCGACTGCTGGTCCCGCCCCTCTGCTTGCATTTTCTTGCAAGCAGAGGCCCGGCAGCGCGGCGGAGGAAAGAGGGGAGGTAAGTAAAGTTTGGGTAATTTCTAATGATATAAATAGAGCGGTTGGGCTGAGGGGACAGGGGGATTGATATAACAAAAAATTTTTTAAGTGGACATACCCTTTAAATATTGGTTCATGGGAGTTTTTAAACACTATCCCAACTATATTTAAACCACGTGTACCTAGCCTAATATATGCCCATTACTAGGATTTAGGATTACAGGATTTATTTACTTGCTTCTTCATGTATCTCCCTTGTATGTCAGATACCCTAACCACCAAGATAAATAATAAAAAAAGTGTATTAATATAATTCAAGGTTATTTGGGGCATGGGGAATCAGCTAAAATCTATCTAGCCATGTGTCTGTGTGTACAAAAATCAAGAGATTAACCCCTTCACTTTTAAGCACACTAGCACAAACAGGTGCAGCATACACAATCTTCATTAAGTGCAAGAAAAAGCTGCATTTATTTAAAGCAATATTCCTTTCAAGCTGTGTGCTCACATACAACTTAGCAAACCCGAGCACTCAAATGATTGTTAGCCATATCAAGTTCTTTGTACCCACCCCCCCACTTGTATCTGTATGTTGTCCTACCCATTTACATTGCAAGCTCTTTGGGGCAAGGATCTCATTCCTAATGGGTCAAGGCATGCTGCACTTATATCAATTTATCCATAATTTATATATATGTATTCTTAACCTATGTATGAAATTGTATTTCATTTATCTGTATAATTATCTTTATATATCTGTATAAATTGCTTGCACTTATCCCCTTGTTTGTATACACAGGTTAAAACTTTTAATTTTGTATAGTGTAGATGACACGTCTATGCACACTGCTGATGCATTTTTTTCAGTCTTGAAAAAAGAAGGCTTCTTATGAACAAAAAATGCACCATGGTTGGGAATGCAATCAATGTTAGCATCCGATTCAGAAAATATTTATGATCTACATGTTATCGAGAATCTAAAGCTTTTTGTGTCTTGTACAAACCACTTTACCATCAAGTCTGAAGAATCTCCTCTGTAATCATCTTGCTTGGTGACATTTGAAAAAGAACGCAGGGCTCCTGTGAGACGAGGTAAAACCATTTCTTTCTTATTCAGTGATCCATAGGATAAAAAAATTAGATTCTGATGCCACTTGAAAGACCTGAGAGGAGTGCATAAAATATATTTATATATTTTGCATGTGTATATATTTTTTTTGTAACAGAAAATAGTTAGCATGAAATTTTAAATAATTAAAAAAGAACACCATCTATGGTCTTCGCCTATAACCAATTACCACATTTATATATACTTAGATGTAGGCACTCACACAAAACGATAAACTTACCCAGGTGCAGTACAGTTCCAATAGATAATTGAATATGACAAGTTGTTGCACTCAAAGGGTTTGTTTGAGAGGTTTATTTCCAAACAACAACATCAAGGCTTGATAAAGGCTCTAGGACACGAGCCGAAACGTTGCTTCTCATTGTTTGGAAATAAACCTCTCAAAAAGAGTGGAACAACTTGTCTTATTCAATTACCACATTTTATACAAATTCTCAAGGATGAGGGTGACATACAAAGACTTCACAAAATTAAACAAAGAGACCCAGGGGGCAATGAGCCTAAGTATTGGTCCCTAATTAGCATTACATGCAACTCGCATAAGTAAAAGGGAGACCTGGGTGTCACAAACCCCAGGTCTAATCCTTTTCATATGGGGACAATCATTCAGTTGATCCAGGCTATAATCACTCACCGCTTTCCCACGGTGGTCCGGGTGCTGCCAGCCCCAAACCCTTCGCTAAGGTCCATACACAGTCACCGTCCAAAGTAGAAGCATTAACCAATGCGCACACCAAAAAGCTGGAGGGAGACAGCTTTATTAATTTATTAATTCAAAAATATTGAACAACAAAAGGCATGCCCGCCTTACGCGTTTCGAGACGTATTTGGCTCTTACTCATAGGCTAGGAGTTCTGTTCCGGGAACCACACCTCTTATGCTCCACCTTGGTTAATAGGTTATAAAAATTACTGTTTTTACGCCTGAGTCTGTCTTAATCCAGCTTTTGTGTGTGCGCATTGGTTGATGCTCCTACTTTGGACAGTGACTGACATACTAAGACCATTAACACTTTTTAAACATCTGTGTCTCCATATCCAAAAATGCTATCTCGCATGTACAATCTTAAATTAAACTATTTCAATTACCTAATTTTACTAATAACTGGGAAAGAGAACTCCAAACACAATTTTTCTGATGAAGAATGGACCAAAAGTTTTACCCTACGATGATTTTTTTTTAAAAAAAATCTGGCGTTTGAGTCTGGGCAAGGTTCCTCTGTCACACCCTAAATGGTTTTCACACTAGGATGCAGGGGGATCGAGGATGGCACGGAAAAGGCATGGCTTGAGGTGATGTCAGAAAGCTTGGATTACAGTGAAGCTGCTCTGCAAATAGCATGTTGGAAAATCGTATGTATCTTCAAATTGGCTGAACGGATTTTAAATGGGGGATGGCTTGTTTTAAAGCTAGAACCATGGCCAATAACATAAAATTATAGTTTTGGGGGTGGACTTGCCCTTTAAAACACTTTCTCACTGCAGAGAGACTTGTCTAAAATATTGCTATAAGTTTATACATTTTAACATACTAAAGGATACAGAGAATATTCTGTACTCAAAATAAATCAACGTTACCTTTCCCCTCCCCCCCACACTTTCAATTTAATATGATAGTCAACACACAACAACTGAAAGTTTAATTTTGTCATACATGATGCATATATTGAAAAATTCAATCAAAATTGAGAAATTAAAAAAAAAGAAAAAAGGATAGTATCCTTATGGTATTAAGAGAAATATTTGAAATATTTTGCAGCACATATTTACAGTAGCAGCAACAAAATTGATGTTGAATAAAATGTGCATCAACATCAGATGTTTTCTGACTACAGTAACCCAATAAAAAGTTAACATCTGATTGGTTGCATTAAAGAAATAGCATAGGCAATTATTATTATTATTATTATTACTACTACAAGATACAAGAACACCCTGACAATTTGAAAAATGCAAATGAAAAAAGTACATAACAGAGTTATTAAAAGCAAAAATAATCACATTCAATTGAGGTTAAAAAAAAAAAAAAAAAAACACTCATCTTAACAGTTTTTTCTTCTACAGTGATGTGAAAAACTATTTGCCCCCTTCCTGATTTCTTATTCTTTTGCATGTTTGTCACACTTAAATGTTTCTGCTCATCAAAAACCATTAACTATTGTCAAAGATAACATAATTGAACACAAAATGCAGTTTTAAATGATGTTTTTATTATTTAGTGAGAAAAAAAACTCCAAATCTACATGGCCTGTGTGAAAAGAAATTGCCCCCTGAACCTAATACTGGTTGGGCCACCCTTAGCAGCAATAACTGCAATCAAGCGTTTGCAATAACTTGCAACGATCTTTTACAGCGCTCTGGAGGAATTTTGGCCCACTCATCTTTGCAGAACTGTTGTAATTCGCTTTATTTGGGGGTTTTCTACATGAACCGCCTTTTTAAGGTCATGCCACAACATCAATAGGATTCAGGTCAGGACTTTGACTAGGCCCTCCAAAGTCTTCATTTTGTTTTTCTTCAGCCATTCAGAGGTGGATTTGCTTGTGTTGTTTTGGTCATTGTCCTGCTGCAGCACCCAAGATTGCTTCAGCTTGAGTTACGAACAGATGGCCGGACATTCTCCTTCAGGATTTATTGGTAGACAGCAGAATTCATGGTTCCATCTATCACAGCAAGCCTTCCAGGTCCTGAAGCAGCAAAACAACCCCAGACCATCACACTACCACCACCATATTTTACTGTTGGTATGATGTTCTTTTGCTGAAATGCTGTGTTACTTCTACGCCAGATGTAACGAGACACGCACCTTCTTTTTTGCTTAAAAGTGGTTTGCGCCTTGGATATCTGCCATGCAGCCCGTTTTTGCCCAGTCTCTTTCTTATGGTGGAGTCGTGAACACTGACCTTAATTGAGGCAAGTGAGGCCTGCAGTTCTTTAGATGTTGTCCTGGGGTCTTTTGTGGCCTCTCGGATGAGTTTTCTCTGCGCTCTTGGGGTAATTTTGGTCGGCCGGCCACTCCTGGGAAGGTTCATCACTGTTCCATGTTTTTGCCATTTGTGGATAATGGCTCTCACTGTGGTTTGCTGGAGTCCCAAAGCTTTAGAAATGGCTTTATAACCATAACTCAGGTGTGATAAACCACAGTTAAGTTATTTTTTAACAAGGGGGGCAATCACTTTTTCACACAGGGCCATGTAGATTATGGAGTTTTTTTTCTCACTAAATAATAAAAACCATCATTTAAAACTGCATTTTGTGTTCAATTATGTTATCTTTGACTAATAGTTAACGGTTTTTGATGAACAGAAACATTTAAGTGTGACAACCATGCAAAAGAAGAAGAAATCAGGAAGGGGGCAAATAGTTTTTCACATCACTGTATATAATCAAGTGGCCATTTATTAAGTCTAATGCAAAACCTTAGGTAGCACACAAATCTAATTACGGACATGTGATCTCAGAAAAAGTAGTCAATCATATACCACCCATTTATTTACTTGCAAAGTACTTTCTCCCCCATAATTGGGGGGGTGGAAAAATATTGGTGATTCTGAGTGAAAATGAAGGCAGAAGTATTACAAGAAGCTAAAATAGCACTGGGTTAATCTATCATATGCATATTAGAAAATGCTGCATACAAGATTATTTTGGAGAAGGCACATATGCGTTGAAGAAAGTTATGTGACAAAGATATTTGTCTGTAGATAAAAAGATGTATTTTTCCAATAAAACCTGTTGAAGGGCATGTCTACCCTCAAACTAAAATTGAACTTTCTACTGGCCCCACTGTGTAGTATAAAAAAATGGTTGCCTTAAATTTCTGCTCCTTATGGTTCTCCTGCAGTGCTTGTCCAAAGTCCAGGCAACTGAAGAGTAGCAGCGGTCTTCCGGCAAAATTCTGGCATGCGCAAGGGAGACCTTTCCCCCCACTCCCTCCCACCATCTGGAACCATCCATGGCTGGCCATCCACCTAGCATTAATTCCTTTTTCTGTAGTGTAGGGCATCCCTGCCTGCCCCCAACAACCTTGTCATTTTATTAAAAAAAGATCTTGAATGCCTTTGTTCCCATGGCGGTCTCCATTGACGGGAGCCGCATCTGTCATTGGCTGCCAAAAACAGACGTGAATGCCGATCCTGCCCCTGCTTGCATGTTCCAGCAAGCAGAGAGCCAGATCAGCCATTCTGACACTGCGGTTGGGGTTGGGTAGGGGTGCCCTACATTGTACCCCAAAAAAAAAGTATTATTATTATTATGGATTTATATAGTGCCAACATATTCCGTGGCACTTTACAACTACATAGTCATACATTACATACAGGGTAAAATATATTATACAAAGTCATAAATACTACATACGCAGGTAACACATAATATAAGTACACAGAGTGATATGTTACTTACAGCAATACTGTGATACAATAGGATAGAGGACCCTGCCCAAAGAGCTTACAGTCTAAAGGAAATGGGGGTGAGACATAGGGTGGCAGGAATCGGTAGGCTGTAAATAGATTGGCAGTGGAGTGTAAAGGCGGTTAGGATCAGGTTGGGTCAGTGAGATGGGTAATGTCTAGGTTAGGTTATATGCTTGCCTGAAAAGGTACATGGACTAGGATTTTAATAGTTTCTTTCGAGAAAAAGGGACGAAGTGGGAGATGTTTCGGAGTTGGTAAGCGTGTTGACATGGGGTTTCAAGGAAAGATCTGAATCTAGTGTTATTCCCAGGCAACAGACATGAGGAGATAGGGATATCAGTGTATCATTAATATTAAAGGATAAGTACACCATAAAAAATACTTTAGGTTGAGAGCGGTTTTAAATCTTAAGTTGGCTAAAACATTTTTATTGTCTCCCCCCAGAGCTTTTCTGCTTGAAACTTGGGTTTCCTCCTCCTGATTATGTCATCTGCAGCTCTGCTCCGACGATATCGCCTGCTCCCTTGCATCCTGATGTTCCACGCGCGTGACGTCAATGCGCACAGGGCATGACGTCACACACATGCACGTTGGCATGACCGTGCATGCGTGTGATGTGATCGCGTTGCAACCGAACAAGGCACGATTAGGTCACCCACGCACTTGGTTATTGGTCACTTTAGTGAGGGCAGTTTTCTTTGTGCGGTTAGGGTGGAATTCTGACTGGAGGTGGTCAAAGAGAGCGTTAGTAGAGAGGTGGTGAACCAGGTCATAGATCATAGATGTGTCTTTCTAGCAGTTTGGAAGCAAAGGGGAGAAGAGAGAAAGGCCAGTAGCTGGAAAGAGCTGATGGGCCCAGGGAGGGTTTTTTAAGTATAGGGGATACTATAGCATGTTTAAATGAGGAATGGCAAGGGGATAGGATACAATTTGGTGAATCAACCAACACCCTTAATCTGCATTCGGCCAGGGGTTAGGATCCAATTCCGCAAATCAACCAACACCCCACAGGTGCATTTCGACAGGGGATGGAATCTGATCTGGTGAATCAACCAACATTTCTAATGTGCATTCGGACAGGGGTAAGGATTCGATCTAGAAAATCAACCAACACCCCACAGAAGTTTTCGACCAAGTAGAAAGAGTCGGACAGAGCAGGGAGTTAAAAACTTTGAAGAGCTGTTTGGGGTTATGGAATTGTGTGGATATGATTGAAGAGAAGTATTTTTGTTTGGCTAAGGACAAAGCACTTCCGGTAAAGGGCACTTTTAAATTCAGTCATTCAGCTATACAGTAGTGCCTTTTAATCTTTTTAATCTGATCCGTAAGCCATAGTTGAGGGTTTTTACGACTAAGGCAGTGGATAGATAAGTGGATAGGTAAGTGCTGGCGTCTGTATGTTTGTTTGATAGGGGTCATGGTTGGGACAGATGACACAAGAGTAAATTGGAGAAGATTGTGATCCAACATAGGAAAGGGAAGTTAGAAATAGAGCAGACCCTTTTGGGTGGATATGCCCTTTAAGGCAGATTGTTTGGTTTTCATATAGATCCTGTTAAGATAGATTGTTTGGTTTCACATTATTTCCCAGGGAATTGGCTGCTCTTTAGCCCTTCCAATAGGAAGGGGAGGAAGAGCAATTGTGAGATACCTGCATGGCTCCCCGATGTGGTTCAGTGACCCAGCAGGATGGATAACTAAACTGCGAGTGGAGTCACCATACATGTTAAAATGTCAGTCAGAAAATTGGAAACGTAAGCATTTTAGCAATGGCTTATAGCTACAGTATGCAGAACAGTGTTTGATACACAGCTTAAAAGGGAACTGTGGAAGGGGGAGTGACTTTACGTAAATTGGCAGGAATTGCTTTCCTGCTTTTTTTTATCTACATAGTTTTGGAGAAATTTACATTTTTGTGCGCGATATGCTAGCACACAATTTGAAAGAAGTAAAATGATGGTACTCACATTTATCTGTGCTTGCTTTGTCATTAAATTATTAATCCAAAGGTAGTAACAGTGTGGGTCTCCGCTTATGTGAACTACATAAGAACCTCTTATGCAGGGAGGCTTTCTGGATTCATACATTGAATACCCAGGAACCTAAGGGTCTAAACCTAGATTTTGAACTGAGCTGTTTCCTGAATTAAATTACCATATTAGCGGCATCTAGATCTTATAGGAATAAAGATAATAGTAGAACCATCACATTCTTATATTTGAGATATGGTATGTTCACTATTTTATATATATATTTTTTTTTTATAAATGTACCTTTTGATAAGTATTTTTGACAATATATTTATATTTTTGATACTGTACTTTTAGATAGTATAGATATTGTACTTTTGATCTGGTGTTTCTTTACGGCATTTTCGATATGGGCTTATTACTATTTATTATATTCTATTACTATTTGATATCACTACCTATGACTATTTGAGGTTGTGGTAATAGCTATTTTGCGCGTTTATGGCGTGAGATTCAAAAGTACATTTAAGAGTATGTTTAAGACTATATGTAAGCTCTTATGTATATGCAATCTTATTAATGGGAATATCAATTACCCTGCTAATGTTAATGTTTTAATTTAAATTATATTCTAATGATTTTTAATTAGATTGACATTTCAAATTATTGTATCAAATTATTGCATTGTATTTTATGGGAAATTGGAATTTATATATTAGGTGTTTTCCATTTTGTATATTCTGGTTAACTTCTTTCCGTTTTTGCACTCTTTATATAGTATTCAATACTTTATTGATATGCTATAGCTGTACAATGAAGCTATAGCTTATAGGAGGGTTTCAATAAGTGGGTAGGTTTCCTTCATACTCACTTTATGCACTTTAGGTGTGGTATTTTGGGTAGTTGTGTTTTTCTCATATACTGTGGCACCATACACTTTATATTTATGGTTATAATTACGGTTGTATACCTGTGAGTCAGTTATGATCTGTACAGATCTGGGGTGTTATGGGTATAAAACGGACACTAGAGGGGAGGGTGTTAGAATAAATATCCTGCACTAGTCACGCCGGACCGTGATACCTGTTTTAGACCCACTAAGAGACCCTTCAGCGCCGGGAGAAAGGATTACACAACACGTTCGGTGCAGTAAAACCCAGTTTCTCAGTTTATTCATTTCGTACAATGGAATATATCAAACCAAAAAAAGGGGCTTTGCCAGAGAAAGGGGCATTGCCAGACTTTGTGTCGACAGATGATGTAATAAAAACATCTATTGGAATGCGAGGATAGAGTCAGGTTGACACACAATGTAGGAGGCAAAAGACCTTGAGCTCAGAACATTTGGAAACAAAACATCTGCAATAACACAACAATAATATAATAAGACAAAATGTAGTTAGAGAACAAAATGGCTGCTATTAGGCATGAGTGATTATAGAGAATATATAAAAACCTAACAGAGGGTCTCTCTCTTTCCGGTCTCTGATAAAGCGGATGTGATCCGTGACCTGTCCCCATGTTCGTTCACCATGCGGATTTCCTAGTGGTTTGTTATTGCTTTTACTTTGGTCTATATGATTTGTAATACTGGCACTTAATAAATTTGATTGATCTCAACTACCTGAGAAAGATTTTTTGGCTTCGGAGCAGAGACCCACACCGTTAACTACCTATGGATTGATTGTATAGCGGGAGCTGAGCCGCTGCGGTGAGGTACTTCCGACCTGTCCAGACTCGCTGATCGCCATTACAGAAGTATCTGGATAGCTCCTACAGAACGGTCGACTGGATACGCGAGTAATAATTAAATTATTAATGTTTAAGTGACGGCTTCTAATTGCCCCCCACCTCCTTTACTCACTGCCTTCTTGTAGTGCGACACTTATAATAAGTTCTGCACAGCCTCACCATAGACAATGCTCTGCTTACAAATCTCCCTCCCCCTTCTTGTTTTCTCTGCTGGTTTTCTTAAATGTTGCAGAAAGTGTGCTGGCAGGCAACCAAAGATACCAGTACTCGTAAGAGGACAGGGTTGGCACACAATATAATTTGCTCTGCTTCTAGAGTGACTGAATTCAAACAATGATTTCTCGGAATCTACAGCTCAGATTTAAAATCCAAAAAAAGATTTGGAGCAGTGTATCTTGCTGTATGATATTTTAGAGTAAAGATACCCTTTAAGAAATACAAGTTTCTCCTTCTATATAATAATTTACAGAATTAAAAACATGTTTTAAGCCCAATCCAAAAACATGTGCAGAAAAGGCGGGCTTTGGGAGCACTCCTGTGGCAAAATTACTTTATAACAAATAGGGGAAGTGCTACTGATCTGACCAAAACATTAGAACAAACAAGAAAAGAGATGATCAATGCACATTCCTGGGCCCCATATATCATAATATCTATGCTAGTGCAAACAATAAAAACATGGGGTTTTAGTTACAATTATATGCATACTGGGGTTACCTTGACGTGGTTGGGAGGCTTTTCATTTTTATGCATAAAATTGTAACTAAAACACCCATGTTTTTATTAGCAAAGATATGATATATGGGGCCAAAGAATGTGCATTGATCATCTCTTTTCTTGTTCGTTCAAAATCATGTGCAGCACACAACCAAATCTAATTGAGGACAAGTAATCCCAGAAAATATAAAAATAGGCAGACAATCTGCCATACCCTCAAGCTTGGAAAGCATTTCAGCCTGATCTGAAGCTGCAGGAACTCACAAAAAGAGTTGCTGCACATTATATGGTTCTTTTAAGTGACATGTTGTTTAGATAATTCGCTGGGCTTTAAGTTAGGAAAAATGTGTTAAGTCAGGCGATTTCTTTAAACATTTAGCATCACACTAACATACACTCGCAATAGTTAAAATAGAACTGTCTGCCCAGTTGTGTCTGGGGCCTGGCTTATGGGTAGACTTAGCATGAAGCGCATCTTTTAATTTGTCTAGTCAGGACTCCGAAAGGAGGCAGATGTGGACCAGATTTAGCCAGTATAACTTAAGGTAATTATTGCTCACTAACTACTGCAAAACCAGGAGTTAAGCAGTGCGAGTAAAATGTGAAATCACAAAAATAAAACAAAAACCTCACCACATTGTAATTCTACAGAGTACCCCAATCTATAACCACTCGCTTCACCTTTAGACAAGTCCCTGTTTTTGCTGAGGCTGCCCAGTCTGCGCAACTGGCAGACTGGGCACTTCCAGATGGCACTGGACAAGCATGGTACTAGAGGAGTAAACAGAATCAGAGCCAGGGACGGAGCCAAGGGTCAGTACACAGGGAATCAGTTGGCAGAACGAGATATCAGAAAGCATAGTTAAAGGGCAAGCAGGAGTCAGGGCAGGTGGCAAACAGGCAAAAACAGGAGACGGCAGAAATCAGGAACTAGGACAGGAACTAAAACAAGCAGACTGGACCAATCAGAAGACAAGTAAAACTCAAGCAAAATAAGATATTTGTATTTGGTGCCAGAACTAAGAACCAATAGAAAGCGTCAAAACAAAACAGACCCAAACGTTTCCAGACACGAACAAACAAAGAGAAGAGCAGAAGCGCCAAAGAAAGCCCAACTCAGCTGGAAGAGTCGTAAGACAAAGAAGGAGTGGACAGAGTGGCGTGAGTAGAGTAGTGTGGGAGGGGATAAAAGGTAAGGAAGATCAGAGATTACTGACAGTTATGATGTATAATTCTTGCCAAAGGCCCCCCTCCCCCCAAAAAACTAAGCTTAATGTACTCATTTGAAACAACAATATACATGTTTATTGTTAATAACAGTTGAATATAATGTCTTCGTATTATACCCATATGGCTTCTTCTATAAAAATGTTCAACAGATTAAAACCAAGGCACAAAATCGTCATCATAACAATAGTAAGGCAATAAAAACTAAGAAAGGCAGCATACTCAACACAAGAATAATAATAAAACCCAGAGGAGCAAAGTTTCTAGTCAGACAATTTGACCATATTTTTGGCAGTCAAAGCAAGGGTGATGCATAGGGTTGTCAGCACATCAAAGGAGAGATTGAAAGGTTAGTGACAGAGTGAAGGGTGGGAAAATTGGATTTCAGTTTTTGTCATATTAAGTGCTAGACAGCTGGACTTTATCCAGCAAGAAATGGAGAAAAACCTATCTGAAATATGAGCCATGAACTGTAAAGGTGAAGAAAAGAAAAATGTGGGTGGGAATGAGGATATTATCTGTCTTGTATGGGTAATGAAAAAATAATTCCAAAGAAATATGCTTAAGTACAAAAGAAAAGAAGCCATGAA
Source organism: Hymenochirus boettgeri (assembly GCA_019447015.1). Taxonomy (NCBI): domain Eukaryota; kingdom Metazoa; phylum Chordata; class Amphibia; order Anura; family Pipidae; genus Hymenochirus; species Hymenochirus boettgeri. The sequence goes on along the minus strand of CM033473.1, from coordinate 149,255,496 downwards.
AAATTACACTTGATACACTGCAGCAGTATGAAATATTTATTGCAAAAGCCAGTTATCAGCTCAACAAAGCCATTTCACAATTTCATTTCCCTTTGTTTAACAAGGTCTCTTATGAGAAACCATTGCAGAGTGTATATCTGGTTTTCTTTTTTTCCAATAACATTTCTCGCAATATGCTAAAATGTTATTTGACCCTAAATGAAAGCATAGATAAAACTATGGTGCATATAGGAGCACTGGATCAACTCTTATGTAGGGTTTAGGAGTAGGCTAAAAATATTGAAATAGACACATGCACTGGAGAGAAGTACGTAGTACATAGCATCGGAGGTTGAATAAAAAATTTTTTTTTACATTTAGTCTTAATGTGAAAGCTTTACTCCCCAGAACAACAGTGGGTATTGCGGAGTAGGTTGACTAGATGGACCTATGTCTTTATTTAACCTCAAAAACAAATAACCTCAATACACATTGTGAGTTACTTCTTTAGTAAGTTGCATTTACATACTTGTAAGAAGTATATTCTGTAACTAAGCAGCCTTCCAGATTGTTGCCAATAAAATTCACAGCCCATGTAGCCTTCAAAGAGTATACTTTCGGCAAAACAAAAAGGTGGATTATGGGATCTGACCCCTAGTACCTATCGGTGTGGTGAAGATTTCTGTTTTTACCAAGATCTTTTTTTGCACATCAAAGATACTATGACCGTGGCTTTCCACTGCAAAAATGATCAGCTTTATAAATATGGCAAAAATAATGATCTTTGTGATTGCCATGCACTGTGATAGCGTAATAGTGAAAATATTGATTGTTCATAACTATACCCCTAAGTTTGAACCTTCGTCGTTTTTTTAAGAAAATCTGCCAAAAAGTACAAATTTCTAAAACGAACCGTGTGCTGAATTCTACATGTATGTATAAAATAATTACACCTTTATATAGCTAAGGGTGCTTAGTTTCTAAATATAATATAGTTTTGTGAAGGGTATAAGCCGAGGTCCCTGTTTTTACCTGAAAAATTAGGATACATTGATTGACTCGAATATAAGCCGAGGGTAGAAATTCTGACCACTCTGCCTTCTGATTATCTGACCACTGATCTGATCTGACCACTACTGCCTTCAATATTATTTTGATTCTTAAGTTGCCCTTTAAATAGACAGCAGAATTCCCATACAGATGTTTTGGAAACTACAACTCCTAGCATGCTTTATTGGCTGGAGTTGTAGTCCAAACAACTGTATGGGAATGCAACTGCAGTGTAGGGCCCCCTCCCTCCCTCCCTCCCTGGAGATTCTCCCAGAATTACAAGAATGTTGCTGAGGCTCCAATGTTGCTGAGTCCTGTGGATTGCCGGCTGACGTCACTACTCGGCGCCTCTCACTGCCCGGCGCCGAGTACTGACGTCAGTCGGCAAACTCACAGGACTTACAGAGCGTGCGGCAGCCGGATTTGGAGCCTCAGCAACATCGATCGCGGTAAGGAAGACCTTGACTCGAGTATAAGCCGAGGTACGGTTTTTAGGTTTATTTTACAACCTAAAAACCTCGGCTTATACTCGACTATATACGGTAAGTTGGATTTTTTTCTGTTAATGCTCGTGCCATGGTCCCCTTTGGGGTTACATGGGGGCTAGTTATCTGTGTACACCCAGGGATGTGGCATACTGTTTGATTCAGGATATGTGAGATAGATATTTAGTTGAGGGGGGGGGGGGTTTACTTATGTGGGTTTGGTAAGATTTCTAAATTTAAAACATCTTCACTGTTAGAAAATCTCAAAATCCCAAAAGTGCCAAGCTCTATGAGGAATTGCATCTGGAATTTTGCACATGTGTAAAAGAATGGCATCATTATGTAGATAAAGGTGTTTTGATTCAAATCATATAAACTTTTTTCGAATAGTTTCCCAGGTAAGGGGATGTTCAGCCTGAAAAAAGTATGCACTTAGAGCACAGCCCTAAAGTTATGTATTGGCTCTCTTGGAGGCTATTTGATGACTGTGTCTCTGTGTGCACTGATGCAAGTAAGGTACAGTTTTATTCAAGAAATTTAGAAGGTCAATCTTTTGTGGGAATTTTTATTCCTACTGGTACGGGTTTGGTTAAGATTTCTTGTTTGGTTCAACTTTAATAGCATTTTAAAAATTTCTTTAAAAAACTGCCTTCATAATTCTGCGTATTTGAATGAAAAGATTGCTCCGTTACATAGCTGAAGTTTTGTAGGTTCTGAAAATATTTAGTTTGTGGGGCTGTTTCTGAGTTTAAGGGGTGTTATCTTTCAAAAACTTAAATATATCAAAACAACAGAGCTGGTTAATTTTTTTCTGTAATTCCACTTATGCATTAGATTAATTTTGGGTAAGTTGGTGACCATGTCTCTGTGTACATGAATATACCATACCATTTGATTCAAATCATGTGGAAGATTATTATTTAGTGGGTGTTTTTAATGGTCATGTGGGTTTGGGAAACTTTAAATAATATTTTTCCTCATTTTTTCAGAAAACCTTGTAAAAGAATATAATTCTCTGGGCATCTTCATCTGCAATTCTACATTTTTAAATAAAAGAATGGCTTGTTACATAGTAAAAGGTATGAATATTCCAAATATATATCGTTTTTGGGGTTGTTTTCCAGTTAAGGGGGCATTTAATCCAGTGCAAGTATGCACTTAGAGCGCAGCCCTCAAGTTATATATTGCCTCTCTTTAAGGCTATTTGCTTACATCTGTGTGCACTGATGCACTGATGCACATAGGGTACTGTTTTATTCAGGACATTAAGAAGATCGATATTTAGTGAGAACTTTTATTTATACTGGAGGTTTGGTCAACATATCTTAGTCTGATGTTTTACTGCAAGAATGGTAGAGTTGTGGATTTTCAAAAAAATATATAGTTTGAGTTTTTCAATGTAAAGTGTTATTTAGCCTGAAAAAGTAATGGTTATAGCCAAGTCCCAAAGTTATACTGTAGGTTCATTTGGGGCCAAAAAGTGGAGGCTATTTAAAATACAGAGCATTTATATATTTAATTTTTCTTCTAATTGCACTAATACGTCCCATACATCCGATTTGAAGCTAGTTGGTGACAACACCTGTGTATACCCACACATGTGGCATACCGTTTGATTTAAGACATGTAGGAGCTTGGCATTTACCGTTTTTTTTTTTTCCTTTCTATTTCTTATGTTTGAGTTTAGGTAAGCTTTCTAACTTAAAATCATCTATTTAATTTTTTTTTACAAAACCTCCTAAAAGAATGGAAATCTATAACGAGAGCTGCGTCTGGAAATCTGCATGTATGTATGTATAAAAGAATGGCACAGTTACATAGTTGAAGTTGTGTAGGTAACAAAAATATATAGTGTGTTGGGGTATTTTGAGGCTGTTCAATTACAGAGCACTTATGCCCACAAATGTGGCATATTGTTAGATTTAGGACATGTGGGAGATTGATATTTAGTGCGTTTTTTTACCAGTCACACAGGCTTACTTAAGATTTCTAGTGTTAATTCATACTTTTTTTAATTTAAAAAAAGTATGAGAACATACATCCAGATTCTGCATTCATGTATAAAAGAATGGCTCCATTACAGCTGAATGTTTGTAGTTTACAAAATATATATAGTTTGTTGCGGATGTTACCCGAGGAGGCTGTTAAAAATACAGAGCATTAGGCTTCTATATTTGTGTTGGTTTAAAAAATGTTTGCTACAAACATTGCAAAAAATTGTGTGAAATTCACCTTTGATTTATTTTTTGGGTGGAAAAAAGGAAAAGATGAGAAAAAGACTCAATTTGCTTAATATCTGTGTCTGAGCATTTTGATCAAAATTTACCCCACTTACAACAACCTAGGTTATGTATTTCTAAAACAAATCGCTCACTTTATGCAGAGGTTTATAAAATACAGTAAAAAAAATTTAATTACATTTTAAAGGAGAACTAAACTTCAGTTTTTCAGATCCTAATGTGAAAGTTTTTCTCCCCAGAACACCTACACGTTGAAAAGAAATTTGTTCTCTAGTTATTTGCATTTAGTAGATATGAGTAATAGATTCTGTAACAAAGGAGGCTTCCATCTTGTTGCCAGTACAACTCATAGCCCATGTTGGCTTCAAGAGCCACGCCCCCTGACCCCAGGATTCACTATCTATGTGCATAGTTTCTAGCATCTTTTCTAGTGAAAGATAAAGTTTCTAATGTACCTGTGATCACAGTTAGAGTTCTGGTGGTGCACCATGTTGCTTGCGTGTGTTAGGAACAAATAGACCAAGAAGTCATAAGTTCAAATCCCCTAGTTTACTTATGAAACAATATAACATGTTCTAACTGCCTGAGTTTAGTGCTTTTCTGTTTGTTTGTTTCCATGTTTCTAGAAAAATATGAAGTTTCTACATATGTACAAACTTTATATATAGCAGCTCTGTTATTATTTACCAACCAACATGAATTGCTGACAGTCTTCCAGTAGCAATACAAAATAGTGTACTGATTTTACTTGCATTTTCTTCTATCGATGGAGAGTTCACCTGTGGCGTGTTCTGCTAAAGTGCTGGGTTAGGAAAAAATATCAGACTGTTGGACACAGGTTCGATTCGCTATGTTCCCTTTTTTGTTTCTATTATGTGTCTAGCAAAAGATAAAGATTCTTCATGTACAGGTTCATTATCTGTAATCCCTTGTGGCCTAGTGGTAGAAAGCTTTTTCTTTTAGAAAGACACAGTATAGAAGGTTGCTGGTTCGATTCCCCATACTGAATGCTGAAATGTTAAATGTTCTGTTTCTTTCATCCGTGCTAGCAAAGACATACGCTGCAAAGATTACTTTCTTTTTTGTATGTAAAGCATAGGAATTTATCATTGTTAGGGACAGGAGCATTTCTAATGGTGTTTACACAAAAACTGCACTGATATCTGTGTTCTGTGTCAGAGGGAGGGATCTCTGAGCTGTAACATGATTGGCTGTCAGCTTCCAGGAACCAAGAATGCAGTTCCTGTGAAGTGTCCGGCGGACACTTAGCTGGGTGTTCCCAGATAAGGTGAATTATGGTAGCTGACCCTTAGTACACACAGGTTATTTCATAAATCACCCAGCATCCACAGCAAAGGGAGACATGAGACACAGCTTGTTGTTCGTTTGTGAATGTGCTCTCTCTATTGGGACAATGTTTTCTTGGGACTTTAGTTCTCCTTTAACACATTTTACCTAAAAATCCAGTGAAATCTCCAGAAAAGTTATAAAATTCTGTTATTTTTTTAAAGTTACCTTTGTGCTGAAAAACAATGTATATATTCCCTATTTAGGGGTTGCCTACTGCAAAATTAGTTTAAACTGAATGAGGGCAAAATCCTGAGAATTCTGCTGGAACTAAAAGCAAAAGTGAAATTTGTCTGGAACTGAAAGGGTTTAAGTAAGGTATTCTCCATACATGGCGTACTCACAAAAACAGAATAAAAGAAAATTTAAAATGCAAAAAAAAAAAAAAATCAACACTTTCCAGGTTCTAAAGAAATAACATTTTATTACAACATATATCAAAATCACATTCAGTCTTGAGAAAGTGAACCCTCCTAAATTGCAAGAGTAAGAAAAAGACATTTAGGGCTAGGCCACACTGCTGCGCTTTTTTTGCGTTTGCGCTTTTTCAGGTGCGTTGCGATTGCGATTTACGTTCCGCATTTTAAATCGCGATCGCATGCGTTTTTCAATACTTATTGAAGTATTGAAATCGCATGTGATTCCGTGTGCGATTGCGTTTGCGTTGCAGTGTGGCCGTGACCTTAGTGTCCACCTTTAAAACAAAACACTGTCAGAGTAAGAGGTCTCCTCACTTTATGCATTCAATCAAGGCTGTTACTGCTGACATCACAGCCAATTATTGACTGCCGTTTCTGCATATGCTCTAGCTTTTAAAAAGTTCATTGAGCAGAGAGGGGAGACAAATAACTTTTCCAAAAAGGAATAGGACTCTCATTAAACATCTTGTTATAAATGCATGTGATTAAAAATGTGTTAAAAATTGTAGTTGGGTTGTGGGCAGAAAAATGACAAGTCACCATTTTTTTGTTGTGTACATGCCCTTTAACATAATGGCAATAATAAAAAGAAATCAGCAATAGTCTTAGAAAAGCAATTGTAGCTGTCCATCTATCTGGATAACAATCTCCAGCTGCCCATCTTCCTAGGAGCAGATGTTCCCGCAAGGTCAGACTGTTCAGTGCTCAGATAAGTAGCACAAAAACCCAAACGCTTCATCTCTGACACTACAGGCTTCAATTGAGATCTTAAATATTAAGTTATGTTCATGACAGACTAAACTAAAGATTGTTTGGAAGGGGTTCCAGTAAAAAACTTATTAGCTCTAAAATTAACATAACACAGCTAAGGTTTGCAAATTTGCATCTGAACAAACCACAAAACTTCTATATCTATGTCCTCTGGAAAGTAAGGACCATATTGGATATATTAGCCCATAATACAGAGTGCCTTGTTTGGGAAAAATCCAAAGCATATAAGCACAAACACCTCATACCCACTGTAGAGTACAGCTTTGAAGTGCATTTATAAATAATGTATATGATATTATACATAATTATGTAAAGACTGAGAAATGTATACCAAAAAATTGGTACAAAAGGTAGCTTTAAAATAGTGATGCCCAACCCGCGGCCTGGCCGCATTTTTTTTTTATGACTTGCACAAAGCCGCGGGGGTGAGTGTGGTAAGGGAAGCAAGGTATCAAATAGAGGAGCACACTACTACAGTGAAAACTCTTTTATTTTAGTGCAAAAACAACATACAACGTTCGGGACAACTGGGTCCCTTCCTCAGGTATGGCCCAGTGTCCCGAAACGTATGCTGTTTTTGCACTAAATAAAGAAGTTTTCACTATAGTAGTGTGCTCCTCTATTTGATACCTTGCTTGGTTTATGAAGGCCTGGAAGTAGGGGGCTGAGAGGATTGCACCTACAATTGTCTGGCAAACAGCCAACAGCGTGTGCCTTAGTTACATTTGGATCTCTTGAGTGTGGTAAGGGGCATGTTGTAGATGTATGCAGGCAGGTGGGGAGTGAATCTACACCCCGTGGCCAATGTTCCCTCTAATTGGAAAATGTGTGTGTGTGTGCAGATATAAATTTTCTGTGCACATACAAAATGAAAGTGTGCGCTACATACCTCAGCACTTATTTCTCAAATTATTTTTGTGTGCGCAGGCCTGCAGAGTTGAGTGCGTGTGCACAAGCGCACACCTTAGAGGAAACACTGCTTGCAGCCTGCTCACAGCATGGGGTGCCACTAGTTAGGCCCCCAGCATCGACCAGGTGTGGCACCCCTGCTCTAAAAGCTAGCCCAATCATGAGGTGCCAGATGTCATTTAAAATGGCTGACTACATTTCTGACATACGTCAGTCTCACTAGAATAGATAACACAGGGGTTAAGCAGGGAGTAGATTGGCCAGTGGCGGGTGTAAAGGGGGGAGGGGCTAGCATAGGGGAAAGGGAGGCATGTGTATTAAAGTACATAAATATATGACAGGATCATAATTTAATGTATGTTTGCAATGAGATCTTCAGGATAAGACCCCCTCTGGACGCGGAATCTAAGTACCTGCCGGTCTTCACCAGAGCCTCTAATGGGGAGGATGTTTTGCGGCGAACAGATACCAGGTCGCGGCTCCAGAGAAGAGAACCACAAAGGCCAATCCCACAATGTGGAGAGGCAGCAGAATAGGTATAGGCGAAACTGGAGGTAGATATTTGGACCTGAGGTAGAAGATGTGGAAGATATGCAAACCGGAGAAAACTGGAGGTAGGAGCTGCGGTAGATATTTGGACCAGAGGTAGGAGCTGTGGAGGATATGCAGACCCGAGATAACTGGAGGTAGGAGCTGCGGTAGATATACGGACCAGAGGTAGGAGCTGTGGAAGATATGCGGGAACACGGAAGGCAAAGGTAGGAGAGCTAAGGTTCAGAGTCAAGAGAACCCTGAACTGGCAGCAAGAGCAAGCTGCCAGGAGGAGCCTAAACAGGCCCCTGTGAGCTCATCCCTGCTGGCCATGCCCCAGAAGGAGACGGCCGCAAGCAGGCTAAAAAGACTGCGCCGCCCACGTCCTCGCGTCATTGAGGACGCGCGGGCGGGCGTGCGAGCGGGGGAACGCATCATCGGCATGCGCCTGCTTGCGACCGCGGAGGGAGGACCCTGGGCTCGAGGGAAGGTAAGTGCCTGACACCCCCCACCTCTATTTAGGCTTGGTTTCTTTATTTTCACATAAATGGCCTCCTTAACACCTCTCTTGAACCAGTCATGTTCCTTTGCCAATATGTTAACATTTCAATCTTCAAAAGGTATGTCCTTTATCCTAAAGATGCAGGTACATGTCTGAGTCCTGACCCGAGGAATTGGCTCTTCTGTGCTGGGCCATGCGTTGATGAAGTTGCTGTTTGGTTCCCCCAATACAAATCAGAGCATTCTTACGCACTGCACTGCGTATATGATGTCGCTTATCTGTGTTTGGGGCTTTCGGAGTGTACCAATTGCTGCCTCAGTGTGTTGTTCGGTTTAAAGCAAATTTTTTATTTTTTTTTTTAAATTCTTCTTAATTTCTCAGAGACCCTGCTACATATGTTCTTTCTCCTGTCTTGCTTTTCCCCTTCACTGTGGTATTCATGTTCTTTTGACAAAGGCCGAGTCTGGATATCCACAAGTTTTAGGGCTCCTCTGAAATGTTTCATTTCTTTGGCCTTGCCTCTGTGTAGTGGGGATGTTTGCAGCTCTGTGTTGCAGGGTTCTGATGACACCCAGCTTGTGATCTAAAGGTTGGTGGGAGTCAAACATCAAATACTGATTGTGGTGTGTTGGTTTTCTGAAACCTCTACTTCCAGTTTACCATTTTCCTTAACTTTTACCAAGCAGTCCAAAGACAGTTTGTTTTTTTGTACCTCTTCCCTTGAAATTTGATGTTTTGGTTACCGCATTAAAGGGTATCCACCCTTAAAACTATTTTGTATAGTATTCCCCTGGTCTCCCAGCCCAAACCGCTTCATTGTATGTTTAGAAAGTGCCCCAAACTTTTACTTACCCCCTTTCCTCTGCCGCGCTGCCGGCCCTGTGCGAGAAAATGCAAGCAGAGGGGCGGGACCAGCGTGCGCGTCTGTGATTGGTGAGCGGCAGCCAATCACAGACGCGGCTGCCGGTCATTCAGTGCAGCGGAGGAAAGAGGGGAGGTAAGTAAAAGTTTGGGGCACTTCTAAACATACAAATGAAGCGGTTTGGGGCTGGGAGACCAGGGGGAATACTATATCAAAGGGGATTTATGCTAGGGGAGGGAATCCGGAGGGGAGGGGAGGGAGAGGGCTGCAGTACGCATGCCAAATTCTCCTGGAGGCCAGGGAGGAGGCAGAGTCTTATATGGACTCTGCTATCCTCCTGGTGGGCAGTTTTGGGGACTTTGGGGGGGGGGACTACAGGAGAACCATATGGAGCTGGGATGTGAGGTAAGTATTAAACTACACTACATGATGGGGCCAGTAGTGGGGGGGGATTATAATTAGTTGATCTAATTGAATACAACAGATATACATGGATAGATAATTAATTGATGGATAGGATGCAGAGAGTAGTTGTTAATGGGGCTTCACTAATATGGAATAAAGTTCTGAATGGGGTGCCAAAGGTTCTGTGTTTGGACCACTTCTAATGAATCTGTTTATTAATGGATTTGGAAGTGGGTATTGTCAGTAAGGTCACTTTTTGCTGATGACAAAACTTTGTCGACCATTAAAATTTACAAAGGTTGCAGGTGGATCTAGATAAATTGTCACATTGGACTGATTAGTGGTAGATGAGATTTGTTTTTAATAAGTGTAAGGTGAAGCATTTTGGACTTAAAAATCCTTATGCTGCTTATACTATAGCGATCTCTGTGTTAAGTGAATCTCTGTTGAAAAAGGATCTTGGTGTTTTGGTGAATAACAAACTTAAATGTAGCAAGCAGTGGCAGGTAGAGATGTCCGAACTTCGCAAAATCCGGTCAGCTCGAGGATCCGCAAATTTTCGAAAAAATTCGAAAATTCGAAAATCCGCGAGCGGACCCATTAAAATGAAAAATACCCTCGAAATACGAGTTCTCGGATTTTTGAAAATTTTCGAAAATACGAGAAAAGTAGTATTTTCGAAAATATGTATTTTTGAAAATACGAGTAATCCTCGTAATTTCGCAAAATTTCGAAAATACGTATGTTTGGAAATAAAAGAAACCCTTGTATTTTCTAAAATTTTCGAAATTACGTGTTCTCGTATTTTCAAAAATTTTTGAAATTACGTGAAATTTTCGAAAATATTAAAAATCCGCGAATAGGAAGTTCGGAAGGCGGAAAAATCCGCCGTTCACGAACGGGATAAATCCGCGGCGGATCCGGGTTCGGATCCGCGAACCGGCCATCCCTAGTGCCAGGCAACAACAGCTAGAGCCTGCAAGGTATAGTCTTGTATAAAGAGGGGCATGGATTCAAGGGAGGAAAATGTTATTCTCCCTCTTTACAAAGCATTGGTAAGGCCTCATTTGGAATATGCATTGCAATTTTGGAATCCTGTGTACAAAAAGGAGATCTTGGAAATGGAAAGGGTTCAAAGAAGGGCAACTAAAATAATAAAGGGAATATGAAGCTTGAATATGAAGACAGATTGGTTAAGTTACAATTATGTACATTAGAGAAAAGGTGCTTGCGTGGGGATAGGATTACGGTGTATAAATACATTAGTGGGCCATACAATTAATTGTCTGAGGTACTGTTCACCAATAGAACATGTCAGAGGAAATGCGGGCATCCTAAGACTGAAGAAAAGAAGTTTAGTCTTCAAGTTCAAAAGGGTTTATTCACTGTGAAAATGATAAAACTATGGAACTGTCTTTCAGTGGACATGGTGATGGAAGGTTCATTAAATAGCTTTTAAAAAAAGGTGGATGAGTTTCTAAAAGCAAGAAAAGTTGCATGCTACTGTTAATGATACATGAATTGGAGTTGATCCAAGGGTATTTCCGATTTCCAATTGGATCAGGAAGGATTTTTTTCCCCTTCATAATTCTGGTGGGGTTTTTCTTTGCCTTCCTCTGGATCAACAGTTAGGCAAGAAATGTGGGTATTGCTAAGTAGGTTGGACTGGATGGACGTAGGTCTTTATTCAAATTCAAATACTAATACTATACTAAATAAATGTCCAGCGCTGGTCAAATCCTGGTCGCCAGGTCGCATGGGAGAGGGGTGCCTCTCCCATGAAGAAGAGTAAGGTGGGGCTCTTTTAATTAAGAGAGGCGTGGCATTTAAAAAAAAAAAACTTGTATGTACCAGTCACTGCGGGCAAACTTGTATGTACAGGTCACTGTGGGCAAACTTATATGCACCAGTCTCTGTTTGGTGCACTCTGTTTGGCAAATATGTAACCACTCTCCCTGTGGCATGTATGTCAGCCCACCAGTTTCCCAGCCACTGTTAGGTCATCCCGCAAGTTTATTTCAGCTGGGATGTTGAAAGAGGCGGAGGGTGGGGGGGTGACAGAAGGGGAGGGACTCCTGGTTTAACTTTGATACCTTTAAATGAAGGGTTAATGGAAAATGCACACCTTCTAAACATTATACGGCCTGCTACTGCTTGCTGTTATATGATCACAAAAGTCACCAGACATGATAATCTCCAACATTTCAAAGACAGAAAAAGGTACACTTAGGCATGAACCTTGCACCACCCAAATTCCTCCCATGGTACCACCCCAATTTATTTATGGCTCCACTCTAAATCCTGCAATAATTTCAGACAGACAGTAAAGGTCCCGTACAGTGAGACCAGACCGCAAAAGGTCCCGTACAGTGAGACCAGACCGCAAAAGGTCCCGTACAGTGAGACCAGACCGCAAAAGGTCCCGTACAGTGAGACCAGACCGCAAAAGGTCCCGTACAGTGAGACCAGACCGCAAAAGGTCCCGTACAGTGAGACCAGACCGCAAAAGGTCCCGTACAGTGAGACCAGACCGCAAAAGGTCCCGTACAGTGAGACCAGACCGTAATGTTCAAATAAACCCTCGCTAATATGTCCATATAAAAAATGCTCTATTGTATTTACACAATATTAATTTATTTACATTGATAAACAATATTTGTGGTCATATTTATTACTATTTGCTTGCAGATTTTATTTAATAAAAATGTATTCTTTAGAGGAATTTTACCTGCCTTTTAGCCAGAGCCCAATACATATACAGTTCTGGATTATTGGAGTCGCACACCTTCGGTGAATTCAAAGTGTTTTATTGAAAACCACACATCAAAGTACAACGTTTCGGGGGAACGTGCCCCACCTGAAGAAGGTGGGGCACCCCCCGTTTACCTCCCTTGGAAGTGGGGAGTCTTCAGGAGATCAGCACCCATCTAGGTTTGTTTGCATAAGGAACCTGTATAACATTGTCCCAATACATATACACACACATGCTGAGCTACACTTACACACACTATTCGGTTCTCTCCCATGCATAGGTACCCACCGCTTGCTTGCACTGCTGTGTATGCTGTCATGTGATAACATGATGCTGGTACTTATGTCATAGCACAGTCACATACATATATACTCTGGCCCAAGCAGAATTATACATACACACACATTTACTGTACACACTCATGCAAATACTGTACACTGTCACACATATAAACAAACATTTACTCATACACATACTATCATACACACGGTCACTCACATCACACAGACTATGTCACACACACCTAGCAGGGAGGGTATTGTTACTGTTACATTGAGACTCCATTGCAGCTTACAAATGGAATAATAATATGGACAGTAATAAGTATTACAAGGGATAATATGTCCAAATGTCAGAACAGTTTTTAGTTATTCAACATATCAAATATGTGGTATTAAAGCATGACAAAGGACAGAAAAATAGCAGATTTGTAAGACATGGAAACTTACACACTGTAACAGGGTGGGCCGGGTGGACGTACCCCCGGACCCAGACACTCCAGTGTGCACGTGATTAGAAAACAGTTTCAATATTAATGAAGAAACGGTATTAGGGATCTCACCAATCGCAAACGATGGTCCGGGTGCTGCCTTGCCCCGGACCCCTCGCAAGGTCCAAAAAACAACGGCAACCGTGTTGCAGTTCATAAATAACAGCTGTGTACTGTATACAATAAACCATGACCAGACACTAAAAATGCAGCTTTCAAGAGAGCCAATTCTACTTTATCAATTCAACACATGCCTCTGTTCTGCTGTTTTAGAATTATTGTATTATGCAGAGATTTATGTCAAACAACCCTAAACCATCCAGTACAATAGCCATTCAACTCCTGCACCCTTCCTTCCACAAAAGCAACTGTGAAAGAATCAGTCTCTCCTGCTTTCTATTTACAGCAAGGGACTTTGAAGCGGTGCTGATCATAGATAATGAGCAGCGACCCCTGTCGGCCATACTGATTGTGACTCACACAAAAGAATGCTGCTCACCGACACTCCCTCTTTCACCCCTCACCCATCCTGTAGCAGGGAAAGTGCAGAGACAGAGAGACTTGCTGCTCGGAAACAGGGGCTGTGAAATTATCCAATCGTATGTTGCAAGCTGCGCTTTTAAAGACACCGGGCTCAGTCCAGATTTCGGGACATTATTAAAATACGGGTCTCTTACCAACTATGTGTACTGTTCAATCCGGTACATTGAATTGAAATCCGGTACAAAACGATATGTCGATTTTGGCTGGTACAGTACTTTGAAAAACAATAAAATACCGACCAAACTGGTACAGTTGGAGGATAAGGACTTCTAATAACTATATAATTTTTAGTAGGGGGTACATTATCGATTATTATATCTGTAAAGTGTTGGGGTTCTGGGACTTTTATTGTAGGGGATGGGACTTTTGCCGTTACTATTAATACCTTTTTTGTATCGACTTAGCAGTGTTTGAATTTTTGGTCAGTGTGTTTATGTGAGTTTGTATATCTATGTGTCTTCTGTAATGGGCGTGGCTTGCATCTGATGGGTGGAGTTAAGATGCTGGCTCATAACTTTTTAAAGCTGGCTCCTAGTCATTCAGATCATTTGTCAAGCTCTGTCAGTTAAATGTTATTTCACAAGCACGTGCTTTGCATCTAATTTTTAGGAAAAAGAGGATTCAAAGTTAGAAATCTAGCACAAACAAGTATTACATGTAAACATGCTAACTATTAATCTCCCATATGTCCTGAATCAAATGGCATGCCACATGCATGGATGCACACAGAAACATGACCAGCATAGAACCCCAAATGGACCCTATGCATAGCCAAGGCTTTCTTTTTTTTCGGACTAAACACCCCTTTACCATGAAAATAACCTCACATGCTATAGTTTTAGAACCAAACACCCTCAGCTATGTTACAATGCAATTATTTCATACATACATATAGAAACCCAAATAGTTTTTTGTAGAATTTGCAGATTTTTTCCTAGAAAAAAAAAAGTCAAAGAAGGTTCAAACGAAATTCTAAACAAACTTCCAGTTCAAATAAAATATAATGCTAAATATCAATCTCATGCATGTCCCAAATAAAATTGAGCTCCACTTAGTATAGTATTTGAGGTTGAATAAATACATATGTCCATCCAATCCAAACCATCTAGCAATACCTTCATTTCCTGCCTAACTTTTGATCCAGAGGAAGGGGAGAAAAAAACCCCATCAAATTTATGATGGGGGAAAAAAAAAATCCTTCCTTCACTTCTGGCAAACAGAAGTGGAAATTTCCCTGGATCAACTCTACTTTATACAGTGGTGTGAAAAACTATTTGCCCCCTTCCTGATTTCTTATTCTTTTGCATGTTTGTCACACTTAAATGTTTCTGCTCATCAAAAACTATTAACTATTAGTCAAAGATAACATAATTGAACACAAAATGCAGTTTTAAATGATGGTTTTTATTATTTGGTGAGAAAAAAAACTCCAAATCTACATGGCCCTGTGTGAAAAAGAAATTGCCCCCTGAACCTAATAACTGGTTGGGCCACCCTTAGCAGCAATAACTGCAATCAAGCGTTTGCGATAACTTGCAACGAGTCTTTTACAGCGCTCTGGAGGAATTTTGGCCCACTCATCTTTGCAGAATTGTTGTAATTCAGCTTTATTTGAGGGTTTTCTAGCATGAACCGCCTTTTTAAGGTCATGCCACAACATCTCAATAGGATTCAGGTCAGGACTTTGACTAGGCCATTCCAAAGTCTTCATTTTGTTTTTCTTCAGCCATTCAGAGGTGGATTTGCTGGTGTGTTTTGGGTCATTGTCCTGCTGCAGCACCCAAGATCGCTTCAGCTTGATTTGACGAACAGATGGCTGGACATTCTCCTTCAGGATTTTTTGGTAGACAGTAGAATTCATGGTTCCATCTATCACAGCAAGCCTTCCAGGTCCTGAAGCAGCAAAACAACCCCAGACCATCACACTACCACCACCATATTTTACTGTTGGTATGATGTTCTTTTGCTGAAATGCTGTGTTACTTCTACGCCAGATGTAACGGGACACGCACCTTCCAAAAAGTTCAACTTTTGTCTCGTCGGTCCACAAGGTATTTTCCCAAAAGTCTTGGCAATCATTGAGATGTTTTTTAGCAAAATTGAGACGAGCCTTAATGTTCTTTTTGCTTAAAAGTGGTTTGCGCCTTGGATATCTGCCATGCAGCCCGTTTTTGCCCAGTCTCTTTCTTATGGTGGAGTCATGAACACTGACCTTAATTGAGGCAAGTGAGGCCTGCAGTTCTTTAGATATTGTCCTGGGGTCTTTTGTGGCCTCTCGGATGAGTTTTCTTGAGCTCTTGGGGTAATTTTGGTCGGCCGGCCACTCCTGGGAAGGTTCATCACAGTTCCATGTTTTTGCCATTTGTGGACAATGGCTCTCACTGTGGTTCGCTGGAGGTCCCAAGCTTTAGAAATGGCTTTATAACCTTTACCAGACTGATAGATCTCAATTAAGTTATTTAACTTATTTTATAAGGGGGGCAATCACTTTTCACACAGGGCCATGTAGATTTGGAGTTTTTTTTCTCATTAAATAATAAAAACCATCATTTAAAACTGAATTTTGTGTTCATATGTTATCTTTGACTAATATTTAACGGTTTTTGATGAGCAGAAACATTTAAGTGTGACAAACATGCAAAAGAATAAGAAATCAGGAAGGGGGCAAATAGTTTTTCACACCACTGTATATCAATACCAGTAACTTGCAACATTCCTTTTTTGCAGAAACTCATCCAGCTTTTTTTTTAAACTGTCCAATGAACCTGCCATCACAACGTCCACTGGAAGACAGTTCCATAGCTTTAACGTTCTCACAGTGAAAATCCCTTTCCGAACTTAAAGTCTACACTTCTTTTCTTCAAGTCTTAAAGGGGAACTGTAATCTCCAAACAAGTTAAGTATAAATGAAAGGCCAGTTTCCTACCTTTAAAACCAGCCATCAACCACCTCTCTATGTGCTCCACAGCCCAAGATATACAGAAATGACTGACCAGAAAGTTAATGGGTGGGAGGCTGACTTGTGACATTCCGGAGGCTTCTCCTGCACAGTGCCACCGGCAAGCACAGCCTCAGACTCCCTCAGTGTGTGAGAGAGACAGGAAGTCCCTCCTCCTCTCTGCTGTGTGAAGTCCTGACAGAGAAGGTAGAGGGGAGGTCTGAGTAACCCACGGCACCCGTGAGTGGGTGGGGCCACATGGGGCTGTAAGATAATGGGTCATGGGGGGCCTGCAACTGGAGGGACCAGTGGGGTCCATGAGTGGGAGGGACCGGGGGGGGAGGGAGGAGACACATGACAGATTGACTGACATGGTTTCAGAGCAGGGGACCTGGTGATGCTGCTGCCATATCACACACAAAAATGTAAATATATTGAAAACTATTCTCAGGGGATCAATTCCTATCAATTTACCTACAGTCATTTTTGGACCACAGTTCCCCTTTAAGGTATGTCCGCATGTCCACTGACATGCTCTATGCCCCAGATAGTTTATTGTATGGCCCGGTAATGTATTTGTACACAGTAATCATATCCCCAGGCAATCGCCTTTTCTCTAGCGTACATAATTGTAACATCCAATCTCCTTATTAATTTAGTTGCCCTTCTCTGAACCCTTTCCATTTCAAAGATGTCCTTTTCGTACACAATTCCAAAATTGCATTGCATATTCCAAAGCCTTAAAAGTGCTTTGTAAAAAGGGAGAATAACATTTTTCTCCCTTGAATCCATACTTTTTTTTTTATACAAGACAATACCATGCTGGCTCTAGCTGTTGCTTCCTGGCACTGCTTGCTACCTTTAAGTTTGATATCCACCAAAACTCCAAGATCCTTTTCCAACAGGGATTCACTTAACCCAGAGCCATTTATAGCATAAGCAACACAAGTCCAAAGTTCCAAAGTACATCACCTTACATTTATCAACATTGAATCTCATCTGCCACTGCAGCCCAAATGTGACAAACTATCTAGATCCACCAGCAATAATTGCACATCATCTGAAAATTTTAATGGTCAACAAAGTTTTGTGTCGTCAGCAAGCACAGAAACCTTGCTGACAATACCCACTTCCTAATCATTAATAAATAGATTAAATAGAAACGGCCCCAACACAGAACCCTGTGGCACCCCACTTCGCACTTAAGTCCATATTGATGAAGCCCCATCAACTACTCTCTGCATCCTATTCATCAACCAATTTTCTATCCATGTACAAAATGTGCCATCCCCCGACTAACAGACCTTTGCTTATACATTAGTGGCCTATGGGGGACTGTATCAAAATCCTTTGCAAAATCGAAGTATACTACATCTACTGCTACTTACTTCCTCATAAAAGCCAAGCAAATTAGTTTGACAAGATCTATTCCTCCTAAATCCATGCTGGTTACTACTAATAAGGTCAGTCCTTGAAACATTTTCTAGAATATGTTCCCTTATTAAACTTTCCAGTATCTTCCCCACAACTGAAATTAAACTTACAGGCCTGTAATTACCCAGCTGTGAACTGCTCTTTTTGAATATTGGAATAAAATTAGCTTTTTCTAATCCATAGGCACACATCCGGACATGAGGGAATCTGCACTTGTCTCAGTACACACAGATACGACCAACAAATAGCCTCTAAGGGAGCAACTGCATATTTTAGTGGCCGTCTAGCGTAAAGTTGAATTTTTCATCAAATGAGATCACACTTTTAGGTTGTAAAACGGCTGCCTCCAGTCATGCTGCTTGTCCTGCCCAGGCAGTAATCAGTAAAAAAAAGATGTAGTGCAGCATGCAGAGAGGTCTTAGTACACAACACAATTATAGTTGCAAATGGTGCTCTTTATTGGAGCGAAATACACAACATGTTTCGGACTGAGTAGTCCTTGAAAAAGTCCGACATGTTGTGTGTTTCACTCCAATAAAGAGAACCATTTGCAACTATAATTGTGTTGAATTTTCATACTTCACGCCCTCTTTTTTTGTTAATGCATTACCTGGGAGGCATTCACAAAACCTTATATTTTTGGAATTTACATGTATACATAGAAGAATCTTGCTCAAACCCACATGACAAAACAAAAAACATTAAATATCAATCAAACCAGTCTTTTATGCATTCTTGCAATATTCCAGACAAGTTCTTAATAGAATTTAATGCTTGTAGGAGATTTTCTGAAATGGAATCGTGCCCTACTTGCATCAATACATGCAGAGACAGTTACAGAAAACAAATTCAAAATAGAGGCAATGTATAACACCACTTTGAAATGACCCAACCAAATTTGTACAGCTTTTTCACATTCCCCAAAAAAACATTGTGTCCAATTTACTGCATACCAAAGATCCGATCAGAGCAATATCAGAGCACAATATAGTAATTAAACAAAAATACTTAAAAATAAAAAAAACAGGAAATTGATTAATATGTACCATAATTTCTGTTTCCGGTCACCTTTCCTGGTCAGCATTCACCATACTGGAAGGAGTTCCCCAGGGTGTGAACAGGAAACACATCATCAACTATAAATATCTGCCTCTCCCATAGGACAGCCTCTTCTTTATAAAGCCTGTAAGAACAATAATATACATCCATAAGATGGGGGAGGGAAAAACCTCTGGTGAATGCTGACCAGGAAAGGTGACCAGAAACAGAAATTACGGTACGTATTAATTTCCTGTTTTCCCTGTCACCCCTGGCCAGTCATTCACCAGACTGGGATATACCAAAGCTAGACAGAAAAGGGAGGGAGACAGAATTTGCTGCTTAAAAATAATGATTTAATACAACTGAACTAGTTAATGTTCCACAACTGCCTCCAAGACTCTTCTCCCGAATCTTGCTTCTTGAGCAGTGGCTACATCAATCCGGTAGTGTCTGAGGAACGTTTTTATTGAAGTCCACCTGGCGGCTTTACAAATGTCTTTTAACGGAGTCTTGGCTTGCATTGCCCAAGATGCTGCTAATGCCATGGTCGAGTGAGCTTTTAGCCCTTTAGGTATGGCCTCACCTCTGATTTGATAAGCCTTTGTTATTGCCGATACTATCCAGGAACTTATCGTCCTTTTAGATGGGGCCAAGCCCTTTCTTCTTCCCCTCGGAATCACGAACAGCCTGTCCGACCTCCTCCAGGAAGATGTTCTTTCAAATAATATTTTATCAGTCTCACCATATCCAAAGTGTGCCAAGACTTCTCTAGATCTGACTTTGGATTTTCACCGAACGTGGGAAGGTTAACTTCCAAGTCCATATGATATTTAGACAATACTTTAGGAAGAAACTTAAATGAGGGTTTTAGTCTTACTCTGTCGTGGAAGATCACTGTATCACTGTAGCGGATAGTTCTCCTACCCTACAAGCGGAGGTGACCGCGACTAGTAGTACAACTTTCAGAGTTAGTTACCAATCCGAGGCTTGTCTTAATGGTTCGAATGGTGAACCCATTAATGATTGCAGAACAAGCGGTAGGTTCCAAGGAGGTACTGAAGAGGATACTTGTGGTCTCAGTCTGATCATAGCTTCGAAAAATCTAACTACTAGAGGATCTTTAGACCACGAGATTCCAGTCATAGCTAACAGGGCAGACACCTGACCTCTTATTGTACTAGTCGCTAGATTCAGCTTGAATCCAGAGAACAAGAAACTGACCACTAACTTTGCTTGTGGGACTAAAGGATCTTCCTTCCTCTCATAGGCAAACTTGACAAATTGCTCCCAATTTGGTCTGAAGTTGACGGTTTTCTTGAGGCCATAAGGAAATCAACAAACTCTTCCTTATGCTCAACCAACTACCTTCTGCTCTCAGCCGTCGCCTTTCAATCGCCAAGCCATCAATGAAAGCTGAGGATCCTTGTCCAATTGGATCGGACCCTGGGATAACCACCCCGGAAACATCCCTATCTTTACTGGATCCTCTATTGCCATTGCCTTTAGGAGCGGGAACCAAGGTCTGCGGGGCCAATTCGGAATAACCGCTATAACTGAAGCACTTTCTCTCTTTATCTTCTTCATAACTCTCCAAATTACCTGAATTGGAGGAAAGATATAGAGGAGTCCTTTGGACCAATCTTGCGCCAGAGCATCTACTGCTAGAGCTTGCGGGCAAGGAAACCTCGAAAAGAATCTTTCTAACTTCCGATTCTTTTCTGTCGCCATAAGATCTATGACTGGTCGACCCCATCTGATACATAGATCCTGAAAGATATCTTGATGGAGGCCCCACTCCCCTGGAAGCAGTTGGCTGCGGCTTAGAAAATCGGCCTTCAGATTTTCTTTCCCTGGAGTGTGAATTGCCGTTATTCCTTTTAAATTTTTTACTGCCCACAAAAACAGTTTGTTTGCTTCCGCATTCAGTGTCTTGCTCCTTGTGCCGCCTTGATTTTTCACATAGGCCACTGCTGTGGAATTGTCGGAAATTACTTTCACATATTTTCCTTGTATGCTTCCTTGCAGGGCTATTAAGGCCTTTAAGATTGCTCTCAACTCTATGACGTTTGATGGAATGCCGGCTGCTGACCAGGTTCCTTGGGCTACTAACGACCCTAGGTGTGCCCCCCAGCCGGTTGTTGAAGCATCTGTTGTTAGAGAAACCCATTCTGGCTCCTCCATCAGTTTTCCCTTTACCAGGTTGTTCTGGTCCATCCACCACTCCAAGCCTTTCTTGACATGATTCGGTACTAGGATTCTTTTCTCTAATCTGTCTTGAGGTTTTCTTACTTGAGACAGCAAGCATTCTTGTAGAGGTCTCATTTGCCACCTGGCCCATGCTACAGAGGGGATTGCAGACGACATCAACCCTAATACTCTTAGGATTTGTCTCACGGACAGAAACCTTTCTTTGCGGAGTTGTCCCACTTCTCTCCTTATTTTCATAGCTTTTTCTTCTGGTAAAAGCCCCCGACTCTGTACTGTGTCGAACAGTGCTCCTAAAAACATCTTCTGAGAAGGAACGAAAATGCTTTTTTGTTTGTTTATTAACCATCCATGTGCTGAAAGGATATAGATAACTTCGTCTAGGCTTTCTGCCGCTCTTGTTCTTGACTCTGCTAATATCAGTATGTCGTCTAGATAATCGAATGCTTGAATACCCCTCTTCCTCAAGTCTGCTATCAAAGTCACCAGGACTTTGGTAAAGACCCTTGGAGATACTGCTAGTCCGAAATAAAGACATGTGAATTGTAGATGGTACCCTAGAGCGGTGAACCTCAACCACTTTCTGTCGTTTGTATGAATTGGCACATGAAAGTAGGCGTCTTTCAAATCGAGTTTTACCATCCATGCATTCCTGTATATGGCCTGGATGATTGACCCTAAGGATTCCATTTTGAACTTCCTGATGTTTATAAACACGTTCAAATCTCTTAGGTCTAGTACCGGTCTCCAGTCCCCTAAAGCTTTCTGAACCAAAAACAGGCGAGAATAAAACCCTTGGTTTCTTTCTCTTAAAGGAATCTTTTCTACAGCGCCTATCTCCAAGAGTTGCTGGATATATTTTTGTATTATTATCTCTTTGTCTATTGACTTTGGGCAGCTTGACTGTACAAAATGGACTTTCAGGAGAGATGTCTTGAACTCCAGACGATACCCCTGCGCTACTATTGCTTTTACCCAAACGTCTGAAATTGTATTGGCCCATACTTGTGAGAATAGGCTTAATCTGCCACCCACTCTCACCGGCAGGGCCGGCCTCATCTCATTGTTGGCTGGCTGATTGTCCTCCACCAACTGACCTTTTTCCGGCAAAAAAGCTTGTTTGACAACCAGTCTTCCAGCCTTGTTGCCTTTGACCTTCTTTTCCTGGCCGGTACTGCCTAGCGGTCCGAAAAGGCCTCTCTTTCTCTCTCATAAATGAGGGATCATATCTAGGTCTTTTGAAGGTTCTCTCTTGGGGTAAGAATACACTTTTCCCCCCTGAAGCCTTTTTAATTAGTGTCCAATTTTTCCCCCGAATAACATGTTACCATCAAAGGGAAGCTGACACAGGTTATTTTTTGATGAGACATACGCCGCCCAAGAACGCAGCCAAAGCGACCTCCTTGCGGCTACTGCTAGGGACATACTTCTGGCAGATAGTCTTACTAAATCAACAGATGCTTCGGCCACAAAATCCGATGCCAATTTACAGTCTTCTAGCATTGTCAATAACTTTGTTCTTTTGACATTTTTCTCCACCGCATCCTGAATATTGGATAGCCACTCTTTTAATGCCCTAGAAACTGAGGTAAGGGCAATAGCTGGACGGCAAGCTGCTCCTGCCGCCAAAAAAGATTTTTTCAAATTAAAGTCTGTGAGCCTATCCATGGGATCCCTAAATCCCACGGCATCATCCACCGGCAAGGCCGTTTTCTTTGCCAGCCTAACGATGGCTGCATCTACCTTTGGTGGGGAATCCCATCCAGCAGTCTCATTTTCTTTAAAGGGATATTTCTTCTCAAATTTCCCTGCTATAGTCACCTTTTTTCACGTCTTTTTCCATTCTCCTGCAATGACTTCTTGCATAGATGAATGGATGGGAAAAGTTGCCATCTTTTTCTTGATGGTTGGAAAGACTTTATCCGCAGTAGTTGTGGATGGTTCTTCTGCATTGAGCGATAAAGTAGATCTTACTGCTTTAATCAATGGCTCAATAATACTGATGTCAAACGAAGTCTCTATGTCAGTCGTCTTCATCCTCCACATCAGACTGTATCACTGAAGAAGACTCCGAGTACAGGGGAGTATCTACATCAGACTGCTCAGAGTGAGATTTCCTGCCTTCCTGCAGCCTTTTTACGATTTTTTTGAGTCGCAGAGGCTTCCTGGACGCCTTTAGCTATGGCTGTCTTAATATAGTCCATAAGGGTATCCAGTTGCACAGTAGAGGTGGAAGGACCTGAGGTTGCACCAATCACTTCTTCAACCGCCTTCTCCTCTATCCTGGATTTTTGTCAGAGGTTGAGACACTGAAAAACATACAAGGGGAACTAGCATCAGCTACTGTACCCACTCATCTCTTTTAGTATAGAACATACCTACCTGACGCTTACCTAGAACCTTTAGGGTCGTGACCTCTGCTCACGTTTCCAGAATCCACACTAAAAAGAAAGTACAGACTGGTAAGCAGTGGCAACAAAAAAACAGCTTCTAGAACAAAGTCCTGAGCAAAATCAACAAACTAAGATAAAAAAATATTACTTACCCTGAAACTTTAATGACTAAGCCAGCCACTGCCACAAAAAATCCTGGCTAAGCTGAAGGATCCCACTTGCATCCAGAGGGAAAGCAGCACTGAGACCTGCAGACGAACGCCGGCACGCGGGACTACAACTCCCATAAGGCCGTGAACCGGAAGTCACGCTCCGTGTGCGTCACTTCCGGTTTAAAGAATATTCCCCCGGTCTCGCGGGACTTCGCGCGATGCCCGCTCCTATAGCTGCCTCCCAGACTGGAGCAACAAAGCCTCGGTCACCAAAAGGCTCTTTCCCCTCTGGCACTCTGCAGGTGTGACAATTGGGGGAGCATCAGGCAGAGAGAGAGAGAGAGAACTCCACCTGGAAACAACAGCAGGTAAGCTTGGATTTCCTATTCACCCATACAGGAAACACAAAAAGAGGCTGTCCTATGGGAGAGGCAGATATTTATAGTTGATGATGTGTTTCCTGTTCACACCCTGGGGAACTCCTTCCAGTCTGGTGAATGACTGGCCAGGGGTGACAGGGAAACTTTGCTAATCATTTTCTTCAGTTTTTGCAAATCCAATTTTTGTCCTCTTTGTAATCTGCTTTTACTAAGTGTGTACTTTTTTATGAACGTGTCTGGATTTCACTTTTGGTTTTTAACTATTTTCAGATCATCTGTGGTCTCCAAATAAGTTATTTTTAAAAGAGAGGTCAAGTTCCTACCTTTAAAATAAGCCATCAACCAAACACTCTCTACATGCTGCACTGCCCAAGAAATCACTGATAAGTTAGAGGGCGAGAAATTCCGTGGTCACAAATACTAGTTCCTCCTTATAATCTGCGGTTGGCCCGTGCTCAGTGCAGGAGAAAGCAGAAGAAACCAGGAAGAGATCGAGATGCAGTGATTGGATTTTTGTCTTTTTTTTTTTTTTTTTTTTTAAAGGAGGAGATACAGGGAAGAGGGATTATCTCATGGTTTCAGAGCAGGAAGCGCAGAGGATATGGTGATGCTGCTACCATCACATGAAAGTAAAAAATACTCTAGAAAGCAATTTCTGTCAATTTCCCTAGTCATTATTGGACCACAGTTATCCTTTAAATACACACATAGTCCCGGCCTGGCCCCACCCCGTTCATTTTAGAATGCTTCTTTACAGAAACACAAGACACATGGTGCTTATTCAATGTGCAATATTTTGCTCCTATTAATTTGCAGCAACCAATAAAAAGTAATCAAAAGTTTTCTAACTGAAGTACAATGAAGGTATAATCTTTCCACCTCTTTGAATAAGCCTAATAATCCCTAGTTGCTATAAAGAGAATAAGAAAATAAATACATTACCCTATTTTTCACAAATGTTTTTGTATATTCATTGTATGTTTTATGTGTTTAGATGGGAGTGAATGACATTTGTATAATGACAGTTAAATACTCGTTGCACATCTAGATGATCACTGTTATTGTATTTGGCTTACTGCATGTGCCTGCCCTTTATCCTACTGAAAACAGCTGGTGTGTTTCACAGGGCCAGTAGATTTTTAAACAAAGAATTTAGCATACACCAAAATGTTGAAATAAGGATAAACTATTAAAAATGTTGTTTTAAAAATTTGTCCCAATAAACAAAGCGCATTCACTAATGTACAACAAACTGCATCTCACCTCTACCTTTGCAGTCTGTGCCTGTGTTGCAAGAAGTGCGAGTGTACAATACACACATGCAAACGCTTTCCTGTTTCGCACAGCATATCAAAACAAGGAAATTAAAGCCTGTTCTACCACCGAGAAAACTGAAATCATGTTATAGCATACGTATCTCAAGCATAGAATAGTTTACAGTGTTAGGAAACACTTTGCTTTTCATACAAAAAAAAGGTCATCTTTGCAATTAAAGGGCATGTCTACCCTTAAAACAAAGCTGCTATAATCAGTGTTTCTCAACCAGGGACCCCTAGGGATCACTGAGGGGTTGCATGGGGGTCCCCAAGAGATCAACAGAAACTGTATGGATCCACCATTGTGATGAATACAGATATATTTCTATATATGTTCTGTATGAATTATCCGTTTGGTGTATTGATGTCTGAGAGATGTTTTTATATAAGGATTCCCACCCTATCATTTATATTTGTATAAATGATGTATTTTGAGGATTTGATGACTGAGAAAAAAAAAGATAAATAATAATATATAATAATTATTTTATGTAGGGGTTAACCGATACACGAAATTTGTTTTAAGGGATCCCCACAGATAAAAAAAAGTTGAGAAACACTGTGCTATATATGCAACAAACTCAGGCAATCAACTATTTTGTATTGTTTTGTAAGTAAGCCAGGGGATTTGAACCTGTGACTTCTTGGTCTGTATGTTCCTAAAAACATAGCATTTATATGTTGCACCACCAAATACACAAAATGCAGAAACATTATAAGTTATGTTTCACTAGGAAGAGAAGGTTAAAATTGTGCATATAGAGACAGTGAATGCTGGGGTCAGGGGGCGTGATGTTTTGTAACCTACAGGGGACGCGAGTTCTACTGGCAAAAACATTAGTTACGGAATCTATTTCTCACATGTACTAAATGCAACTGACTTTAGAAGAATCTTACAATGTATAGGTGTTCTGGGAAGAAAGGTTTTTCACATTAGTATTAAAATAAATTTTTAATTAGACAGAGAGAGTACGGGCAAAACAAAAAAGAAACAAATGCACCCGTCTACTTAGTGTTGTTCATGGTAGGTTAGGGGGTTATACTCCTGTTTTGAAAATGGTAGTTATAGGTTCAGGATACAGGTATTTGTGTTTGCTGTCCAAAATCTTCTCACATTTTTTTCTGCCATTTATGCTGGCTGCAAAATAAACTTCAAAAGCAACAGATAATTGTCCTGTTGTTTCCGTATTGGCATGGAAGCAGGATTCACTGTCTGTGCACAGTTTCTAGCTTCTGTTTCAAAGTTCCTGTGTTTATTGTTGAGTTGCTGATGGCGCACCATGTAAATGCAGTGTTTTTAGGAACACACAACCCAAGAAGTCACAAGCTCAAATCCTGTAGCTTACTTAAGAAACAATACAACATACCGTTTATAATCAATTATAAACCGAGCATTCATACTTAAATGGTATCTCCACTGATAAAACCTCTTTCTATTCAGTTTTATTGAAGAATGGGAGGTAAAGGATACGTGTCTTACCTCAAATTCTTTAATACAACATTTAGGAGCAGGGAACGAAGGGAAGGAAACTTACTGCTCGGTCCTCCGCCATGTCCTCTGACAGGTCCCGATAGACTCTGTACTCTATGCGCATTGCATTTGCGCATAGACTACTAAGTCTCTCTGACCTGTCAAAGCGGTGGAGGAGCAAGCATTTGGTAAGTTCTTTCCCTTCGTTCCCGGCTCCTGAAGGTTTTATTGAAAAACGGGAGGCAAGACACAGCTCCTTTACCCCCCGTTCTTCAATAAAACTAAATAGAAAAAAGGGTGTTTTACCAGTGGAGATACACTTTAAAAATTATTATTATTATTATTATTAATATATATAGTGCCAACATCTTCCGTGGCATCAACATCTTCAATTACATAGTCATACATTACGTACAGGGCAATACATGTTATACAAAGTCATACATATTAAATACACAGGTAATACATAATATAAGTAAACAGAGTGAGGAGTTTCTTACAGCAATATCGTGATACAATAGGAAAGAGGACCCTGCCCAAAGAGCTTACAGACTAGAGGATATGGGGGTAAGACATAAGGTGATGGGAATTGGTAGGCTGTAAAAAGATTGGCAGTGGAGTGTGAAAAGCGGGTTGGATCATAATTGGTAGTAAGAGGGGTAATGTTTATGCCAGGTTATATGCTAGCCTAAAGAGGTGGGTTTTGAGGTTACATTTGAAGGTGTTCCGGGATGGTGAGTGACGGACAGACAGAAGAAGGGAGTGCCAGAGCAGAGGGGAAGCACGAGTAAAGTCCTGAATGCGAGCATGGGAAGAGGTGACCAGGGTGGATGAGAGGAGGGTATCGTTTGCGGAGGGGAGGTTGCGCCTGGGACGGCATCACTGGATCTGCTCTGAGATATATGGAAGGGCTGTGTATGATAGTGCTTTATAGGATAAGGTAAGCAGTTTGAACTGGATCCTTTGCCTGATGGGCAACCAGTGGAGGGACTGGCAGAGAGGAGAGGCATTAGAGAAGCGAGAAGAGAAATGAATAAGTCGGGCAGCAGAGTTAAGAATGGATTGAAGCGGTGCCAGGCGGTTGTTTGGTAAACCACACACATATAGATTTGATTAACCATGCTTACTTTTATTTTTTACTGAAATGTTAATATTCTGTTTCTTACATACATGCTAGCAAAGATATAAAATGCAAAGATAACTTTCCTTTTTTGTATGAAAAGCAAAGGAATTTATAATTGTTAAGGACAGAAGCATTTGTAACATGTTTTCACAAAAAATGCACTGAAATCTGTGTTCCGTCAGAAGGAAGGATGATCACGGAGCTGTAAGATGATTAGCTGTCAGCTTCCAGGAAGCAAGGCTGCAGCTTCCTGTGAAGTGTACTGCGTAGGTGTTCTCAGATAAGTTGAAATTATGGGAGCTGATCCCTAGTACCCACAGGTTATTTTCATAAATCCCCCAGCATGCACAGCAAAGGAAGAGGCGACACAGCTTTTTGTATCTTTGTAAATGTGCTCTATTGGGGCAATGTTGTCTGGAGACTTTAGTTCCCCTTTAACACTGGCTGTTGAACTGGAGGGTTGACAACACCGGCTGCTGAACTGGAGGGCTCCAGTTCAGCAGCCACTGTAAAGTCAGCCCTCATGTCACTGTTAGGTCACCCGGGACCAAAGGTTAAATAAACTTATCCGTAAACATGATCCACCAATGGCACCTATGACATTTCCGGTTACTAAACTATAGCGTGCATGCGCACTATAGTTTAAAGCTGGTAACAGTCGAGACGTGTCAGAGCCATTTGTGGATGCAAAACTGAATGTTTATTTTCTAAGTGAGCCTATCCTTTAATATCTATTCTGTGTACTGGTGCCCAAATATGCTAAATACTTAATCACAAAGAAGTTGTTTCCCCCCCACATCTGCAGAAATGGCTAGATAGCTGGGTGCTACTCAGAAAACCATACAACACACGCTCTCACACTTATACATAACTACATACATGCACTCATTTCTTCTTCCCTTGACTTTTCCCCCCCCCTAGTTTTCCTCAATTTTGTCTTGCCTATTATTAAAACCACACTTGTCAAACTCAAGCCCCCCCCCCCCAGTGGCTGTACAGCATCCAAGACATACTACACTGCTATCCATTTGTGCAGTACTAGTTAGCGACATAACTATAGACCTGCCTGCTAGATACCACAATTGGCTCTTTTTAAACAGCTGATTGCACGCACCATTACTAAGATAGGTGCCACCAGCTGATTGTGGTATCTAGCAGGCAGATCTATAGTTATGACGCTGCTTGGGACTGCACAAATGAATAGCAGCGTAGTAAGGCTTGAATGCAGTCACCACTGTAATAACTTATCACATATCTATCCTGGCACTGGGGAAGGTAGGGAGGTGTGACAAAGGGCCTTCCATTGGAGTTATTCCATTAACGCACAGGAAGAGTAAGGTGGGCGTGATCACGCCATAGTCTAAAACTGTGTGCTGACCTGACAAATATCTTTAAAAAATCAGTCTGGCCCACCACTTAGCCTGTCTTTGTGATTTTGGCCCATTATGTGATTAAGTTTGACACCCCTGATTTACACCAATGAGTTACTTCCTACTTTTAATCCAAATGATTGGTCTTTTACAAGGCTGTCACAGCTTATAGAGAGGGTTTTAGTAAGTGAGGGTTTTAGCTTCTATTTTATTTTGCTCTTGCTTATTGACACGCGCTTCTAGTTAGTCTCTCAATAAGCTTTGGGGAGTTTCTTTATTATTTCTCTGCGTTGTATGCCTATGTTAATAGCTCTTACCTCGGTAGGATTCCCTTATTTTATGCAGGGTCCCCCCTTTTGGAAGACACAACTTCGTGATGTCTCTGTACTATGTCACTATCATGCGCCTCCAACTAAGTAACAGACTCACACCGGTACTTGGCAACTTCCTCTACAAGGTCCTGGCTGACATCACAGACATGTGATTAGGATGTCTCAATACCACGTGACTGCCTGTTAGAGCATTTCTCATAGGTTCCAATTGGGTTAAAAGTCCGGTATTTTGCGGCTTTAAAAGGGAATGCGTGGCTCTTCGTGACAACACCTGACCCTGGAGGAGAACCTGTGTCTTTTTATTGGTGCCAGAAATATGGTCCCGGATTCCCATCAATGTGAATAAAGTTAGAAAGCAGTGTCAGGTGTGAATAAAGTTAGAAAAAAAAAAACCACGAAACTTCCGTTTTTTTTAATAAACTTTATTCATAACTAACATTAAAAGGAGAGCAACTGAGATGGGAACCTCGCTCGCTCGAGTTCTGCTGAGAGTGGGAAGAACTGGGGAACAGGAGGA
The DNA here is from genome assembly GCA_019447015.1 of Hymenochirus boettgeri. Taxonomy (NCBI): domain Eukaryota; kingdom Metazoa; phylum Chordata; class Amphibia; order Anura; family Pipidae; genus Hymenochirus; species Hymenochirus boettgeri. Next base: position 149,225,260 of record CM033473.1, on the reverse strand, counting down.
GAAGCAAGTTGACAGTGAGCTGAAATGGGCTGTTTGGAGGTCATAGGTTTGGGAAACACTTTGTCTCCCTGTTTAAAGTGTATGTGCTGCCTGGGAGGTAGTTTGTAGACTGGTATGTGACTGGGGGTGAATGGAGGGCACGGAATGCAGCTGTTGGCTGTCCTGGGCTTTTTTAAGTTAACTCTCTACAGTGTGAAACTGTCAAAAGTTAATTAAAAGCGAACCCAGAGCAGCCAGCATAACCCAATGTCTCATGGAAATTTTTATTTGACCTACTTTTAAGGGGTGGGGGTGTATTTGCACTGTACACACTGATACCAGTTATGACTAGGCTCTGCAGTGGGAGACAGTGAGGCAGGGGTGGGGTGGATTTGGTTGTACTGGACACCAGTTTCACTAGCTATATATGTATCTGGTTGGTGAGGGTTGGGGAGTCACAACTGCACACTGAAACCATATCCTGTTAAACTAACTTCCTTTTAACCAAAGGTGTCAGGGCTGGCTGTAAAGCAGAGTGCATGGATTACAGGACTGCTGCGACTGTTTGGTTAATGATTGTTAACCAAACTGTGACTGGGTAATATGGGTAACCACATAGTAAGCAAACAGTCCCAGTCCTGTAGCCAATGCACTGTCAGCCTTAGGGCATGTCTACCCCCAAAACCAAATTGTCCCCCACTGTGTAGTGTGTAAAAATCCTTACCTTACCTCTCTGCTCCAAATGGTTCTCCTATAATGTCTCCCCAAAGTCCTAGAAAGTAAACACCAGGAGCCTGGCTGGAAGGAAAAAAGTTTCCGCCTCTGAGAGGTGGATATCCCCTTTAGGGCTCTGATCCAATTGTGCCAGTGCAAGCGCATGCCAATTCATCTGTGCGCTGTCGGAGCGCATGGGATCATCATTTTTTACACAGGGCTTTACACCAAACCCTAACACCTTTGGTTAATATAAGCTTAATGTTTAACAGTAGATTCAATGTGCAGTTCTGTGAATCTGCACACCCCTCACTAACGTCCGCCCCCAGATATTGGTGTCAGTGTGCAGTAGTTTAACCCCCTCAAAAACAAAACAAAAAATCCCCTTCCCCACCCCAGCCATCTATCATCTATTTTTTGATGAATATAGAATTTGGGAATGGTGGTCTTTGAAAAGCAGGCCTGGCTAAAAAAAAAAAAAAAAGTGTGTGCATAGCAGCCTTTCGTTAGCCAGTTTGTCAGCCCTCCAGTTTATCAGCCCGTGTGGTCAGCCCTCCAGCTCGGTCAGCCAATAATGGTCTTTAAAATGGCAATAATGGTCCTTAAAGTGGCCGTTACCTTAAAGTGGGTGAGTGGCTTCTGAAAAATAGGCGTGGTCAAAAAAATTCCATGCGTTAACGCGCACGTACCTTGCTTTTGTCCTCTATTTTGTATTTCAAAATCTGGAAACCCTACTATTGTCCCATATTACGATGACTTTTAAGGCGTACCTGGTGCTATCCTGCAATACACAAAATATACAGTCCTCTGCACTCATACTGAGTGTGGGTGCCAACTCCTCACAAAATCCAACCCTTGGTGGATAAATGATACAAGTAATGTCGAGGGTCACACTCAAATACAAAAAATGTATTAAATTGATCAAAGACCACACATCAAACGTGCCCTCTTCCTCACCTGAGGACCCTCGACATTACTTGTATCTGCTATTCTGCAATGCCCTGTGCATGTAACAGTTTTGGGTCTTAATTTGCTATAAAAAAAGTGCAGTGGGAGGGACTTCCAGTTACACCCGTATGGGTGATTGGTCGGGTCCATGTGTGCGTGTGAATGGCCACATTTACTGCAAGTGCTTGCATTGTGGAATTCTTGTGTCTTTTACAGAGACACATGCTCTGCTCTTAAAAGGGCATATCCCCCCCCAATAATATTTTTTGATATATTGTAGGACATGCCCTCCCACCCCAAACACTATATTGGAACTGTAAAAATAGATTCCAAACTCTACTTACAGCCCCTCACTCCAGCTTCATTCTGATCCGGCTCCCTGACTTGCGGAACTACAAGCAGGGGGCGAGCAATACAGAACGCAGTGGGAGCGAGGATCTGTAAGTAGGGGGTGGGAGGGCAATATACAATATACATCAATGATTTTACGCTACATAAAAGCCAGCAATGTCTGGATCAGGAGGGGGAGGGCTCCTCTGCGCATGCCAGCAGCAACTGAGAGGACAGATCAGAGGCAGATACGTTTGGACAGGAACCCTTCAGTTTCCTGGACTTTGAACAGTCACTGCAGAAGAACCTTAAGTATCAGGGATGTAAGGTAAGGATTTTTTTAAATTGTACAGTGGGGCCAGTAGTGAGTTAAAGTTTAGTTTAGGGGTGGATATGCCCTTTAAGTTTATTTAAAATGACTAGTACTGCACTTGTGAGCAAAGCAATGAGACTCTGACACAGGAAGTTCTCTCAGTGTTTCTTAAAGGGCATGTCCAGCTTAAAATTGATGTTCACTCATATCATAGATTTCCCCTGCCCACCCCCAACTGCTGAGGTGTATATATAATGTATTTATTTTTTTTAAGGTTCTGTTGTACTTTTAAGTTGTCTAGTGGTGTGCCTAATTATTTGCCAGTTTTTTCAGTTTGTGTTTAATTAAGTTTGGTTCGAAAACTGTGGGTTTTTTTTTTTTTTTTTTTAATGTTTCTGGTTAAAGGTGCCTTCTATAAAATCATAATCACCTTTCAATTATTTTATAAACCGAGATTTCCATTATGCAGTTCTCTCCAATAAAGTAAATCACTCCAAAATTAAGCATTTCTGTGAAAAATATATATATCCTTTAAAATGTGCCATAAAGAAAATGCAGATCTTAAAAACCATAGTCTACATGGCAATATTAGTGTGTTTTTTTCTGCATTATTTATGTATTATCAGCCCCCAAAACCCTAAACTGTAATAGTTTCAAATCTGAAATATATAAGTCTAACCTGAAATCCTGCACAATGTCCTGTTGCCCATGTTTCTGCTTCCTGGCTCTTCCAGTTAGCAACTGTCATTTATGAATTTGACATCACAGCCAATAACAATGCTAAACCCCTAGCTAACCTCTTCTGAGCATGCTCAGGCTTAGTACCAGGTCACTAAATTGCTCTGTTTTCATGAGGCACCCAGAAGCATAGCAGGCAATCACTGATGCAGCTGCCGGTCAGCAGAGGAAACAAGCTCAGCTAAGTTCATTCATGGGCTGTTTTAAACCTAGCATTTAGGGTTGGGGGGGGGGTCGCCTTATAGAAATATATTTTTTGAAGAACGATCCATGGTTCTGGAGGGAGGGGGGAGAGGTACACTGCACATGCCAGAGTCCTCTAAGAGAAGCAGGAAGTAGCAGGCATGGCTAACACAGAGGCTCCTAGTCTTCATTGTTTTGGACTTTCATCCGGCCCTGCAAGACAACCATAAGGAGCAGAAAAGAAAGTTGAAGGATAAGTACACTGTAAAAACAAGTTAGGTGTAATTGAAAGCAGCAGGTTTAACTAATGATTCCCCCCCCCCCCCTTGTTTTCCTTCTTTTTCTTCTAGGTCCCTCCTGAGCCTACCTGTGATAATGGAACATTCCTTACATCTTGGATCTGCAGTCTCCTTAGCTCCGCCCTCCGACTTCCTGGTTCTCCTCATTCTGCAGGTCCCAAAAAGCACTTTCCGTATGCTCTATGCGCACAACGTGACGTCAGCTTTTTGAGACCTGCAGAATTTGGAGAACCAGGAAATCACAGAGGGTGGAGCTAAGGAGTATCCAACTACTGATGTTGTGATAGTCTTTGTGAAATGTTATTTTTTCCCTATTTACTCATATAATCCTCTACTGAAATTTATATTAGGGAGGTGTGCAACCCAACGAGACAAGTGTTTGCCTATTGCTATATCCTTAAAAATAAATGCTTAAAATTCCTTCATTTTAAGCATCTTTTAGCATCACTTAGCTAGCCTCACTTAAGCAAGTTTATTTGGTAAACATTATAGCACTTGTATGGAATCCAAGTACTTAGTGACACTTTCAGTATTTTTATAAAAATGTTTTTTTATATTGTAATGGCAGAATAAAACTTGTAAGAAAACAATCTGAAGAAAGAAAGAACACCTTTATTGTGCATACAATATACTTGCAAGCAGCTCACTCTGACTAACAGTGACACTATTCGAGAGAGAGAGCGTAAGAGACCGTGAAGCTTTTTATTGGCCTCAGGTGCCATTATGTCACTGATAAAGAAGCAATGTGTTATATTATGTCAAGTGAAAGAGCAAATAAGAATATATTTGCTAATACACAAGTATAAAATCATGGACCTGATAGTCCCTTTCGTTTACCAAAAAATGGTTATTCCGATTCCAGTACCACCATCTATCTGCTCATTAAGACGACATATTTGTCCTTCTTCCAAGGACACTTATCTTGGTTCTTCTGCCAAGGACAAGAAACACCAGTTGAAGCTTATAATGTGGCAGATGTATCTCCATGAACCTAACACCTGCTCATTAGCACATATGGTTATCTCAAAACTTTTAAAGTACACTTAACATCATTTAAGTTCCTTTTGGCAATTCCTTTATGTACTTGTTGAAAATTTTCCATTACAATATAATTTATTTGCACTTGAACTTTTCACGTTTGGATAAAGTAACTATTATAGTTAAAGTAATTTTATGCTAATCTTGCATATGGTTTTAATATATATACAAAGGAGGTGGGTCAAAGGCAACCCTAAAAAAGACCCTCAACACAGAGCAACTACCACATGAAAGTCCTATCAAAATCTCTTTATTGGAAAAAAGAACAACATATCCTATAAAACCACCAGCACCCTGCCCACCCCCCTAAAACAGTGTACACAATAAAAAAAAAACCTTGCATTGACCGGGCGTCCCCGAACCCACAAACCCTGTACCACAAACAAGCATGAATCACTATGTCTATGCTGAAAAGCAAAGTGCCAAATGCCTTGTGCAAAGTTGCAGTTCAAACCGAAGATATTTTCAAAACAACCACATACGACCTGTACCTCAGCCCGAGCAGGAGTTGCAAGAGTCAGCCCCTCCGTGCAACCACCTCCACCACTTCTCACTCTGATGTTCAGGGTAAGCCGGTCACTTGACCTCTGGACACCTCCGGTCTCCTCGTGTAATCTCCACGTCTCCCGACTTCCGTGCTGATATGCGCTAGTTGGTAAGGGATGTTAGAACTCTCCGGCTTGCACTTCCTCCTATGCGCGTTTCATCCATTTACGTCATCACGCGGGCTTCGTCAAGGCTCCAATCTATCCGATCGAGAATTGTTTAAATAGCCTCAATGCTAGCTGACTCTATGTTATGTGTCCTACACTCCAACCCTTCATCATAGCAGCAATGCAGCGTATATATCAAACAATTATCATACGGTATCGTTCTACAAAGTTAATAACATTATTTACGAATAATTAGACCACTCTGGGTGGTTCAGCAGAGGCTGGATGTTTTTTTGTCTCTAGATATATATATGCGGCATGAAATACAACGGATGACACCACTCTCAATTTTACATTAACTATACTATATCATAAATAACATGCAAACTGCAAATCTTCATTTAGACCATTAGGACTATAGATTACTCATTTTCAGTTTATACTGTATATCCATTGTAGCTCCTTTGGGAGCAATTTTTTGTTCAATATAACCCCTCAGGTTCAGCTATATCTTTTCAATGCCCATAAATCTAAGGATTTATAGGATTCGTCCTATTACCATGTGCGGCCAATACATGTTTGGCTACACTTGAACGTTCTGGTTTTATCCCTGTAGGGGTAAGAAAAAAGCAAGAAGGGGCAGAAATAGAATAAGGAGAATGTTTTGGGCAGAGCGACGAACAGAAAAGCCAGTATCGGCTGAGGTTGCAGAAAACAGAAAGTAACATCTTGTATGGGAAGCGATAGTTTGCAAGTATGAAATTTAACTACAGAAGAATTTGGGGAGGGTATTACTTCTTAGTAATGGCTTATGTTTTGCCCCTACGTAATAAGTTTGAATTAATAAAAGACTTGCATCTATTCGCTCGTAAGTTGCAATGTCAAAAATCTTTTCAAGGAAAAAGAGGTGACCACACCCAGTATGAAATATTGGAGGGCAACCCTTTACAAAGACTTCAAAAAAGTCAGAAGTCTTTTAAAAGGTGCCTTGGATAAAGGGGCAATTAGTAAACAGGAATGTGAATTTATCTATGTGAACAATCCAGTATGTCCGACATACTACACCATCCCTAAAAAAAACTCCGGGGAGAACTATAGTCTCTGGGATAGGTGGCCCCCTTGAACATATGTGTCAATTCATTGACAGAGTTGAGACCATTTTTGTTTGGTATGAACTCTTTTGTCATAGATACGGGGGATGTTTTCAAGAATCGATGGGTTGTGTGTGGAGGAAGGGAAGATACTGGTCATGTTGAATGTTGAGGGACTTTTATTCCTCTATTTCTCACCCTGTAGGGCGATAAGCAAGTATTTAAAATCAAAAGGGACTACTGAGGAAGCAAGGAATAGTTTTACCCTTACAGCTTTGCAATTTGTTTTGGAAAATAACATATTCCTGTTTAATGGGAAGTTCTTCAGGCAACTTAAGGGCACCGCAAAAGGGGCGCCCCCACATATGCGTGCCTACATCTGGGCCACTGGGAATGGACAGTGGTGGAAGATGCCATAGGCCAGCTAGGACCGGAGGAGGACGTCTGAAGGCCCTAAAATGTTTTGTGGAGAAGTTTAATTGTTATCAATTGAATATAATGCTGATCTACGAGTACAGGACTACTTCAATTAACTTTTTATTTTAGATTTGTCCATCAGAAATGTAGCTGGTGAGCTGCATACGTTTACGTACAGGAAAAGTACGGTGATAAAAGGCGCTTCATTTGGCCACCATCCCCCCAGCCTAATCGAGAGTATACCGATGGGACAGTTTCATAGAATAAAGCTAACGTGCTCTACAGAAAGTGATTTTCGTGATCAAGCCAATAATCTAAGGGAATGTTTTAAACAATGTGGGTACTCAAATAGGGCTATTGAAATGGGATACAAAGCCATACAGGCAAGGAAAAGGACATAGATTCTGTATGGGGAAAGTAAAAAGGATTGTCCTAATCAGCAAGGAAAAATACGTCTGATCACTCCTTACAATGTTGAAGGGAATAGGATCAGATATATTTTAAAGAGCCATTGGTATTTGATCTCAGGGGACAAAGATCTGGCGGATAAGGTGGAGAGTTTCCCATCTATAACTGCAAAATGAGTTAGAAACTTAAAGGATAAATTATCCCCAAGCTATTATAGAGAACCCAAGAGTCAGCCTTGTTGGTTACTGTCCAAAAAGTGGCAAGGAGATTAAAAATGTGAACGCTGCCGCCTTTGCAATTATATGGATGAAAAGGATCAGGTGACAGGTCCTGATGGGAAAATCCATAAAATAAAACAGGTCATTTCCTGTCAAAGCAAGCAGGTTATATATATGGTGACTTGTTAGTGCGGGGTTAGATACATCGGACAAACAAAAAGGACCATGACTGTGAGGGTCAAGGAGCACTTTAGGGCCATAGAAAAGGGTGAAATAGAAAGTTCAAGTGTAGCCAAACATGTATTGGCCGTACATGGTAATAGGACGGACGTCCTTAGATTTTTTGGCATTGAAAAGATATGGCTGAACTTGAGGGGAGGTAATATCGAACAAAAATTGCTCCAAAAGGAGCTACAATGGATATATAAACTGAAAATCTATAGTCCTAATGGTCTAAATGAAGATTTGCAGTTTGCATGTCATTTATGATAGTTTATATTTAATGTAAATTTGAGAGTGGTGTCTTCCGTTGTATTTCATGCCATATATAGATATCTAGAGAGAGAGACAAAAAAACATCCAGCCCCTGCTGAACCACCCAGAGTGATCTAACTATAAGTAAATAATGTTATTAACTTTGTAGAATCATACTGTATGCTGTGATGAAGGGTTGGAATGTAGGACACATAGCAAAGTGTCAGCTGGCATTGAGGCTATTTAAAGAATTCTCGAGTGGATGGATTGGAGCCCTGACGAAACCCGCTTGATGACGTAGATGTGTGAAATGCACGTAGGAGGAAGTGCAAGCCGGAGATTTCTAACTTACCTTGCCAACAAGCATTGCTTTTCAGCATAGACTTACTGTGGTGCTATGTCTCCCGTTTAGGTGCTAGTGATTCATGCTTGTTTGTGGTACAGGGTTCATGGGTTCGGGGACGCCCGGTCAATGCAAGTTTTTTTTATTGTGTACACTGTTTTAGGGGGGTGGGCCGGGTGCTGGTGGGTTTATAGGATATGTTGTCCTTTTTGCCAATAAAGAGATTTTGATAGGACTTTCATGTGGTAGTTGCTCTGAGTTGAGGGTCTTTTTTAGGGTTTTCTTTGACCCACCCCTTTTGTATGTAGTTAGTATTACCCTTAGGAGCACCAATAATTTTACGTCCCACAAGTCCTTTATTAAGTATGGTGCACTGTTCTACATAATTTGTGATATGTTTTTAATCTGTTTGGTTATGTGTAACCCTGAATAGGGAATGTTTAATCAATCACAGCACTGGAATGATGCAATAGCAATAGACCTTCCATCTCTATCCTCTTCTCTCAGTTCTAGCCTCGCTGCCCTCGTGTCTGATGCTAACCCTGATTCGCTTATACATTGTTATAACTCTATCTTATCTACTACTATTGACTCTTTTGCCCCCCTAAAAACTCACAAACGTCACCCCACTAACCCCCGTCCTTGGCTCAATTCAGATACCAAATTCCTATGCTACTGTACTTGTGCAGCTGAGCAGCTGTGGAAAAAGTCCAGCAATCAGGCAGACTTTTACCACTACAAGCTCATTACAATGTGTCCCCTTGATCCCACGCCCTCCTTCTTAGACACTGTGCTAAAATCCTTTCTCCTGCTCTTGCTCACATTCCTTCTGACCTTGGGATTTTTCCTTTTGCCTTTAAACGTGTGCGTCAAACCTCTTCTTAAAAAACCCTCTCTGGTCAATACCTGTCTCTCGAATTACCACCCTGTCTCTCTTTTACCATTTGTGTCATAACTCTTAGAACATCTCGTCTCTACACGCATTACTAAATACCTCCTCCTATTGGACCCATTGCAGTCAGGATTCCGACTGGGTCATTCAACTGAAACGGCCCTCTGCAAAGTCTCAAATGACCTAGAAACTGCCAAAGCCAAAGGGCAGTTCTCGGTTCTCATTCTCCTCCACATATCGCCTGACTTTGATACTGTGGACCACTCTCTTCTTATGCAAATTCTATATTCTCTGGGCATCCGAAATCAAGCTGCGGCATGGTCCTCTTCTTATCTTTTTAACAAATCTTTCTCTTTAGACTTCTTCTAAAGTTCCGCTTAGTGTGGGGGTCCCTCAGGGCTCAGTTTTAGGACCCTTGCTGTTCTCCCTCTACACTATCTCTTTGGGAGAAATAAACTGTTCTTTTGGCTTTAAGTATCACTTATATGCTGATGATACCCAAATTTACTTGTCTACCCCCACACTTACCCCTGAAGTTCAATCCTAAATCTCTAAATGTCTGCTCTTTTTTCCTGGATGGCGCACCTTAAACTCAATCTATCTAAAACTGAATTAATCATTCCCCCCCCTAAACTGGGATCTAGTCCACCCTTCTCCATCTCTATTGCCAATGTGGTCATAAGCCCAGTTAAATCTGCACGCTGCCTTGGAAAAATCATTGACTCATCTCTTTCCTTCGATCATCACATTAAAAATGTCACTAGAATGTTTTTTTTCCTTCGCAATATTGCCAAGATCCAACTTTTTCTCTCTCGCTCTACTACTAGAATGCTCATGCATGCCCTTATAATCTCCCATCTTGACTATTGTAACATTCTACTACTTGGACTCCTGGCCTGTCATCTCTCTCCTTTGCAGTCTATCTTAAACTTGGCAGTTTGGATCATCTCACTCTCCTTCAAAAGTGAACCCGCAACCCTGATACCTCAGTCCATAGGGTGACTTCCAATCGAACAAAGAATCATATTTAATACGCTTCTTTGAAACTTTAAATCCCTTCACTCTACTGCACTTCCCTACTGATCTTCTTTCTTGGTCCCTTATGTTCCTGGCCATGCCCTCCATTCCTCACAAGGAAATCTTCTCCACAAAACCCCAACGAAAACTGCTTCCTCCCTTCTTAAATGATTCTCTCTTGCTGCTCCCTGCCTTTGGAACTCTTTCCCTCACTCGCTTCGCCAGATGACATTCATTAATACTTTCAAATCTAGACTGTTATTCTACCCTTCAGAGCACCAGCACAACAAATGATTGTTGGCCATCTTAAGCACTTTATACCCATTCCCCCACTTGTATCTGTATGTTGTCCCACCCACTTAGATTGTAAGCTGTTCGGAGCAGGGATCTCATTCCTAATGTTTCATGGCATGCTGCACTTATATCAATTTATCCATAATATATATGTATTCTATTCTTAACCTTTGTATGAAATTGTATTCATTTTTTATTTATCTCTATAATTGCTTGCACTTATCCACTTTGTTTGTATACTCTGTATTTTATAATGTACAGCGCTGTGTACCAAAGTGCCGCTTTATAAATAAAATTATACATATACACATACATATATCATCATTTTGCACTGATTTGGATTTGGATCCAAGATGCATTGCACTTGGTGCGATCTTTTACTTTATAACTTTTAATAGTGTTTAAATGTTTCTGGGTGCATTTTTTTAGTGATGTCATTATGACATCAGCATCACTTCATAATTATGTTCAGATTTGGATATTGACCCAAAAAAGCATTGCACTTGGTTTGACTTATTATTCTATATATATTTTAATGGTGATCCAATGTGTCTGGGTGCATTTTTAGTGATGCCACTATGACATAATATTTTTGTACAGATTTGTATTTTGACCCCCAAAAAAGCATTCTTCTTATTCTATATCTTGTAATAGTGTCCAACTGTTTCTGGGTCAGCATGACATCATAAAGTTGTACAGATTTGAATTTTGACCCCCCCCCCACAAATTGCACTTAGTGTGATTTCTTATTCTGTATCTTTTAATGGTGTTCAAATATGTCTTGGTGAATTTTTGTGATGTGACTATGACATCAGCATGACATCATCATTTTGTATTTTGACCCAAAAAAGCATTGCACTTGGTGCAACTTCTTATTCTATATATTTCAATAGTGTACAAATGTTTCTGGGTAAATTTTTATGGATTTCACTATTACATCATAATGTTGTACAGATTTTAATTTTAACCCTAAAAAGCATTGCACTTGGTGTGATTTCTTATTCTATATATTTTAATAGTGTTCAAATATATCTAGGTGCATTATTAGTGATGTCAATATGACATCAGCATGACATCATAATTTGGTACACAATTCAATTTTGACCCTAAAAAGCATTTTTTAGTAAAGTTACTATGAAATCAGCACTAAGTATGTCTTCTTCTGTATTTTATACTTTACTATACATTATCTATACATTGGACTTGGTGCGACTTCTTATTGTATATCTTTTAATAGTGTTCAAATGTGCCTGGGTATATTTTTATATACCGATATGTCACTATTACATCAGGTTGACATAATTTTGCACAGAATTGAAATTTTACTCTTGTGTGATTTCTTATTCTATAACTTTTAATAGTGTTCACATGTATCTGGGTTATTTTCTTAGTGATGTCACATCAACCGGACATCACAATTTTTGAGAGACAATTGAAAGACAAATGGTTTTCTAAGTGACAGTTAAAGAGTCTGTGGAGCTGCCTTTGTATTTTGCGTTTCTTTCTCCCTTTAAGGACATAGAAAAGAAGGATATTTAATTATTTGATGGTTAATAAGGCCTGTGTTTAAGATTTAACTAAGAATTTGTTATGCTGGAAGTGTGGACTGTAAATGTCTGGGTGTAAGTAGATAAATCCACATCAGACCAAGAATCCAGAGAGGAAGATGTCAGTACAAGAAAAGACAAAAGGGGGGACAAGGACAAATACGACATTACTTTACAAGACACAGAAATTAAGTTCATTAGACACAATGCAAGCAGCATCAGAGGAAGATATGCAGATAATAAATATATATATATCAAACCACATTTTCACAAACAAAACCAAAAGAATATAACACAAACTCAGACTGAACCAGCTCCATCAGCAGAATGTATTTGTAAATTTAAATTGAAATCTACCTCCCCCTCTGACTCAAACCTTGAGTCATTCTATCAATGTATGATGAAAAATATAGGGAGGATGAAGGGTATCTTAAGCATCCCCAATAATCTCTTTCAGTTACAAAGAAAAGCAATTTATAAACTTAAATCGCTAATAGAGATTGAGATAAAGAGATAAAACAAAGGAGGGAACATTGTGCTCTGGCCACAAATCTGTATATAGAGGAGGTGACCAGCAATTATCAGAAACTTCAATCTAATCCAAAAGATGCCTTTCAGAGTAAACTCTGACCTTTAATTTGATAGCCAAGGCCCACAATTAACTGGACAAGCCTCCACCTAGGCCCATAATCTATGATAAAGGGAGTATTTTTGAACCCTCTTGTACATGATATATGCATATTTATAAACTTATGTCTTATGTTTGAATTCATATGTTAGGGATATGTCATATTCCATTTCCAATATTGGTAACTTTGAAATTGAAAACAAATGTTTTATATACAGTATATGACTTGTGATGTGGAATCTCTCTACACTATTATCAGTCATTAGAAGTATAGAGGACATGGACAGATTTGATTTTGTATAAGCTTATTTGAATTTCTACTTCACCATAGGACTTATGGGGGGTATGTATTTATTGACTCTATGGAACAGTACACTAATCTTGCACATCTTCAGTTGCGTTACATAGAAGATATTTTTGAGCTTTGGTATGGTAACAAGTATCACACATTATAGTCACTTACTCCAAACTGTAGCATTGCAGGCTCAAATCACACTCCATCCGTCCTCAGTGGTAACAAACATAACAATGTAAAGAAGATAGTGTGAGAGCTTTTGGCTGGTTTATACTGCAAATTCTTTATTGCGTGCAACATCTTTTGGAGCAAACGTACTCCTTTATCATGCTTCATAAAGGAGCACGTTTGCTTTAAAACATGTTGCAACTCAGCAGCTAAGAAGGAGGCTCTTCAATCATTTATCTAAAACTTTGTCAAGCTTAGCAAGCCATTTTCTACTACTACCAAGTTCAACCGTGGGCCTGTGCTACATGGGTATTGATTTAGTCACCATGAATGTCAGAAAAATTGGGTAAGGAAGGTATGTATACTCACTGGCGCTCTACCCCTACACTGTTCAGCGGCGCTCACACGCCTCAAGCACCTCACGACTATAGAGCTGTAGATATCCGTCCGGATACACTGAAAAAAACTCAGAAAGCAGGCTGCACGCTCTCAGTTGGATAAAAACATTTCTTTATTGTTGAGAAATTCCCGATACTTACACCGCTGAGTACAAACATGGAAGGCAAACTCGAGGAGCACAGGTGGTGCCTGACGCGTTTCGTGACGTACGTCACTTCATCAGAGGCTTCCCACCAATGAGTACAGGTTCCTATTTAAAGGACTGCGAGAGGGAGGGTTTACATATAAAATACACGTGACAATTAAAAACATCATAACAAGTACAGAAAAACTACGTCTGAGACAAAATACAAAATCTAAGAATAAATATGGGTATATGGGTATAAAATATACTCATATATGGGGTATAGGTAGGAACCATAATTAAGGGTAAGGTATATAAATTTTAATAGAAGTATATGACAAAGTGAAATCACTAAAGATCCTTTTACATTTAATCCAAAAAGGCTGATAGCTCAAAATCCCTATTGAGACCCTGAGGAATGTGGTTTTCATTGTATAAATCCATTTGGCTTCCTTCTTTAGAAGCTTCCTTGTCTATGTCCCCTTCCTGGCATCTCTCTCACAGATGTCAATGGCCTGAGGAGATATCGATCTTCCCAAAATGGTCTGAGACACTGTTTAGCTATGGCAGACCGTATATCGTATTTGGGTATAGCATTCATATGTTCAGTAATACGTCGACCAAAGGTCGATCGTTTTCCCACGATCTGTCACAGAAACACGTGGCCATATACACTAACCCCTTGGTCTTGCAGTTGGCAAAGAAATGAATACCCCTTGTCAGTAGAGGTGCTTTTAACACCTTAGATGTTTTGATAAATTTACATGCATTACACTGAGACATATTGCATCTAAAACACCCTTTTGTGGTTAACCATGTGTTGGTAGGTGGTGTAGATCTTAATAAACTGGGTGACACTATAGTGCCAATGCTCCGAGCCTTCCGAAAGAAAAAGTTGGGTCTCTTAGACAGAACGACCTAAACAGGATCACCAACAAAATACCCCAATATTTAGACACACATAGTAAAGGTAAGTGTCATATATGGCAAATGACCCGATGGTTTCTGTTTAGGAGTTTTATATTTTTTGGATTTCTTCCAAGCAAAGGAGTTTGTCCTATTCAAAAGCAGCTTGATCATATGCTTTTTAATATCCTGGGTCCTATAGCCTCTAGATAGAAGTCTGTCCCATAAGTCCATAGCCCCAAATGGAAACTTTCCCATGTGGCTTATACGACGAAGTCTGACGAACTGGCTATAGGGATACCCTTGATGGTAGTAGTGGATGGCAAGAGTGGCATGTAATAAGGTATTACGAGAAATGGTCTTGCGGTATAGTTTCGTATGTACATGGTTATTGCAATAGCAAATTTTACCTCCAAGAATTCTATTCACATGCATTCTGACTATAGGTGATTATATGTCAGGGTCCATATTATTGCAATATGTAGAAGAAGTTCTCTTTATTCAAATCATTGGAATCTTCCCAAATGTGATAATGTCATCAATATAGCGAAAATATTTCAATATGTTATGAGCAAAAGGATTATTATCATGATGAATATACTTAGATTCCCAAAGACCCATATAGAGATTTGCGTACGAGGGAGCAAATTTCGCTCCTATCGCAGCCCACCTGGGATTGTAAATAGTACAGAGTGTCGAACATGAAAAATATTTGTAGTTAATAGATAATTTAAACAAGATAAGATAAATTCATTCTGTATATGGGGGTAATCCATATGATAGTATAGCCAAAATTAATAGCCTCTATGCCCTTGTGAGTTGTATGGATGAGTATGGGAGGCTACATCATTAGTTAACCATTTGTAGTAGGTTTCCATGTTATATCACTTAATTTATTTATAATGTCAGTCGTATCTCTGATGTAACTAGGTAATCTAAATGCATATGGTATCAACATCTTATCGACATATTCGCTCAGATGTTCATTCATGGAGCCTATGCCTGACACAATAGGTCTACCTTTTACATCATCATGCTTTTATGTACTTTGGGAAACCAGTGAAAATAGGCTTAACTGGTTTAATGACATTCAAATACTCAAATTCATCAGAGGTAATGACTGTTTCTTGTCTACCTTTCTCTAAAAGTTCCAACAGTTGTATAGAATACCGAGGGGTAGGATCACTTTTCAATGGTGAGTAGGTAGACTTATCCTCTAATTGACGTTCGCTTCTTGATTATATCTAGAACGACTATCGAGCCCCGTTTATCTGAGGGACGTATTACTATATCCCTATTACTGGCCAGATCTGTCATGGCTCTACGTTCCAAAGCACTCATATTGCCCTGAGATTTATGACATAAATTCAAAGATTCTAATTCTCTCACAACCAATCTGTAAAAATTATCAATATACATGCTCTTACTATGAAAAGGATAAAAGTTAGTATCCCCTGATAATAACAATAACTAACACTATAACTATATATATTTGTGTATTGATCGTATCCAACATTGGACCACACAGACCCGATGATCCGAAAGACATGTTTGATTATGCATATAAGAATCAGCTGAACTACTCATAGTTACAATAAATTATCTCTTATTATAGCAATTAGCAGACTTTTGATATTAATGAACAGGAACCACGGGAACGGAGACGTATAGCTGAAACAGTGTTTTCTGCTAATAATACTAGCAGTATTCAATACTTTAAAGGTAATGAATCGGATTTTGATACTATTTATTCTAATGCGAAATATTGATGGGATCCGAGTTACGTTTGGTGGGACCACACAGTATTGCTGGAGAAATATGTTGACTGTAAACGTATCCCGGAGACTACGTTTGAAAAAATTTCCCACTTTCTCTGATATTGATAAATCCATTATGGAGACATGGAACGACACTTTATCGAATGTTCCTTTAAACTTAATGCAACTAATCCTGCTTCACCCAGACGTACATGGAAAGGTACATTTTGATAATTATAATGGTGATTCATCACATGGGAATCAGTCTTCATCAACTTTTTTATACTCTGAGACATCTCAAAGCAAAACGGAGGATGTATACAGCACCAGGAGTTCAAAAGGACCTTGGGCCCCCAGAAGCCCATGCACAAAAGCACCCTAAGAGAGGCAAAGGAGGGGTCCCAAGATCCAAAAGGAACTGACCTATCCATTCGAAAGAACAGATAGGGTATAGCCATTTGTCAACTCGAGATACGCTTGATGTTAAGAATATGTTAATTAATTTGTCCTCCCAACTTTATCTATACTGGAATTGGAAGTGTTGAATACTTCCAATCTACACCTATGGACAAATTTGAGACTTTGGTGGACATAATGGATTCATTAGGAAATTAACACTAATGCGCATTTTTATTCATGCCCTCTATAAATGATAGTCAACTGTATAATGAATAATAGATGTGATTCTGACACTATATCTGTTTCAGGTGCCAATAGTGATGATACACATAATCTGAACCTCCGTATCTGGATTATCAGATTGATATTACTTATAATAATAATGAACATCTGATCATATTGATTATATGAATATTCATACTTATGTGAATTATATGATGGACCTACTAATCAAATGGTTATGCATTCAGGTTTGAAGAAAAAGTCTAACTTTTATGCTTTCATAGTAAGAGCATGTATATTGATAATTTTTACAGATTGGTTGTGAAGAGATTAGAATCTTTGAATTTATGTCATAAATCTCAGGGCAATATGAGTGCTTTGGAATGTAGAGCCATGACAGTTCTGGCCAGTAATAGGGATATAGTAATACGTCCCTCAGATAAAGGGGGCTCGATAGTCGTTCTAGATATTATATTCAAGAAGCGGAACGTCAATTAGAGATTAGTCTACCTACTCGCCATTGAAAAGTGATCCTACCCCTCGGTATCTATACAACTGTTGGAACTTTTAGAGAAAGGTAGACAGAAACATCATTACCTCTGATGAATTTGAGTATTTGAATGTCATTAAACCAGTTACGCCTATTTTTCACTGGTTTCCCAAAGTACTAAAAGCATTGATGATGTAAAAGGTAGACCTATTATGTCAGGCAAGGCTCCTTGAATGAACATCTGAGCGAATATGTCATAAGATTGTGATCACCATATGTATTTAGATCCCCAGTTACATCAGAGATACGACTGACATTATAAATAATTAAGTGATATAACATGAAACCTCGTACAAATGGTTAACTATGGTGTAGCCTCCCTATACTCATCCATACAACACACAAGGGCATAGAGGCTATTAATTTTGGCTATACCATCATATGGATTACCCCCATATACAATGAATTTATCTTATCTTGTTTGAATTATCTATTAACTACAAATTTTTTCATGTTCGACACTCTGTACTATTTACAATCCAAGGGGGCTGCGATAGGAGCGAAATTTGCTCCCTCGTACGCAAATCTCTATATGGGTGTTTGGGATCTAAGTATATTCATCATGATAATAATCCTTTTGCTAATAACATAGTGAAATATTTTCGCTATATTGATGACATTATCATCATTTGGGAAGATTCCAATGATTTGAATAAAGAGAACTTCTTACAATATTGCAAAATATGGACCCTGACATTAAAATCACCTATAGTCAAATGCATGTGAAATAGAATTCTTGGAGGTGAATTTGCTATTTGCAATAACCATGTACATACGAAACTATACCGCAGACCATTTCTCGTAATACCTTATTACATGCCACTTTGCCATCCACTACTACCTCAAGGGTATCCCGTATAGCCAGTTCGTCAGACTTCGTCGTAATAGCTCCACATGGGAAAGTTTCCATTTGGAGGCTAGGGACTTATGGGACAGACTTCTATCTAGAGGCTATAGGACCCAGGATATTAAAAGCATATGATCAAGCTGTCCTTTTGAATAGGGACAAGCTCCTTTGCTTGAAGAAATCCAAAAATATAAAACTCCTAAACAGAAATCATCGGGTCATTTGCCTATATGACACTTACCTTTACTATTGTGTCTAAATATTGGGGTATTTTGTTGGATGATCCTGTTTAAGGTTTTCTTCTGTCTAAGACCCAACTTTCTTTCCTTTCGGAAGGCTCGGAGCCCAGTTTATTAAAGATCTACACCACCTACCAACACATGGTTAACCACAAAGGGGTGTTTTAGATGCAATTGTCTCGTGGTAATGCATGTAAATTTATCAAACAATCTAAGGTGTTTAAAAGCACCTCTACTGACAAGGATTATTAATTTCTTTGCCAACTGCAAGACCAAGGGGTTAGTGTATATGGCCACGTGTTTCTGGGCCTTCATACATTGGGAAAACGACCAGACCTTTTGTTCGACGTATTACTGACACATATGAATGCTATACCCATACGATATACGGTCTGCCATAGCTAAACATGTAGTCTCAGACCATTTTGGGAAGATCGATACTCCTTTCAGGCCATTGACATCTGTGAGAGAGATGCCAGGAAGGGGACATAGACAGGAAGCTTCTAGAAAGGAAGCCAAATGGATTTAACAATGAAAACCACATCTCCCTGGGTCTCAATAGGGATTTTGAGCTATCAGCCTTTTTGGATTAAATGTATAAGGATCTTTGTGATTTCACTTTGTCATATATTCTATTAATATTTTATATACCCTTACCCTTAATTATGGTTCGTAACCTATACCCATATATTATATATATATTTATATACTCCCATATACCCATATTTATTCTTGATTTTGTATTTATGAACATTTGGTTACATTCAGCCTTTTGTTTTTTGTTATCTACTATTGCTACTTCCTTTATTATGTCCAATGCTAGTCTCCCCTTATGCTCTTGGATGGTTTTTTCTTATCCCTTTGTATTTAGTGTAATATCGGTAATCCACTCACAGTTCTGTAGCGTTTTTGTTTTTCAGTGTACATTAATACATTAACGTGTGTAGTATAATTTAGTTCACCTTCTCTCATCATATTGGGATATAGATCGTTCTAGTTAATACTGATCCCAGACAACCCGAACCTCAGCTATACACTCTTCCATTATATTATGTGTCTTTAATTACACCTTTACGTCTACCCTGTATTTGGGACTATATAGTAACTTTGGTTCTGCTCCATTTTTGAGCATTGATAATACGAAATTTGACTTATCTATGATCTTTTTGTCACAGCCGTAAACCCTCCCTCTCGCAGTCCTTTAATAGGACCTGTACTACCATTGGTGGGAAACCTCTAATGAAGTGACTTACGCCACGAAACGCGTCAGGCACCACCTGTTGCCCTCGAGTTTGCCTTCCATGTTGTACTCAGTGTTTGTATTGTATCGGGAATTCCGACAATAAAGAATGCTTTTATCCAACTTAGAAGCGTGCAGCCTGCTTCCTGACTTTTCTACCATGAATGTCGAGGTGGAAGATTCCAAAAAAGTCGGCTCCATGGAAAGCTAATGGATTCACAACCCTGGGCACATATTCCCAAAAGGTCTCAATGAATACTGGGATCTTATTCTCTATAACTTTATTTTACCACAAACTGACATCTTCATTTATCTAATCAAGGCACACTACTTGGGTTGAAAGATGAAGATTGGAACCAGCACAACAGATATCTCTTTCCTATAAGGACTGAACTGAGATATAAGGATGAAACAGCTATCATTTAATACCTTCCATGATTTTATGAACGTCAACTTGAGATTTGCATACCTATCCGTATAATTGAAATTTTTACACAGGATCCTTTCCTCTGGATTATAAATCTCCATTTAGGCGTGAGAAATGCATGTTAGTGCATGACAATGTTGGTGGCCACATGCCTGTGCTACAATGAATTTCGGTGCGTGTGATCACCTTTTTTGCAAATGCAAGCACTCCTATAACAATGCGCGAATTGCAGCACAAACGCATGCCATTGTGTTTTTGCGACTCGTTATTGTAGTGTTGCCTTAGCCTCATGCTTGGGTAATAAAATCTGATGATTTTAGGGAAATGTTTTAAGAGAAGGAAAATGTTTTAGCCACTTGTTTTAAAACCACAGCTTGTTAAATACCTAAAGTTTTTTTTTGGTGTACTTATCCGTTAAGTTATATTACAGTATACTTTTTTACTTACTCACCACACAACATTTTAAACAGCAAAACTGCCTTGAGAACATTCCAGTACATCTTTTTACATTTATTCTAACTGGTTTGTCTACTGATGTTTTCATATTACTAAAGACAGACATGATTGCATTACCATATTTGTTGTTTACACAGAGTATTAATTGTGGCTTTCTAAAAAAAAAATAGTAGCAAAACACTTTTGTCAGGGTAACTAATAATGCAGCTTTTTAATATGATGGTTTTGGGTTTCATGTGGAATTACCTTATGTGCAAACCAACTGAATGTTTTCCAACTGTATCATGTGAGTGGCAATATGGTTATTCTCTTATGTCAAAACTAATGAGAGTTGCAGGAGAATAAATGAGAATATGGTAAAATATAACCACCTGCTCAATGAACAAAGGTTCCAATGCCAGAGAAGATATATAACCATATCACAGACATTTCACAAACTCATTGCTAAAAGAAAAAAAAATCTTTTGTAAGTGTGCCAACTAGACAATAGAGACAGCCAACTGAAGAAAGAATTATAACTCGCTTGTTTTCAAAGCATTGCTGCCAAATGTGAACAGGCATACTTCACAATCTGCTGAGGATAAAGGAATAAGACAATAATAACTGAATGAAGATAAAAAAAAAAAAAAAGAGAAAAGTTTAGAATGGATTTGTAATTTATGTGAACACATCTTCTATGAGGCTTTCTTGCTTTGCTGTGTTTAAAGGAACTTTTCAGTCTTTGTCATTGCCAGACAGATTTGTATTGTTTTTACAAAATATTGTAGTTACATTTTAAATAAAAAAAAGAAAATACACATAGACATCCCTGACATTATTCTTAACAAACTCATTATAGAGCCAGCAGAATGCCAGATAGGGCTTACTGTGTTTACTAAATGTAATATTGCCGTTTAATTAATCTCTTTAATCAAAGTGGATTCTAGTGTAGCAAAGACACATGATTTAAAATTGTGACGTTTAAAATACCTAAACACAAACGATTATAGAAACACTAACAAATGTAAATAGTATACATTCCAGAGTCTCAAATAATATCATAGTATCTGTACAGCACACTAATAAAAACATAGGGGGAGATTCAATATGGCCCAGATCCCTCAAAACTCACGTTAATCCATGAAATTTCGGGTTAACGTGGGTTTTAGATGGATTTTAGCATAGCCTCAGTTGCCAAATGTTTTTGGAAATAGCACTGTGCTAGCACTGTGGATTAGTCATGTAACACAGTTTCACTTTCTCCAAATACTCTCTCTATCAAAACAAATAACTCACATTAATCAAATTATGTTTAGCATTTTATTGCTACAAACTGATATTTCTTAAAACACCACCCATTGTTAACTCTGCAGCTTGTTTGTGTTTGCAGTTTTCTGGGCTCTTTTGAAACCTGCTGCAAAATTGACCAGATTCTGTACAGAAAGGTTTTGTTTTATTATGCACTTTGCTCTCTATATGTATAAACTAGCTTTAAAGACACAAGTTGAAACTTGCATTACTTCTTTCAAGCTGGGTATAATATGAAAACATCCATATGAATTTAAAGCATAAAGATAGGCACTAATCACTGCCTTAGTTCAAGTAATAATAACATCTTTTAGAAATAATTGCCTATTTTAAATATGTTGATATATCCTACTTTGAGCTCCAGAATAATTACTTATTGCCTGTTATGCTTCTGGATGCCTCATGAAAACTGAGCAATTTAGTGACCTGTACTAAGCCTGAGCATGCTCAGAAGAGGCAGATAGTGGATTAGCATTCAGTCATCGGCTGTGATGTCAACTGTCAAATCCATAACTGACAGTTATGTATGTGCATAATGTGTCCAAGTCAGTTTGGATACTGTACATGTTTATGAATTATGGGTTCTTTGTAGGGCTATTCAAAATATTTGTTTACAGTCAGATTTACTGCTTAACAAAGCCACATTCAGTAAGGCAATATAGGATGTGAAGCAGTTTAAAAGTCAATACTGAATTCAAGTTGTTCTTTACAAAAAAAAGTGCAATTCTTTGCTAAACGTATTGTTATTGGATTAGGGAATGACACATGCTGATTTTGCACTGTTTATTTTTTGGGCTAAAATCTGGTAGTTATTATTCTATACCTTTTGATTAGTTTACCTGCTTGCATTGGCAAGTGAAACTTAGTTCCCCTTGATATCATTGGGTACCTATCTGCAGTTACTTTTATAAATTCCCTAGGCACTACACACACAGGGCTGCCATCAGACTTTTCTGGGCCCCATACTGGTTAGATTTCTGGGGTGGGGGGGGGCCAACACACACTAACTTAGACACGTTGCACACAGACTTGGACACATTATGCACATACATAACATAACACTTATATTGCACTGACCTGTATATATAAAATTCCATGTGGACAGAACACACTGACCTGTATATATGAAATGTCATGTCCAAAAACTCACACTGACCTTTAAATAAAAAATGCCCCAATGTCCAGTCTACCCACAGACCTGTATGTTAAAATGCCCCCAATATCCAGTCCACAGACTGACCTCCTGTATTATAAAATGCCCCCAATGTCCAGTACCCACATTGCCCGTATATTATATAAAAAACTCCCAGTGTCCAGTACACACATTGCCCGTATTATATATAAATGCCCCATGTCCAATACACACATTGCCCATATATTATATAAAATGCTCCCAGTGTCCAGTACACACATTGCCCAGTATTATATATAAATGCCCCAATGTCCAGTACACAAATTACCCATTATATTATATAAAATGCCCCAATGTCCAGTTCCACATTGCCCAGTATATTATATAAAATGCCCCAATGTCCAGTTCACAATTGCCCATATATTATATAAATTGCCGCCAATCCATTACATACACATTGACCAGTATATGTCCCCAATGTCCAGTAACACATTGCCCAATATATATAAAATGCCCCCAATGACCAATACACACATTACCCTGTTATATAAACACCCCAATAGACAGTAAAGCCACTTACTGACTAAATCACTGCTGTAGACCACCAACTACAGCACAACTAAAAAAAACGACCTTATAGGAATTCTCAAGAACAAAAACATGCCCCCTTTCTCTTTTTCTGGGACGAACTCCTGTATTACGCCTAGTGGTTGAAACGCTGTTATACAGGTAAGGAAATATTTTTTTTTGCCTTTTCCTCACTCTCCAAGCCCCTTCCAAGTCTGGCCCCATACCGGAGTGCCCCCCCTGATGGCGGCCTTGTACACACAGCTTGTTAAATCCAATATATGATTATAGTTTATTTTATAAATGTGTGTATGTGGGGGGGGGGTGTATCACTTTATTTTTTAGGTCCTTTACAATTACTCTTTTCCTAGCATTAAAGACCAAGACCTGTGTTTGTGAATGGCTCCTTCTATCCAAAAAATACAGAATGATAGCTTACTAAAGGGGACCATTGAAAAGTGATCCTACCCCTCGGTATTCTATACAACTGTTGGAACTTTTAGAGAAAGGTAGACAAGAAACAGTCATTACCTCTGATGAATTTGAGTATTTGAATGTCATTAAACCAGTTACGCCTATTTTTCACTGGTTTCCCAAAGTACATAAAAGCATTGATGATGTAAAAGGTAGACCTATTATGTCAGGCATAGGCTCCTTGAATGAACATCTGAGCGAATATGTCGATAAGATGTTGATACCATATGTATTTAGATTACCCAGTTACATCAGAGATACGACTGACATTATAAATAAATTAAGTGATATAACATGGAAACCTGCGTACAAATGGTTAACTATGGATGTAGCCTCCCTATACTCATCCATACAACATCACAAGGGCATAGAGGCTATTCAATTTTGGCTATACCATCATATGGATTACCCCCATATACAGAATGAATTTATCTTATCTTGTTTGAATTATCTATTAACTACAAATTTTTTCATGTTCGACACTCTGTACTATTTACAATCCAAGGGGGCTGCGATAGGAGCGAAATTTGCTCCCTCGTACGCAAATCTCTATATGGGTGTTTGGGAATCTAAGTATATTCATCATGATAATAATCCTTTTGCTAATAACATAGTGAAATATTTTCGCTATATTGATGACATTATCATCATTTGGGAAGATTCCAATGATTTGAATAAAGAGAACTTCTTACAATATTGCAAAAATATGGACCCTGACATTATAATCACCTATAGTCAGAATGCATGTGAAATAGAATTCTTGGAGGTGAAATTTGCTATTTGCAATAACCATGTACATACGAAACTATACCGCAAGACCATTTCTCGTAATACCTTATTACATGCCACTTCTTGCCATCCACTACTACCATCAAGGGTATCCCGTATAGCCAGTTCGTCAGACTTCGTCGTATAAGCTCCACATGGGAAAGTTTCCATTTGGAGGCTATGGACTTATGGGACAGACTTCTATCTAGAGGCTATAGGACCCAGGATATTAAAAAAGCATATGATCAAGCTGTCCTTTTGAATAGGGACAAACTCCTTTGCTTGAAGAAATCCAAAAAATATAAAACTCCTAAACAGAAATCATCGGGTCATTTGCCATATATGACACTTACCTTTACTATGTGTGTCTAAATATTGGGGTATTTTGTTGGATGATCCTGTTTTAGGTCGTCTTCTGTCTAAGAGACCCAACTTTTTCTTTCGGAAGGCTCGGAGCATTGGCACTATAGTGTCACCCAGTTTATTAAGATCTACACCACCTACCAACACATGGTTAACCACAAAGGGGTGTTTTAGATGCAATATGTCTCAGTGTAATGCATGTAAATTTATCAAACAATCTAAGGTGTTTAAAAGCACCTCTACTGACAAGGAGTATTCATTTCTTTGCCAACTGCAAGACCAAGGGGTTAGTGTATATGGCCACGTGTTTCTGTGACAGATCGTGGGAAAACGATCAGACCTTTTGGTCGACGTATTACTGAACATATGAATGCTATACCCAAATACGATATACGGTCTGCCATAGCTAAACATGTAGTCTCAGACCATTTTGGGAAGATCGATATCTCCTTTCAGGCCATTGACATCTGTGAGAGAGATGCCAGGAAAGGGGACATAGACAGGAAGCTTCTAAAGAAGGAAGCCAAATGGATTTATACAATGAAAACCACATCTCCTCAGGGTCTCAATAGGGATTTTGAGCTATCAGCCTTTTTGGATTAAATGTATAAGGATCTTTAGTGATTTCACTTTGTCAGAACTTCTATTAAATATTTTATATACCCTTACCCTTAATTATGGTTCCTACCTATACCCATATATTTATATTTTATACCCATATACCCATATTTATTCTTAGATTTTGTATTTCATTATGAACATTTGGTTACATTCAGCCTTTTTGTTTTTTGTTATCTACTATTGCTACTTACCGTATATACTCGAGTATAAGTCGATCCGAGTAGTCGAGGTTACATATTTTTACCTGAAAAATTTGTAAAAACTGATTGACTCGAGTATAAGTCGAGGGTAGAAATTATCACCACTACTGCCTTCTGATTCTGTGTTGTTTTTAGGCTTTAGTTGCCCTTTAAATAGACAGCAGAATTCCCATACATGAATCCCATACAGAATAGCCAAATCCAGTACCAGTTACCTCCAATTCCTTGGCAATCCAGATATTTGGAAACTACAACCCCAGCATGCTTTGTTGCTGTGGAGTTTGTTTCTAAACAAGTGGGAGTGGCAAGGTTCAGGTAACTTTTAATTAAACATACCATCATTACAATTCTCCTGACCCCCATATAGTAAAGGGCCCTGCTGACCCCCATATAGTAAAGGGAACTCTGACCCCCTATAGTAGGGAACTCTGACCCCATATAGTACCTCTGACCCCATATAGTAAAGGGCCCTGACCCCATATAGTAAAGGCTCTTGACCCCATATAGTTAAAAATGTCACCTGAGAGTTGTTGTAGTTTCAAGCTGTCATTTGCACTGTACTAGCAGCTGTTTTTTGCCCCAAACTGAAGAAACCCATCAGATTTACAGCATACAGATGAGCAGTGACAGTGCTGAGTGAGTCCAGCAGCCAGACTACAGGAAGCAGGAAGTGTAAAGGCAGATCAGCTCCTGTTACTTTCTATGCGGTTAACACAGCGCCACCTACTGGTTACTATCTGCAATTGCAGAATTTGGATCTAAATTTCGACTTGACCCGAGTATAAGTCGAGGTTAGGTTTTCAGGCTAATTTTAAAGCCTGAAAAATTCGACTTATACTCGAGTATATACGGTACCTTTATTATGGTCCAATGCTAGTCTCCCCTTATGCTCTTTGGCATGTTTTTTCTTAGTCCCTTTGTATTTAGTGTTAATATCGGTATCCACTCACAGTTCTGTAGAGCGTTTTTGCTTTTTTCAGTTACATTTAATACATTTAACTGTGTGTAGTATAGTTAGTTCAACTATACCTTCTCATCATATTGGGATATAGATCGTTCTAGTTATACTGATCCCAGCACCCCGACAACTCAGCTATACACTCTTCATATATTATGTGTCTTTAATCTCCCTTTAGTCTACCCTGTATTTGGGACTATATAGTAACTTTGGTTCTGCTCCATTTTGAGCATTGAGAATACGAAATTTGACTTATCTATGATCTTTTTGTCACAGCCGTAAACCCTCCCTCTCGCAGTCCTTTAAATAGGAACCTGTACTCATTGGGGAAACCTCTAATGAAGTGAGTACGCCACGAAACGCGTCAGGCACCACCTGTGCCCTCGAGTTTGCCTTCCATGTTTGTACTCAGTGTTGTATGTATCGGGAATTTCTCGACAATAAAGAAATGCTTTTATCCAACTGAGAACGTGCAGCCTGCTTCCTGGCTTTTCTACCATGAATGTCAGAGGTGGAGATTTCCAAAAAAGTCTGCTCCAATGGAAAGCTAAATGGATTCACAACCTGGGCACATTATTCCCAAAAGGTCTCAATGAAGACTGGGATCTTATTTCTCTATAACTTATTTTTACCACAAACTGACATCTTCATTTATCTAATCAAGGCACACTACTTGGGTTTGAAAGATGAATATTGGAACCAGCACAACAGATATCTCTTTCCTATAAGGACTGAACTGAGATATGAAGGATGAAACAGCTATCATTTAATACCTTCCATGATTTTATGAACGTCAACTTGAGATTTGCATACCTATCCGTAGAATTGAAATTTTTACACAGGATCCTTTACCTCTGGATTATAAATTCCATTTAGGGTGAGAAATGCATGTTAGTGCATGACAATGTTGGTGGCCACATTGCATGTGCTACAATGAATTTCGGTGCGTGTGATCACCTTTTTTGCGAAATGCAAGCACTCATAACAATGCGCGAATTGCAGCACAAACGCCATGCCATTGTGTTTTTGCGACTCGTGTATTGTAGTGTTGCCTTAGCCTCATGCTTGGGGTAATAAAATCTGATGATTTTAGGGAAAATGTTTTAGAGAAGGAAAATGTTTTAGCCAACTTTAGTTTTTAAAACCACAGCTTGTAAATAACCTAAGTTTTTTTATGGTGTACTTATCCTTTAAGTTATATTACAGTATAAACTTTTTTACTTACTCACACACAACATTTTAAACAGCAAACTGCCTTGAGAACATTCAGTACATCTTTTTACATTTAATTCTAAACTGGTTTGTCTACTGATGTTATCATATTAATAAAGACAGACATGATTGCATTACCATATTTGTGTTTACATCAAGAGTATTAATTGTGGACTTTCTAAAAAAAAAAATAGTAGCAGAAACACTTTTGTCAGGGTAACTAATAATGCAGCTTTTATATTGATGGTTTTTGGTTTCATGTGGAATTGACCTTATGTGCAAAACCAACTGAATGTTTTGCCAACTGTATCATGTGAGTGGCAATATGGTTATTCTCTTATGTCAAACTAATGAGAGTTGCAGGAGAATAAATGAGAATTGGTAAATATAAACCACCTGCTCAATGAAACAAGGTTCCAATGCCAGGAAGAATATACCATATCACAGACATTTCACAAACTCATTGCTAAAAGAAAAAAAAATTTTTGTAAGTGTGCCAACTAGACAATAAGGACAGCCAACTGAAGAAAGAATTATAACTCGCTTGTTTTCAAAGCAATTGCTGCCAAGATGTGAACTAGGCATACTTCACAATCTGCTGTAGGATAAAAGGAATAAGACAATAATAACTGAATGAAGATAAAAAAGAAAAAAAAAAAGAGAAAAGTTTAGAAATGGATTTGTAATTTATGTGAACACTCTTCTATGAGGCTTTCTTGCTTTGCTGTGTTTTAAGGAACATTTCAGTCTTTGTCATTGCCAGACAGATTTGTATTGTGTTTTTACAAAATATTGTAGTTACATTTAAATAAAAAAAAGAAAATACACATAGAACATCCCTGACATTATTCTTAACAAAACTCATTATAGAGCCAGCAGAATGCAGATAGGGCTACTGTGTTTACTAAATGTAATATTGCCGTTTATATTAATCTCTTTAATCAAAGTGGATTCGTGTAGCAAAAGACACATGATTTAAAATTGTGACGTTTAAAATAACCTAAACAACAAACGATTATAGAAACACTAACAAATGTAAATAGTATACATTCCAGAGTCTCAAATAATATCATAGTATCTGTACCAGCACATATATAAAAACATAGGGGGAGATTCAATATGGCCCAGATCCATCTAAAACTCACGTTAATCCGATGAAATTTCGGGTTAACGTGGGTTTTAGATGGATTTTAGAGCATAGCCTCATTGCCAAATGTTTTTGGAAATAGCACTGTGCTAGCACTGTGATTAGTCATGTAACACAGTTTCACTTTCTCCAAAAATACTCTCTATCAAAACAAATAACTCACAATTAATCAAATTATGTTAGCATTATTGCTACAAACTGATATTTCTTAAAAACACCACCAATTGTTAACTCTGCAGCTTGTTTGTGTTTGCAGTTTTCTGGGCTCTTTTGAAACCTGCTGCAAATATTGACCAGATTCTGTAACGAAAGGGTTTGTTTATTATGATGCTTTAATACTTCTATTAAATATTTTATATACCCTTACCCTTAATTATGGTTCGTACCTATACCCATATATATATATATATCTATATATAATATTTTTATACCCATATACCCATATTTATTCTTAGATTTTGTATTTATGAACATTTGGTTACATTCAGCCTTTTTGTTTTTTGTTATCTACTATTGCTACTTACCTTTATTATGGTCCAATGCTAGTCTCCCCTTATGCTCTTTGGCATGTTTTTTCTTAGTCCCTTTGTATTTAGTGTTAATATCGGTATCCACTCACAGTTCTGTAGAGCGTTTTTGCTTTTTCAGTTACATTTAATACATGTAACTGTGTGTAGTATAGTTAGTTCAACTATACCTTCTCATCATATTGGGATATAGATCGTTCTAGTTATACTGATCCCAGCACCCCGAACTCAGCTATACACTCTTCATTATATTATGTGTCTTTAATCTACCCTTTAGTCTACCCTGTATTTGGGACTATATAGTAACTTTGGTTCTGCTCCATTTTGAGCATTGAGAATACGAAATTTGACTTATCTATGATCTTTTTGTCACAGCCGTAAACCCTCCCTCTCGCAGTCCTTTAAATAGGAACCTGTACTCATTGGTGGGAAACCTCTAATGAAGTGACGTACGCCACGAAACGCGTCAGGCACCACCTGTGCCCCTCGAGTTTGCCTTCCATGTTTGTACTCAGTGTTGTATGTATCGGGAATTTCTCGACAATAAAGAAATGCTTTTATCCAACTGAGAGCGTGCAGCCTGCTTCCTGGCTTTTCTACCATGAATGTCAGAGGTGGAGATTTCCAAAAAAGTCTGCTCCAATGGAAAGCTAAATGGATTCACAACCTGGGCACATTATTCCCAAAAGGTCTCAATGAAGACTGGGATCTTATTTCTCTATAACTTTATTTTACCACAAACTGACATCTTCATTTATCTAATCAAGGCACACTACTTGGGTTGAAAGATGAATATTGGAACCAGCACAACAGATATCTCTTTCCTATAAGGACTGAACTGAGATATGAAGGATGAAACAGCTATCATTTAATACCTTCCATGATTTTATGAACGTCAACTTGAGATTTGCATACCTATCCGTAGAATTGAAATTTTTACACAGGATCCTTTACCTCTGGATTATAAATCTCCATTTAGGCGTGAGAAATGCATGTTAGTGCATGACAATGTTGGTGGCCACATTGCATGTGCTACAATGAATTTTCGGTGCGTGTGATCACCTTTTTTGCGAAATGCAAGCACTCCTATAACAATGCGCGAATTGCAGCACAAACGCATGCCATTGTGTTTTTGCGACTCGTGTATTGTAGTGTTGCCTTAGCCTCATGCTTGGGGTAATAAAATCTGATGATTTTAGGGAAAATGTTTTAAGAGAAGGAAAATGTTTTAGCCAACTTTAGTTTTAAAACCACAGCTTGTAAATAACCTAAAGTTTTTTTTATGGTGTACTTATCCTTTAAGTTATATTACAGTATAACTTTTTTACTTACTCACACACAACATTTTAAACAGCAAAACTGCCTTGAGAACATTCAGTACATCTTTTTACATTTAATTCTAACTGGTTTGTCTACTGATGTTATCATATTAATAAAGACAGACATGATTGCATTACCATATTTGTTGTTTACATACAAGAGTATTAATTGTGGACTTTCTAAAAAAAAAAATAGTAGCAAGAAACACTTTTGTCAGGGTAACTAATAATGCAGCTTTTAATATTGATGGTTTTGGGTTTCATGTGGAATTGACCTTATGTGCAAAACCAACTGAATGTTTTGCCAACTGTATCATGTGAAGTGGCAAATATGGTTATTCTCTTATGTCAAACTAATGAGAGTTGCAGGAGAATAAATGAGAATATGGTAAAATATAAACCACCTGCTCAATGAAACAAAGGTTCCAATGCCAGAGAAGATATATAACCATATCACAGACATTTCACAAACTCATTGCTAAAAGAAAAAAAAAATCTTTTTGTAAGTGTGCCAACTAGACAATAGAGACAGCCAACTGAAGAAAGAATTATAACTCGCTTGTTTTCAAAGCAATTGCTGCCAAGATGTGAACTAGGCATACTTCACAATCTGCTGTAGGATAAAAGGAATAAGACAAATAATAACTGAATGAAGATAAAAAAGAAAAAAAAAAGAGAAAAGTTTAGAAATGGATTTGTAATTTATGTGAACACATCTTCTATGAGGCTTTCTTGCTTTGCTGTGTTTAAAGGAACATTTCAGTCTTTGTCATTGCCAGACAGATTTGTATTGTATTTTTACAAAATATTGTAGTTACATTTTAAATAAAAAAAAGAAAATACACATAGAACATCCCTGACATTTATTCTTAACAAAACTCATTATAGAGCCAGCAGAATGCAGATAGGGCTTACTGTGTTTACTAAATGTAATATTGCCGTTTATATTAATCTCTTTAATCAAAGTGGATTCTAGTGTAGCAAAAGACACATGATTTAAAATTGTGACGTTTAAAATAACCTAAACAACAAACGAATTATAGAAACACTAACAAATGTAAATAGTATACATTCCAGAGTCTCAAATAATATCATAGTATCTGTACTAGCACATATAATAAAAACATAGGGGGAGATTCAATATGGCCCAGATCCGTCTAAAACTCACGTTAATCCGATGAAATTTCGGGTTAACGTGGGTTTTAGATGGATTTTAGAGCATAGCCTCATTGCCAAATGTTTTTGGAAATAGCACTGTGCTAGCACTGTGGATTAGTCATGTAACACAGTTTCACTTTCTCCAAATAATACTCTCTATCAAAAACAAATAACTCACAATTAATCAAATTATGTTTAGCATTTAATTTCTACAAACTGATATTTCTTAAAAACACCACCAATTGTTAACTCTGCAGCTTGTTTGTGTTTGCAGTTTTCTGGGCTCTTTTGAAACCTGCTGCAAAATATTGACCAGATTCTGTAACAGAAAGGGTTTGTTTTATTATGCACTTTGCTCTCTAATATGTATAAACTAGCTTTAAAGACACAAAGTTGAAGACTTGCATTACTTCTGTTCAAGCTGGGTATAATATGAAAACATCCAATATGAATTTTAAAGCATAAAGATAGGCACTATATCACTGCCTTAGTTCAAGTAATAATAACATCTTTTAGAAATAATTGCCTATTTTAAATATGTTGATATATCCTACTTTGAGCTCCAGAATAATTACTTATTGCCTGTTATGCTTCTGGATGCCTCATGAAAACTGAGCAATTTAGTGACCTGTACTGAGCCTGAGCATGCTCAGAAGAGGCAGTTAGGGGATTAGCATTCAGTCATCGGCTGTGATGTCAACTGTCAAATCCATAACTGACAGTTATGTATGTGCATAATGTGTCCAAGTCAGTTTGGATACTGTACATGTTTATGAATTATGGGTTCTTTGTAGGGCTATTCAAAATATTTGTTTACAGTCAGATTTACTGCTTAACAAAGCCACATTCAGTAAGGCAATATAAGGGTGTGAAGCAGTTTAAAAAGTCAATACTGAATTCAAGTTGTTCTTTACAAAAAAAAGTGCAATTCTTTGCTAAACGTATTGTTATTGGATTAGGGAATGACACATGCTGATTTTGCACTGTTTATTTTTTTGGGCTAAAATCTGGTAGTTATTATTCTAAACCCTTTTGATTAGTGTTAACTGCTTGCATTGGCAAGTGAAACTTAGTTCCCCTTGATATCATTGGGTACCTATCTGCAGTTACTTTTATAAATTCCCTAGGCACATACACACACAGGGCTGCCATCAGACTTTTCTGGGCCCCATACTGGTTAGATTTCTGGGGGTGGGGGGGGGGGCCCAAACACACACTAACTTAGACACGTTGCACACAGACTTGGACACATTATGCACATACATATACAATAACACTTATATTGCACTGACCTGTATATATAAAATTCCATGTGGAGCAGAACACACTGACCTGTATATATGAAATGTCATGTCCAAAAACTCACACTGACCTGTAAATATAAAATGCCCCAATGTCCAGTCTACACACAGACCTGTATGTATAAAATGCCCCCAATATCCAGTCCACAGACTGACCTCCTGTATATATAAAATGCCCCCAATGTCCAGTACACACATTGCCCAGTATATTATATAAAAAAACTCCCAGTGTCCAGTACACACATTGCCCAGTATTATATATAAATGCCCCAATGTCCAATACACACATTGCCCAGTATATTATATAAAATGCTCCCAGTGTCCAGTACACACATTGCCCAGTATTATATATAAATGCCCCAATGTCCAGTACACAAATTACCCATTATATTATATAAAATGCCCCAATGTCCAGTTCACACATTGCCCAGTATATTATATAAAATGCCCCAATGTCCAGTTCACAATTGCCCAGTATATTATATAAATTGCCGCCAATGTCCATTACATACACATTGACCAGTATATATGTCCCCAATGTCCAGTACACATTGCCCAATATATATAAAATGCCCCCAATGACCAATACACACATTACCCTGTATATATAAACAGCCCCAATAGACAGTAAAGCCACTTACTGACTAAATCACTGCTGTAGACCACCAGACATACAGGCACCAGACATAAGGAATTCTCAAGAAACAAAAACATGCCCCCTTTCTCTTTTTCTGGGAACGGAACTCCTGTATTACGCCTAGTGGTTGAAACGCTGTATTACAGGTAAGGAAAAAATATTTTTTTTTGCCTTTTCCTCACTCTCCAAGCCCCTTCCAAGTCTGGCCCCATACCGGAGTGCCCCCCCTGATGGCGGCCTTGTACACACAGCTTGTTAAATCCAATATATGATTATAGTTTATTTATAAAGTGTGTGTATGTGGGGGGGGTGTATCACTTTAATTTTTAGGTCCTTTACAAATTACTCTTTTCCTAGCATTAAAGACCAAGACCTGTAGTTGTGAATGGCTCCTTCTTATCCAAAAAATACAGAATGATAGCTTACTAAAGCCATAACTATAGCCACAATTCTCTTAACATTCTGAGACGACACACCACCATTTATACAAGGGTAACAATGCAGCGGAAACTTTCTCCCAGTCCCCACACAGGTTTTAAGCAAAAACAATTGGGGTGCATAGGGGGACAAGAGTGTACATAAAATGTGCCCATGCTGCCTGAATGACCTAAAGAGGTTAAAGGTGAGCTAAACTTAATTTGGGGTAAAATAAGGCAGCAATGCAAAAGTGACCTACCCAGCTACTTCTGTATCTGGGTTGCAGTAGGGAACTTGTTTTATTTATTTCTACATCCTATAGGGGAAACTGTTTATTTGGTAATATCTTTCTTACCTAGTCCCAGTATGCAATGAATTCATTTGATTGGTAATAAAAGTGAAAGGAAACTTAAGCAAGGGTCCATGAGTTGCTTATTTTACATATTCATAAATCAACATTGTATACGTTCATGAGCACTTTCACCTGCGCTGTTTGTCAGTCTTTCACTTGCTTTAGATTGAATTGAAAGTGGTCTATAGTTTGCCTTTGTAAGTCATTTGTGTGTCTCCCTTTTGCCTCTCTAAACAACTGTCACAGCCATCATTTTAGGTTTATTGTGAACTCACTTCCAGCAGCTTGACCATGTGACCCTTCATGCATACATTCTCTTGACATCTAATTGTAAATCACTGCAAGAAGGTTTATTGCCACTTTAGATTTCACTGGCTGTAACTCACCTTGAACACTTACTTAAAGCATAGGGATTTAGATTAAACAATATATTAACTTTTATTTATTGCCACTTCGATAATTTTACTACCGAATTGCGACTGACTTTGAAACAAAACATCTAGTCTGTAGTGTCTCAAAAAAGTGTCTGATGACGACCAAGTGGCCGCTTTACAGATGTCTTCCAGAGGCACCCTTGCCGAAAAGGTCCATGAGGTGGAAACTGCCCTGGTGGAGTGTGCAGTTATTCACTCTGGACATTGTACTGCCATGTTGTCACAATATGCTTGCCTTATAATTGCTTTAAGCCATGAGGCTATAGTAGCTTTAGAAGGCTGTTCTCCTTTATTCTTCCCATCAAAGAAGATAAACAATGCATCTGTCATGCGAAAGGGCTGTGTTCTTTCTTTGTATGTTTGCAATGCTCTGCCCAGGTCTAAAGAGTTTACTTCCTCATTACCATCTTCCTTTGCCTCTTTAAAAAATGGTTAAACAATATTGTAATTGAGATGTCACTCATCTATGACTTTGGCTGAAAAAGCTGGATCTGGTCTGAGGATAACCTTATCACTCTAAGAGCTCGAAGTTCCCCTACTCTTTTGGCGGAGGTAATGGCCACCAAAAACAAGGTCTTAAAAGTGAGGCTTTTCAAGTCTGATTCACTTAGAGGTTCGAATGGACTTTCCTTCAAATATTTTAGTACTAAGGAGAGGTCCCAAGGAGGGACTTTGGATTTCCTCCTGAGGAAATAATGTTGAACTCCTTTGAAGAACCTTATTACCAAAGGGTCAAATGCATATTTGACTTGTCTAATAGCTGAGATTGCTGACACTTGATTTTTCAATGCGTAAAGGCTCAGCTTTTTATCAAATCCATCTTGAAGAATGTCTAATAGATTTTCTGTAGAAGACTCTAGAGGTATTAATCCTTTTGCTAGACACCAGTTAGTAAAGACATCTCAAATTTTGTAATATCTTTTTGATGTAACAGGTTTCCATGCCCTTCTTTATCATAGCTTCCCTTTCAGCAACCAAGCCTTGAGGTTCAACTTTTGAAGATTTTGGTGTTTGAAGGGACCTTGGGACAGAAGGTTCTGTGTTTGAGGTAGATGGAGTGGAGCCTGAATGGCTAATGCTTGCACCCACAGAAACCAAGGCCTTCTCGGCCACCAAGGCAGAATGACTATGGCTAATACCTTGTCTTCCTGGATTTTCTTCAGTGTTTTCAGGATGATTGGGAAAGGTGGGAAAACATAAACCAGCGGGAACTTCCAGGAGATGGAGAATGCATTCACCGCCCAAGCATGACTGTCCTGGGTCCAAGAACAATACTTTGGCAGCTTGTGGTTCCTCAATGCCATAGGAGAGGTTTCTTTACAGTGAGAACGGTGAAACTGTGGAACTGTCTTCCAGCAGAGGTGGTAATGGCAAGTTCATTGAATAACTTTAAAAAAGGCCTGGATAAGTTTCTAAAACTAAAAAATATTGAGAATTACTGGTATTAATGCATATAGATCTGGTTGATCCAGGGATACTTTCCGATTGCCGTTTGGAGTCAGGAAGGAATTTTTCCCCCCTTTTTTAGCTGGGTTTTTTTGCCTACCTCTGGATCAACTGTTAGGTAGGGTTAAAAAAAAAAAAAAGGGAATAGGTTGGACTTGATGGACGAATGTCTTTATTCAACCTTAATTACTATGTAAGAGTACCCCAGCGCTGGCATATTCTGTTGACCACTTCCATTTCCAGACTCCACTCGTTTGGATGGAATAAGTTCCTGCTGAGATAGTCCGCCAGTTTGTTGGTTGTACCTTGGATGTGAACTGCCTGAATGCTCAGCAAGTTGTGTTCTGCCCAAGTCAGAATGGTTTTCGTCATTTCCCACAAACACTTGCTGCGTGTTCCTCCACTCCTGTTTATGTATGATACTACAGATGAATTGTCCGACAGTATCACCACTGAGCTCTTTAGGATTCGAACACTGAAGGCATTGATTGCTAGCCACACTGCTAACAGTTCCCTCATGTTCTGAGACTCTCTCTGAATCAAGTTCCATGTATTCTGGACTTTTTTCACTTGACAAATTGCTCCCCAACCCACGGGGCTCGCGTCTGTGGTAATTATGATCTTGCGGGTAGAAGCCAGAGAGACTGGCCTGAAGTTTGCTGGGTTGAGCTACCATTTCAATTCTTCTCTCAGGGTTGTAGGTAGAAAAATAAGTTGTTGAGGATTCTTCAAGGTTTTCTATTGTTGTAGTAGATTTAGTTGAAGACTTCTGAGATGTAACATGGCCCACTTAATGGATTCCGTTGAAGAGACCAGTTTCCCTATTACTTGTTGACAGTTGAGGGCTGTTGAGAATGGAAACCTCACAAGGTTTGTTATCAGACTGATGATGTCTAATTTCCTCTCTTCTGTGATTGAAATGTGGTGTTCTAGAAAAGCTAGAATGACCCCCAGGTACACTATAGTGTTTTTGAGATGTTTGAAGGCACGACGTCTCTAAGTTGACAATCCAGCCATGCTCTTCTAAACATCTCACCGTAATCTGTAGATATTCCTTCAGCAGCGACTTTCTCCTTGCTTTTATTAAAATATCGTCCAGGTAGGCGAACACCTGGACCCCCTGGACTTTTAGTTTTGCTATCAATGGAATAAGATTCATGGGGCTGATGTTAGCCCGAAGGGGAGAGCTGTATATTGCCAGTGTTGACCTAGAATGCAGAACCTTAGATATTTTCTGTGAGGCTTGTAAATTGGAACGTGAAGGTAGGCACTGTGTAGGTCTATTTTCGCCATCCAATCTAGGTGATTTATCTGCTAAGAGAGGGACTTCAGTGTTTCCATTTTGAACCTTTCTTGATGCAGAAAGGTGTTTAGATACCGTAGATCTAGAATAAGTCTGGCTTCCCCCGACATCTTTCTCAAAAAAATCCAAGAGTAAATTCCTTTCATTTGACTCTTTGGATTTACTATTATTTTCTCCCTCTGGAGCCTTTGCAGCTCTTGTAACATCAGAGCTTTGGCTTCCGATGAAAAGGGACCTCTGGACTTTAGAAACCTGTGGGATTCTGGGGTGACTGAGAACTCTAATTGGAGGCCTAGTTTGAGGGTTTTATTACCGACTTGTCTGAGATATTGTCTTCCCATATATGGCTGAAGTAACTCAGTTGACCTCCTACACCAAACTTCTGAACATAGTCATAAGGGTCTACCTCGTGATTTGGCTCCTCTGGCTCCACGAAAGGAATGTTGAGTGTTTTGACTGGAGCTGGACCAGAAAGACCTCTGAGAAGAGGGTCTGCCAGGTCTATATTGTCTTGCCTCACGAAACCCCATATTCCTTTGGGAGGAAGGCCCTGGTCACTTTTAAATGCTTGAGGGAGGCTCTTCTTAGCTGAATTCTTTTCAATCAGTTCTTCTAACTTGGAGCCAAACAGAAGTTTACCCTCAAAAGGAATAACCGCTAGTCCTTGTTTGGACTGTGTATCTGCTCGCCACTGTTTCATCCACACTGTGCGTCTGGCTATTATCGAATGGCCCATAGAATTAGCAATGAGTTTGACTGAATCTATAGAGGCTTCAGCCATGTAATCATTTGTAAGTTTGAGATACTGGATAGAGGAAAGGATGTCTTCCTTTTTTGCACCAGTTTTAACTGCTTGCTCCAATTCCTGTTTCCAAATACGATTGTGCCTTGCCAGATTGGTAATGGCTATGGATGGCCTCATAGCTATCCCTGCTGTCAAATAAGCTCTTTTGAGTGCCGTCACTTCCTTCCTGTCTATTGGGTCATGGAGCGAAGTAGAATCTTACGTAGCCAATGCAACATTTTTAGCCATTTTGACTATCGCTGTGTCTACTTAAGGAGGCTCTTCCAAGATTTTGACATCTTCTGGAGGAAAAGGATAGCGGCTAAGGAAATTTTGAGAAAGACCATTTTTCCTATCTGGACACCCCCATTCTTTATGAATGACACTTTGTATTTGAGGATGAAAATGAAAAGTAAGGTTGGGTGGGGCTTCACCCCCAAACACAAGGTCACAGATGATGGTATCTTCAAAGATGTCCTTATCTTGGCAATAAGATTATCCATTGTGTTTTGATTGAAAATGGGGGCAAGGCAATGTCCTCACCCACAGATTCATTATCAGAATACTCCACATTAGTATTCAAGTGGGGTTAATTCACTGGAATTCCTGACGGTTCACCACTTGTTGCAGTTGCAACCCTCTCAGTTAACATAGGTCCTGCTGCATCTGCAGTTTTATCTAGAAATACGGCTGTATTGGATTGCATGATACTCCTAACGACATCAGCTATTTGATCCAATGTGGGAGGAGCCCTTTTTTCTGCCAGACAGTCTTCACATAATTTTTTCC
Source organism: Hymenochirus boettgeri (assembly GCA_019447015.1). Taxonomy (NCBI): domain Eukaryota; kingdom Metazoa; phylum Chordata; class Amphibia; order Anura; family Pipidae; genus Hymenochirus; species Hymenochirus boettgeri. Next base: position 149,185,511 of record CM033473.1, on the reverse strand, counting down.
CTTTAGTGGCAACATTGTAGCACAATGCACATTCATATGTTTTAGATTTACTTGAATGAGAAGAGCGATCCCTTGAATCCGGGGAGGAGCTGAAAAACACATGAAGAGTATATTCTATGTACAAGTTTGAAAAAGTACCATTCTCTTTTGCAATGACTCACCCCCTGAACTCACACCTGTATCTTTTGGAGGTCATGGCAGTACTGCAACAGAAAACAATCCATTAGTAAAAAAATACAAACAAGAGGGCACAAGAGTGAACTCTGTAAACATCTTAGGTCTAGAGTCCAAACTCTACTTACAGCAACCAGGCAAGCTAGGTGAGGAGACAGGCAGTAGAGTAGAGAAACCAGCGTGTTTTGACACTTCCCTAGAAGCTGCAGGGAAGAACGCCGAGCATTCAAACTGTTTAAATAGATGCGGGTGTGATGACGTCAACTGGCCGCGCCTATTCAGGAACCCAGAAGCGAGCCATATGGGGGACACACATATAAAACCCCCTCCTGAGCTCACATAAATGCTTAGTGCAGGACTTGCCTAGAGGAAGAGAGAAGATACCTCTGGTGCAGAAACGGGGGAGAGCCTTAGAGCACACAAGGAGGTAAATTTTGACGTAAGGAGGAGGGGGGAGGGAGGAGTCTTTATAGCTTTCCATGATCCTGCACACTGGTGAGATAGGGAAATTGACCCTATGTATTCACCTGCCATGCAGGACCAGGGAAAACACTTTGTGCATAGAGACAGTGAATACTAGGGTCAGGGGGCGTGGTTCTTTGATAACTTCATGGGCTGTGGGCTGTACTGGCAACAACATGGAAACCTTCTTAGTTACAGAATCTATTTCTCACATATACTAAATGCAACTTACTAGAGAAGAATCTTACAATGTATAGGTGTTCTGGGGAGAAAAACTTCCACATTAGGTTTTAAAAAATGTAAGTTTAGTTCTCCTTTAAATCAGGCAAAAACGGTTTAGATTATATTTCTCCTTCAATAAATATTACTAATTTAGAAATGTGTTATTTATTGAAAGCGAAAAATATGCAAATTTAGAAATAAACCTTCCACTACATAATACAAAAAAGTTGGTTAGTAAATAAATGCACATGCAGCTTCTGGGAATAAAGACTTATAAATTGCAGGCATTTAGAAACTTCTTGTAAAACTGTTGCTAGTGTCATCAATATTGATTTATTTGCTTTGTTTTTATTCTTAACATGTTTTTAAATGACTTATTCATTTCATCATGTAAGTATATATTTCATTGGCAAAATTGCATTTTCAGTACAGTACTTAAAGGGGAACTAAAGTTTCCAGACAGCATTGTCCCAATAGAGCACATTCACAAAGATACAACAAGCTGTGTCTTACCACTCCCTTTGCTGTGGCTTCTGGACGATTTGTGAAATTACTGTGTACATACTAGGGGAATGCTCCATAATCTACCTCTTTATTTTGGTGGAAGTCTAAAGCTCCATACAGACTTGTGGTCAAGGGGACGACCTGTAACACACAACTTTAAGATGAAGGCCATTACGGTCCAGTATCATTAGAGCTATAGATGTTTGGCCCAACAAGGGGTCACGGCAGGTGGTCACATCCACTCAAGTGGTCTCAAAAGCCTCTGTAACTTGGTAGTGCCCTTTCTAATTAATGTACCAGCTTGTACATTGGTAAATTACAATTTGGTCCTTAACATTTGCCTAAGCTTGCTACCAACTATTCATCCTGTTCTCTTTTTGCTATACTTCTGTGTTTTCATCTTATTGTTTTGACATACCCCATCACCCTCAATGCTCAATACCCAACAAATCTCTCCTATATATTCCACTTATTTTGTTTCTTTTTAATTTGGCTTCTCTTCTTCCCATTTTTGGGAGATGCAGTAATATATTGCATTACTTGCCTTGCCAAAATCCTGCAATGTATGAAACACTTTGCGGGATTTAGTAAATTGTGGGATCACGGTCAGACACGATAAGACCTGGATAGAATGTACATTATATTTCACTAGAAAGCTCAAAACATAACACGTAAAATGTGGATTGCTTTGAGTGCACAGACTCCTAATATTTTTTGGACATGCAGGCTCCAGAATATCCGTGTAAAAAATGATTAACAAATTATATCTCCCTGTATATAGCACTATACAGGGGCTTCTCTAAAGTCTCTCGGTCTGTGTGCCGCGTGTAGCATGCCAAATGTTTATAGGCCACACCCCTTGCCCACCTCAATTAAGCCACTCCCACTAGGTAGTTCATAAAGATAGACAGATAGCCAGAGAGACAGACAGACAAACATAGACAGACTGAGTGATAGATACACAGCCAGAAAGTGATAAATAGATACACAGAAAGACAGAGAAATACAGACAGAGACAGAGATAAGAGGTAGACAGAACTACACAAATTAAGGATAAAAAGGCACAGTATTCCATTATAATGGTGGCAAACTGGCAATTTCATTTTACACTGGTAGCAAATGGGAATTTCATTACATACTGGTAGCAAACTGTCATTTCATTCCAACTTGGAACCCATCAGGTTCCAAAATCTAAACCATTCCGTCCGAAACCGGGTGGATCGTTAGAATTTCGGGACTTCAGACCACATTTTCAAAGGTTACCAAATGTACGAGGTTATTCTCGGTAACCATTGAGAATAACCTTGAACATTCAATAACCCTCGAAATATGATCGGAAACTACTTTCCAGTTTCCGTTTGTATTTTTGAGGGTTATCGAACGTTCAAGTTTATTTTCGCAGGTTACCAAAACTAACCTCGTACATACGGTAACCCTCGAAAATGCGGTCTGAACCCTTGAAAGCACATTTGGTTTTCAGAATTTTGGGTTTTACCCGAGATCCGTAAATACGAAAACGGAACAAAACTTAAGATTTTCGACCATCTCTATTCTATTAGCACAACATTAAATGTTTATATTCTACTTATATGGGTTGTGAACTGGGCTGGCCTTTGATATGGGCGACCTGTGCGACCGCACAGGTTGCATTACCAGGGGGATGGACGCCAACCAGGAGTCTTAGGTCACAGACCTGTAGTTAAAGTTGTGTTTCATTGCCACTGCCCCCCAGTCCTGCAGATCAAATATATGTACAGTATCAGCACCACCTCACATACAAAGCCCCAACACACATAAGCCTTACTTAAAATGTCTGTATGCTGTGCTGTTCTGTCTGTAAATTTAGTGTGTTACATGTTATGTAATGATGGACACATGATATATACAAGCACGCACTGAAGATACTGTACTGAAAGACAGTAAGAGCAGGTGGGGGACATGATTTGAAGCAGGCCAAGGTTAAGCAGCATTCAACCGTGTATTGTGTGTGCCCGGGGGGTGTTTTGGAAAGGGTGCTAGGTGCCAGTAACAAATCTTGCACAGGGTGCTATTTATCTTAAGGCCGGCCCTGGTTGTGAACTTTGGTTTCATGTGTGTGTGGGGGTATGTGGACCATGTTTATTAATGATTGTGCATGCCGGTACTGGCAGAACCAGCGGGATTGCCCTTTATTGTTAATGTTTGTACCCAGATTCAGACAATAAGGATGTTTTTTTGGCTAATGGTCAAAATTCTATTTTAAGAAATGTAATTTGTTTAGTACTCTGTGTTAGTGTGGAAATCACAGGAAGTGTAGCACAATCTTGGAGTTGAGTTTGTCTAGCTTCATGTTTACCTGTACACACACACACAAACAATATATAAATAACATGTATAGTGCATTTTCTAAAAATATAAGTATGTATTGCATCCAGAAAGCTAATTTAAATTTCAATTGAAAGAGAAAGTTTAATCATCTAGTAAAGTGCCAATCAAAGCAAAGTGAAAGCAAATAGTTATATTTGCATGCATCGTAATTTATCTGATTTTACGGTGTGTGCATGGTAACAGTTTGACAGCATTCAGTTTTATGGATAGAGCATGGTGTGAATGAATTTGAGAATCAATGGTTGTGCGTCACTGCCAGCATCCATACATTATATTCAATAGTAATAGTTACTACATATTGATTGCACCCTTTTAATTCAAACCCACCACTAGCTGAGAGATTTATTGAATGATTATATAGAGATGTCAATCACTACAGTGGCCAGTAGTTTCCAACTTAGCAGGGGAAGCAACCGCAGGGAGCCAAGGGGGCCCTGTTGTGTACCACAAGGGGGAGCTGCAATTATAATTGTTAGTTATATGTGTTCCATTTGTTGAATATATTTTGTTATCTATATGCATTGCTGCTCTCTATGGTTTTTTGGTTAACTTCCTTATCTTCCCAGTACAGTACATGTTAAAGGGCAGCTATACTGGAAAAAAAAGGTTATTTTAAATTGACCATAACTGAAAACTATAATTCTTCCCAGCCACCACTGTATAATTTTTTTGTTGATCTTCCCCTATTTTTTTAGATAGCCAATCTAAAACATCTTATGTTTCAGCTGTCAATCAAGTTCCTTGCTCTCAAAAACTTCTTCTATGAATAGTTATACTGTAGCTGGAATGGTGACAGAGTTTTGACAGTTGGAATGCTGTTTGCTGTGTGGTTTGTGGGGAAAAAGTCAGGTTGGATAGAAGTGGGAGTGGTTAAAAGAGGGAGGGGGGATTCTGCTCCTAAACAAAATGTCTGCTGGATTGAAAGCATGCAGCAACACACACAAATCAGAGTAAGGTCCAGGCCACACTACTGCGCTTTTTTTGCGCCTGCGCTTGCGTTTTTCATATCATTGAAAACACGGCAACGCACCGAAAATGCACAATCGCATGCGTTTTTCAATACTTAATGAAAAATGCAAATGCAACGAAATCGCACATAAAATCGCATACGATTCTGTGTGCCAGTGCATTTGCGTTGCAGTGTGGCCGTGCCCTTAGTGCTACTTACATGTATTCAATTATAGATTAAGATGAGGTAAAGTCATTTTTTCAGTATAGTGTCTTCTTTTTCATTTTCAGTATAGTGATCAGTATATGGTGTTTTTTGAAAATTCTTCTTAATTTCTCGGAGACCCCTGCTACATATGGGATGACCATGTTCTTTCTCCTGTCTTGCTTTTCCCCTTCACTGTTGGTATTCGTGTTCTTTTCTTTCCTTCTACTTCTTTTGAGAAAAAAAAAAACACAGTATCCCTGTCTGCTTTAAACCGAACAACACACTGAGTCAGCAATTGGTACATTCGAAAGACCCAATACCGAAATACAAGATAAGCGACATCATATGTGCAGTGCAGTGAAGAATGCTCTGATTTGTATGTGGGGGAGACCAAACAGCAACTGCATCAACGTATGGCCCAGCACAGAAGAGCCAATTCCTCGGGTCAGGACTCAGCCGTGTACCTGCTTCTTAAGGATAAAGGACATACCGTACCTTTGAAGATTGTAATGTTAACATATTGGCAAAGGAACGTGACTGGTTCACAAGAGGTGTTAAGGAGGCCATTTATGTGAAAATAAAGAAACCAAGCCTAAATAGAGGTGGGGGGGTTTGACACCAACTGTCTGCCATGTACAATACTGTTTTGACACCTTACTCTGGGCATTCCTATAACACCTCTTAGCCACTATTTAATCACGCCCTTAACACTTGGTTGTTATATGCTAATTGGGATTTTCCAGGGTACATAATTGCCACAGATTCTTGTACAAGTCATTCTGAATTGAGAAAGCCAGTCAGATGACTAGCGAAACATCTTCAAGAACTAAACTTCAAGTCCAGTTGATCTAATTGAATACAACAGATATACCATGACCTGGATGAATGAGAACCTTCACAACCTAAATGGTAATAGTTTGAAATGTGAAATATATAAGTCTAACCTGAAATCCTGCACAATGTCCTGTTTCCCTGTTTCTGCTTCATGGTTCTTCCAGTTAGTAAGTGTCAATTATAGATTTGACAGTTGACATCACAGCCAATGACTGAATGTTAATCCCCTATCTGCCTCTTCTGAGCATGCCCAGGCTCAGAAAAGGCTCAGTACAGGTTTCTAAATGGCTCAGTTTCCATGAGGCATACAGAAGCATAGCAGGCATACAGTAATTAACTCATAGGACCAAGTAGTATATATCAACATATTTTAAAGAAGCCATTCTTTCTAAAAGATGTTCTTATGAGGTTGGAGTTGCCCTTTAAGTCTTAACTGAGCATGCTTCTCCCCTGGGGCGGACAGGCAGGGCAGAGGTAAGGTGATGTCCATCAACCTACTGTAAGCAGGAAGTTTGAACATTCACCCCAATGTAATGTCTAACAGGCTCCAGCCAGAGATGTGATTGTTGGCTTATTTTAAAATAAATACTGCAGGCTTTCATTTAACCCTAACTTGTTTTGAGATCACAGTTGCCCTTTAATGGGTGTGACCAACTGGATCAAGTTTCTGCCATAGCTAAGGACTGAGCATGTGTAGAACATAATGGTCGTTGACCAAACTGTGTGATACTAGAATGCTGTGAAGTAAAGCACAAACCATGTTATTTAGGTCAATTTCCCAGTGTCCATATCAAAATGAGAGATAAGACACAGATTACTGGTTTTATATCAAGGTGTTCTGCCTTCTGGTTCAGTGTTGTTCTGTGGCATTAGTTGTCCTTTAAGGAAAGACCCCAGGGTGAGGACACCGTGGTTTAGGTCCTTACTCTGGCTAATATTACCTGTGGATGGAGACAAAAATTGATCTTTAAGGCCCCCAAAATATACAAATCTCGCTGTTTATGTTTTTCCTCTTTGTTTAACCAGTATAAGTAGCTGTTGGAAACACTGGCCAATGGTAGTTTCTTAGCTTGCGGGGGTAGTTGGTTGGCCTCTGTCATAAGATTTCCTGGTGGGCTCCAAATGCCCAGTCTGACACTGCTAGATTGCGGTGGCTGCACAAGTTAACCAGAGCCTGCGTGGCTCCTTTACCAAAGTATTTAATGCCAGCTGATAGTGGCTCTGGGTGTATCTCCCTAATTGTTGTCTACAGATGTTTGCATGTGTTTAAAGGCTTTGAAGGGAAAACTCTGGCACACCAAGGAAAAATAAAAAATATGTGGCAGTATGTAACTAAATCAAAAGGGCAAGGTCAGTGTAACAATATCCAAAAAAGTTTAAAGATATTAAAATACATTCCCATGGTATATTAGCTTACTACAATCAAAGGCAAGCGTAGGATTTTCAAGGGTAGGGGGGATTCCTGAATGGGTTACAACTGATAAAGCACAGAAGGAAGTTCATGACCAAATACATCCAAATATTCTATTATACATTTTATTACTGTATATCATATAATATTATATATATTCTCTACTTGCCATGATTATTGTATGGAACAATCTATGGATCAAAACCAGGAAAACTACATAAATGTATTGCACACAAACACACTAGAAAATGCATTCGTTATTTTTTTTACAGAGGAAAAAATAATTCAAATGAAAATCTACAAGAGGTTAACTGCTGTGTATGGTAATGATAAACCTTTCTACTAGAAGGGGATGTTTGTTGCCCAGGCAATTCAAATGGATTGACCATTCCTGTAGAAAAGAAGTGGAGGCAAAAATATAATTACATAATATATGTAAAGTTTAATATTTTTGCAACTAAAAAGGCAGTTTAGCTGGTGCATTTTACACAGCCACCCATTGCCATTTGATGATTTTAACATTTGTTCCTCTGTTCACCTTATGTTGACTAGAGATGTCCGAACTTTGAAAAATCCGGTCCGTGGAATCCGTAAATTCGAAAATCCGCGAGCGGACCCGTTAAAACGTATTAAAATGAAAGTATGGCAAAATCCGCATTAAAAGTGGTCTAAATAGCCTTGATAACGTAATGATAATGATGCACATTGACTGACAGCCTGCCCAGCACAGTAGCAGACACACCCCCATTAGCTACACAGCTTGTAGAGGCTGCTGCAAAGGAACAGAGCTGATTTTGGGGGAAAAAAAGGTAGGAGGGGGGTTGGGGTAAGGTGAACTTTCATATAGGGGGAAAAAAAAAACCTTTTTCCATCAGTGGAGATACCCTTTAATCACTCAGGGACCTGGGTAATGATCTTAAGAACATGTATCAATGCCTACAATACCTACAATTTACAGTCCGCTAGCGTGAATTTTAAAAAACGAGGAATTTTCGAAAATACGAGGATTCCCGTAAAAACGGGGATTTCTGTAAAAACGAGGATTTTCTTAAAAATCGAGGATTTTCGTAAAAACGAGGAACCGGAAACTTCTGCCTGCACAATGGCGAGTTCTGTAAGGCAGATGTATGCCACACAGTACCTCCTGGCCAGGGGGTAGGATGATTTTCCCCCTGGCACCTATCATGTGCGGCGCCGAAAGCGCAGGATTATGGAGGGGCTCCAGCACCGGCTCCTGCGCTGCTTCGGCTACCAGACCACTGTCTCTACCCTCCAGAGAAGGCGATGGGGGTACTGGGTTACATAATGTCCACTGCGGTTTGCCACCATTGTTGTGGGGCCAGGCAGGTTTGGCCCCACTGGACATACCCCTCACCCTATTGGCTTCTCTCCCTCAGAGTATGCTTCGTGAAAAAAAAAAAAAAAAAAAAAAAACAAGGAAGACGGTGAACGGAAAAAGGCTTTGTAGGAACCACACCATTGAGTTACAGCAGGCCCACTGCAGTTTGCCACCATTGTTGAAGAGCCAGGCAGGCTTGGCCCCACTGGACATACCCCTCACCCCATTGGCTTCTCTCCCTCAAGTATGCTTCGTGCAGGAAAGCGGTGAACGGGTAAGGCTTTGTAGGAACCGCACCATTGAGTTACAGCAGCCCACACTTTGTAATATGGAGAACCAGGCAGGATTGACCCAGAGCTGAAACATTAGCCCAGAGTAGCTGTTGCGGCTGTATGAGATGGTCAGAGTAGGTGACACCACAAAGTGCCTCGTGGAGAGAGAAGAAAGAACAAAGTACTGCTCTCAGGCCAAGTAGGATTGACCCAATCTTAGAAAAATTAGCCACAAAGTAGCTGTTGTTGCAGAGCATTTGTTGCCAATAAGAAAAAATTGCCATTTGCCTTTAGTCACGGGCATCAGCATCAGCAATAGGGGTGCTGTACTGAGATGTGATCCACGCCTCATTCATCTTGATGGATGTAAGGCGGTCCACATTCTCAGTGAGAGACGGGTCCTCCTCTCCGTTACAACAGGTTAGTCCTTAAAAGGACTGTTGGGTCTCAGATGTGTGAATACAGGGGTGGTTAACACCAAGTGCTAAACCACCATACTGAAATCCACACACAGAAACGCAAAAAAAAGCTCAAAAACAGCACAAAAACTCTCTCCAACTCCTACACTGTCAGGTCTCCACTAAACACACTCCAACACACTGACAAAATGGCGCCTGTGAAGCAGCCTTTTATACCCAGGGGGCTGGCAATAATCATGTTAGCTGCCATTGGCTAATTTGGGACATGTGGCTTGCTCCGTCTTCAAAATAATCCCCAAAATGCAGAAATTCAAAAATTTTTGAAATTACGTGAATTCTCGTAATTACGAGGACCTCCGTTTTTGAAAATACGGAGATCCTCGTAATTCCGAAAATTCCGCGGTTCGGAAGTTCAGAAGACGGAAAATCCAGAATAATCTGCCGTTCGCGGACGGGATAAATCCGCTGCGCATCCGGTTTCGCGAACCGGCCATCTCGAATGTTGACACCCTGTAAGAGACCACATTGCTAGAAATGATGATTTCAGGAATAAAGCTGCATTGATGTGAGTGTATTTTGATTACCAATGGTGGTAGCCATGTAACTATCACACCTGTGACCCTTGCTCTCACGGGGCAGGGGTGGTCCTACACTGCACCAGGTTTTATTTTCAAACATCAAATTATTGCCACCTTTCATGCGGACCACATGGGTGCACTGTGAGCAAACATTACAGTTTCCTTCATGGTACTGTAGGGGCACCCCTGGGAAGGGTGGTTTGCCAGTGCCCCTAATCCCCCCTTTTCTTTTTTAGACAATTGGAGCCAAGAAACAGGCATGAAAAGTGTTACTTGTTTGGGGTAAGGTGTGAAATTAATCACATAGACAGTGACAAAGACCACACTGTATCACAAATGGAAACCTATCATATTTGTGCTTATCGTCCTTATATTGTCTCATGTAGCACCCTTTAATACAGCTGCTGCCAACAATACTAACCACTGAGCAAACACACTCTTAACTTATACAAGGACAGAAAGGAACATGGATTAATATGGCAATATTGTTTACATTATAATGAGGTTTATACCCGTAACAAGGTATTGAAACATTTTTCTATATTGAGTTACTATAACATAGTAACATAGTAATTGTGGTTGAATAAAGACATACGTCCATCAAGTCCAACCTATTCCCCCTCTTTATATATATATATAATATATATATTATATTTTTTTTTTTTAACCCTACCTAACAGTTGATCCAGAGAAGGCAAAAAACCCCAGCTAAAAGATATTTTAAAGCTATTCAATGAACTTGCCATTACCACATCTGCTGGAAGACAGTTCCTCCACAATTTCACACCGTTCTCACTGTAAGAACCCTTCCTACCTGAAGATGAAACTTCTTTTCTTCCATCCTTAAAGGATGTTCACGAGTCCTCTGATATGACCTATTAGTGAACAATGCACCAGAGAGTTCATTGTAGGGCCCATTAATATATTGTATAAGGTAATCATGTCCCCACGCAAACGTCGCTCTTCCAATGTAAACAGCCCTAACTTGTCTAATCTGCCTGCATTTTGAGCCCCTCCATTCCCCTTATTAATTTAGTTGCCCTTCTCTGAACTGCCTCAATTTCCAAGATGTCCCTTTTGTATATAGGATTCCAAAACTGCAACCGCATATTCCAAATGAGGCCTTACCAGTGCCTTGTAAAGAGGAGAATAATATTTTTCTCTCTTGAATCTATTCCTCCTTTATACAAGACAATATCTTGCTAGCTCTAGCCGTTGCTACCTGGCATTGTTTGCTATGGCTAAGTCTGTTATCTACCAAACCCCCAAATCTTTTCTATTACAGATGCACTTAACACAGAGTTATTTATGGTGTAGGTGGCACAGGATTATTAATCCCAATGCATCCCCTTACATTATCAACATTGAATCTCATCTGCCATTCTGCTGCCCATTTTGATAATCTATCTAGGTCTGCTTGCAGCACTTGCACATCATTGGAAGTTTCCAAAGCTCTGCATAGTTAGTGTCATCAGCATATACTGAGACCTTGCTCTCAATGCCCTCTTCTAAGTCATTTATAAACAGATTAAACAGAAGCGGCCCCAGTACAGAACCCTGAGGCACTCTGCTTAGAACTTTAGCCCACATAGATGTAGCTCCATTAACCACCACTCTCTGTTTGCGGTCCAATAACCAGTTCTCTATCCATGAACAAATGTTTTCTTCAAGGCCAACAGTCCTTAGTTTATACATTAGTCGCTTATGTGGCACAGTATCAAAAGCTTTTGCAAAATCCAAATATACCACATCCACTGCTGTGCCTGAATCTAGCTTCTTACTCACTTCTTCATAAAAACCAATTAAATTTGTCTGGCATGATCTATTTCTCATAAATCCATGCTGACTACTACTAATAAGATGATCCCTGGAAACAAAGTCAAGGATATGATCCCTTAACAAGGTTTCCATCACCTTCCCTACCACTGATGTTAGGCTTACAGGTCTATAGTTTCCAGGCTGTGATTGACTACCTTTTTTGAATATGGGTATTACATTGGCTTTTTTCCAATCCAGCGGCACATCCCCAGACAAAAGCGAATCTGAAAAGATGAGAAACAGTGGTCTAGATAGAACTGAACTAAGCTCCTTTAAAATCCGAGGATGCAATACATCTGGTCTTGGCGCTTTATTGATATTAACCTTGTCTAATTGTTTCCGTACCATATCCTCTGTTATCCAATGTGAAAACTCTTCATTTCTTCCCTGCATATTATTACAATCCCTACTGTAAGGACAAGGATTCTCAACAGTAAAAACCGATGTAAAAAAACGGTTTAGCAGATTAGCCTTTTCGGCATCCTCAACAACCACCTCAGCCCCATTATTTAATGGTCCCACATTCTCAGTCCTCATCTTTTTACCATTTATATACTTAAAAAACATTTTGGGGTTGGACTTGCTTTGTTCGGCAATCTGTATTTCATTTTCTATTTTAGCTAGTTTAATTACTTTCTTGCACTCTTTATTACAGCTTTTGTACTCCCTGTAAGCCTGTTCTGTGCCTTCTGTTTTCAAAATTTTAAAAGCCTTTTTCTTTTTTTCCATCTCCCTTTTTACCTGAGCATTAAGCCATGCAGGACTGGATCTAATTTTTTTTACACTTGTTACCTAAAGGTACCGATTTAGAAATGTAATAGTTTAATATCCCTTTAAAAGTGGTCCACATCTGCTCAGTATCTTTACCTAGAAAAAGTTCCCCCCAGTCTATGAGCAGGAGCGATTCCTTTAACAGCATAATATTAGCTTTCCTAAAGTTAAAAGCTTTTGTTAAGCCAGTGCACTTTAGTTTTTTGCAACCTATATTAAATGACACTATATCATGGTCACTATTCCCTAAGCTTCCCATTACCCTCATCTCCAAAATGAGCTCAGGGTTATTAGATATCACCAGATCCAACAACGCATTCTGTCTAGTAGGAACTTCTACCATCTGTGAAAGAAAATGCTCATATAGGAAATTTAAGAACTTTATACCTTTTGAGGTGCTGGCAGTTCCCTTACTCCAATCTATGTCAGGGTAGTTAAAATCCCCCATGACCAGAACATGCCCCATACCAACAGCCTTCGCCAACTGCATATGGAGATTCATGTCCACCTATTCCCCGGCATTTGGCGGCTTATAACATACTCCAACAATTAATTTACCTACCTTCTTGCTTCCTGTACACAGTTCCACCCATTGTTTACTCCCCCATCTATTCCATCTTTTAAATTTGGCTTCAATTCCTGTTTAACATACATACATACTCCTCTTCCTTTCTTATTAACTCTGTCATGTCTAAATAAGGAGTATCCTTCAATATTTACTGTCCAGTCGTGTGAATCATTAAGCCATGATTCTGCTATACCAATTTCATCATACCTTTCCTTTAAAGCTATTATTTCAAGTTCGGTTTTTCCAGCCAGACTTCTTGCATTTGTAAACATACATTTTAGATTATCAATTGATTTACTTCCATACATGGTCGTACATGCCTCCTTATCCTCTATGCTCCCCCCTCCCCCTTCTCCTCCCTCCGTTGTGTTAATAGCCCCCTGATCCCTAACATCTCTACACCCCTGTGTAGTTCAACGTTCCCTCCCCCCCCATACCTAGTTTAAAATGTCCTCCAACCCCCTAGCCATCTTCTCACCCAAAACAGCTGCACCATCACCATTGAGGTGCAATCCGTCTCTACTAAAGAGCCTGTAGCCAACAGAAAAATCAGCCCAGTTCTCTAAAAACCCAAACCCCATCTCCTTACACCACCCTCTTAGCCACGCATTTATACTCCTGAGCTCCCGTTGTCTTCCTAGCGTAGCACGTGGCTGCGGTAGTATTTCTGAAATCACTACCCTGGAGGTCCTTGCTTTTAACTTGGCCCCTAATTCTCGGAAATCATTTTTAAGGACCTCACCTCCACCTCTAACTTTGTCATTGGCACCAATGTGAACCAAGACCGCCGGGTCACTCCCAGCCCCACCCAATAATCTGTCTACACGATCCACCACATGTCGAACCCTAGCACCAGGCAGACAACACACTGTTCGGCATGCAGGGTCTTGGCGACAGATTACCCTATCTACCCTTCTAATAATGGAGTCCCCTACCACTACCACCTAAGGACTTTTCGAAATTTCATTTGCCACAGTTAATGGGCCAAAATTTTGGCTTAAAGAGCATATCCAACTTAAAAACAAAACAATGGTCACCTGCCCCCAAACCCATCTGATATTTTTAAATCTTTATTATATGCATTTCTAACCAGATATTTAGGGGGAAATATTGCCTCCATTCTGGCATAGTAATCTAGGTTCTCCCTCCATGCATTCAATCAGCTGATATCACAGCCAGTGATTGACTAATATTTCCCTCGCTGTCTCATTTGCACATGCTCAGTTAGTTTTTCATTTTAAGGGGGGACATGCCCTTCAAATTTTCTTCTGATTGCATGGTCTTAAATGGGCCATGTGGTGGCTGGTCATGCTAAAATATGGACAGTGGCACTTTAATACATACCATAATGGTTATATGGAGTTTATTTCCATTAGCACCATGCAACTAAGCAATTAGAAACGGATACCCATCTATTATATACACAAAAGTGTGGCTGTGGGTGCACTCCTTAGGCAAAATCACTGTAACATATAGTGGAAGTGCTACTGATCTCACCAAAATATTAGAACAAAGAAAATGATGATCAATGCACACTCCTGGTCCCATATAATATTTGTGCTAATCCAAACAGTAAAAAGTAATAATTTTATGCATAAATATGTAAAGCCTTCCGACCATGTCAAGGTTACCTCAATATGGGTCATTTGTCTGGGCTGACACCCCCTGCTTGGTTGCATTTTCTTGGGGAAGATTGTTTCCCTGACCTTGAATTGGATAAGTGTTAAAGGCTAACTACCCACCACCACCACCACCACCACCTACTGGCTTTTAACAAGGAGGGAAGAGTTACAGTAACTTTGCCTCCATTTTGTGTATGTAATCGTTCCAGCGCTGACAGAGCCGTGGCCGAAATCCCCGATACCTCCGGCGCTTCCACTCTCCTTAGCACAGTGTGCGCATGCGCACACTGTGCAAAGGACTGGAGATGCGTCGGAGGCGTCGGGGGTTTCGGCCGCGGCTCTGTCAGCGCTGGAACGATCCCGTTAAATTCTCCTGCTCTCCTGCAAGATTTACTGAAGAACGGGAGGTAAGAAATAGTGCATTTACCTCCTGTTCTTCAGTAAAACAGATAGAAAGAAGTTAATTTTTGAATGGACATACCCTTTCAATCTTTGGATTTAGATTTCACATAAATTCGCTCCAGTATTTTTATTGTTAACGTTAAGAAAAAGACTTTGAATTAATAATTGTCATACCACTTTTTGTATTAACAGAAGTAAAAAAGAAATCACCATGTGTTTACTTTTAAGATTAATTTCTCTGGAATTCTAAAAAAAGAGGGAAAAAATCTCCTATGAAACATACACATTTATTTTAAGATTACTGAAGTACTAAAATAATTGCCTGCTTTTAACTGGAGAGTTAAGCCTCTTGACATTTCACATTATGAATTTGCACTTAGCTTTAGTTTTTTCTCATTATTCTATTCCTATAGTTTTAGTTTAATCCCAATGGTAAAATACATTGCTTTCAGCTCCCAATAGAACTGGGGAATGAACCCTACAAAAAAGACTTTAGAAGAAATTCTTTCCGTTACAAAAAATTTGATTAATGCAAATGTACAAAATAAATAAATTAGGAAATGATAAATGGAGTAGATTTCATTGTGAATTATGATACTGGGGCAATAGCATATTATTCGTTTCACTCAAAGGTATTTGTGCATTTAAACCACATTCCATCACATTATATTGTATCTCCTGGAAATAATGTTTAATCTTATTTTTCTACAAGTGTACGAAAAATAATATTAGCGTAGGATTCTCTACATGGGGGGTCTTACTTATCTATGTGATTATTTTATATCTTTAGATTAAAGTCTGTGAGCTCGAGCTAATTATTAATGGGTAGGGATTTAGAAAAATAAGAGATAAAAAGATTAGTAGCCATACCATACAACCATTGAGAACAAAATACATGAATATAAGAGTGGATTCTAGGGATGCAATATACAGCAATAATGCTAAATATACAACACTATTTACCAAATGGATCAGTCAAATTAAATCTAGTTTACAATGCAGACATCATCAATATTTTTTCTATTTCTACTCTGTATTTCATTTGTATTTATAAAATCTGTTTAGGCTAATTAGGGGTGGAATAGAAAAAAAAAAGATTCAAAAACAATTATATCTAAATGCCGATTACGAACATGTTCTTATTTGTCATGCAGGCTGTGTTTATATCTCAAACCAAACAGGGCCAATAGGTGTCCCTCAGATCCCACATGAATATCACTCTGCCACCTTTTAATTTAAAAGTTTAAATACTTTTTATTGACACAGATATATTGCAGTTCACAATCTAAAACATTATTCAGTCACACAAAAAACACTATATCCCATTTAAAAAGTTTTTATTTGTATTTATATAATGCATTTATATACTGGATATTAAATCTGCACTAATTACCCCTCTTAAAACTAGATAAGATAATAGTTTTTAAATATTAAGAAGGATGATTAGCTTATAAACCCTATAAACAGATCACAAAATACTTGCAGGCGCTGTTGATCAAGCAACCGCTATATCAATGAAGAAAATTAGTACTCGAAAATAACATGAGGATCCCAGAAACCCACTATACTACCAGCATACATGGGAGGCACTCAACCAGTATAAGTAAAGAGAAATAAAACTCCCCAAACTACACGGGGAAGCAAATTAACAATAGTGTGTATAATAAACCCACCAACCATACTAAGTTAGCATAAAATACATATTTATTAATAATCCATACTAAAATAATCAAATACCAACACCCCATAAAAAGCCAAACACTCTGGGAGCCCCCAGAAATAAATATAAATACAAAAATGATCCCAGAGTCTGTAGCAGCAAAAGCAGGAGCAAGCAGTTAATAATGCCTACGCACACGCAAATGATTAATATATGCACCAATAATAGCGATGAGGGCCTTCCGCGCAACCCCCCATGTCCTGGAGGTCGGGGTAACCCTGGGCTGTAAAATGGAAAAAAGCATAGAGATAAGCTAGCAGCAATATGTATAGAAAATTAGTAACTATACATGCAAATAACGAGGATGTAGCAGCAGGACAAGAAGTGACTTGGGCCAGCACGAAGGATTGGACAACTCGAATGACACCTGATGACTCCTTCACCACATATCCAAGGGTATTGGTGAAGGAGTCATCGGGTGGCCGGGCTGGAAGCATCGAAGTTCGAGTGACAATGGACACTTGAGTATATCCCCTCATTATTTGCATGTATAGTTACTAACTATACTTACAATTATATGCATAAATGTTTAAAGCCTTCCGACCTCGTCAAGGTTACCCCAATATGGGTCATTTGTCTGGGCTGACACCCCCTGCTTGGTTGCCTTTTCTTGGGGAAGATTGTCTCCCTGACCTTGCATTGGAATAGTGTTAAACTAACTGTTAATGTAACAGAGTTGCTCTGCAGGCCAAAGACTAAAGATCATTGCAATATTTTGGTCAAGATCAATAGATCTGACATGTTAGAATATTTTGCCTTAAAGGGACAGTTCAGTGGAAATTATCAATATTTGTTAAATTAGTTTGTGTAATGCATATTTAATTATTCTACATATTTTTTCCATTTTGAAAAATCAGTTAATTTAATACCCTTTGCTGTTCCCTGCTGTTGACATTAGTGAGCTGCCATTTCAGGTTCTAACGGTCCTTCTTCTTCCCAGGATGGACCACATCCTTGGAATGTTCCTAACAGTTATTTCTGCTGATTGGCTGTTGGATGGGTCAAAGATGCTCAGGAGCTAGGTCAAGGGCAAGACCATAACGGTGTCTATTAGGGGTCCAGCAAACAGGAAGTCAGTATTTCGGTTGTATTTATTTATACACAGACAAAATGCTGAATTGGCAGATTAAGGTCACTGGGGTAAAAAACACTGCTCTTTTTTCTGAAAAGTACATGTATTTGCACTGAACTTCCCCTTTAATCAATCTTGTGACCTATCTTGTGACCTATTGAATATAAAGCATTCAGACAAGATATTTTACCAATATTTTGACTGACTAAAATAGTGAAATCTGTGGTTGATCAGGTCAAAAATATAGATTGAACATATTTGCAGTTTTTTGCTATTCTGTGTGGAAGCTGGAAGGTGGCCTATCTGCATACAGTATGTTAACAAGTAATATAAAAAAAACAGTCCATATCACCACTTCATTAACATTTTGTAGAAGTTCCAGACCAGTCTGATATTACCTGGCTATAAACAGTAGGACATGAAGATTAAAATAAGTCTGAGGGTCTTTGATCCTAGATGGTAAGAAGAATGATTGTTCTTTCATCTGCATACTTTATATTGTGACTACTATTCATTGTTAATAAAGCATCACAATCAATTTCATGCTGGCATTATATTTCAGGAAAATAAGCTTAGCTTTGGCTTCCTTTCTGTTTGAAGATTTTGTTGTGCTTGTATTATTTAAATTGTAGTCACCATTCTGCTTTTATGTGTTTTTTTTTGTGAAAAGTGGCATATTGAATAACAAACCATATTGTAGGAAAAAATATGCATATTTCTGTATCCTTATATGCTCTGTGTAGTATATATGAATTTTTTTTTACTGTATTTTTAATTCTATATATATATACATTTATTTATTTATCTACCATATATCTATTATCTATCTACACAACAGTCATTTATATCCTGTAAAATGATACTATACTATATAAATTTTACTTAGTTGTTATATCTGTTGTATTCAATTAGATCAACTGGACTTGAAGTTTAGTTCTTGAAGACGTTTCGCTAGTCATCTGACTGGCTTTCTCAATTCAGAATGACTTGTACAAGAATCTGTGGCAATTATGTACCCTGGAAATCCCAATTAGCATATCACACCAAGTGTTAAGGGCGTGATTGGATAGTGGCTAAGAGGTGTTATAGGAACGCCCAGAGTAAGGTGTCAAAACAGCATTTGTATGTGGGGGAGACCAAACAGCAACTGCATCAACATATGGCCCAGCACAGAAGAGCCAATTCCTCGGGTCAGGACTCAGCCATGTACCTGCATCTTAAGGATAAAGGACATACCTTTGAAGATTGTAATGTTAACATATTGGCAAAGGAACGTGACTGGTTCAAGAGGTGTTAGAGGGCCATTTATGTGAATAAAGAAACCAAGCCTAAATGGTGGGGGGTTCGCACCAACTGTCTGCCATGTACAATGCTGGTTTGACACCTTACTCTGGCTGACAGAGACTAAAGAATGCGCTGGAGAGTTGGTAAATTCTCATCGAGATGGTTCAGCTACAGCTTATTACTGGACAGGATGGCAGTGTTAATGAATGTAGAGCAAGCCAATATACACCCAACAGTGTTATATGGAGGCAAAACAGATCTGGACACAATGTCAGGGAGTGCCCCCCTCTTGCTTTTAATTTGCAGCAACCAATAAAATGATACCCTTTTACTGATCTATTCTAGTTAAAAATGCTGCAGATTAATAACACAGTGTGGTGGCCATACATTTTGCAAAAGTACCAGCTTGATTACTGGTACATTTGGTAATCTGTAGATGATATTATACTTTAAAAATTGCCTGTTTTTGTCCAAAATGTAATGTGATCGATATTATTGTCCGATAATATCGATCAATGTATGTATATATGTTAGTTTTTATATAGTGTCACTTGGGGGTGCAGCGCTGTACAATATCAATACGAAAAAGCCATACAGGAGGCAAAATATTAATACATAAACTGTGGCCACCATTGGTGTTTATCTTTGTTCAGGAATAACCAAATATGACCATACCATATTCATTTGTGGGCATATTGTCACTATTTTTTTTATTTCAACCAGACTGTAATAGAGAAACATCTTTAACCCTGAAACTTCATCACCCTTTATGCACTGCACGGTCTGGTGTTCAGAGAAGGCCGGTGAGGATAACAAGTGGTGTTGCTCCTTCTTGGAGAGATATAGAAAGCCTGGACTGTGTGTAAAAAGGGAAAATCTTCCTGTGGTGGGAGCAAACAAGCTGCTTCTTCTTGCTGCTGGTAATTCATACTCTCATTGGTCAAATTGATATTTAACACACCAGACCCATTCATGAAGAGCTTGACCTCACTAGTCTCAGAGGGCCAAGGGAAATAGCACCAGTATTAAACTTTTTACTGTTAACAAAATGTGTGAATTGGTAACAATTTAAAGTTACTCAATTTTAAAATTAAAGGTTCTTTGCCCTTTAAAAATATCTTTTGATACTTTGAACATTAAAAAGGTACATTTTAATGAGTAGGTTTTTGAATGTGGAATATATGAATCCTCACACATTTATAGATTTAGAAATATAACAATACATACTTATTAAAATTTAGTACATTCTGGCGCATAGGAAGTATCAGCCTGTGTCAGTTAGTATTTTATGTTGACTAAACTTCCACTGAATAACTGTGCTTTGATCAATACTGTATTTCTTTCCGGAATCAATTTATTTTACAGCATGTGTTGCCTATATGGTATTTTCTTTAAAAATTCATACACACGTAGGTTGCTTTCAATCATATTCTATTAATAATGGCTGCAAAGATAGTCACATAGAATAGTTTTTTCAGAATAAATAACAAAATGTTTTCCCCGTACTTTTGGTCACTTTGACTCTGAGTAGTTGATATGTACATCTTATACATGAAGCCAGGGTTTCTATTAAGCGTTGTTAAAATGACTATCTTCTTTTTAATAAAAAAAAGTAATTGAAATGGTTATTAGAAGGCTGCTAAATAGACTAGCTTACTCCGAACTCTCTCCATAGCAAAGTGACTTTTAAAAGTATAGCCAGAGGCAAAACATCCGTTTTTATTTAATGATGGTTATTGAACAAACTATGGGACATCTACTTAATAAGTTATTCAGACAACAGTATATGAGCCAGGAAAAATAAATTGAATATTTATACTGTCTAAATGATCTAAATGCATTTTAGTAAGGAGAAGATGAATTACATGCAACAGCAGTGGTTTAGGCAAGATTACATTTCTGTTGAACTACAAATGTAAAATATTTTGAATGGTTCAGTTTCAGTTTTGCAGCAATGAATGAAAATGATGTGTTTTTTCGCAGCTTCCACAAACCATGGGGAATGTGAGTGCCACCTTCTTATACAGGAAGTAAAGTGAACCTTATCATGCAGTGTAATAATTCAATATTATGTACAGACAATGTCCTATGACTACTACTAATACTAATACTAATAAAAGTATCATAACAGTGGATATATTATACTGTGGGACTATTTAGGAATAGAATTCATGTAACAATACCTACACTATATCTACAAGGTGTGAAACATTAAAATTCAGTGATTAAAAAATAAAAAGTATAGTGATAAAATGATACTGAACCCTATAAAATCATTATATATATAGATAAGAGGAGGGGGGTGTGTGTGTTTATATTTGATCAGATTTGGCTGTTACATTGTGCGCAAATGTATGTGTTAAAAATATAACTATATATTGGTAGTGTTTCAGACGAAGGTTGCAAGAATTATAAAATATGTTAGCAAGGCAGGATGAGAGTTTATTACCCGGATATCGGGAGAATAGTAATATAGAATAGATGGATCACACAAAATGAATTAATAATACATGATGCATAAAAATATCGATAGTTAGGAAAAATTATATGATGGGACGTGATATAATACACATGTACGATTAAATAATAATAATGGACATGGTGACTGGGATAGATTCATCTCTTGATACATTATCATATTTATATAGTATTTATGTGGTATGTTGTATCATAATAAATTAGGTTATATTGTATTGATCTCTGGATAGATGTACAGTAAATAGTTAGACCACATGTGGGGATGTCAGACTATTATAAAAACTGTTTAGCCAGTCACGTCTAAAAATTGAATATGTGAAATATATAAATAAGTAAATAGGTAAAGTATATTCACACATAATCAGGTAGGTACATAAAACACATACTTCATAGCTATAAAGATAAATACATACAAAAATGATTGTATAGGATATTACAGTACATTATGATGCAAGAAAATTGCTCATTGCTACATCTACTAATATAAACACTAGATATATGGCTATAGTCCAAAAAGCATGTTCGAAGTTGGTGTTAAGACCATATGGAATTATTTTCTTTTATTTATTATTATTTTTATATTTAGATAATAACAAAGATGCTCTATTCTGTAGGACAGCTCTATCATAGGATTGTTTAATGGTAATGATTCCATAGCATCTTTTGATTAAACTGTTCCATAGGGCCATGGCTTGGAATGTGTCCCAATCTTGGCAAATACTCCTAAGGCTGACAAATTGTCCATTGGGTTTAGCATTGATTTTTTTTTTTGTAATAGGCTTATGATATAGAGCTGTTACTATCGTATTATCATGTGCCTCCAAGGTTATATCTAGAAACTAAACTAAGTCTTATTCATGTGACTAGTCAGTTTAATATTCCAATCATTATGGTTGCAATATTCACTAAATCTCTGTGCTGTAAGAAGTTTCCCTTGTACACGTCTAATTTTTTTATGCTTGCAGATACTTATCTACAACAGAAAGGGTAGCAATGAAGGCCAGATTCACACCTCATATGCAAATGTATTTATGAAGAGCTTAATCCCTATAGGTCCAACATAATTACCTATAAGAGATATATCTATGATTTGATATTTCTATGGGACCTTTTTTTTGGGGGGGGGGGGACCTTTTTACAGCACAGAGATTTGTTGAATGTTGCAACCATAGTGATTGGAATATTAAACTCACTAGCCACATACACATATGGTATATTTTAGATTTAACACTGGAGGCACGTGCTAATAAGATAGTAAAATATCTATATTGTAAGAATATCACAAAAAAAGCCATATTACATGTGAAATCAGCACATCATGGTTCAGTCATTAGAAGCTAAACCCTATGGACATTTTTTTCTGCCTTAGTAGAATTTGCCAAGATTGGGCCACATTCCATTTATTTACATTCCACCATTCCATTTTATAAGTACCACTACCAATCACCTGTTTAATATCAGATCCTATTAACTGTAGCACTACATATGTAGTATATCTGGCAACTTGCATTGTGTGGTATAAAATACGTAGGCAAGGCTATTCACCCACCATTAGTAAAATAATTGAACATTTAAATGCTACAAGAGTGCAGACAAAACCACATCGATCTCCATGCATTTGATCAAAAATGCATGGGGGATCTTTGAATATCACTCTTCAAATCATAGATAGATATATGCCTAAGGGGATGTCGATAAAGAACTGCTACATAAGAAGGCGCTCAGGATATTACTTAAATAAAATAATATGGTCTTAACACCAGCTTCGAACATGCTTTTTAGACTAAAAGTTACTCTAAACCTGTATCAGCCATATATCTAGTGTTTATATAAGTAGACGTAACAATTGCCAATTTTATTGCACGATAATATATCTTATCTATTTAAGTATGTATTCATGTACATGCTTGATTATCTATGTATACTACATATTTACCTACTTTAATTGTATAACTATTTATATATTTCACGTATTATAACTCTCGATTTCTAGACATACTGGCCAAAAACTGCCAGCAATGCTGACATCCCACATGTGATCTGACTATTTAGATCAGTCTATAGATCAATACAGTATAACCTAATTATTTAATACAATATGCCACAATACTATATAAATATGAAATGGATCACAAGATGTACTATCCCAACCACCATGTCCAGTATTAGCTATTTATTTAATCGTAATGTAATTATGTGTATGCTTTTGTTTGCAGTATGAATTTTATCAATGAACATTTAGTTTGATACTCAATGGGGGTTGTCCTTGGTGAAGTTGAGTGATACAACTGTCTTCTCTTTTTATGTTAGTATTTTTGATATTACCTGAAGGCTGGACCGGTTTGCATGGAAGATTGCTCCTGCAGTGGATTTTTATTGTACATTGAATTCGAGATCCCATGCTTTTCTGAATTTATCTCAACAATAATAAATAAATACATTAATGTTTGTTATGCACATTTTTTCATAAAATGTAAATAAGCTACATATACATTTATTTTATATAGAAATGTTGGTATTTTAGATTCAGTATCTGCCTTGCACATCTAAGCAAGGTCTTGTGATAGGCATTCTTTAAAGGAGAATTATACTTGTTAAACACACAAAGCACTTTCCTCAGCTAATAGTTCCCTTAACCCTTAGGGCCTCACCCCTGGAATTTCTCCAGATTGTGCATACCAAGCTGTCAAAGTGCAACTGGCAGAGCAGGTCTTTTGCCACCTTCTCTTTAGTTCCAGAACTTGTCCAATGAGATCATCTTCTAATCTTTGCACAAGAGTGCATCTTCTAATCTTTAATGCAGTTTTGAAAATATGGCCATTAATCTGATCTGGTAGTAATTGTCACATTGTTTGGGTTTTTTTTAAATTTTAATTGAAGGTCAACTGGTTTTGAGTGAACTGAGAAACTATTTGGTTGTGATACATTGAGGAAATACTTTCTTAATCATTATTTTTTGCATTTCCTTTCCTTTTTTTCATTTTTTTTTGTTGCTTTAACCTGTTTGGCCGTCGAAAAACTGTTTTTATTACTTTTATTGGTTATTATTTATTGTAGGTCCTTTTTGAAGCTCAACACAAATTATGCATCAGCTATCAGGAGACAAGAAGGAGAAAACAAGTTATTTACTTGAAGAATAACCCAGTGCTTTTTTTATCAAGTATGTTGCAGCTTGAATATATTAGAAAATACATTACTTCTCTGTAGTCTGATAATATACCTTAAAATACTAGAGAAAGGATGAGGCAAAATAGTAGACATGGAATGAGTGGTCCTTGAAATAAGAAAGAGAATGAGAACTTTTTTTTTAAAGTGAAATGTACGGTGTTAGATAGTATAAAATAAAGGAAGTAAAATAAAGCAAAGTGCAATCAAGCATTAGAACTAAAGTTTTTATTATTTAAGATCATGATGGGGTAGTGTTCGGGTAAATGTAAACCTCTGTTAATTTTTTGTCATTTTTAGAGTTGAACAATTTAATGAACAAATTGTGTTTATTTTAATAACATAAAGTACATGAATATTCTGTGTGTGGTGGGTTTTTTGCATTCACCAAATGAAAGCAACTTGGCAACATCTTCTGGGCTGTGTAATATTCTGCAATATCATCCTATTCAGTGTAAAACCCATTACATATTGCATTACAAAGACAAATAGGGAGATTCATAAAAGTTCCTATCGTTTAAAGGGTATCTCCACTGATAAAAATCACCTGGTTGTAAGGATAGATATATGAAGGTGGAAATGTACCTGCAGTGCCCTGTGTGTTTGAGCACTAGTTTAGAAGAAATCCAATGAGTTTTCTCCCAGAACGCTGTCGATGGTGCAGGTCCGCCCAATTTTAGTAACTGCCTGCCTGGAAATGTCCGACGCGCGTGTTCCTTTAGTGCATGTGCAGAACTGTGAGGATCCGTCGGGACTGCTGCCTGTCCGATCTGACTGGATGGTCATCTCCACACGCACGCACGCACACCCATACACACACACACAACACACTCTTCAAGCTACTGAGTGCACTGATTAATGGAGGAATGATCACATGACCATCCATGACCATCACAGCAGCTTTCTGACTTCACTAATTACCCTTTCAGTGCCACAGAACGTGAATACACGTTCTCCACTGAAAAGGCTCAAACTGCCAAAAAAAAAATCCTGAAGTTCTATGGGCAATCGGGGGCAGTATTCGGTGCCCCCCTAGCACCCTCATCCCCCACCGGTTTCATGAAAATCCGATGGGGGGATCGAAGCTAGCCCTCTTTAAAGTGATTACCGGGAAGAGGAGATCAAAGCCAGCAGAAAGAAGTTCGGCTATAAGGGAGACCCAGTGACATCACTGAACTTCCTCCTTCACCAGAGGCTTCCCTAAGAGTGGTAGGATGCTGCCCCTGGTTGTCTAGTGGAGGTACTGCACTATGATCTCCATTCAGATCACATTGCAGTACCTGGTATAGTAAAGCTGTCAGTGTGGACAGCTTTACTAAATTTTTGTGAATGGAACTCAAAGATCCATTCACAAATAGGATACTTAGCAAAGACTTAGAAAAAAAATGGGGACAGAGATCAAAATTTGGTGATCACTTCTGATCACCAAATTATTGATCTTTGCCAATGAATGAAAAATCACTTTCTGGAAAATGATTTCCGGGAAGTGATTTTTTCCGATCGGATTTCGAATTGGAAAACTGTCATTATTGCCCGTTCCAAGTTCGTTATCATTCCCTAAGATGATTTGATGATCATCTTTGGGATGATCCAAAAGAAAAGGGAAAATCACACAAAAAATCTTAAGTGATACACACACCTTTTTTTTTTTTTTACCCTAAAACTATAATTAGCAAAAAACTTTGTCTTCTCAAACTTTCCCAATGTCCCCGGTTATATTGGTAAAGTAAACGCAGATACTTATTTGTATGATTTCAAGGGGAACTAAGCCTATTTTATAAGGAAATTTTGCAGAGGTACCAAAAAAGTTTGAATTTTTAGATCAGTAAAGTGTGCAAAAACGTGTGTGACTCTCCGTACTAACCGGTTTTCACTAAAATACCAAACAAGGGGGATAGTGTGGTGGTGTGGGGGTGGGTTGTGGTGTTTTTTTAATTTTTTTCTTGTAACTGCACCTCTACATGCGTCCCATTTGAGCTAGTTGTGGCCTTGTCTCTATTTGCACCCACGCAAATGCACACCGTTTGATTCAGAGATTGCTATTTAGTGGGTTTTTTGCTTGTCAAGTGGGTTTAGGTAGTATTTCAACCTTTGAATCTTCTTATTTTATTTTTCCAAAATCTTCTGAAAGCACGGAGTTCTATGGATGACAGCGTTTGGAATTCTTCATGTATGTATGAAAGCATGGCACCGTAATGTAGCTGAAGGTGCATTAATTCCAAAATATATAGTTTGTGGGGGTATTTCCAAGTTTAGGGCTGTTTCCTTTGCAAAAGGGTAGGCTGTTCAAAAACAGAGCACTTTGATTTTTTCTTGTTATTGCATTTGTGCATGCATCCCATTTGAGCTAGTTGGTGGCCACGTCTCTGTGTGCACCACACATATAGCATACCGTTTGATGCAGGATATGTGGGAGATTGCTATTTAGTGGGTTTTTTTGCTTGTCAAGTGGGTTTAGGTAGGATTTCAACCCTTGAATCATCTTATTTTATTTTTTCACAAAACCTCCTAACAATATGGAGTTCTTTGGTATCACTGGGTCTGGAATTCTTCATGTTGTATGAAAGCATGGCACCGTAACATAGCTGATGGTGTGTGATTTCAAAAATATATAGTTTGTTTGGGGGAATTTCCAAGTTTTCGGGGCTGTTTCCTTAGAAGTAGGTAGGCTGTTTCAAATTACAGAGCATTTTGATTTTTTCTTGTAATTGCATTTGTGCATGCTTAACATTGAGCTATTTGGTGGCCACGTCTCTGTGTGCATCCACGCATATTGCATACCGTTTGATTCAGGACATGTGGGAGATTGATATTTAGTGGGGGTTTTCATTTGTGGGGGGCATTTCCAAGTTTTGGATTTCAACCCTTGAATCATCTTATTTTATTTTTTACAAAACCTCCTAAAAACACGGAGTTCTATGGATCACTGGGTCTGGAATTCTTCATGTATGTATGAAAGCATGGCACCGTAACATAGCTGAAGGTGTGTAGATTCCAAAAATATATAGTTTGTGGGGGGAATTTCCAAGTTTTGGGACTGTTTCCTTAGAAAAAGTGTAGGCTGTTCAAATTACAGAGCACTTAGATTTTTTCTTGTATTGCATTTGTGCATGCGTCCCATTTGAG
Source organism: Hymenochirus boettgeri (assembly GCA_019447015.1). NCBI lineage: Eukaryota > Metazoa > Chordata > Amphibia > Anura > Pipidae > Hymenochirus > Hymenochirus boettgeri. Next base: position 149,157,747 of record CM033473.1, on the reverse strand, counting down.
CTAGTTGGTGGCCACGTTTCTGTATGCATCCACGCATATGGCATACCGTTTGATTCAGGACATGTGGGAGATTGATATTTAGTGGGGATTTTCATTTGTGGGGGGCATTTCCAAGTTTTGAGGCTGTTTGAAATTACAAAGCACTTTGATTTTTTTCTTGTATTTGCACTTATGCATGCTTCCCATTTGAGTTAGTTGGTGGCCATGTCTCTGTGTGCACCCCACATATAGCATACCGTTTGATGCAGGATATGTGGGAGATTGCTATTTAGTGGCTTTTTTTGCTTGTCAATGTGGGTTTAGGTAGGATTTCAACCCTTGATCATCTTATTTTATTTTTCACAAAACCTCCTAAAATACGGAGTTCTTTGGATCACTGGGTCTGGAATTCTTCATGTATGCATGAAGCATGGTACCGTAACGTAGCGGAAGGTGTGTAGATTCCAAAATATATAGTTTGTTGGGGAATTTCCAAGTTTTGGGGCTGTTTCCTTAGAAGTAGGGTAGGCTGTTCAAATTACAGAGCACGTATAGAGATTTTTTCTTGTAATTGCATTTGTGCATGCGTCCCATTTGAGTTAGTTGGTGGCCACGTCTCTGTGTGCATCCACGCATATGGCATACCGTTTGATTCAGGACATGTGGAAGATTGATATTTAGTGGGGGGGGGTTTTGTGGGGTGGGGGTGGGGCATTTCCAAGTTTTGGGGCTGTATGAATACAGAGCCTTGATTTTTTTTCTTGTAATTACACTTGTGCATGCTTCCCATTTGAGTTAGTTGGTGGCCATGTCTCTGTGTGCAACCACGCATATGGCATCCCATTTGATTCAGGACATTTAGGAGATTGATATTTGGTAACTTTTTTTTCATTACTTGGGTTTTGGCAGGGTTTTTAACTTTGAAATTTGTTGTTTCTTCTTTATTTTTTTTTCCAAAAATATGCTAAAAGTGCAAAATTCTACAAAGATCTGCGCACACACAATTGATGGTATGAATGAAAAAATGGCACTGTTGCTTAGCTGAAGGTATTAGATTCTGAGATATATATTTTTGGGCGTATTTTTTGAGTTAGAGGGGTGTTTAGATTGTAAAATCTTAAAAGTTGCTGTTATTGGGCCAGTACGCATTGGCTCACTTTGTGACTAGTGGCTTTCATGTCCGTGTGTGTAACCATGCATATGGCATACCGTTTGATTCAGGGCATTTGGAAGATTGATAATTGACAAGTTTTTTTTTTACATGACATGAATTTGCCATAATTTTTAACTTTGAATTGTATTTTTATACATTTTTCCTGAAAATCTGGTAAAAAAGCGAAATTTTACACAAACTGCGCCCACACCATTAGTGGTATGCATAAGGAATCACACCATTGTGTAGCTGAAGGTGTTTTAGATTCCAAGAATATAAGTTTTGTTGGGGGGTATTTCTAATATAGAGGGGTGTTTAGTCTGACAAATCTGAAAAGTTGCTGTAATTGGGGCCATTGTTCATTGGCTCACTTTGTGGCTAGTTGATTCCACGTCCGCGTGTGTAACCATACATAGGGCATACGTTTGACAGGACATTTGGGAGATTGATATTTGGTAACTTTTTTTTACATTACTTGGGATTTTGGCATGATTTCTACCTTTGAATGAGTGTTTTTTTTTAAATTTTTTAGAAAATCTGCTAAACTGCTAAATCTACGAAAACTGCGCCCACACCCATTGATAGTACGAATGAACAAACTACAGAATTACGTAGTAAAAGGTGTGTGGATTCGAGAAATATATGGTTTGTTGGGGTTTGTTTTGTGGGAAAAACTGCAGACTGTTCAAATTCAGATTTGGCTGAATATTTTTGCTGTTTCTGAGCCATTGTGCATTGTGCACCATTTGTGGCCATTTGCTTCCACGTCCGCATGTGTAACCACGCATATGGCATACTGTTTGATTCAGGACATTTGGGAGATTGATATTTGTAACTTTTTTTTACATTCCATCAGGTTTTGGAAGATTTCTCCCTTTTGAAGTTGTTTTTTTGTTAATTTTTTCAGACAATGCGAACTTCTATGAAGAACTGCACCCACAACATGATGGTATGATCAACAAACTACAGCGTTACATAGCTGAAGGTGTGCAGATTTCAGGAATATATAGTTTGTGTGGGGTATTTATAATATATGGCGGTGTTTTGTGGAAAAAACTGCAGACTGTTCAAATTCGGAGTTGGCTAAATATTTTCGCCATCTCTGAGCTGTTGTGCATTTTCTCACTTTGTGGCTTTTTGCTTCCACGTCCGCGTGTGTAACCACACATATGGCAGACCGTTTGATTCAGGACATTTGGGTGATTGATATTTAGGGACTTTTTTTTTAGATTCCATGAGGTTTTGGCATGATTTCTACCTTTTGAAATTGTTTTTTGTTCATTTTTTCAGACAAATGCGAACTTCTACGAGAACTGCGCCCACACCATTGATGGTATGAATGACAAACTACAGTGTTACACTAGCTGAAGGTGTGTAAATTTCTGGAATATAAGTTTGTGGGGGTTATTTCTAAGTTACGGGGGTGTTTTGTGAAAAAACTGCAGACTGTTCAATTTGCAGAGCTGGCTAAATTTTTGCTGTTTCTGAGCCATCGTGCATTGTTTCACTTAGTGGCTTTTTCGCTTCCACTCGGTGTGTAACCACACATATGGCATACCGTTTGATTCAGGACATTTGGAGATTGATATTTAGTAACTTTTTTTTTAGATTCCATCAGGTTTTGGCATGAGTTTCTACCTTTGAAGTTGTTTTTTTGTTATTTTTTCAGACAAATGCGAACTTCTATGAAGAACTGCACCCACAACATTGATGGTATGAATCAACAAACTACAGGTTACATAGCTGAAGGTGTGCAGATTTCAGGAATATATGTTTGTGTGGGGTATTTAATGATATGGCAGTGTTTTGTGGAAAAAACTGCAGACTGTTCAAATTCGGAGTTGGCTAAATATTTTCGCCTCTCTGAGCCTTGTGCATTGCTCACTTTGTGGCTTTTTTGCTTGCCACTGCGTGTGTAACCACACATTTGGCAGACCGTTTGATTTAGGCATTTGGGAGATTGATATTTAGTGAACTTTTTTTTAGTTTCTGCATGTTTTTTGGCATGATTTCTACCTTTGAATTGTTTTTTGTTCATTTTTTCATGACAAATGCAAACTTCTACGAAGAACTGCGCCCAACCCATTGATGGTATGAATGAACAAACTACAAGCTTTACATAGCTGAAGTGTGTAAATTCCTCAATATATAGTTTGTGGGGGTATTTCTAAGTTAGGGGTGTTTTGTGGAAAAAAACTGCAGACTGTCCAATTCGGAGTTGGCTAAATATTTTCGCTGTTTCTTTCTGAGGACCATCGTGCATTTCCCACTTGTGGCTTTTTCGCTACACTCCGTGTGGTGTAACCACACATATGGCATACTGTTTGATTCAGGACATTTGGGAATTGAATATTTGATAACATTTTTTTAGATTCCATGAGGTTTTGGCATGATTTCTACCTTTTGAAGTTGTTTTTTGTTAATTTTTTCAAGACAAATGTGAACTTCTATGAAGTAACTGTCGGCACACTATTGATGGTATGATGAAAAACTACAGTGTTACATAGCTGAAGGTGTGTAGATTTCAGAATAGTAGTTTGTGTGGGTATTTCTGAGTTATGGGGGTGTTTTGTGGAAAAAACTGCAGACTGTTCAAATTCAGAGTTGGCTAAATATTTAAGCTTATTGTGAGCCATCGTGCATTGCGTGTGTATGCATGTGTAACCACACATATGGCATACCGTTTGATTCAGGACATTTGGGAGATTGATATTTGGTAACTTTTTTTTACATTCCATGGGTTTTAGCATGATTCTACCCTTTTTGAATGTTGTTCGATGTTCATTTTTTTTTTGAAAATCTGGTAAAATTGCTAAATTCTACGAAAAACTGCGCCCACACCATTGATGGTATGAATGAATGAACTACAGAGTTACATAGCTGAAGTTGTTTAGATTTCAGGAATATATTTTGTGGGGGTATTTTCTGAGTTGGGGGGGGGGTGTTTTGTGGAAAAACTGCAGACTGTTCAAATACAAAACGCTTCTTCCTTTTTTTTTTGCTGCTACTGACATTTGGCATTGGTCACGCTCTGGGTTAGTTGGTAGCCATGTCTCTGGGTACACCATGAATATGGCATACGTTTTAATTCGGGAGGGGTTAGGCTTTCATATTTGAGATGCGTTTGAACTTTCCTCCACAGTTTTTTAGCTGAAATTCGTATTTGATTTTGTCTCTGATTTTACAGTTAAGGAAAAAAGGAAAATGTGAGAAAATAACTTACATTGGACGAAGAGCTGCGCCCGGGTATCTGCATTTTGATCGCAACTTACCTCACTCGTAAAAACCTGGCGGGTGTGTAGTTCTAAAATATCTCACTTGTGGGTGGATATTTTAGTTAATTTGGAAGATATTCTATGTTAACTGTCAGTAATGGTTATACATTCAATTTGGTGCAATATTCCTTGAAGGTGCAGTTTTAGTTTTGGGGGTCTCCTGTACAGAAAGGGGGGTACCCTACATAATCTGGTATCATTGTACTCGGGAGTATCAGAGCTTTTAGAAACAGTAAGATTTTTGTGCGTAACCTTAAGGTATGTCCACCCTTAATCAAATTTTTTAATATAGCCTTCCCCCTGGTCCCCCGCCCCACCGCATAAATTTTTTTATTTTAAGAAAGCTCCCCAAACTCTTAATTACCTTCCCTCTTTCCTCCGCCGCGCTCCCGGCCCTCTGCTTGCGAGAATGTTTAAGCATAGGCGGCGACCGTCAGCCGCGTCTGTGATTGGCTGAGCGGCAGCCAATCACGGACGCGGCTGCTGGCAGCTCACTTTCAGCGAGAGAAGAGGAAGGTAAGTAAGAGTTTTGGGGAGCTTTCTTAAATAAAAATTATGCGGTTGGGGCCTGGGGACCAGTGGATTACTATACTAAAGGGGTTAAATGCTAGGGGGAGGAATCGGGAGAGGGAGGGAGAGGGAGGGGGAGAAGGGCTGCAGTACACATGCCAAACTTCTCCCGAGGCCAGGAGGAGGCAGTGTCCATATGGACCTGCTATCCTCCTGGTGGCATTTTTGGGACTTAGGGGGGGGACTACAGGAGAACCCTATGGAGCTGGATGTTAGGTAAGGATAAACTACACTACATGGTGGGGCCAGTAGTGGGGGGGATTATAGTTTTGGGGGTGGACAATGCCCTTAAGATAACTATAATAAAAATAGGAAAAATCCATGAAAATTTGCAATTTTTTTTTTTTTACATATTTTAACCCAATTCCAGTAAATTTCCAGAAAACTTACAAAATTCTGTTACCGGTGTTAAAGTACACTTTGTGGCTGAAAAAACAATGTATATATTCCTGATTTACTGCAGGTTTCCTACTGTAAAATAGTCTAAAAGCGATTAAGGGCAAATCCTGAAAATTCTTCTGGCACTTAACGCAAAAAAAATTGAAATTCTTCTGGCACTGAAAGGGTGAATGGGGAGAATCAGGTACTACCTTTTTCTCTCTCCCATCGCCTCCCATACCAGATTGGCCTCATATTTCCAGCATCCCCTATGAAATAAATTTTAGATCACTTTTTCAACCCCCCTCTCATAGAGTTAGACACAAACAAAATCTTTATTAAAACAACACGGGTTCCCTGCCTTTGTTACAGTATTGTGGGAACAGGGTTTTAACTTTTCCTCCCCTTTCTCTCTCTGCATATCACTGTAAAATAAATAGAGAGTCAGGTACTAAGGATTCATACTGCACCAAGTGTGTGTCCTGCTACCATGATGATGCCACTTGAGTGACAACACTCCCACACAGGGAAGACACACCCCCAGGAACCAGCACAACTTTCCCAGCTGCTGCAAGCACGAAAGGGAATTCTGGGAAAAAAAGTGTAGGGGTGGGGGGATGGTGTACTTCAAAATAAACCCCCCCCCAAAAAGTAGCTTTTTCCTCATGGAGATACCCTTAAAACGGTGCTAATTTTTGCGCCAATTAATCAGATCTTATTTAACATTTGAAAGCTAACATCTGATTGGTTGGGGCACAATTAGTACCATTTTAAATTATAAGAACTTTTATTGAAATACCTAAAAAGTTCTGGGCCGAAACATGTTTGGGGGAAGAGGTAATATAGCAAGTCACTTTACTTACCTGCCAGAGATCCCACAATGTAGTAATGCAAGATTTATTACAGCATGGGATCACAAACAGGTAAAGATGCAATTTCGCCTCCATTCAGCAGATGTTAAGTTTTGCACTACATCGTAGTTATTACATCTCCCCATTGGTGTATAAAAAAATAAATGTCTGTTTTATCCACAGTTTTTGCCTGTTTTTGTGGGAATAGCCGTGGTCACAAGGGTTGCTCATGTGGTAGCTATGCCTCTGCCTTGGTGACTTATCTTAACATTTTACTATAGGGGGTGGTATATATATATATATTTTTTTTTTGCATATGTATTTTTTGTACTTTTCCTTTCAGCATAAACGTAAACCTTTACAAGGGTAAAAGACACCAGTGCAGTTGTTAAACATCATTTTTGCTGTTTTTTAACAAGGTGTTCTGGTTTTTGATTTTTTTGTTCCGTTTCATGTAGTTATATTATTGGGCTACAGTATTTGGGAGTAGTATTCAGGGAGATTCAATAAAAGTTCTTATCATTAAAAATGGTGCTAATTTTGCCCCAACCAATCAGATGTTAGTTTTCAAATGCTAAATAAGATCTGATTGGTTGGGCAAAATTAGCACCGTTTTTAACGATAAAAACGTGGATTTGTTTGTTGTTTATGAGTATATGCACTACATTTATAGGAGTATAGTTCTTGTTTTGTTCTGTCTGTATTCTCCCTTTATTTTATTCAATAAAACTGAAATTAAAGGGAAAAAAAAGATCAGGAGAGAGGAGAGAACTTACCTGCAAACGATTCAGCAGTGGCTTCTCACTGACAGTCTCCAATGCATTCACAGTGAAAAGGAGCATGGATCAAGTGCTGGACCTTTCATGGTTAAATTCTCTCCTGATTGTTTAATTGAAGAAAGGGAGGTAAGACAGCATTGCTCCCTTACCCTTTTTTTTTTTAAATTAAACTGAAAAAAATTGAACTTTAAAAGATGAGTGGAGATACCCTTTTAATGTGATATATTCAGCATAGGTTTCACAATAACAAACTTTTGGTATGTTGTTGACTATGGGTATTGTGAGTACATCATGAAAATACACACATCATGTAATGTGTGTGCTAATTTCATATCTGGACCCTTATGGAAAATACCCATGAAGGGCCTCCTAATTAAACATATATCTATACAGTACCTTTTTAAAATCAATATATTTTAGAAAACCCTCCTGCTACATTCTCTTTGTTTTCTCTTCTCCCCAAAGAGACACAGGGGTTTATGCAAAAATGATGGGGATAAGGGCCCTATCATAGTTTTGCTGGGAGGCCCAGTGGTTCCTAGTTACTCCCCTGGTGAATTGGCTGGCTGAGACTGGTGAATTGTCTGTCAGAGACTGGTGAATTGGCTGACAGACACTGATGAATTGGCTGACAGAGACTAAAGAATGGCTGGAGAGTTGGTAAATTCTCATCGAGAATGGTTCAGCTACAGCTTATTACTGGAGCAGGATGGCAGTGTTAATGAATGTAGAGCAGAGCCAATATACACCCAATCAGTGTTATATGGAGGCAAAACAGATCTGGACACAATGTCAGGGAGTGCCCCCCTCTTGCTGTTAATTTGCAGCAACCAATAAAATGATACCCTTTTACTGATCTATTCTAGTTAAAAATGCTGCAGATTAATAACACAGTGTGGTGGCCATACATTTTGCAAAAGTACCAGCTGATTACTGGTATCATTTGGTAATCTGTAGATGATATTATACTTTAAAAAATTGCCTGTTTTTGTCCAAAATGTAATGTGATCGATATTATTGTCCGATAATATCGATCAATGTATGTATATATGTATAGTTTTATATAGTGTCACTTGGGGGTGCAGCGCTGTACAATATCAATACGAAAAAGCCATACAAGGAGGACAAAAATATTAATACATAAACAGTGTGGCCAGCATTGGTGTTTATCTTTGTTCAGGAATAACCAAATATGACCATACCATATTCATTTGTGGGCATATTGTCACTATTTTTTTTATTTCAACCAGACTGTAATAGAGAAAATCTTTAACCCTGAAACTTCATCACCCTTTATGCACTGCACGGTCTGGTGTTCAGAGAAGGCCGGTGAGGATAACAAGTGGTGTTGCTCCTTCTTGGAGAGATATAGAAAGCCTGGACTGTGTGTAAAAAGGGAAAATCTTCCTGTGGTGGGAGCTAAACAAGCTGCTTCTTTGCTGCTGGTAATTCATACTCTCATTGGTCAAATTGATATTTAACACCAGACCCATTCATGAAGAGCTTGACCTCACTAGTCTCAGAGGGCCAAGGGAAATAGCACCAGTAATTAAACTTTTTACTGTTAACAAAATGTGTGAATTGGTAACAATTTAAAGTTACTCAATTTAAAATTAAAGGTTCTTTGCCCTTTAAAAATATCTTTTGATACTTTGAACATTAAAAAAGGTACATTTTAATGAGTAGGTTTTTGAATGTGGAATATTATGAATCCTCACACATTTATAGATTTAGAAATATAACAATACATATCTTATTAAATATTTAGTACATTCTGGCAGCATAGGAAGTATCAGCCTGTGTCAGTTAGTATTTTATGTTGACTAAACTTCCACTGAATAACTGTGCTTTGATCAATACTGTATTTCTTTCCGGAATCAATTTTATTTTACAGCAGTGATTGCCTATATGGTATTTTCTTTAAAAATTCATACACAGTAGGTTGCTTTCAATCATATTCTATTAATAATGGCTGCAAAGATAGTCACATAGAATAGTTTTTTCAGAATAAATAACAAAATGTTTTCTCCGTACTTTTGGTCACTTTGACTCTGAGTAGTTGATATGTACATCTTATACATGAAGCCAGGGTTTCTATTAAGCGTTGTTAAAATGACTATCTTCTTTTTAATAAAAAAAAGTAATTGAAATGGTTATTAGAAGGCTGCTAAAATAGACTAGCTTACTCCGAACTCTCTCCATAGCAAAGTGACTTTTAAAAGTATAGCCAGAGGCAAAACATCCGTTTTTATTTAATGATGGTTATTGAACAAACTATGGGACATCTACTTAATAAGTTATTCAGACAACAGTATATGAGCCAGGAAAAATAAATTGAATATTTAATACTGTCTAAATGATCTAAATTCATTTTAGTAAGGAGAAGATGAATTACATGCAACAGCAGTGGTTTAGGCAAGATTACATTTCTGTTGAACTACAAATGTAAAAATATTTTGAATGGTTCAGTTTCAGTTTTGCAGCAATGAATGAATAATGATGTGTTTTCGCAGCTTCCACAAAAGCCATGGGGGAATGTGAGTGCCACCTTCTTATACAGGAGAGTAAAGTGAACCTTATCATGCAGTGTAATAATTCAAATATTATGTACAGACAATGTCCTATGACTACTACTAATACTAATACTAATAAAAGTATCATAACAGTGGATAATATTATACTGTGGGACTATTTAGGAATAGAATGTCATGTAACAATACCTACACTATATCTACAAGGTGTGAAACATTAAAATTCAGTGATTAAAAAATTAAAAAGTATAGTGATAAAATGATACTGAAACCCTATTAAAATCATTATTATTATATAGATAAGAGGAAGGGGGTGTGTGTGTTTATATTTGATCAGATTTGGCTGTTACATTGTGCGCAAATGTATGTGTTAAAAATATAACTATATATTGGTAGTGTTTCAGACTGAAGGTTGCAAGAATTATAAAATATGTTAGCAAGGCAGGATGAGAGTTTATTACCCGGGATATCGGGAGAATAGTAATATAGAATAGATGGATCACACAAAATGAATTAATAATACATGATGCATAAAAATATCGATAGTTAGGAAAAATTTATATGATGGGAGACGTGATATAAATACACATGTACGATTAAATAAATAATAATGGACATGGTGACTGGGATAGATTCATCTCTTGATACATTATCATATTTATATAGTATTTATGTGGTATGTTGTATCATAATAAATTAGGTTATATTGTATTGATCTCTGGATAGATGTACAGTAAATAGTTAGACCACATGTGGGGATGTCAGACTATTATAAAACACTGTTTAGCCAGTCACGTCTAAAAAATTGAATATGTGAAATATATAAATAAGTAAAATAGGTAAAGTATATTCACACATAATCAGGTAGGTACATAAACACATACTTCATAGCTATAAAGATAAATACATACAAAAATGATTGTATAGGATATTACAGTACATTATGATGCAAGAAAATTGCTCATTGCTACATCTACTAATATAAACACTAGATATATGGCTATAGTCCAAAAAGCATGTTCGAAGTTGGTGTTAAGACCATATGGAATTATTTTCTTTTATTTATTATTATTTTTATATTTAGATAATAACAAAGATGCTCTATTCTGTAGGACAGCTCTATCATAGGATTGTTTAATGGTAATGATTCCATAGCATCTTTTGATTAAACTGTTCCATAGGGCCATGACTTGGAATGTGTCCCAATCTTGGCAAATACTCCTAAGGCTGACAAATTGTCCATTGGGTTTAGCATTGATTTTTTTTTTTGTAATAGGCTTATGATATAGAGCTGTTACTATTGTATTATCATGTGCCTCCAAGGTTATATCTAGAAACTAAACTAAGTCTTATTCATGTGACTAGTCAGTTTAATATTCCAATCATTATGGTTGCAATATTCACTAAATCTCTGTGCTGTAAGAAGTTTCCCTTGTACACGTCTAATTTTTTTATGCTTGCAGATACTTATCTACAACAGAAGAGGGTAGCAATGAAGGCCAGATTCACACCTCATATGCAAATGTATTTATGAAGAGCTTAATCCCTATAGGTCCAACATAATTACCTATAAGAGATATATCTATGATTTGATATTTCTATGGGACCTTTTTTTTTGGGGGGGGGGGACCTTTTTACAGCACAGAGATTTGTTGAATGTTGCAACCATAGTGATTGGAATATTAAACTCACTAGCCACATACACATATGGTATATTTTAGATTTAACACTGGAGGCACGTGCTAATAAGATAGTAAAATATCTATATTGTAAGAATATCACAAAAAAATGCCATATTACATGTGAAATCAGCACATCATGGTTCAGTCATTAGAGCTAAACCCTATGGACATTTTTTCTGCCTTAGTAGAATTTGCCAAGATTGGGCCACATTCCATTTATTTACATTCCACCATTCCATTTTATAAGTACCACTACCAATCACCTGTTTAATATCAGATCCTATTAACTGTAGCACTACATATGTAGTATATCTGGCAACTTGCATTTGTGGTATAAAATACGTAGGCAAGGCTATTCACCCAACCATTAGTAAAATAATTGAACATTTAAATGCTACAAGGAGTGCAGACAAAACCACATCGATCTCCATGCATTTGATCAAAAATGCATGGGGGATCTTTGAATATCACTCTTCAAATCATAGATAGATATATGCCTAAGGGGATGTCGATAAAGAACTGCTACATAAGAAGGCGTTCAGGATTTATTACTTAAATAAAATAATATGGTCTTAACACCAGCTTCGAACATGCTTTTTAGACTAAAAGTTACTCTAAACCTGTATCAGCCATATATCTAGTGTTTATATAAGTAGACGTAACAATTGCCAATTTTATTGCACGATAATATATCTTATCTATTTAAGTATGTATTCATGTACATGCTTGATTATCTATGTATATACTTACATATTTACCTACTTTAATTGTATAACTATTTATATATTTCACGTATTATAACTTCGATTTCTAGACATACTGGCCAAAAAACTGCCAGCATGCTGACATCCCCACATGTGATCTGACTATTTAGATCAGTCTATAGATCAATACAGTATAACCTAATATATTATAATACAATATGCCACATAAATACTATATAAATATGATAATGGATCACAAGATGTATCTATCCCAACCACCATGTCCAGTATTAGCTATTTATTTAATCGTAATGTAATTATGTGTATGCTTTTGTTGCAGTATGAATTTTATCAATGAACATTTAGTTTGATACTCAATGGGGGTTGTCCTTGGTGAAGTTGAGTGATACAACTGTCTTCTCTTTTTATGTTGGTATTTTTGTATATTACCTGAAGGCTGGACCGGTTTGCATGGAAGATTGCTCCTGCAGTGGATTTTTATTGTACATTGAATTCGAGATCCCAAGTGCTTTTCTGAATTTATCTCAACAATAAATAAATAAATACATTAATGTTTGTTATGCACATTTTTTCATAAAATGTAAATAAGCTACATATACATTTATTTTATATAGAAATGTTGGTATTTTAGATTCAGTATCTGCCTTGCACATCTAAGCAAGGTCTTGTGATAGGCATTCTTTAAAGGAGAATTATACTTGTTAAACACACAAAGCACTTTCCTCAGCTAATAGTTCCCTTAACCCTTAGGGCCTCACCCCTGGAATTTCTCCAGATTGTGCATACCAAGCTGTCAAAGTGCAACTGGCAGAGCAGGTCTTTTGCCACCTTCTCTTTAGTTCCAGAACTTGTCCAATGAGATGCATCTTCTAATCTTTGCACAAGAAGGTGCATCTTCTAATCTTTAATGCAGTTTTGAAAATATGGCCATTAATCTGATCTGGTAGTAATTGTCACATTGTTTGGGTTTTTTTAAAATTTTAATTGAAGGTCAACTGGTTTTGAGTGAACTGAGAAACTATTTGGTTGTGATACATTGAGGAAATACTTTCTTAATCATTATTTGTTGCATTTCCTTTCCTTTTTCATTTTTTTGTTGTTGCTTTAACTCTGTTTGGCCGTCGAAAAAGCTGTTTTTATTTACTTTTATTTGTTATTATTTATTGTAGGTCCTTTTTGAAGCTCAACACAAATTATGCATCAGCTATCAAGGAGACAAGAAGGAGAAAACAAGTTATTTACTTGAAGAATAACCCAGTGCTTTTTTTATCAAGTATGTTGCAGCTTGAATATATTAGAAAATACATTACTTCTCTGTAGTCTGAATAATATACCTTAAAATACTAGAGAAAGGATGAGGCAAAATAGTAGACATGGAATGAGTGGTCCTTGAAATAAGAAAGAGAATGAGAACTTTTTTTTTTTAAAGGTGAAATGTACGGTGTTAGATAGTATAAAATAAAGGAAGTAAAATAAAGCAAAGTGCAATCAAGCATTAGAACTAAAGTTTTTATTATTTAAGATCATGATGGGGTAGTGTTCGGGTAAAATGTAAACCTCTGTTAATTTTTTGTCATTTTTAGAGTTGAACAATTTAATGAACAAATTGTGTTTATTTTAATAACATAAAGTACATGAATATTCTGTGTGTGTGGGTTTTTTGCATTCAGCCAAATGAAAGCACATTTGGCAACATCTTCTGGGCTGTGTAATATTCTGCAATATCATCCTATTCAGTGTAAAACCCATTACATATTGCATTACAAAGACAAATAGGGAGATTCAATAAAAGTTCCTATCGTTTAAAGGGTATCTCCACTGATAAAAATCACCTGGGTTGTAAGGATAGATATATGAAAGGTGGAAATGTACCTGCAGTGTCCTGTGTGTTTGAGCACTAGTTTAGAAGAAATCCAATGAGTTTCTCCCAGAACGCTGTCGATGGTGCAGGTCCGCCCAATTTTAGTAACTGCCTGCCTGGGAAATGTCCGACGCGCGTGTTCCTTTAGTGCATGTGCAGAACGTGTGAGGATCCGTCGGGACTGCTGCCTGTCCGATCTGACTGGATGGTCGATCTCACACGCACGCACGCACACGCTCATACACACACACACACTCTTCAAGCTACTGAGTGCACTGATTAATGGAGGAATGATCACATGACCATCACATGACCATCACAGCAGCTTTCTGACTTCACTAATTAACCCTTTCAGTGCCACAGAACGTGAATACACGTTCTCCACTGAAAAGGCTCAAACTGCCAAAAAAAAAATCCTGAAGTTCTATGGGCAATCGGGGGGCAGTATTCAGGTGCCCCCCTAGCACCCTCAATCCCCCACCGGTTTCATGAAAATCCGATGGGGGGATCGGAAGCTAGCCCTCTTTAAAGTGATTACCGGGAGAAGAGGAGATCAAAGCACAGCAGGAAAGAAGTTCGGCTATAAGGGAGACCCAGGTGACATCACTGAACTTCCTCCTTCACCAGAGGCTTCCCTAAGAGTGGTAGGATGCTGCCCCTGGTTGTCTAGTGGAGGTACTGCACTATGATCTCCATTCAGATCACATTGCAGTACCTGGTATAGTAAAGCTGTCAGTGTGACAGCTTTACTATAATTTTTGTGAATGGAACTCAAAGATCCATTCACAAATAGGATACTTAGCAAAGACTTAGAAAAAAAATGGGGACAGAGATCAAAATTTGGTGATCACTTCTGATCACCAAATTATTGATCTTTGCCAATGAATGAAAAATCACTTTCTGGAAAATGATTTCCGGGAAGTGATTTTTCCGATCGGATTTCGAATTGGAAAACTGGCATTTATGCCCGTATTCCAAGTTCGTTATCATTCCCTAAGATGATTTGATGATCATCTTTGGGAATGATCCAAAAGAAAAGGGGAAAATCACACAAAAAAATCTTAAAGTGATACACACACCTTTTTTTTTTTTTTACCCTAAAACTATAAATTAGCAAAAAACTTTGTCTTCTCGAAACTTCCCAATGTCCCCGGTTATATTGGTAAAGTAAACGCAGATACTTATTTGTATGATTTCAAGGGGAACTAAGCCTATTTTATAAGGAAATTTTGCAGAGGTACCAAAAAAAGACCGGACTGAATTTTTAGGATCAGTAAAGTGTGCAAAAACGTGTGTGACTCTCCGTACTAACCGGTTTTCACTAAAATACCACTAAAAGGGGGATAGTGTGCGTGTGGGGGGTGGGTTGTGGTGTTTTTTCTTGTAACTGCACCTCTACATGCGTCCCATTTGAGCTAGTTGGTGGCCTTGTCTCTATTTGCACCCACGCAAATGGCACACCGTTTGATTCAGGAGATTGCTATTTAGTGGGTTTTTTGCTTGTCAAGTGGGTTTAGGTAGTATTTCAACCTTTGAATCTTCTTATTTTATTTTTCACAAAATCTTCTGAAAGCACGGAGTTCTATGGATGACAGCGTTTGGAATTCTTCATGTATGTATGAAAGCATGGCACCGTAATGTAGCTGAAGGTGCATTAATTCCAAAAATATATAGTTTGTGGGGGTATTTCCAAGTTTAGGGCTGTTTCCTTTGAAAAAGGGTAGGCTGTTCAAAAAACAGAGCACTTTGATTTTTTCTTGTTATTGCATTTGTGCATGCATCCCATTTGAGCTAGTTGGTGGCCACGTCTCTGTGTGCACCCACACATATAGCATACCGTTTGATGCAGGATATGTGGGAGATTGCTATTTAGTGGGTTTTTTGCTTGTCAAGTGGGTTTAGGTAGGATTTCAACCCTTGAATCATCTTATTTTATTTTTCACAAAACCTCCTAACAATATGGAGTTCTTTGGATCACTGGGTCTGGAATTCTTCATGTATGTATGAAAGCATGGCACCGTAACATAGCTGATGGTGTGTAGATTTCAAAAATATATAGTTTGTTGGGGGAATTTCCAAGTTTCGGGGCTGTTTCCTTAGAAGTAGGGTAGGCTGTTCAAATTACAGAGCATTTTGATTTTTTCTTGTAATTGCATTTGTGCATGCTTAACATTTGAGCTAGTTGGTGGCCACGTCTCTGTGTGCATCCACGCATATTGCATACCGTTTGATTCAGGACATGTGGGAGATTGATATTTAGTGGGGGTTTTCATTTGTGGGGGGCATTTCCAAGTTTTGGATTTCAACCCTTGAATCATCTTATTTTATTTTTTACAAAACCTCCTAAAAACACGGAGTTCTATGGATCACTGGGTCTGGAATTCTTCATGTATGTAGAAAGCTGGCACCGTAACATAGCTGAAGTGTTGTAGATCCAAAAATATAGTTTTGTGGGGAATTTCCAAGTTTTGGACTGTTTCCTTAGAAAAAGTGTAGGCTGTTCAAATTACAGAGCACTTAGATTTTTCTTGTAATTGCATTTGGTCATCGTCCCATTTGAGCTAGTTGGTGGCCACGTTTCTGTATGCATCCACGCATATGGCATACCGTTTGATTCAGGACATGTGGGAGATTGATATTATGTGGTTTTCATTTGTGGGGGCATTTCCAAGTTTTGGGCGGTTTGTAAATTACAAAGCACTTGGATTTTTTTTCTTGTATTGACTTATGCATGCTTCCATTTGAGTGTTTGGTGGCCATGTCTCTGTGTCACCCACACATATAGCATACCTTTGATGCCAGGATTGGGAGATTGGCTATTTAGTGGCTTTTTTTGCTTGTCAAGTGGGTTTAGGTAGGATTTCAACCCTTGAATCATCTTATTTTTTTTTCACAAAACCTCCTAAAATACGGAGTTCTTTGGATCATTGGTCGGGAATTCTTCATGTATGCATGAAAGCATGGTACCGTAACGTAGCTGAAGGTGTGTAGATTCCAAAATAATAGTTTTGTTGGGGGAATTTCCAAGTTTTGGGGCTGTTTCCTTAGAAGTAGGGTAGGCTTGTTCAAATTACAAGCACTTAGAGAGATTTTTTCTTGTAATTGCATTTGTGCATGCGTCCCATTTGAGTTAGTTGGTGGCCACGTCTCTGTGTGCATCCACGCATATGGCATACCGTTTGATTCAGGACATGTGGAAGATTGATATTTAGTGGGGGGGGGGTTATTGTGGGGGCATTTCCAAGTTTTGGGGCTGTATGAATTACGAGCCTTGATTTTTTTCTTGTAATTACACTTGTGCATGCTTCCCATTTGAGTTAGTTGTTGGCCATGTCTCTGTGTGCAACCACGCATATGGCATACAATTTGATTCAGGACATTTAGGAGATTGATATATGGTAACTTTTTTTTCATTACTTGGGGTTTTGGCAGGGTTTTTAACTTTGAAACTTGTTGTTTCTTTATTTTTTTTCAGAAAATATGCAAAAATTCTATGAAGATCTGCACACACACAATTGATGGTATGAATGAAAAAATGGCACCGTTGCTTAGCTGAAGGCATGTAAATTCTGAGAATATATATTTTTGGGGGGTATTTTTGAGTTAGAGGGGTGTTTAAATTGTAAAATCTTAAAAGTTGCTGTTATTGGGCCACTACGCATTGGCTCACTTTGTGACTAGTGGCTTTCATGTCCGCGTGTGTAACCATGCATATGGCATACCGTTTGATTCAGGGCATTGGAAGATTGATAATTGACAAGTTTTTTTTACATGACATGGAAATTTGCCATGATTTTTAACTTTGAAATGTATTTTTATAAATTTTTCCTGAAAATCTGGTAAAAAAAGCAAAATTTTACACGAAACTGCGCCCACATCATTGGTGGTATGCATAAAGGAATCACACCATTGTGTAGCTGAAGGTGTGTAGATTCCAAGAATATATAGTTTTGGGGGGTATTTCTAATATAGAAGGGTGTTTAGTCTGACAAATCTGAAAAGTTGCTGTAATTGGGCCATTGTTCATTGGCTCACTTTGTGGCTAGTTGATTCCACGTCTGCGTTTGTAACCATACATAGGGCATACTGTTTGATTTGGGAGATTGATATTTGGTAACTTTGTTTTACATTACTTGGGATTTTGGCATGATTTCTACATTTGAGAATGTTTTTTTTCTAATTTTTTAGAAAAGCTGCTAAAACTGTGAACTTCTACAAAGAACTGCGCCCACACCATTGATGGTATGAATGAACAAACTACAGAATTACGTAGATAAAGGTGTATGGATTCGAGAAATATATGGTTTGTGGGGGTTGTTTTGTGGGGAAAAACTGCAGACTGTTCAAATTCAGATTTGGCTGAATATTTTTGCTGTTTTTGAGCCATTGCGCATTGTCTCACTTCGTGGCCATTTGCTTCCACGTCCGCGTGTGTAACCACACATATGGCATACCGTTTGATTCAGGACATTTGGGAGATTGATATTTAGTAACGTTTTTTTACATTCCATCAAGTTTTGGCATGATTTCTACCTTTTGAAGTTGTTTTTTGTTAATTTTTTCAGAAAACTGCAAACTTCTTCGAAGAACTGCGCCCACACCATTGATGGTATGAATGAACAAACTACAGCGTTACATAGCTGAAGGTGTGTAGATTTCAGGAATAGTTAGATTGATTTTTAGTAACTTTTTTTTACATTCCATCAGGTTTTGGCATGATTTCTGCAGGGAGGCACACCCAGGTAGAGGTTAATAGCAAACTTCCATTTATTAAGTGCTCAACATACAAGCCAGGTACACAACGTTTCTGGGGGTCCAACCCCCTTCCTTAGGTGTAACCAAATACTACATAGTGCAAGGTATATATAGTGACATCATTAAAAATGGCCCCACCTACTGTTAACAGGGCCTTATTCAAAGTGAACATGTGCTGAATAAAGGGATAAGTGAATAAATAACGTATGTAATCAACGTCACCAAATATAACCATCAAAAAAATGATGTCGTTTTTTTTTTGATGTGGAGGTAGTTAAGAAACCAATAGAGGGTGTAACTTCCAACTATTACTACTACAATGTGAACAGTGGTGGATTTACACTCTACACACGCTTACACCCAAAGGCTTGAATGAATAATTTAACCTGGACTGCTTCCTATAAAATAATAGTATTTTAACTGATTAACCTTATGATCCTGAACTATCATGCATGGAGAATCGCTCATTTTTAAGATATACGGATCACCTTCTCCAGCAATGTAGACTGGAAAGGAACAGTTACTTTGTTAATCCTTTATAAAATGTATCAATATGTTTAATAGGCCTACTAGCTACATTGTTTTTCTTTGTAGGAATAGATACGCCATCTAGTGGATCCTTGCAGGCATAGAATAAGAGATTAACATGAGGAAGATTCCCTCTGGATTATTGTATCTAAGTAATAATTTTAGTATTCATGACGCAAATACGGTTTAATTTTAATAATTTACCTTTATTATGATTCTGACACAGAGCGACAATTGTTATCTTTTATCACCCTGCACTATATTCATTATACCTACGGGATTTATAGAAGGAGCACTGTATATATATAAAGATGTTTTTATTGTCACAATATTTATTAACAATCAATTTTTACCAATGATTTTTAGGATATATATTTTTTTGATGGTTATATTTGGTGACGTTGATTACATATGTTATTTATTCACTTATCACTTTATTCAGCACATGTTCACTTTGAATTAGGCCCTGTTAACAGTAGGTGGGGCCATTTTTAATGATGTCACTATATATACCTTGCACTATGTAGTATTTGGTTACACCTGAGGAAGGGGGTTGGACCCCCCGAAACGTTGTGTACCTGGCTTGTGTGTTGAGCACTTAATAAATGGAAGTTTGCTATTAACCTCTACCTGGGTGTACCTCCCAGCATATTTCATTTTTGGTTTCATACTTACCTGACGTGGCACAGGCCTCAGGGGGTGCACCTCGAAATCTACCTGTTGGGAATCCACAAAGTTGTTGAAAATTTGGCATGATTTCTACCTTTTGAAGTTGTTTTTTGTGTGCCCACACCATTGATGGTATGAATGAACAAACTACAGCATTACATAGCTGAAGGTCTGTAGATTTCAGGAATATATAGTTTGTGTGGGGTATTTCTGAGTTAGGGGGGTGTTTTGTGGAAAAGACTGTCCAAATTCGGAGTTGGCTAAATATTTTCACTGTTTCTAAGCCATCGTTGTCTCACTTCGTGGCTTTTCGCTTCCACGTCCGTGTGTGTAACCACACATATGGCATACCGTTTGATTCAGGACATTTGGGAGATTGATATTTTTACATTCCATGAGGTTTTGGCATGATTTCTACCTTTTGAAGTTGTTTTTTGTTAATTTTTTCAGACAAATGTGAATTTCTACGAAGAACTGCGCCCACACCATTGATGGTATGAATGAACGAACTACAGCGTTATATAGCTGAAGGTGTGTAGATTTCAGGAATATATAGTTTATGGGGGGTATTTCTGAGTTGGGGGGGTGTTTTGTGGAAAAACTGCAGACTGTTCAAATACAAAACTGGCTAATTTATTTTTTTGCTGCTACTGACATTTGGCACTGGTCACGCTCTGGGTTAGTTGGTAGCCATGTCTCTGGGTACACCCATGAATGTGGCATACCGTTTTATTCGGGAGGGGTTAGGCTTTCATATTTGAGATGCGTTTGAACTTTCCTCCACAGTTTTTAGCTGAAATTCGCATTTGATTTTGTCTCTGATTTTACAGTTGAGGAAAAAAAGGAAAATGTGAGAAAATAACCTACAATTGGACGAAGAGCTGCGTCCGGGTATCTGCATGTTGATCGAAACTAACCTCAGTAGTTTCTAAAAATCTCTCACTTGTGGGGATATTTTAGTAAATTTGGTAGATATTCTATGTTAACTGTCAGTAGTGGTTATACATTTCGATTTGGTGTAATATTCTTGAAGGTGCAGTTTTAGTTTGGGGGGGTCTCCTGTACAGGAAAAGTGGGGTACCAACATATATCTGGTATCGTTGTACTCGGGAGTATCAGAGCTTTTAGAAACAGTAAGATGTGCGTAACCTTAAGATAACTATAAATAAAAATGGGAAAAATCCATGAAAATTTGCAAATTTTTCATTTTTTTACATATTTTACCCATAAGTCCAGTACAATTTCCAGAAAAGTTACAAAATTCTGTTACCGTGTTAAAGTACACTTTGTGCTGAAAAAAACAATGTATAATATGCCTGATTTACTGCAAGGTTTCCTACTGTAAAATTAATCTAAAGTGATTAAGGGCAAAATCCTGAAAATTCTTCTGGCACTTAACGCAAAAAAAAAATGAAAATCTGCTGGGTTAAAAAAGGGTTAAAAGTTACAGAGGACGTGTAATTGTTGCAGGCGGATCTAGATAGAATGTCCCATTGGGCTGCAGATGAGATTCAATGTCGATAAATTTTGGGCTTAAAAATCCTTGTGCTGTGTTATGGGAATCTCCATTTGAAAAGATCAAACAGAGAAGGTCTTGGTGGATAACAAACATAAATTTAGCAAGCAGTGCCAGGCAGCAAGACTAGAGCCAGCAGGATATTGTCTTATATAAATTGGGGTATAGAGATTATACATAAGTCGCCTATGGGGGACTCTTTTAAGGGCTTCGCAAATTCCAAGTATACCACATCTACTACAATGCCAGTGTCCAAATTCCTACTCACTTCCTCATAAAAACTAAGCAAGTTTGTTTGACAGGATCTGTTCCTCATAATTCCATTTTGATTACTACTTATAAGGTCAGACCTTGAAACGTACTCTAGAATATGCTCCCGTATAACCTTTTTAGTATCTTCCCTACCACTAAGTTAAAGGGTCACTATACTCAAATTTACATTATCTGAAATTAGGTAAAATTGTGGTACTCATATATTTATCTGTGCTTGCTTTGTCATTTAATCATTAATGCTTAGTGAGTGCACCTTATTGTCCCCTCCCTTACTCACTGCCTTCTTGTAGCCTCACCACAGACACTGCTCTGCTTATACATCTCCCCCTTGCCTTCTTTTCTCTGCTGATTCTCTTAATTGTTGCAGAAAGTGTGCTGGCAGGCAGCCAAAGATCCTAGTAAGAGGTCAGGATGGGGAACATATAATTTCTGCTTCTGGAGTGACAGGTCTTTCCCTGTAAATGTTGTAATTTCGAATGATGATTTCTCAGAGTCTATAGCTCAAATCTAAAATCCCCCAAAAAGTTTTGGATTTGCTTTTTAGAGCAAAGATACCCTTTAAACTCATTGGTAAGGTCTCAATTGGAATATGCGGTGCAGTTTTGCAATTCTGTTTCCAAAAAGGACATCTTGAAATGGAAAGGGTTCAATGAAGGGAAACCTAATTAATTAGGGGACTGAGGGATAGATTGGATATGTTACAATTAAGCACACTAGAAAAAAGGCCCTTGCGTGGGGATATTATTACTGTGTAAAAATAAATGAATGGACCATACAATAAACTATCTGGGACATTGATCACCATTAGAACATGTCAGAGGCCACGCGGACATCCCTAAAGTCCTGGAAGAAAAGAAGTTTAGTCAGGAGTTGATCCTGGGATAATTCCGGATGCCACTTGGAGTCAGGGAGGATTTTTGTTCCTCTTCATACTGTTTTTTTCTTCTTCTTTTTTTCCTTCCCCTTAAAGGGTATGTCCACCCTTTAAACTAACTTTGTACCATATTATAATTATTGGTCCCCCAGCCCCATCCGCATTACTATTATAGCAAGAAAGTCCCCTGATCTTTACTTACCTTACCTCTCTCCCTCGCCGCACAATCCCGGCCCTCTGCTTGCATAGAACTGCAAGCAGGGGACGGGACCAAACATGGGACTTGGACCAACCATTTGGAGCAGGGATGTGAGGTAAGGATTTTTATACACTACAGAATGGGGCCAGTAGTGGGGGGATTATAGTTTTGGGGGTGGACATGCCCTATAATCAACTATTAGGCCGAAAATGTGGATATTGCTGCGTAGGTTGGATTGGATAGGCATATGTCTTATTTCAAATCAGGGATTTCATTGTGTCTGTGGTCCCTTTAAGTCACTGACAGACAAGCTACTCTCCCAAGAAAAAAAATGCACCTAATGACATTCTTTGGTCTGGGGCGCCAATGTCGGATGCCTGTTCACCTTGATCAGGCCATCGTGCATGCTGATAAATCATTGTTCGCTACAAACTGTCACCCAAGGCTGCTTTTGCTGTGACCGACAGGGATTTGTACTGGCCAACAGCTTTTTAGTTGCAAACGGTCATCCCTTAAGCACTTTGTGTGGGTACACACATGACAGATTTCTGAAAAATGGCAGACAGGATACACACAGTCCCCAGCATAGGGAGAACGTTCGGAACTGTGTGTTTCACTTGACCACGGCCAACTCCGTCCGTTACCAAGGGGAAATTTTTGGTCTTTCCCGAATAACCCCATGGCGGACGGGAACGTTCAGCGGCCAAACGCTCGTTCAGGAAACCCGCTACACACAGCCAATAAAGCCCCAATACCGTTGAGGCATTATCACTAGTGTGTGTACCTAGCTTAAGGAAAGTGATCGCCTCCTGTAGTACTGAATATAACCACAAGAGAGAGAACTACAACTATTTTTTATTTTCTCAAAACATATTAAGTTGGAAAAAGCATCCAGTATGCACATCTTTTCTTATTTAGGAGTTTTGCTGTAAAACTTAATCTAGGAGCTATATCAGCAGACTTTTGAAAAAAAACCCTGTAATATTATTTAGTCCAGTGATATGTATCCTGTGTCTCTTTCATGAATGAATGTAGTGCCAGGCTCAACTCAAGATACTTACTGGCGTTGGGATTTTATTGAAATCTAAGCAACAAGGCTTTGCCCTCGCTTATTAAAGGAAAGCTAAAGACTATAAATGTGTTGCTGCAGTGTTTACCACGTCCCCTGCATTCTCTGCCCCCTTATGGCATCTCTGCATTCTTTGGGTGTTTCCAAGAGCATTGTCCACAGAAGAAGAGGCACTGAATTGGCAGAGGCCAGGGAGAGAGGACAAGGACCAATGACCAGCCAGGTCAGTTTCAGGAAGAGGATTGGGTATGTTATACTAAAAGTATGACTAGCTAAGACTAGTTAATGTCTAACTAGTGTATGGCCAATTTCAGTAACAAGAAAGATATGGGGTAGCACACTACTGTGGTGAATCCAAAATTATTTTATTAAACAACACATACAACGTTTCGGGACACCCTGTCCCTTACTCAGGTAGGAAGGAATAAAATAAAAATAATTTTGGATTCACCACAGTAGTGTACTCCCCCATATCTTTCTTGTGCTAGAGAATCGTCTGGCCCCTGGAATGGAGGGCTAGGGGGACTGCACCTACCTACCTGTCTGGCATACAGCCAACAACGGTATGCTGAAGTGCCTCTTGGACTGTATTGCGATACCAATTTCAGTAACCCAGATATTCCTAGACAGCTTTCCATTCCTTCCAAAATCAATTCCTTTTTTGCATTTGATCGACTAAAAGTGATGTCTAGTACAGAATTCATCAAACCTTGGTTGGTCAGGTTGGAAAACTTAAGTCGTTTGTACAGTTATCACACAGGTTTTTAGGCTGCGGCCCCAGTAGCATTGCACAGAAGCACGCACAATCAGAGTACATGCGATACAAACCAAAAATGGTGTTCAGCGCATGTGGTGGGGCTGCTCCAATAGGCTAACACAGGCATGTGCTCACACCTGCCCAATCACATCATTCTCTAAACGTTGTTGGAACGTTAGGAGGTAAGTTTGCATTGAATGGGCATTTAGATAATACATCATTTAGTTATTTCCCTTTTATTTATACAACTGTCAGCCCTTCTCAATGCAATAACCCTCTTGGACCTTGGATGTGTTCATACAGGTTAACATTATCAGCCAATAGTTCGCTGAAACAAATAGTTTCATTGAAAACTTTGTTTCTTTATTTCAAACTTTTAAGAAGATGTTACAACAATATCCCATAATGGCCACTCAACCTTTTAAAGGTGATATCATTTGAACCCATATTGTTTTTTTTTCCATTATGACACCACTAATTTCACCAATCAGTTAGGGGGTCATCAGGGGAGCAACAACCATGAAGCAAAATTTACTCACGGCATACCCCTGTAATATAATAGAAAGGAGGCATTAGTTTGTGCTGGGGGGAAGAAAAAAAAACTTCTCAGTTTCTCCTGCACATTTACACACTAGAGTGCAGCGGTGGTGGGTGCTTGCAGGAGTATCTTGCGGCTGCCATGGGGCCCAGCTTCCAGTGACTCAGTAAGTGGCTTTTAACTGTCTATGGGGGATTTTTATATTGTTCAAGTCTGTGTGTGCTGCTGGGCATTTTGAAGTCAGTGTGTGCTAGGCATGGGGTCATTTAATATTAAGAATCTTAAGTCTTTGTGTGCTGCTGGGTATGGGGGC
The DNA here is from genome assembly GCA_019447015.1 of Hymenochirus boettgeri. Classification (NCBI taxonomy): domain Eukaryota; kingdom Metazoa; phylum Chordata; class Amphibia; order Anura; family Pipidae; genus Hymenochirus; species Hymenochirus boettgeri. Next base: position 149,132,472 of record CM033473.1, on the reverse strand, counting down.
CTTTTATATTTACAAATCTGTGTGGACTACTGGGCACTTTTTATTTACAAATCTGTGTGAGCTGCTGAGCATGGGGGCACTTTTTATTTACAAATCTGTGTGGGCTGGGTATGGGTGTATTTTTTATTTATACACACTTATATATATACATCTGTGTGTGCTGGACATGTGGGCATCTTATAATTACCAGTCTATGTAGAAACATCTAATATTTAAATATCTGTGTGGGCTGGGCATCTAATATTTACAAGTCTGTGTGGGCTTCTCTGTCATGTTTTGTAGGCTGTGTGCACATGGACACATGTCATGTTTTGTAGGCTGTGTGCACATGGACACATGGTCGCTGCTAGTGAGTGGTCAGCCAGAAGGAATCACTGATGAAAGTTGCCACAATTGATCGTGTGGTCCATAGGAGACAGCAGGATTAGAGGTAATTTACTCAGTGTACCCAGCCTAAGGCATATTATCTGCATCTTGTGTGGGTCTATAGAGATGTATTAAAGCCAAACTAAACTAATGTTCAGTGTGTTCCATTCAAATACCGAGTTTCTTCCACCTGCTTCCTCCTACATGTTTCCCACTGGAATGTAGATACAGATTAGTTCGCAAACAGGAATTAGAGGCGTAAACATGTAAGAGGAATGATAATAAATGCAAGCGAACCCATAACACGGAAAGTAAATAGATTGTTCTAACATTATTAAGCAGTGTATAGAAAAATCACACTTAACTTCACTATAAATGAATACTTTGGATATTAAGTGATACGTAAATATTGTAGTAAGACCCTACTGTAACAATGAAAAATATTTAATAATTTGTGTCTTCTGTTAAATGCCATACTCCTTAACAATGGCTATTAAAACGTCCTATACCTGTAGAACAATCACTTGTACAGGGAGTTGTAGGACAAAAACAAAGATGAGGCCTGAACTGAAAGACAAAGGGGATAGTATTTCTGATAAATAATCCCTGTTTCCCATTCTCTAATGAGGTCAGCCCCGATGTCTATGTAGCTGGTGCCAAATGTAGATTTGACTAAAGCTGGGTACACACGATGAGATATTTCGGTCCGATCGACCGATAGTTCAGTGTATCGGTTGATCGGACCGAAATTATCGCATCTGAATGCAGCCATGTCCGACCGATCGTTCGCCGGAATCGGACGAAAGAACAATCGGCATGGTGGAAAACCTCATCCGATCGTGCGGTCCTCTATGGACCGCACGATCGGTCGCGGTAACTGTCGGACACGGCTGCTTTTGCCGCGACCGACAGTCCTTCCTCCTTGCCGACCGGTCAAACGTATCGAACGGTCGGTCAGGAGGAAAAATCGCTAGGTGTGTACCTAGCTTAAGGGCTAGGCTACACTAGTGCATTTTTCGTGCAATTGCGCCCGTGTTTTTCGCTAACATGGAAATCTCGTGACCACGAACATTCCTGCAATTTTCTATGTGCATGTGATTGTGTGTCTGTTTGGATTTTGTATTCAAATCTTTGTAAATAGTGAAAACACATGCTCAAACGAGAAATAACACGCGCAAACGCACAGATATTGCGCGATAATGCTCACAATTGCGTGTGTGATTTGGTGCGTTGTAGTGTGGCCTTAGCCTAACTGGAAGGTGTTACCTGCAGCAGAGGAACTTGGGAAAAAGAGAAGAAGCAGAAACTTATTACGTATTCTAATTACATGGGGGTCATATACATTTTATTTATTAGACCTTAGTTCTCCTTTAAACATTATATAATAATAATTTATATAATAAGAATGTATATATTTCTTTCATCTCAGTGTAAAGGTGCCCATACGCCGTAAAGCATGATTGTAAGCGCATGAAAAATTGTGCCAGTGTGTCCTAGCCCTTGACATTAGATAGATTAGGCTTTTGTCAATAAATGAACATCTAATCTATCTAATGTCTACCTAGTATATGGCCATCATTAAGTTATCCATACAGAAATCAAGTTGTGACCTCACCTCTGGGGGGTACAGTTGATAGTTTGAAAACTTACCTTTTAGCTGCACTCGCCGCTCCATTTTGATCTGGCACTGCCCCATTTAATAGCGGGTATTTGTACCCAGGTTACAGCTGGGGGGAGGTTATTTTCACTTGTTGTCTTTTAAACTACTTTTTTGCTTCCTTCTAATGAGCCATGCCCCCATACGTAACCATGGTAACTAATAATCTGTTGTCGGAGTGCACCTCATCCGCTAAAAAAATGGGGATCATGTGCGCTCTGAAAACGTATAGCAGTGCAGCACATTCAATGTGGCCACCCACAATGAAATGCACTGGCATGCAATTCTCACATGGTAACGAATCACAGAACGCAAAGGGAAGCACATGAGAATCGTGCCTGTGAGGCCTAGCTCTAAAGTCAATAAAAATATATATTCCCTGTAAACTAACTCTTTAATTTTATATTTAGAAAGAAACTTGTCATGCACATTAACAATTACCATAATGTCATGAAGAAATATTTTTTTCACTTTTTAGGGAGTCTGTATTGTCCATACAAGGGATTTACAGTAAGTAGATCTGTTTATTATGACAAAGCCTGGGACTAGCAGAACCATAATTCTATTTCTAGTACGTATCCGTGTGCTGTATGTAACTGCCCTCTGGGGGGCTATAAACCTGTGGTATAAAGTAATGACAGGATTGGACATTTGAAAGGGTGATGCATCAAGTGCTGATTTTATGTCAACATCCTGCTTTATGCCCAGTCCTGCTCGTTTTATCACACCGGATAGGGCCAAATTATTAGTGGTGCAGCTTCATTTTAGTTTAGTTTATACCAAGCTCAGTTGATCTGTCAGCAGAAAAAAATTAAGGGTTCTTTGTCCCGTATGTACCTTGAAGGCCCCCCAGGCATCTCTTTCTTTCCAATTCAGTAGGTGACCTCCCCTGTTTTTGTTTAGCGGGAGCTGTTTTAATTTAATATTTGACTGCAAACCACATGGGTAGTCCACATGGGTGGAGGCCTCTCACTCCAAATTCGGGATTAGTCATTTTTGGGGGGAATCCCAGACCAGAGGACCCAATCTACACAGCGCAAAATAATCGGGAAGGACAATGATAAGAGAACATTGGAAGTTCTAGTCCAGTGAAAACCCCTAGGGTTTCTGACTTTCTGAATAAAACTTGCTGGGGGTTAGGGTCCTTGAAAAATGTTTAAAATGCAAAATGTTCCCACCACTTAATGGATGAGACTTTATTGCTTTATATACACATTTGTTCCTGTTCTCAATAGGCTGCATCTGTTATGAACATTGTTTAGTAAAGTAGCAATAGGAGACAGGATTACTTCCTTCTTTGGAAGTTTGGAAGTCATCATAGGAATGAAAGGATTTAAAGGATTATTTTGTCCCCCAGCAACAGAGAACTAGGGGTGAAGTCTGTTTCCGAGTCAAATTGACGGTTTCAAAGTTCTGATGGAACTCTCAGATTTTACAGATTGTGGAACTTTTCCTGGATTTTCGATAATTTTTATGTTTCCCAGAAGACGTCTTTCCCAGGTCCCTGAGTCATTTACAGTAATATACTATTGCTATTTATACCTTAAATTTAATCGGAACTTTAAGGATTTTTTTTAACTCCCATTGACTTCTATGGGTCGTCTTTAGATTTTCGAGTTGTTTTCGAAATGAAATTCGCCATTTTTAAACAGAGAACTAGTATCTAAGGCTAGGAGTGCACAAGCAGATATATCAGGCTGACTGACCTATATTTCATTATTTCGGTATTCCAAATCACATGAAAGGATGATCAGAGATGTTGGTAAATCATGGCCATTCATGATCGATTCCTATATATCACACGATCAGTCACTGCGAAATGTTGACCAGGGCAACTTTTGGGCCAGCCTGGTGTACTTAGTGTTTGCAAAGTCTCACCAAAAAAACCATCATAAGCCTGCTTCCAATTGCGTTTGATCATCCCTAGCAAAGGGAAAACTATCTAATTTGGGTTTCCTGTGACTGATAATAGTATACCTGCCTCTACCCTGAACACAAATGCAATTTTTTATGTAAACTAAAAAATACCATTTTGATGCAGTATCTGGGAAGATGATATGTGCAGATATGTGGCCAGCTAAAGAAGAAAAAAAAAACAGGAAGGAGTGTCTTTTCTTAAATGATGCATTGATGATTTATGGATGAATCTGACAGGGAAAGAATCACCACCATGTGACCGTTGTACACATGAAGAAATTGCTTACTACCTGACCCCAACACCTCTCACTCACCTGACCCATTGCATACTTTCAGGCATTCATTGGCAAAGTTCTCAGGTCTCCAACAATTTTCAAACGGCCAATCAACCAAATAACTGATGGCCCTTTGTTCATCCTATAAGAAATGGCAGTAAAGGTGCATGTCGAACTTGTCAGGATACAAGTGGGAACAAAGGCTGCTCGCTTATGACATCTGTTTGACACTTTCATCTACTAAGATCATTTTATAGGAGAGAAATACTTTATAGACATATTCATACATCAATTTAGCTCCTTTCAGGACGCATTTAGTATAGAATTAAAAATAAGTTGGGTTGTTTTTCCCTTTTATTCCTAATAAGCGGTGTGAAAATTTCACTTCCGATTAACTTTTACGTTTTCAGATGACTGCTCTAAAAATCTTCCCACATACTAGATAAGCTGTGTGGGTGAAGTTTCATGGCAAATACAAGAAACATTTGCTTAAAAGGTGAAACATTTAAACATATTAATCAGTTGGAATGTATAATTGGATTTCTTCTTGCTTTCCTCTTGATCAACAGTAAGGCAGGAAATGTGGGTATTGCTGAGTAGGTTGGACTGGGTAGACGTATGTCTTTATTCATCCTCAAATACTACTACTTCTGCTAATGTTTCATCCTTATCATAAGGAAATGTTGCTGATATACATCATCATGTGTATCATCCTGGAAATCTCTAATTAAATCACATCCTGACCCCAGGCTTCTAACACAGACATGTTGCAACATGTTGTGTATAGAGCAAAAGAACCCTGCATTACAGCTGGCCATTCACTACAGACTTCCCTCCTGACGTTCCCATGACGTTAGTGGGGCCTGATTGCTTTGCGGTCAACATTCAATTGTAAAATGAATAGGCTAGGATGGGGAATGTTGTAGATTCAACAATCAAATGTAAAAGGTGTCCAATAAGAGGTGTATGGCCAGCTTAATAGTAGATGGCTATGTGTACTCTAAGAAAACAACATGTAATGACTTAAGGTGGCCATTGAAATTCTTCTGGCACTGAAAGGGTGAATGGAGGAGTAATCAGGTACTACCTTTTTTCTCTCTCCCATCGCCTCCCATACCAGATTGCCTCATATTTCCAGCATCCCCTATGAAATAAATTTTAGATCACTTTTTCAACCACCCCTCTCAGAGTTAGACACAAAAAAATCTTTATTAAAAACAACACAGGTTCTCCTGCCTTTGTTACAGTATTGTGGGAACAGGGTTTTAACTTTTCCTCCCCTTTCTCTCTCTGCATGATCAGCTGTAAAAATAAACTTAGAGAGTCAGGTACTAAAGGATTTCATACTGCAGCCAAGTGGGTGTGCCTGCTACCATGATGATGCACATTGAGTGACAACACTCCCAGCACAGGGGAAGACACACCCCCAGGAACCAGCACAACTTTCCCAAGCTGCTGCAAGCAAACGAAAGGGAATTCTGGGGAAAAAAAGGTAGGGGAGGGTTGGGGGATGGTGTACTTCAAAATAAACCCCCCCCCCAAAAAGTAGCTTTTTCCTCAGTGGAGATACCCTTTAAAACGGTGCTAATTTTGCGCCAATTAATCAGATCTTATTTAACATTTGAAAGCTAACATCTGATTGGTTGGGGCACAATTAGTACCATTTTTAATGATAAGAACTTTTATTGAATAACCTAAAAGAGTTCTGGGCCGAAACATGTTTGGGGGAAGAGGTAATATAGCAAGTCCACGTTACTTACCTGCCAGAGATCCCACAATGTAGTAATGCAAGATTTATTACAGCATGGGATCACAAACAGGTAAAGAGCAATGCATTTCGCCTCCATTCAGCAGATGTTAAGTTTTGCACTACATCGTAGTTATTACATCTCCCCAGTTGTGTATATAACCAATAAAGCACAGCTTTTTGCAACAAGGAGATCTTGCCTTTAACTTGATCTTTTACAACCCTCCAGTACTGTATATTCTCTTACACATTGCATCACCCTATTTTTTTTTTTATTACATCAGCAAGGCTATAGTGCTGCATTTATAAATACAAAAATATTAAGGCAAATTAAAATATTAAATTTAAAATAATGGTGCATGGAAAGGTTTAAGGTTATCTCAAAGCTTTTATGATTAAATAAAAATCAATCTGCTTTGCCATATTTGTTCTTGTATTGATAACCAGCATAGTTGGCAGAGTCTGTCACATACCTGCCCTGGGTCCAGAACTGCTGCTTTTCAATTTAACCATAACTGACCTTGAAGTAGCCATTGAAAGTACTGTCTACCTTACCATTTGTAATGTTTTAGATCTTTAGCTTTAGTTCTTTTTTTTCTAGTTTAATTGGTGGCACTTAACAATGCATCCTATAGCTTTAAAGGCAATATTAACCACAAAATAATGCTTTTGTTCTACTTCTGGACATCTAATGATTTATCTCAAGAAACTAACTCTCGCTTTCCTCTGACATCACAATCATCAGATATTTGCTCCATAAGCTTCCTTAGCTGCGAGACCTTAGACAATTCCCTCTTCTATATTAAATACTTACTAGCATTCCCTTAAAAGATAAATACTTTTCTCACTACAGTGCTGGCTCAGGGAGAGTACATGCTAAAAAATTGATTGTGCTTTTATGATCAACTATGTTTTCTTTTGCTAGTTTCATTTATGGGCAGCACTGTGACTCAGTTGTTAACACTGATGCCTTGCAGTGCTGAAGTCCTGAGTTCAATTCGACCCTTGGACACATCTGCAAGGAGTGATTTCCCCCACAATAATAAAGACATACCGATAAGTTGTACGTGTCATTTGTGCTTAGATTGTAAGCTTCGGGGCAGGGCCTGATGTGAATGTATACATGTAATTGTAAAGCGCTACGGAAGATGTTGGCGCTATATAAATCCACAACAATAATAATAATACTTCCAGGGAAGGGGGAGTTGTGGAAGAAGCAATGGTTGTTCTACCCCACAGGAAAAAATGGCTTTTTGAAAAAGTAGAACATAAAGTCCACCCTTTGCAAGATAGAATTTACTTGTCTTAAATAGAGATGATTGAACTTCCTAAAGTTAAGTTTGTTTCCACACTATAGAAATGTAGTAAAAGTTTTTTAGTTCTAAGGTTTGAAAAGGAACCCATTAAAGACAATGGAAGAAAATAGTTTGAATAGTTCTAGTTAATTACAAATAAAATAGCAAAGGTAACTTTCTGTATTTGGCTCTGGCACCTGGGAAATGGTATGGGAAACATGTCCATATCACCAAAACTTGTTTAAACATTTGGGTTTCTGCATTGAGTTTTTGCTACATTCTAGGGTGATGGCTGAATTTGAGGGTTACTGAACAATACATTCAAGAGATACCAGATGATACATTCTAGGGTTACCAAAACCGAAGACTGCATTCGGGGGTTACTGAAATCGAAAGATACATTTGAGGGTTACCGAACAATACATTCGAGGGTTACCGAAATTGAACGATACATTTGAAGGTTACCAAAATCAAACACTAAATTCTAGAACTCAATAATTCTGAACTAGTTCGGGTTCGGTTCTAGTCCATCTTTAGTCTTAAACTTCATTAATCAATGATTCTAAATGAACAGTTGGCCTCATGGAAATATTGCAAATTGTAATACTTCCTTGAAATATATTTTTTTCCCCTAGCCATTTAAACAGAGAGCTGCCTGTAGATACTGCCTGCATACCATCAAAGTCTACAATTATGGTAATATCACTATATTAAGTAAAAAATACTAGATGTCAGATAAAAGGAATTGTCTGTGAAGGATACATTTGATATACATTTGATATACATCAATTCAACTGCAAGTAAAATATACATCAAATCACAAGTAAAATAACCATTTTGCTACATTACATTCATATATAACTAAATATGTTGAAGATTGAATGGTTCATTTTTCATTCTATTCTGTATTGAATGTCTCCTGGTTTTTTCTTTTAATATTTCATAAATAATATGTATTGTATTAAATAATTTTTATCATTCTAATATTGTGTATTATATCTTAACTTTTTAAGCATGGACTAGAAAAATGGGAAATGTATTGATAACAAACACCTTTTAGCTTTGTAGAACATCTCAACCACAGGTTAGCAAATTATTAATCCTATGATGAAGTGCCCTTAAAGAAGGATGAGATGCATTAGGATTCACTCCTGTGTATCCCATTATATGACATGTGCTAAAAGTTTATTTAATTCAACTAAGGTCTTTTGTAAAGTGTCAACAGCTTCCAATGGTTTTTTCTTTCAATATATTAAATATCTTTATTAGACAGTGGTGTGAAAAACAGAAAACACACATAAGCACAATTTAAAAGTATTTATAAAAGTTAGAAAAATTATCACTAATATGTAGTAGTTTTTGGTTTGCATGTAATTCTAGTTTTCCATAAATCAATTAGATGGAGAAGACCTGCTTTTCCTATCAACAGTAAGCCATCTATCCATAAATACTTGAGAACATACAAGCACCTCTGCAAGTCACTAAATAGCATTGCTGTGAACAAACAAGTGTGGTGTTTTTCTTGTGGAAAATATATTGATTCAAGGTAAGTGATCTTATGCGTGCTGGGTTGCACATTTGGAACACAATGCGGTTAGTCAATTTATCTCTAATGCCCTAATGGTTTTACAGTTGTTTTCTTTTGAAGTTATTCTTTTTATTTTAGCAATTTCCCCATTTTTTAAAGCATTTAAAACATTTTGTATGGGGATTCCTTTTGTTAAATCTTTCTTTCTATCTTACAGCATTTCAGTTAGTCCCAATCACACATATCATCCTAGTTTATAGCAACCAACATTAAAGACACAGCCATTTGTTTGTTTATCAGAAACTATACGAGTCATATTTAATAACTTCCACCGACACGTCTGGCACATATTCAGTATCTTCTTCTTTGAGTCTGCCGGCTGTCAGTACACTTTTGACATGTATATATTTATATTTCTCTGCTAGACTGAATACTATATCATTTCAAAGAGTTCGCTCATTAAAGTTTCATGATTTGAGACAAGTTAAAATCCCATGTGACATTAGATAGAAAAAAAGGAGGCAGGCTTAGTTCATCATTTTCAATATTTCCAAAGCTATTTGTAAATAGTTCCTAATTAAAGCAAATCAAAACATATTGCAATCTTTATTAGTTAGCCTCTGGCAACATTCTAAAAGAAATTAATATTTTACACTTCTTTATTTAATGTTTAAACATTACAAGTCCTGTCCATTTTCTCTATTACTAAAAATTAATGAATTGTTTCAAGGAAGCATTTGTGCAATCTCTCTCAAATTGGTTCTAAGTGGAACAAATGTAAAAACCTTTGTTTATAACTGTTGCCACATGTACTTCCTCAGGGCTAATAATTTGTAAAGGTGAACTAAAAGAAATCTGTAATTAATAAGATATTATTAAAGCTGTTGGGTCTCCATAGGAAAAGTGAGAAATCTATACATCTATAAAAAACAACAACCTGCAATAACTTATCATGCTGTGATCATGATGTTTTTACCTACTTCAAAGAAGCCTTCCTGTGTGTAAAATGTATCTGTCTCCTCCCTGTCCTCCTGGAGAACTCTGGTGTGCAGTGTAGCCACCCTCCTACCAACCCTAACCACATGGTTTCATTAAAAAAAAAAAATGCCAGGAAACTTACTTACATAGCTGCGTTCCTTCAGCTTTTTCAATAGCTGGCAGCTGCGCCTGTGATTGGCTCTCTCAGTCACTCACAAACGCAGCTGTCAGACCGGCCCCTAATATTACTACATTCCCGGAAGTAACATTAGAAGCCATGGCCATGAGATGAAGGCATGTAAGTAATTTACACTTTGCACTTTTTTTTAAAATTAAACCAACAGGGTTATTCAATAAAAGTTCTTATCGTTTAAAATGGTGCTAATGTTGCCCCAACCAATCAGATCTTATTTAACATTTGAAAGCTAACATCTTATTGGTTGGGGCAAAATTAGCACCATTTTAAACAATAAGAACTTTTATTGAATCTCCCTGCAAGTGTTTAGGGTTGGGAGGGGGGTGGCTACACCTTTAAAAAACTCCAGCCTAAAAATAACTTAATGGTTTTAGATGCATTAACACCCCAAACCCCACTTGCATTTAAATCTTACCTTTCTACGATGCTCCCACGCTGAGCTATAGGTATGTACAAACAGCCGATCCCTCGCTGAAAGGTCCGCCTCATCTCCTTTTGTGAGCTGGTTACGTACATGCGCCCAGTCGCTTGTTTATTAATGGCTGTTAGCTAGGCTGGAGTTACTAAAAATATTAAGTTACCTCATACAGAAGCCATCTAATATAATATTTGTAAAGAAAAAAAAAATAATAATAATAAGCTTGAAGAATTTCACTTAGTTCAGCCTTCAGTAGTTTGCAAGGTCAGCAATGAGGTAAAAGTCCATTTTTATTCTGAGAATGGAAAAAAAACAAACTCATATTTGTTATACAACCTCTGAAATTAAACATGTCTGTTTGTCACAGTTACCTAAGGTGTATAAGAAGAGCTCTGTCTCTCAGACTTTATACCTGAGAAGATTACTATTCGCAGGACAGACTCTTCTGACATATGTAGAGGACACAAAAAAAATCAACTTCTAACTGAGCAATACTCATTTATGGAACAATACCTTAAAAATATATTTGAACACACTTAAAATTAAAGTGAACTCTTTAGTATATGGTTGAGACACCATTTGAAGAGGTAAATCCTTTTAATAGCTGTCAGGGTTAGAGGTTTAAAAGGTATCTCTACCCCCAAAACATAAAATCCATATAAGGTAAGGCAACCCCACAACTCTAAACACTATGTTTAAAAATCGAAATCAGCTCCTAAATGTACGGACAGAACAGCAGAAGGGGCCAGACCAGCAGCTGCATCTGTGATTGGCTGAGACTCAGCAGAGGGAGCCAAGGGAACGAGGGTGATTAAGTAAATTTAGGGGCTGATTTAGATGTTTTAGACATAGTACTTAGGGTTGGGGTGTTGCCTTATAAAAATGTTTCTGTTTTTTTTTTTTTTTAAAGAACGATGCAGCCGCCAAGGGATCCAGAGGGAGGGGGGAGAGCTTTGTTGCGCATGTCATGCAGGATGTGGCAGGTACAGATTACACATAGGCAGCTGCCTACTCATTTTCTGGACTTTTATCAGGCCCTGCAGGACAACCATAAGGAGCAGAAGAGAAAGGTAAGGATCTTTTAACAATACACAGCGGGACAAATTTTAGTTGGGGGGTGGGCCTGCTCTTTGATGTAACTTAAGGTTGACTGATTATGTCTTAAAATTTGACCATATAGCATGGTAGAAATAGGTTCCACAGGCATGCATTAGAATAACTGATATTCTATAATGTATCTACTGTTTTATGGGTATTTATGGTTAAAAAGGATGGCCTGTGTACTTACCAAAATCTCCCTTTATAGAGTGCTCAAAAGCAACTTTGGGTAGAATGAAACTATAATTCTAGCAATGGCTGTTAGCACTACTCTTACTTAAGTCTACTCTTATTGCTATATAAATTAATAAGTCTCAGTTCATGGCCATCTCTGCTTTCTTTAAAAAGAATAATGCCTTAGTGTACAGAAACCTCAAACCATATCCCTGTTCAGTTTATCATTTATCACCTCAGCCCCTTTGGCAGGTTTTTTAAATGAAAAAGTTATCAAAGCTTTCTATGAATATTTAATTTTTCTTTGATCTGTCTCCCTTTTCTATCTGTCATCACTCCTAACTATTTAAATATTTTGTGTGTACTTACTAAAATCCCCTTTTATAGAGTGCTCAAAAGCAACTTTGGGAAGAATGAAACTATAAATCTAGCAATGGCTGTTAGCACTACTCTTACTTAAGTCTGCAGTCACTTTCTCAAGATATCCTCTTCTCCAAAGCACACTGCTCTATTGATAGTCTGCTAGCTGTCAAGATCAATAACAATTTGGGTGTTTAGATGCATCCTGGTATTATTAATATTTCCAAGAATGTTACACCATTATGTACACCAATGTAATTATTACATATATTACTTACAATTTTGGGTAAAAAAATCTCATTGTCAACTTTATATTAAAGGAGATCTAAAACACTAAAATTGCATTTTAGCCAGGAAAATAAAGGCTACACATGTGCATTAATGTCTGCTTAAGGAAACACCATGAACTCCAATTAAGTCACTCTCTGCGTGGCACATTTTCCACAGCTTGTTGCCATTTTTTCAGATTATTGAACAGTAGAAATGGGAAAGAGATTGTGGTAAGCATTACTTTATGGTAAAGTTTCACTTTAGAATTCTTTTGACTTGACTGTTTTTACAGTTAATATTGCTATATACAGTATATAAGTCTCAGTTCATGGCCATCTCTGCTTTCTTTAAAAAGAATAATGCCTTAGTGTACAGAAACCTCAAACCATATCCCTGTTCAGTTTATCATTTATCACCTCAGCCCCTTTGGCAGGTTTTTTAAATGAAAAAGTTATCAAAGCTTTCTATGAATATTTAATTTTTCTTTGATCTGTCTCCCTTTTCTATCTGTCATCACTCCTAACTATTTAAATATTTTCATGTCTCAAGAAAATGTTTGTATTATAATTTTAACCTCGTACTTCAATACAGACTTCTTTTTTGCAGTTTTACTACTTAAGAAATTAAAACCAACAATAAAAGTTCTGGAATATTTTTCATTCTTTGGCTTGTACAAAAAAATAAGATTTTCTTTAGTGATTTAAAGAGAGAGTCTACTGCTTAGCATTCTTAGTAAAATCTTAGTAAACATCTATGTTGGTTAGATTTCATTTTATCCGTCTTCCCCTGTACAGGATGTATGGATATATTTTTCTTGAGTTTACACATTTTTAAAATCAAAGTAGTTATTTTTAGAAACTGGCAGAACATTGATCATGGAAAAAAATATGTTATTTTAGTTTTTTCATCTTCATGCAGAACTGAATGGATTTTTGCTTTTTAATAGAATGTTATTGTAGCAAAGGCTAAATGATGAAAGCTCATCCCCCGTTTTTACAACAACATTACTGTCTGTTATAAAAATACATTTCAGTATACTTCTGGCATAAGCTGTACAAAGGAATGGCCTTAATTAAAGTAAATTTCAAAACTCAGCTGGCCAGAACAGTTTGGCACAAAGAACTCATGATCTAAGATGACATCAAGGTAGCACCATGCTTTGTATTGCAAATACACTCAATTCCGTATGGATCACTGATTCAGTGGGAATTTTTATTAGACAAGAAATGAAATGTACAATCACAAGTAACTTATTCATATTCTGAAAGTTGAATTTATGACATTTTGTTATTTCTAGAAAAGAAGGGTCACACCTTTTTCCATCTAACCCTTCTGTTTTATGACTTTTATTACCAGTATATTTTCTTTCATTTGTAATATATGGACCACACATTTACAAGAAAATATTGATCTAGTGTATGGTGAAATGATCATTTGTATCTTTCATATGAAGCAATCATTTGATAATGAATATATTCTAAGACATGGTTACGGTTTTCTACAGCCGAAGCCTTTAAAATATCTAATTCCAGAAAGATTGTTGTTCATGTGCATACTTGAGCAGGTTGACATTCCAGCTAGTAAAAGGTAATGATTATAACAGAAATAATGTTTTAAAAAATCTTTATAAATGTGAGTAAACAGAATGTGAATGGCAACTTAAATTGTAAGCCAAGACACATAAATTTCTACTCTAAATGCTAAGTACCAGGATTTAAAGGATAAAATGACAGTGTTAAGAATGTATTAGTGTTGTGGATTTTGTGCTTCATTTTGTATCAGGACTTTTCAACCTATTTAGGAAAAGGATCAATCTGGAGAAACATAGATGGCTTAATTGTGGAAATAACTACAAGTGTGGTTAAAAAAGGGCATAGCATTAATTGCAGGGTTTTTTAAGAGTTGACAGGAACAGGTCAATATGAATTGGTAGGTTTATCTACAAAATTACATGACAGCATCAAGATTATTTAGATAAAATGGTCCACGTTGCTGATTTTGTCACTTATATACTGCATAGGGGCATGTTGATTTCCAAACTCTTCTTATCTGGTAAAATTCTATGGATGATCTTAGAAATGACAGGGAAGTGCTGTTAGGCAGATTTATAGCTGCGGCAATTATTTATATTGTGGATTTATATAGCGCCAACATCTTCTGTAGTGCTTTACAATTACATGTATACATTCCTATCAGGCCCTGCCCCGAAGAGCTTACAATTTAAGAATATTTATTTGACACATGCAACTTATCAGCATGTCTTTATGATTGTGAGGGAAACCAGAGAGCAAACCCAAGCAAGCAAACATACAAGCTCTTTGCAGATGTGTCCGACGTAGGATTCAAATTCAAGACTTTAGCACTGCAAAGCATCAGTACTAACCACTGAGCCACTGTGCTGCCCTATACATCCAACTATGGCCATTGTGGTTTCCCATTTGAACACAAATACTTATTTTTTCCCTCACAGTTTCAAATAAATTAAAGGACAATTAAGTCTAACATCAGTGGTAGGGAAGGTGCTGGAAACTTTGTTATGGGATCATATCCTTGACTTTGTCTCCAGAATACATTAAATAGGATAGGGAGAGAATTCAGGCTTTGAACTCCCTTTTCAGCAATATGCAAATAAGGAACAAAAACTTCTGGGAACTTACCGCAACTGGTCTGTAGTTGGCGCTCTGATTTTGCATTTAGCTTGTGGAATGCTGTAAAAGTCTTTTTAAAGATTCCTTTAGAAATCATTAAAAAGTGCTCCTAAGAGCTTCCATGGAAACACGGTAAATTCCCAGAAGTCCTTATTTGCATTTGTCTCCAGAACTGATCTTATTAGTAGTAGTCAGCATGGATTTATGAGAAATAGATCGTGTTAGACAAATTTCTTTTTTTACTTTGGTTTTTAGTGAGTAAGATTTTAGATTCAGGCATAGCAGTGGATATAGTATACTTGGATTTTGTTAAAGCTTTTGATACTGTGCCTTATAGGCGACTATTGTATACACCATAAATAACTCTGTGTTAAGTGAATCTCTAATGGAAAAATATTTGGGCTTTCTGGTAGATAACTGTAGCAAACAATGCCAGAAAGCAACGGCTAGAACTAGCAAGATATTGTCTTGTATAAAGAGGGGAGTAGATTCAAGAGAGAAAAATATTGTATTATACTCCCTCTTTACAAGGCACTGGTAAGGCCTCATTTGGAATATGTGGTGCACTTTTGGAATACCATTTACTAAAATAATAATAATAATTCCGATTGCCGTTTGGAGTCAGGAAGGAATCTCCCTCCCCCTTTTTTAGCTGGGTTTTTTGCTATGTTACTATGTTAGAGACATTACCCCAGAGTCAATCCGCTTTTCATATGTACCAGAAGACAGACAGAGTCTGTCAGGTACTTGGAACAAGGACCACTCGCATTCCTTTCTGGTAAGTCATAGGATTGAGCGGTTCCTGTTCAATGTACCGGACGGACTTAGAACTAGGTTTGAAACAAACAAAGGATTGGTGCTTTATCTGTTACATATGAAAAGCGGCTTTGCTCTAATATCTCTAACTGTTTGAAGCATGTAGAAGCAGCGTAGGGGAAGTGTGTAATGTACTGGGGGTTTCTGCACTAGCTGTCAAATTTGAAAATTGGGCCAGGGTTAATGTCTTTAACTGTTTGAACTGTTAAGAGGCAGCATGGGGGTGGGTAATGGTAATGGGAGCTGCTGTTCAGGAATTTCTATCTGCCTTATGCAGCTTTTAGGTTTAATAATAAACTTAATTTGCCTTATGTATTATAAGAAATAATGCGCCCCTTAACATTTTAATATACAGTATGACTAGACGCAAGAACCCACAACCGTGGCTTATGGACCAGATTAAAAAGTTGAAAAGGCAATCCCGTATAGCCGAGCGATGCTGGCGCAAGAGTAACAAAAATGTCGACTTTCTCAAATTTGAGAAAGTGCCCTTTGTCGGATCAGAGGTGCTTTGTCCCTAGCCAAACAAAACTACTTCTCTTCACTCACATCCTCCCAATCCCATAACCCCAAACAGCTCTTCAAAGTATTCAACTCCCTGCTCTGTTCGCCACCTCCTCTGCCTACCCCCTGTCTATCGGCTGATGAAATAGCCTCATATTTCACAGAGAAAATTGAAAACATCCAAAGTAGTTTTTCTGTGCGCCCTAGCTTCTCAATACAGCTTCCAGCCACTACCATTGTTCTGCCCAATCTCCCTTCCTTGCTCACCCCTCCATCTCTACCCCTATCACTGCAATGTCTAGCCTCCCTTCATTGGTTAATCCCTTTACTTGCCCCTAACGAGCTTCACCACTATAAAAAAATTGGGTCTTTCATCTCTCCTATCCAGGACACGTCTCACCACCTGCCCCCTCGACCCCATTCCCTCTCATCTTATTCCTCTGCTCTCCTCCTCCTTCATTCCAGCCCTAACCTCTCTCTTTAACTTGTCCCTATCCACTGGTATTTTTCCCTCTATATTTAAACATGTCGTCGTATCCCCTGTACCTAAAAAAACCCTGCCTTGACCCGTCTGCTCTTTCCAGCTACCGGCCTGTCTCCCTTCTCCCTTTTGCTTCCAAATTACTGGAAATTACTGTCTATGCTTACCTGGTTTGTCACCTGTCTGCTAACTCTCTCTTTGACCAACTCCAGTCAGGCTTCTGCCTTAACCACTCCACGGAAACTGCCCTCACTAAAGTGACCAATGATTTACTTAGTGCTAAATCTTAAGGTCACTACTCTTTGCTCATTCTTCTTGATCTGTCCTCTGCTTTTGATACTGTTGATCACCCTCTACTTCTTCAGATCCTGGCCTCCTTAATTATCCAGGACACTGCACTTTCTTGGCTATCCTCCTATCTCTCTGGTAGGACCTTTAGTGTTTTTCACTCTGAAACTAGCTCCACTCCTCGCCCCCTCCCTGTGGGGGTCCCACAAGGCTTGGCTCTCGGTTCTCTTCTTTTCTCCATCTACACCCATGGCCTTGGAGAACTCATTAGTTCATTTGGGTTCCAGTATCACCTGTATGCGGATGATACCCAAATTTACATCTCTGCCCCAGATCTCCCTACACTGACATCCCAGGTCCCTTAGTGCCATTTCTGCCTTCATGTCCTCCCGCTTCCTCAAACTAAACATGGACAAGACTGAACTTGTCCTTTTCCCACCCTCACGATCTGTTCCCCTCCCTAGCCTTACTATTAATATTAACAACACACCCATATCCCCATCTCCTCATGTTCGCTGCCTGGGAATAACACTAGATTCCGATCTTTCCTTCAAACCTCATGTCAATTCGCTTGCCAACTCCTGTCGGCTCCAACTCCAAAACATCTCCTGCATTCGACCCTTCCTCTCGAAGGAAGCTACAAAAATCCTAGTCCATGCCCTAATCATATCCCTGCTAGACTACTGCAACACACTCCTGTGTGGTTTACCAAACAACCGCCTAGCACCGCTTCAATCCATTCTCAACTCTGCTGCCCGGCTCATTCATTTCTCTTCTCGCTTCTCTAATGCCTCTCCTCTCTGCCAGTCCCTCCACAGGTTGCCCATCACACAAATGATCCAGTTCAAACTGCTTACCTTACCGATACCGTCCCAGGCGCAACCTCCGCTCTGCAAATGATACCCTCCTCTCATCCACTCTGGTCACCTCTTCCCATGCCCGCATCCAGGACTTTACTCGTGCTGCCCCTCTGCACTGGAACTCCCTTCCTCTGTCTGTCCGTCACTCACCATCCCTTAACACCTTCAAACATAACCTTAAAACCCACCTCTTTAGGCAAGCATATAACCTGGCCTAAACATTACCCCCTTACTATCCAATTTGATCCAACCCGCCTTTCACACTCCACTGCCAATCTATTTACAGCCTACCGATTCCTGTCACCTTATGTCTCACCCCCATATCCTCTAGTCTGTAAGCTCTTTGGGCAGGGTGCTCTCTCCTATTGTATCATGGTATTGCTGTAAGAAACTCCTCACTCTGTTTACTTATATTATGTACTACCTGTGTATGTAATATGTATGACTTTATATAACATGTATTACCCTGTATGTAATGTATATCTATGTAATTGTAAAGTGCCACGGAAGGAGTTGGCGCTATATAAATCAATAATAATAATAATAATGATTAACTCAGAGTTTTCTGAATTCCCACATGAGGCCTGCAGCCTCGTGCTTTTATATGGTCAGGGAACTTCTCATGAAGAATCCTTATATTAAACTGTAAGGGGCGCATTATCCCTTATAAGTTTAAAAAAATCTATACAAAATACAGATGACAAAATCATCTGCACATAAAAGGTATAAAAGAAACACATTCCATTGTAATATTGGGAATCTAATTCACTGCTATTTCACATCTATCTGATACCAAGAGATACGATTAAACATAAAGCTTCGGGTACACACGGGGTGATATTTCAACCTAATTGATTGGTCCCCACTATCGACCAGTCATTGGCCGTGGCACGACAGATCATTCGGTCCAAAGAAGACCACATCAGCATGTCTGATCGAACTTTCGTCCAATTTGGATTATGGTTCTGACTATATTGTTCAGGGTTAATGAAAAGTACTACTGATTTTTTGACCTGATCGACCAAAAAATTTATATATCTGCCTGCGCCCTAGCCTAAAGTACCAGGAGTACAGTACAATTTGTCCTAAATTTGTCTTCTCAGCCATCCTTCTCTTATGTGTCATTGCTCACAACACGATAATTTACCTAATGGGACTATATCTTTCATGGTGATACGGTACGGTATATGAACTATAAATTATCACTAGAAAGTAAGTAAAATGTTTTCTTGGTGTTTTATATAATCTAGGTTACTTCAAAAGACAAACATCAATTTATAAATCCAACTTGAAAAGATATGTTTACATGTACAATCAATGTTGCCATCTTAATAGGCTATTTTTTTATGTTTTGTGGCATATGTAGTAAATTCCAAAATGTTTTGCTTCTAAGATTAAAAGCTGTGTACGTTTGCAGCACTGCTGATGTGACCGCACTGACAAGTATTTTCTGTGGCATCTGAGTACACAATATAAAGAAAAAAAGTCCAGCCCTACGGCCACTGTAGTGCATTTTATCCTAGATTTCTCTTTATGCTGGAGATCACAGCTTAGCTGTGTATCCCACTCTAACCTTCATGTTTTTCCACTTCTGCTTCTTAGCTTTGACCATGATATGTTATTGGTTTACTCTTTGGCTTCCTCTTGGTATTATCTTTTAGGTTACTCCTTGCTTGACTTTCCTCTGGGTGTTTCTCTGTAATTGCTATTACAGTTAGAAGAGATTTAGATGATATCTAACACTTTTGCTGCTTGAGATTTATTGCATTCTAGGCTATTGATTTGTTATTGTAATGATTTAACTTGTATGCTGCCAAAGTTTATGTTTGCATAACAGCTTTTACCTACACTGTCAATACAATGCTTGTAAGCATAAAATCTTATTTTGCTTCACATATTTATTTGTAATTAATCCTTTTGCCTATTTTACTAGCAAAGCTTTTTGGGAAAAAAACAATATCAAACTCACATGCAAGACAATATGCTTAGGTGTGCATGAGATAAAAACAAAACAAACAAATCAATCACATAATGCTCTTTCATGTTGATAACTATGCCATAATCAAATCATTAATCATTAGTTTTCCAATTATAGCAATTTAGATTTTGTGAAGAGTTTATTTAAAGAGACTGGTTTTCTTCTAGTGCATTATGGTCTAAATTATTGTGATTTGTTGGTGGTTTATTTTTAACACTTTAAAGATTCTGTATGAAAAGGTGGAAATGTTTGCCTGTACAATAATCTTCAGCAATTAATAACTATAGATGTTAGCTTTTAACTGATCTACTTGTTTGCTGTTGTACATGTGTGTTTTTTTTAGTTGTACAGCACTATCTAAAAAACAAAACATTTTCACAAATGATTTACCTTTAGATTGGTTGAGAAATTGATTGTGTGATTCTGTGAGATGTTCTGGGATCTTTGTTCAATCTTTGTTTACAGTGTGACTCTTATTATTTGTTATTTATGTAGTATTGTGTATAGTATAATATATAAAAGCATAAAGTCACAAAATCTCAATTATGGTGTCTATGATTTAGAATGAATGTGGAATTTGCAGTTTTGTGAGCATTGCTTAGCCAATCATATCATGGAATTTGCTCTTATGTTATTGTGTTATCAAAAATGCAGGTGTAATTGTTTGGAACATTACTTATATGTGATGTTAAGTGTGAGAAATGTTTGTGTATTTTTTTTAAATTGACATGACAGCAACTCAATGCATTTCTGCATCTAGACGTTGTAAAGACAAGTTGCTGAAGCAACAGAATGGGAAATAAAGGGGATGTAAGTCACTTTGAACGTGGCATGGTTGTTGGTGCCAGGAGGGCCAAGCTGAGTATCTGAGAAACTGCTGATCCACTGGGATTTTCGTTAACAACCATATCTAGGGTTTACAGAGAATGGCCCAAAAATGAGAAAATATCCAGTGAGCAGCAGTTGTTTAGGCTAAAATGCCTTATTTATGACAGAGGTTAGAAGAGAATGATCAGACTAATCTGAGAAGATTAAACAGCAACAGAAGCTCAAGTAACTACTTGTTACAACTAAGATATGCAGAAAACAATCTCTGAACATCCAACATGTCGAAACTTGAAGAAGATGGGCTACAGCAGCACACTGTGTGCCACTCCTTTCAGCTACAAACCAAAAACTGAGGCAAAATTTTTTATTGGCTCACCAAACTTGGACAATACAAGATTGGAAAAATGTTACCTGGTCTCACTTTCAGCTGCTACATTAAGGTGGTAGGGTCAGAATGTGGTGTAAACAACATGAAACCATAGATCCATCCTGCCTTGTGTCAACCGTCCAGGCTGCAGGTGGTTGTGTAATGGTGTAGAGGATATTTTCTTGGCCCACTTGTGGTCACCCTGATTATTGATCTATGGTGGCTTCTTCCAGAAGCTCACATAATATCAAACTGGGTTCTTTGTGCTGCTATCATGCCAATATGGACCCATATCTCTAATGAACATTTACAAGACCTTGTTTAACTTATGCCATAAAGAATTAGGGCAGTTCTGAAGGCAAAAAAGGGTACTCGCAAGGTGTGATAAATAAAGTGACCAGTGAGTGTATTTTTCACTTGAATTGTATTGTATTTATACATAAATACAATAATAAAAGTTTTACAATAATAATTCCATTGAAATTTCTTCCAACTTTTCAGGAACAAGTAGTCCACAGATCCTGATTTCTTGAAATAAATCCTTGTGGGTAACAGTTATCTGGTGTGCCAAATGTTGGACCTGATAAAATAGGTATCTGACTAACTTATTACAAAGAAACTTAAGGCCCAAAGGTTTTTAAAGTAAAAGTAACAAAATAAAAGGTACAAAGGTATCAAAATGGCAGCACTCCAATGTGTTATAGCTTTGCAGTCCTCTTAGATGTTAAATGCTGCTAGCTGGAGACTGTATGGAGCTTCTCTCTATTAAGTGCCTTTTTGGGGCACTTTATAACCCAAACTCCACCTCTACTTAAAGATAGTCACACCCTGAAGAAAGTGGATGTTTTATTATAGGCCATGTAATTAGTCCAGAACGATAGCTGATGGGCTCCTGTAGGTGGCAGTAGTATATTGGCACTAGGGTGTTTCTAAAGGCTGACCTAAAACCGGTTTTGCTGCTTTCTGGGTGGAGAACGCTATCCAGGGCACATGCTTTTCACATGGATATCCAAGGTTGTATAGTCCAGTTGATTACCCATTACAGGTATTTACCCTCTGGTCTTCTTGTGTCTTGTCTGTTTGTCCATGCTAGGTGTATCCTGCTCACATGAAGACACTTGGCTTTGGGTACTTGCATTTTATGGTCAGTTCCTGACTGTCAGCTGTTCCCAGCCTAAATCCTGAGTGGATATTAACCCTTTCAATCCACAAGGCCATGTGAGCAATATGAAATATAACACAGGGATATTCTGCCAACACTAGGTAAACCGCATTGTTATGTATTACATGGAAAAAATAATGCCATGAAATTTGGTTTCCTTCTGGCTTCTTGCAACTCTTTGTGATGCAACATTTAGCTTTATTATTCTTTTTTTCTATTTCTCATTGTGTTGAACCCAATACCATTTGTAACACAGTAGTTGTTTTTGTATTAGTTGTCAAATGTAATTCCGTTTGTTCTCTGTACTAAGGGAAGACATTAATTATCTGAAATGAAAATGTTTTGTCACCTATTCAGTACCATGTAGTAGATAAGTTTAGAGCAGAATATTTGATATTTAGATGCACCAGACAGACTGCAAATGTGTAACCTATCTACTTAATGCAGCAATTTGTAAATCTGATTCTTTCACATAATAAGTAAGGCAATTTACAGCTGCTCAACCTGCAAGCTGTCTAACGTGCTCAAAAATCCTTGATACACATCTACGAACAACATAATACAGCATCATCACCAAGCCAGTCTACCAGGTACCTGAATGTCAGGGAGGCTAATACATCTAAAATTCATGATTCATGGACCATGAACTTTCTTTAGCATCTTTCATATTTGACAGGTTATTACAGTGACGTATACTTAGCAATGCATTTATGTATCAGAAGGATTTATTTTGCTGGCAGAAATACAATGCAACAGAACAGTTGATACAATGAGTATCCTGTCAAGGCTGGCACTTAAGCCATGTATTCAATCAAAGCAGTGGGGAAAATAGACTTTCGCCCTTGTAAACAACTGAATGATAATGAAAACTTCTACTATTTAAATCCAAGATGTTTGCTGACACTACATTGCTGAGTATATGTATGGCAACACAAATACGTTATATGTGCTATATCATTGTCAAGAGAGGCTCAGTCCTCAGGGTGGCAAATTGCCCACAAGAGGATTGCAATAAATCCTTAGACTTTAAAGAACCAAATAGTAACATATATATGCCAGATTTGCCTGTATATGAGAGTTTAGCGCCAGACAGTAATTCAGTAGAAGAGTTATGGCTAATAAAATCTATTAAAAAAATAAATTAAATCTATATACATACCTGTGTTAAAAAGCAACTATAGTGCCAGATTGCCCACCACTCCACTATGCAGTGCAAATTACATTTAACTGGGAGGTAGGGGACCTTACATCTACCTCCTGCTGCAAACCCAAAGCCCTGCAGTAAGCAGGCAAAAAGCTGCTTGTGCAGCTGTTGTAAGTTTACTGCTCTTACTCCCACTAGCTCATATGACTCCCCTCCTTGCAGGCATGTATACATGCTCCGTTAGAGGAGAAGGAAGAAAAGCTAGCATGGAGAGAATGGGTGAACTGCTGCATGAGTGCCTACACTGCACTGTAGTTGCCCTTAAAATAAGACAATGCATTTCATTTTTTACAATCCGTAAACACCAATGCAAATACCATTTAACTAAAAACTGTTGTTTTGCCTGCATAAAGGGCATAAAAAGTCATAACTACAAAGGTAAACATAACATTAAAACTCATCTTCAGAAATTCCAGAGGTAGAAATAGGCTTTCATTTCTTTTAACCCTTTCATACCAGCAGAATTTCACACTTTTGTTGCATTAAGTGCTAGAAGAATTTTCAGGATTTTACCCTTAATTAGTTTAGACAAAACAATAATCCCTCCAGTAAATTGGGAACATTTAACAAGATAACAGAATTATATAACTTTTCCGAAGATTCCTGGAAATTTCACTTTATTACGCTTAAAAATCTGTTGTTGTTTCTAAAAGCTCTGGTTCTTCTGAGTATAATGATACCAGATATATGTAGGTACCCCACGTTTTCTGTCCAGGACCCCCTAAAACTAAAATTGCTCTAATAAACACTTATGAAAATAGAATAACTGCCAAATTAACTGAAATATTGACATAAGTGAGACATTTTGTAAAACTAAACAACTTAGGTTGTTATTAGTGCGGTAAGTTTTCATCAAAATGCAAATATCCGGACACAGTTGTCCTTCAAATTGGAAAGTTTTTTCTCATATTTTTCTTTTTTTCAAAAAATAGTAAATCAGAGACAAAATTATAGTTGAATTTCACACAAAAACTGTAGCAAGAAGTTTAAAACGAACATGAATATGAAAGCTTATACTGTATGTGTGGGTATACACAAAGACATGGCCACCAACTCACACCAAATGGGATATATGCACCATTATTTCATTCATACATGCAGAATTGTTGACAGAATTGCCTAAAACTGTTTATGCATTGAAAATCCCCCTAACTATTAATCTCCCACATGTCCTAAATCAAATGGTAGGTCACATGCTTGGGTGCTCACAGACACACAGCCACCAAGTAACCCCAAAGGGGACTAAGGCTTAAGAGCAATTTACAGAGACAATTTTCAGCCAACTCTGTATTTTGAACTTACCACTAGAGATGGACTAGAACTCGAACCCGAGTTCAAGCCGAACTACTTCTACTTCTCAAAACTACTTCGGACTTCTCAAACTATCCAGGACCCAGATTTTCGATATTTTTGGACTTCCGATAAGTATCGAATGTTCGACCGTTCGAATGTGCGAGTAAAATGCCTATTATACCTATACGCGAGCATCGAATCCGCGAGTAAAGGGTCCATTAAAACCTATACGCGAGCATCGAATCCGCAAGTAAAATGTCCATGGTATCTAGGCGCGAACGAGAGCATCGAATCCGTGAGTAAAGTGTCCGTTAAAACTTATACGCGAGCATCAAATCCGCGAGTAAAATGTCCATGGTATCTAGGCGCGAACATCGAATCTACGAGTAAAGTGTCCATTAAAGCCTATACGCGAGCATCGATTCCGTGAGTAAAATGTACATGGTACCTAGACGCGAACGAGCTCGAAAATAGCGCGAGTGAGAGTAAAATTGATTTTTCGAATGTCCTGGATATTCAAACATGTTCCCCAGACTCCCATTGACTTTAATGGGTCCGTTTTCGAACTTTCAAACTTTCCAAACTTTCGAAAGTTCGGCCATCTCTACTTACCACCCCTCAAACTCAGAAACGCCCCTCACAAATTATATCTTTTTAGAACCTTACTTCAGCACACCTTCAGCTATGTGACAGTGTAATTTTTTTCAAACATATATGCAGAATTCTGCAGACAGTTCTGACAAAAATAAAGAAAAAATTATTCAAAGTTAGAAATCTTCCCAAACCCACATAAAAAGTAAAGTAAATGTGTGGGTATGCATAGAGACACAGCCACCAACTAACCAAATTAACAAGTTCTTTGTTTTGAATAGCTTCCAGTTTTTCAATTTGCACTTTTTGCAGCCTTTTGGGAAAAAAGTGGAAAAGAAGAAAATTTGAATTGAAAATCTTGACCAAACACCCAGTAGAAATAAAAAAGCTAAATATTGTTCTCCCACATGTCCTTAAAAAAACAGTACCCCACTTGCAGCAATGCAGCCAGCAAACAAACTCAAAAGGAGCCAATGTTTAATTCTGGGGCTGCAAACTAATGGCACCCTTTGCACTCAAACAATCTTTTTTACTTGCTAAAGCCCCTATTGGGTATGAACTATTAGAGCAAGTTTTTGATAGAAAATTCTTCACATAAAGTTCCAATATATGGCTAAAAATTAGTTTGTGTAATGCCTTCTTAGTTATTCTACATATTCTCTCCCAGTCAGTTGATTTCATACCCTTACCTGTTTCCTGCTGTTGACATTAGTGAGCTGACATTTCAGGTTCTAATGGTCCTTTTTCTTCCCAGGATGCATCACATCCTTGGAATGTTCCTAACAGTAATTTCTACTGATTGGCTGTTGGATGGGTCAAAGCTGCTCAGGTCTCTACTTCCTTGGTACTCCACACAGGTAACTCCACTTCCTGGTTAGACAGTAAATACAATTCAGAGATAAGTTATCCTTAAGGCTACTTATGCCTAAGAAAATATCAGGTGACCTACTGTTAGCAGCCGAATCCTTACTATGGTCCATGTGTTTTACTTAGTGCCCTAACAGGCAAAATCTGTTAAACACTTATAATGATAAGGAGGGTAGCACTGGACACAGTTTGTGATTCCGGGATTCCCCTTCAGCGCCTATACCTCAATCTACAGCCACTGTCTTCACCTATAGACAAGCCCCCGATCGTCAGGAGGCTTGTTGCGTCTCACTGTACATGGTTACCCCCAGGTCTTAGAGCACAAGGTATAGACGCTGAGGCCAGGTATACTCTGTAAAACAGGAACACCAATGGGGCTGAACAAGAACTGGAAGACAAAGAAAATGACAATAATACAAGATAACAATGAACAATAAGAAAAACAAGATAATAAGAAAAGACAAGGAACAAGACTAGGCTACTGGAACTAGATTTGGCTACCAGAACAGTAACAGAGACCACAAGTTTGACTAAAACCAAAACTATGGATGTAGAAGTTTAAAAGAATATTGCCTCAGCGCTCAATGGTAAGATGAAGTCCAGATGTTTAATATATATATAGATAGTTGAGTTGCAGCAAACCAGACAGGAAACAGTCACTCACAAATTCACAATTTAAACGTGGTTTTCAGGTTGCGCTGGGTACTCATATACAGAAAATATAAACAAATAATAAAAACCAATTGTTAAAACCAAGGTAAGTATGTTGTTCTAGTCAAAATATCTGATATATATTAAATAAATAGATTTTCACTTACACTTTGTAGTGAAGGCTGTATATTCTCCAGTGTGTTCCTATTATTCCCATCAACGGTCGCTCACACATTCAGTGTCTTTATGCAGCTTTGAAGTAAAAAATGGGCAGGTTCACATGGATAAATAGCTCTTAAAAAGTCTATTTTATTTAATTCTCACTTTAAAAACTATAATACAGTTTAAAAATGAGTATAAAAGCACATAAAAAGCATTATTTAGCTGATCAACGCGTTTCACTGTTAAACAGGCTTCGTCAGGAAAATATATTAACATGATGTGTACATTAGGCATTTATACCTTTACATTTGCGGCAAAAAACGAAACCGGGAATGGATATGCTTCTACCCATGGAACGCATGTTCAATATGGGGTTAATATAACTTATATTTCTTTTTTTACTGGTGCCATACATCAGTGTGATATCTAAACACGTAGTCTGTGTCCTCTCAATACATTGAGGCAGCCGACTGGGGACTGTTTAAAACCTTAGCCGCATGCTAAGAGCTCCGCCAAACTGGAAGTGCGCAAGCGACTTGCGTTCCACTCGTGGAATGCACCCGGTGCGCTTCCTTGAAGAAAATAGAGTATCAAGTAAAATATTGCTATATATGGCTGTAAATAGACCAGAGATGAGGGCTCTAGCTTATGGGCTATGGGATATCATGTTTCCGTTGGTGCAGTTCCAATTTGACAGTGTCTATATGAGAAAAAAGGTAGTACCCTCTGTAGGAAGCTTTTATTATTACAAGTGACAAATAATCAGGTTTTTAAACCCAGTAAGAATACCTAAAAACACAATAAAAGGCTACTATATGAAATACAATTATGGGTATAAAAACACAATTAATGAGGCTGTATGGAGAACTAAGAGACTTCATAAAGCCTATTTCTTTGTTTAATCCATTAGGTACTAAGGTATTGAGTTCATAGATCCATTTTGTTTCTCTCCTTGATAGTGATGCTTGTATGTTGCCTCCTCTTTCATTAGCATTCACAATGTTTATTGGCCAGAAAATAAAGTTTAAATTCCCATCTGTTTGGCATGTATTAAAATGCAATGGTAATGTCAGGTTCTTCTTATTTTTAATGTCGTTTAGGTGTTCCCTGATTCTTATTTTTAGACATTACTTGGGGAAAAGATTTTTATTGGTGCACCATTGATGTTGCTTCATTATATACAAACATCCACCATGAACAAGGAATAAAGGCCATCAATTAGGATGAATCGTTATTAGAGACACAGCGTAATTTTCTTTTCAGTGGAATTGATTTTTGAATTTAATTGATTTTTATCCTAACTAATAATTTCTTCTTATTTCAACAAATCTTTTATCTTCAAATACAGGGGACTATGGGAACCAAATTTGCCCCAAGCTATGCTAATCTGTTTTTATCTCAATGGGAAGAAGAGGTAATTTTTAATATGCTTGTGAAGGTTTTCATTCATCCAGGTCATGGTATATCTAAGAATGACTTGTACAAGAATCTGTGGCAATTATGTACCCTGGAAATTCCCAATTAGCATATCACAGCCAAGTGTTAAGGGTGTGATTGGATAGTGGCTAAGAGGTGTTATAGGAACGCCCAGAGTCAGGTGTCAAAACAGCATTGTACATGGTATCCCTGTCTGCTTTAAACCGAAAAACACACTGAGGCAGCAATTGGTACAAGGGTGCTATATGTCCTTGCTATTTTAATTATTTTTATGTTCCCCCTTTCTCATTCATGTTCCCCGTTGTTATCTATGTTTTTATTCCTGTTCTTTTATATATATTCAATATTTTTACATATATTCAATATTTTAATATGTATATGGTACCACCGATTCTTTCTAAAATGCCCCTGTCATGATAATTTGCCACCATTTTTTAGAAGCTTTATGAAGTCTCTTAGTTCTCCATACATCCTTATTAATTGTGTTTTTATACCCATAATTGTATTTCATATAGTAGCCTTTTATTGTGTTTTTAGGTATTCTTACTGGGTTTAAAAACCTGATTATTTGTCACTTGTAATAATAAAAGCTACCTACAGAGGGTACTACATTTTTCCCCATATAGACACTGTCAAAATGGAACTGCACCTAAGGAAACATGATATCCCATACCCTATGAGCTAGAGCCCTCAGCTCTCGTCTATTTACAGCCATATATAGCAAAATGTAATGCAAATTTTACTTGATACAGTATTTTCTTCAAGGAAGCACGCCGGGTGCGTTCCAAGAGTGGAACGCAAGCCACTTCCGCTTGAGCACTTCCGGTTTGGCGGAGCTCTTAGCATGAGCTTTTATACTCATTTTTAAACTGTATTATAGTTTTTAAAGTGAGAATGAAATAAAATAGACTTTTTAAGAGCTATTTATCCGTGTGAACCAGCCCATTTTTTACTGCAAAGCTGCATAAAGACACTGAATGTGTGAGCGACCATTGATGGGAATAATAGGAAAACACTGGAGAATATACAACCTTCACTACAAAGTGTAAGTGAAAATCTATTTATTTAATATATATCAGATATTTTGACTAGAACAACATACTTACCTTGGTTTAAACATTTGGTTTTTATTATTTGTTTATATTTTCTGTATATGAGTACCCAGGGCAAACTGAAAACCACGTTTAAATTGTAAAACCAAAACTATAACAGGCAACGTGTACAAGGCAGGAAGGGGTATATATATATATATATATATCAGAGGAACCAATGGGGAACTTGTACAGACTTGAGCCAGAAACAGATTGGCCCATTTAAACTAAATTGGATCTCCTCCGCTCCCCATGGGAACTACAGGCGATAAGAGGAGGTGTCCACGCGGTACCAGAAGTCTGAGCAGAGGGAGACAGCGGGTGCGCGAACACAGGCGCTGCGGGATGACGTCATCGGACGTGGACGCGATGGCCACCGGAGATCCCCGACACGAGTGAGGAGACCCGCTGTGGGAACGTGAGGCAGGTAAGTCCTGTCCAGTGCTATATTTAGACTTTAAAAATACTTAATAAAAATTATTAAAAGTTTTGGAGCTATGTTAGGGGCATACTATCTCAAGATATTCAAGTGATAAATTAACCCAAACAATTTTAGCATTGTTATCCACAAATTTCACAGTGACAAAAAGGAATGCAGCTGAAATCCATCATATTACAGACACAGCAAAAAAATGTTTCAAAAATGTTTATTGCGATGTCTGCCAAAAAAACCCCCCAGCTATTGGCACTCCTTTATAAATATGGCCCTTAATTGAGGGGATATTTACAAGTTCATTGTGGAAAAACTGCTATATATTATTTAAAGAGGGCATTACTTTGTATATGCAAATATGCTTAACATTTTAATACTGTGTTGTAACTGGGTAGATTTGTTAATGGCTTTTTATCTTTGGCAGAGATAAGGATAACATTTTGAATAGTATGTAATTAAAATTTTACATATTCTGTGAAGGTATCATTAGGCATGTTTGAAATGTCTGTCATTCTTTTCTGAATTAATAAACCATTTGGTCTCTATTGAGAGTTAACAGGTTGTAATGTTGCAGTAAACAGTAAAATAAAATGTAGAATTTTGAGACCCATGGATTTCAGCCATCTGTACAAACCTGCTAAGGATGCACATAATCCAGCATTCAGTTCCAGAATTAGGAGTTTTATGTTTGTAAAATATAGATTTTGAAACAGAAACTGATATGAATCCTTGTTGTCAGTGATGCACTGACAACAAGGATTCCCTGAGGAAGTCACGTGTAGATGTGGGCAAATGCACATTGCCGTGTCTCTTCTAAAGCTCAAGTTGCCTGTAAGGACTTATGTGTAACAATATTTAAGCTTCCCTAACTTGCATGCAGTGATCTAACTTCCAACCCAGATCAAGTAGAGACTCCCATATTGAGTGAAGGTCAACTAAAGAATGGAAAGGAAATTTCTCAACCCCTAAATCCCCTCAGAAAAGGGTTACAGATACCTTTTCTTACTCTTCAAAGAAGTAGCCTCTGTGCAAAAGAATAAAAATAAATCCATTTCTCACAAACTTCCCTCTGACATTAGCCCTAAAAAAATTACTAAAAAGGGCAGAAACACACTGCTGAAGTGAGCACATTGGATCATTCGCTCACTTCAGCAGGCATGTCCTAAACTTAGACTCTAGTAGCCTTTTTGGACCAGAATATTTACAAAAGGGCAAAAGCAGATACAAGGCCAAGAAATCCTTTGCAGAGTTCCAAAAAATCCAAACAATCTACGGCTATAAGGAGGCTGTTTTATTTGGAGGGATGTCACCCCAGAGCCCAGATGCTGTCGCATGAGAAACCACATGGCACCTCTAGAAGGTTTACACCCAGAAGACAGTCTTTCTTCAGTACAGGACACACAGCCTCAAACCAAAGACCCTTTAAAGGTAGGTACCCATTTGTAGGTATCCCATTTCTTCAGCTCAGTATTTTTCAGCTTGGGAATAGATTTGCTTACACCTTTGGCAAGATTTCCATTTCAGTTCAGAGCCCCAAAAACCTCAGTGTGCCCAAATCTGGATAGTATTTTTTCTCTAGTCCTCGCTTAGGGCAAAATAGATCTCTCTCCCCTGTCAAAACTGACTGTATAAGCCATCTGTTCCCAGTCCTGAATGTAAAGGCCCTAAATCAGTTTATAAAGTCAAAAAGATTCAGGCTTGAGAACCTTCAAACTTGCAGTATTTGCTTCACAGAGAATACTAAATGCTAAAGATATGCTAAATACTAATGCTAAAGATAGAAAGACACCTTCAGACTCTGGCATAACAGTAGTATAGTATTTTGCTAAGGCTTATGATACAGTCCCACATAGGTGACTAATGTATAAGCTAAGGTCTGTTGGGCTGGGGTGGCATATTTGCACGTGGATAGAAAATTGGTTGATGGATAGGATGCACAGAGTAGTCAATATAGACTGAATTTCTAAGTGGGGTGCCATAGGGTTCCATGTTGGGGACACTTCTATTTAATCAGTTTATTAATGATTTGTAGGTGGGTATTGTCAGCAAGGTTTCTGTGTTTGCTGACGACACAAAACTTTGCCGACCATTAAAAACTTGTGCAATCATTGCAGGTGGATCTAGATAGATTGTCACATTAGGCTGCTAAGTGGAAGATGAGATTCAATGTTGATAAATTTAAGTTGATACATATTGGACTAAAAACCCTTGTGCTGCTTATACTATATATGACTTTGTGTTAAGTGAATCCCTATTGGAAAAGGATCTTGGAGTTTTGGTAAAAAGCCTTCCAACCACAACAAGGTAACCCCAGTCTGAAAGGTCCTAACTTCTAACCTTTGTTTCTTCAATTATGCCAAAGGGCTGGGGGGGAAGTCAAAAAGCCTGGTATATTGATCCAGTGTGCAAGTATTAGAAATGCAAAAGTTTACTAATCGTAATTGAAGTAAAAAAGGTTAGGCATTAGGACCTTTCAGACTGGGGTTACCTTGATGTGGTTGGAAGGCTTTTCATTCATGTGATCACAGTAATGTATACTAAAACCCCTTTGTTTAAAATGTATGCCAGTGTGCAGATAATATGGTATTGTATGGGGCCAAGGAATGTGTATTGATTATCTTTTTTATGTCTATATATAATATATATTATATATTTTAAAAATTACAATACTATATATATAAACTATATGTATATATATGTGATATATATATATATAATATATATATATATATATATATATATATATATATATATATATATATAAAAACATCCACAGAAAAGATAGACGCACTCACAGGTCTTGAAAAAAATCCAATAAGTGTTTATTCCATCAACATGTTCTGACAGAGTTTGATGACGGCCTTGGAGGTCGAAACATGTTGATGGAATAAAACTTATTGGATTTTTTTTTCAAGACCTGTGAGTGCGTCTATCTTTTCTGTGGATGTTTTGATGCAATTGGGACAGCACACCAGGCGAGTATACCTATAGGATGGAGGTGCAATCGTATTGTGAATATTATTTTTATATATATATATATATATATATATATATATATATATATATATATATATATATACACACACAAATAGGGCTGTTCTGTTGTAATCCATATTAAAGTGCACAAACAATCCTAAGTGAATATTGGGCTATATCTCCATAAGGTTGCTGCTTCAAAGAACCTGCCATAAACCTTGTAGGTGTTCCTGCAAGGTTTAAATTGCATTATGTTATTGAAGCTGCCCAGGGCAAGACGTCAAAACATTGTACATGACAGACAATTGGCGTTGAACCCCCACCTCTATTCAGGCTTGGTTTCTTGACATCACTCTTCAACCAATTCTGTTAGCTTGTAAACATATTGGCATTGCAATTTTCAAATATATGTTCTTTTCCCATAAGATGCAGGTACAGGGCTGAGTTCTGACCTGAGGAATTTGCTCTTCTGGGCAGGGACACTTCTAGGGTTTTTGCCGCCTGAGCCGAACGTTTTATTTCCGCCCTTTTGCCCACCGCTGGCACGTTAAAGTGACCATGGCTTTGTGAATGGACGTGGCTAAAGTTCTACGATTTTTAACTTCCTATCACATAGGAATTTAAACAGTTCCTCAGACAGTCAATTAGCAATAATGTAAATTACTAGAAACATCCCTTTCTCAATTTGTGTTGCCACTTCCATTTGCTCCTATTAAGTTTTTGTAGCTCAAATCAACTTATTTTATAGCCTGTGCTATACATTTGTTACAGTTGTTACCGTAAATAAGAAATTCCATACTTTCTGTAGTATAAAATATTTTGGCCAAAAGATTTGTAAACCTTCCACCACGTCAATGTAGGCTCTTTTAGCAGGGCCCTAACTAACCTAACTAGTCTAACGTAGCCTCATAAACTAACTAACACTAACCTAACCATATAAAAGGATTTTACAAGGGAAAATTGACCGGTCAAGGGAAAAAAAACATTTTTTCCCCCAGTGCCTGTTTGCCGCCTTTCTTGTCCAGTGCAGGGGTGCCGCCTGAGACAAGTGTCTCACTCTGCCTAATGGTAGATGTGGCCCTTCTTCTGGGCTTTGCCATATGTTGGTATAGCTGCTGTTTGGTCTACCTTACATACAAAACAGAGGACTGTTCACTGCCCTGCGTTAATGATGTCACTTTTCTTGTGTTTTGGTAATGGGTCTTTTGGATGCACCAGTTGCTGCCTCAGTGTATTATTTTGTTTATATGGTATGCCATTTGTTCCCAGATCATTTTGTAACAAATAAAACACACTTTGGTGACAACAATATATTTTGTTGACCAAAGGAAACAAAACATAATTAGGTAACAAAAAAAAACCAACATTTTGATGAAAAAACTATATTTAATCGACCAAAATACATTTAATCAACAAAAAAACAACATCTTGGTGTGAAAACTATATTTAGTCGACCAAATCAGATTTTGTGCTAACAAAACATACATTAAGTCAACAAAAAACAACTGTATATTTTGATGACCAAAATCTATTTTGGTGAACAAAATGTACAGTGGATTGAGACAGAACATTTGCTGTGTACTAAAAAGTGGTGAATAATAACAATATGCTGGCAAAAAGTACACAAACTGCACTAAGGAAAAATAAGCATACCTTTTGTCTTAAAAATGCAATTTTGTGCACAAAGATTTATGTTTGGTAATAGGGAATGGCAATAAAAGTGGTAAATGGCAAGCTTTCCCTTTAATATTGGTAAAAAAAATTTAAACTGGTATATCAATATCTGCAGTAAGAAAATATGGTTAAATTGCTTCTTGGTTCATTTTGGCAAAAAAATTAACAGTTTTATTAACATAAAAGTTCTTATCTTTTAAAATGGTGCTAATTTTGCCCCAACCAATCAGATGTTAGCTTTCAAATGTTAAATAAGTTCTGATTGGTTGGGGCAAAATTAGCACCATTTTAAACTATAGGAACTTTTATTGAATAACTCTGTAAATTTGGTAAATAAAACACGTTTCCTTTTATCTTTGCTGTGAAGGAAAAACTAATAAATGTCACTCTCCGTGTTTTCTTTTCATCTTCTTACTTTACAGACATCCCACCTTGCAAAATTTGGCTTCCGGACCAAGTTGGGGTGGGGTGGGGGGGATATGGCAGGGTGGGGCATAGGCAACATCATCCAGGGAAAGGGACGGAGATGGTGTTTGGGAGTGTAGAGGGGGCGCGGAAGTCGGAAATGGTGTGTTCGGGGGGAGGAGAATACAGGTGCTTGTGGTCGCTGGAGTGTGGGAGACCACATCAGAATCCTAAAGTCTCCCATGACAGATGGGAGGGGTAGGATACCTAAATTTATAGTTGTTCTAAATGGTCCCTAAATAACCAACTACAGACTCATCTATCTATCTATTCAAAGAAAGACTACATATCACAAAATAAATGATCAGGTGCTAAAGGCACAGTGTGGTGCTTCTTACCTGACCGTGATCCCGCAATGCAGTAAACTTCGCAAAGTGATTTACTGCATTGCGGGATCTCGCAAAGGTAGGCAATGCCGCTTCTTGTTCTGATTGGCCCATTATATTTGTCAAACACAACAATCCTATAATGTTCGACAAATTATTTCTGTAGAACAAGTCTATCAATTCTGATCAACAAATAATTTCTGTAGAACAATTCTGTTTACCAAATAATTTTTGTAAAACAAGTCTATCAATTCGGTCCACCGAATATTTTCTGTAAAGCAAAGTAGTTCACCAAATAAGTTTTATAAAGCAAGTCTATCAATTCTGTTCACCAAATAATTTGTGTAGACCAAATCTGTAAATTTTATGCATTTTTTTTACATTTGGTCTAAAGTTCAGTGAACTAGTCAAATGATACTTTTATTAGTAACCTTCAAATGAACCAAGAGATTTGCTACATTGTACCCTAATTAGTAGAGCAAAGTAAAATGGTGAAAAAAGTAAAAAGATATAGAGACAGAGAGAAATCTCTAGGGGGAGAGCTAATGTGGCAAATCTGAAGGTTCATTTAAGGTTATACAGATATTATTTGGTGAACAAATTTGTTCTACAGAGATTATTTGGTAAACAGAACAGACAGACTTGTTCTACTGAAATAATTTTTGCAAGATCCTGTTATGCAGTAAATCACTGTGAGATTTACTGCATATCGGGATCCCGGTCAGGTAAGAAGCACCATTTTGCCTCTTTGCCTTAAAGTAATTTAGTAACCATTTAGTAGTCTTTCCTTAGAATGAAATCGTGTTCCATTTACCAGATTTTAATTTTTCACCAAAATGAACTGAAATGCATTTTAACCATACTTACTGCAGATATTGAAGATACATTTACAAGCCTTTTTTTCCTGCAGAGATTAAAGTTCAAGTGTCATGTACTACTATTTTTTTTGATTGTAGAAATAATGGAAAAATGTGTTTAAACTTTTCTACTTTTATTATTAAAGAGATTATGGGGATGCATGGCAATTACCATTTTTAGGGGGAAAGGGTATCTACAGAATTTATTTTGGTCGACCTAATTTAGTTTTGTCACAAAAGTTTTAGTTTTATTAACTAAATGTATGTTTTTCTACCACAGAATTTCTTTTGGTCGACTAAATATATTTTTTTCACCAAAGTGTATTTTTTTGTTTGCTAAATGTATGTTTGGGTCGCACAGAATTTCTTCTGCTCGACTAAATATAGTTTTGTCACCAAAAAAATTAAATTTTTGATGGCTAAATGATCTGGGAACAAACGGCACCCCATATCTCTGAAGGCTTGTACTTTCTTCTGGTGGATATTAACCCAGGTGTCATCCAAGTATCTGAACCAATGGCTGGGGGCAATGCCCCTTAAGGTATTAGTAACCTGTTTCCACTTTCTCCAGGTAGTGGTTTGCCAATTTGGGTGAAACTGGAAACTCATTGTGCGCCTGATGCAAAACAAACTTTATATGTATTGCATCAGGTGCCTGTGCCGTTAATAAAAAACGCAGTAGGCCCTGGAAAAATTGAGTCAAACTTCACCTAACCCAATATTAAATTGTGAAAAGTGGGTTTAACTCCATTTTACACCACATATTACTACTCCCTGAAAATCTTTAGCAAATATCTCCCCTGCAGTCCTAGCAGTCGATACAATTCCACACTGCATGATTTCTTACTGCCAGCACACACATCCCATAAGACTTGATCGAGATTCATCCAGAGGCCCCTCAATCTTTTAACACACACTATAAAGCTGTGTATGCATCAGTTTTCATATTTTATAAACTTGATCGGTAGTCTAGCTGATGTGAAATAAAGTATTATGCTCAATCGTTCACGTGGTCTATATAAATCCATGTGATCCGGACAAAGTTTCCACTACATCCTATCCATTTTTCATCCAATTCTGGTAAAAATATTTGCCGATATTTTGGCAATATTGTCTAAAACCTCATGGCGGTCGATTGTTCTGAAGTATTGCAGCACGAGTACACAGCCCGCCATTTCCCTTAAAAACGAGAGCTTCAAAGGTAATCCCACACACACCTAAAGGAGTTTAATAAATGTACATGCTGAGTGCAATAGCAGACCAAGGTAGGTGGTCTTATAGCAACAGACAAGAAAACACCATGCACATATATATTTAATAATTCATTACAATAAAGTGTAACGTTTCGGTACAATGCTGCACCTTCTTCAGACATCAAGGCCCGATTTACCCAGGTGTGCTTTGCTAAAAATAGGGGTTAAACTCGTGCTATATATATATATATATATAATTCCTTGTCAATAATATTAATAGCAGAGCAGAAAGTGGGCTATGGATATAGGAAAGGCGTCATGTACCAATGTTTATACAAAGAAATCTTTCTTTTCTCTATTTTAAATGTTATACTTTCTAGTTATATATAGATACAGATGTCTTCTTTTTTACTTACATTTGTATTGAATTTTAAATTTGCTATTTGTAGGTCCGTAAGAAAAACAAGAGTTGTCAGCAATTTTTATATAGTCGCAAGAATAAAAAAATTCTGAATTAATATCCATTCTACTTGCATTAACAAAAGATGAGTTAAGCTCTTATTCCTTTATATCAAAGAATCACCAGTCAGGTTAAAAAAAAAGATACAGTGGTGCAATCAGGGCTGTTTCTATCCATCTTAGTTCACTAGGCGCCCTCCCACCTATGCAGGGCCGTTTCTAGCCATTTTGGTGCCCTAGCAATAATACCTGGTGCCCTGCATAACTCCCCCCAACACACCAACCCACCTCACAAAAAAAAAAAATGCTATGAAAACTAATATAGGCATGAGATCTTGGTGGAAAAACGTTTTCTTTACTAAGCATGGAATAAGTGCTAAGTGCTATGTTCCACTGTATGTTCCATATCTAAGCAGCAAAAAGCAGCAAAAACTTGTGCATGTGGCGCTTGCAGTAACTGCTCTCACTTGTTTAACAGTCAGCAAAATACTGAAGAATTGCAATAACAAATAAAACCGCTCCTGCCGTAACATATTCTTATATGCAAAGATTAAACTTTGCAGATTGTCATATATAGACTCATTATTAAACACCAGACAAATTTCAGCATTACAAACAAAGTGCAATTTAAAGTGCATAGTCTGTGTGATAACTGCTCCCACTGTCACATAGCATAGTCAAACAGTGCAGATACTACACATTCTGCAGATTCATATTAAACACTAGAAAAGACTAGACAAAAATATGTAACAATGTATATAAAGCAAAAACATTCCTGTGTACAGAAATGTTTTTTAAAAGGAAACACGTCTTGACTTTCTTGCAGAAAAGTCATTAATAACATCCTCATATGAAAGACTCTTAGACACATCTCTGTTAATACTCCCTAGCAGGCCTTAGACTTCTTGTGAATATAGGATCTAGTTAATTTTTTAGGAGCTTTACAGGGTTATTCTATAAAAGTTCTTATTGTTTAAAATGGTGCTAATTTTGCCCCAACCAATCAGATGTTAGCTTTCAAATGTTAAATAATATCTGATTGGTTTGGGCAAAATTAGCACCATTTTAAACGATAAGAACTTTTATTGAATCTCCCTGTTAGTTTGAGAAGCTCCTCTCTGCTGAGCCACCTTCACAGAGGTTGAGCAGAAGCAACCCAGTTCTTCTATAATTACTTAACACAACCTCTGTTTTTTTCAGAAGGTTTACGCAATGTCCAACTGCATTCACTCAACTGCAACAATTTGCTTGCATGGTGAATTGCATTGAGGATGTCATACCATATACACTGCAAATAGAAAACGTTATGACCCTACTTCTTTCCGCTAAAACCTGTGGCCCAATTTTTATTGTTGGGTCATTAGCATTGTCCTTTACTTCTAGAAGAGCATCCCTAATCTTCCCTGCCTGGTACCTTACAGCCTCAACACTGTCCACACGACTCTCCCACCTGGTTTCTGACCATGCTTTCAGGGTAACATTGGCATGGCTTTTGAATACAGACCATCTCTTAGTGGATGCAGAAAACAGTGTAAATAATTTTTGCAGATATCCAAAATAGGAAGTGGCATCTGGGGAACTTTTTGCTGTATCAGCCACAACAATATTTAATGTGTGTGCACCACAGAACACAAAAAAGGCTCTTGGATTTATTTCTAATAACCTGGATTGGACTCCTTTCTTTTTGCCTTTCATGTTTGCACCATTATCATAGGATTGTCCTCTGCAGTCTTCAAACGAGATACCAAGCTCTTCCAGTCTGTTTAGAATGAGAGATGACAGGCTTCTCCAGTGGTTTCTTCTGGTTCTCAAGGAACCCCATGAAATACTCTTTTATTTGAAGGCCATTTAGTGCTACAATTCGAATATTCACTGACAATTGTTCTTTATGGCTCACATCAGAGTGCAATCCAAAATAATGGCATAGTTTTTTGTCTGTCTTATTTCACTGACAATAGCATTTGATATCCTACTATCAATACAGCCTATTAGTTCATTTTGAATAATTTTCCTAATGATGAATAGCTGG
Source organism: Hymenochirus boettgeri (assembly GCA_019447015.1). Taxonomy (NCBI): domain Eukaryota; kingdom Metazoa; phylum Chordata; class Amphibia; order Anura; family Pipidae; genus Hymenochirus; species Hymenochirus boettgeri. The sequence goes on along the minus strand of CM033473.1, from coordinate 149,092,553 downwards.
CTTTTCTTTGTACCTCATTAACATGCTGTTTGAGTATTGGGTCAATTTAGCCAAAATTCTACTTCTTTAAGAAATTTCATATTTTTGGTTGGTAGAATGTGACTGATGTTCCTCTCAGAATAATATTCCTTTCTGCCAGTGATAATATAATAATATAATAATAGCCACCAACCTTGTCAGACTGCACGTCACCTCTTTTTTTCAGCCTTATAAAGTTCCATTTCTTGATTATTTATTGTTTGCCCCTTGTGAACATAGATCTCTAATTCTTTCCACAGATTCATATGTGTAGAATGTTCTGAGCTATTTTCATGGCTTTGGAGCATATTGTTGCAATTCCTCCAATCACTTACTTCATTATTATTAATAAGATTATATTGGCTTTTTGAAATTAGTTTGCAACAAAAGCAGAAAATACTGTTGTTTTTGATGGAATAAGCTAGCCAGCTCCTTTTTATTTTCTCACCATTTGTTAAAAACCTGTTGTGGTAACAACATCTCCTATCTTCCTTTTTTGGAAATATAAAATGTGGGTCAATTAGATAAGGCCCTCTTCTCACTAATTCAGTCCTAATCCTGTTTGTTATAACTGGCCAATCAGCTGGGTCTAAACTTGTTAGTTTGATAGACTCGGTTGTTGTTGAGGCTTGTGGGTCAGAATGTTTATCTCTACCCTCCTGTGCTTCAGAATGGATATCTGCAGTCTCAGGTGATCCATATCCATTTCCATTCATTTCTGCTCCCTGTGCTTCACTATTGGTATCTGCAGCCTTAGGTGGTCCATAGCCAGTCATTTCTGCTTCCTGTGCTCCTTCACTTTGGGTATCTGCATTCCCATGTTGTTCAGAGTCTGTTCTTTCATCTTCCTGTGCATCGCAATAGGACCCTGCAAACATTAAAGTTGTTGAAGTACCAAGAAACTCCCTTTGAAGTCTTTTACCTGAAAGCAAAGTAAAATATATGTAGAATCAAAGTCTTGATAATGATGCATATAAAAATGAAGAAAAGACAATGTAAATCATGTACTTGTATCAGACTTATGGCCCGATGGTTCCTCTCCACATCAACAGCTGTGGCATCTGGTGGCAGAGTAGATTTACAGCAGATTTTCAAACTTTCTTTCTTCATTTGTTCTGTAAAATTTATATTTGAATTTTTTTTTGTAAAATATTAATAAACACAAATAAAATAGTCAAAAACACTAAGTTGAAATTTACCCCTGTATTTCACAGCCATTTCCTCTGCCTGTTTCCTCCGTTTTCTAAATTGTGCCCCAGAGGGTTTGGATCTTTTGATGGTGAATAAGCTGCATAGAAAAAATTATGTGCAAATAAATATGTTTTACGATTATTTACTAAACCGATAGGTCCTCACCCATGGGTTTGCTCTATTTCCGACTTAAAGGGCAATTCCAGCACTAAAATGAAAACTTACATACAGGTAAATCATCCCCCAAAACCCTAAACGGTAATAGTTTGAAATCTGAAATATATAAGTCTAACCTGAAGTCCTGCACAATGTCCTGTTTCCCCTGTTTCTGCTTCCTGATTCTTCCAGTTAGTAACTGTCAGTTATGGATTTGACAGTTGACATCACAGCCAATGACTGAATGTTAATCCCCTGTCTGCCTCTTCTGAGCATGCCCAGGCTCAGTAAACACTCAGTACAGGTTTCTAAATTGCTCCGTTTCCATGAGGCCTCCAGAAGCATAGCAGGCATACAGTAATGAATTCATAGGACAAACTATGATATATCAACATATTTTAAAGAGGCCATTCTTTCTAAAAGATGTTCTTATGAGGGTGGAGTTGTCCTTTAATGTTTGGACATTTTAGCTAATAGTGCTGGTCTTGCTCTGCTTCCTACCATGAACGAAAAGGAAACATTTGCTCATTGCATCCCCCTGTGGTCACATAGAAAAGTGGCAGTAGAGAAAATGACGTGTACTTCACCTTACAGTGCCTGCACCTGGGAATGGAATTTGCCATGCAAATTTATTTGGTTTTTATAAAGACGTAACTAAGAATTTAGATTCAGGCACAGCAGTGGATGTGGTATACTTGGATTTTGCTAAAGCTTTTGATACTGTGCCACATAGGCAACTAATGTATAAACTGAGGACAGTTGGCCTAAAAAAAAAACATTTGAACATGGATAGAGAATTGGTTATTGGATTGTAAACAGAGAGTGGTGGTAAATGGGGCTATATTTATGTGGGCTAAAGTGGAGTGCCTCAGGGTTCTGTACTGGGACCGCTTCTTTTTAATGTTAAAAAATGACTTAGAAGGGTGCATTGAGAGCAAGGTCTCTGTTTGCTAATGACACTAAACTATTCAGAGCTTTCGAAACTTCAAATGATGTGCAAGTGCTGTAAGCAGACCTAGATAGATTATCAACATGGGCAGCAGCATGGCAGATGAGATTCAATGTTGATGAACGTAAGGTGATGCATTTGGGATTTAATAATCTCTGTGCCACCTACACCATAAATAACTCTGTGCTAAGTGAATCTCTAATGGAAAAAGATTTCTGGGTACTGGTAGATAACAGAGTTAGCTGTAGCAAACAATGCCAGGCAGCCATGGCTAGAGCTAGTAAGATATTGTCTTGTATAAAAGGGGAATAGATTCAAGAGAGAAAAATAGTATTCTCCCTCTGTACAAGGCACTGGTAAGGCCTCATTTGGAATATCCAGTGCTGCTTTGGAATCCCATATACAAAATGGACATCTTGGAAATGGAAGCAGTTCACAGAAGAGTAACTAAAATAATAAAGTTAGGGCTGTTTACATTAGAGAAGCAACGTTTGTATGGGGCTATGATAACTTTATGCAAATATATTAATGGGCCATACAGTAAACTCTCTGGTGCATTGTTTACTAATAGGTCATATCAGAGGATTTGTGGACATCCCTTTAAGGTTGGAAGAAAAGAAGCTTTATCTTCAGGTTAGGAAAGGTTTCTGTATAATGAGAATGGTGAAACTGTGGAACTATCTTCCAGCAGATGTGGTAATGGCAAGTTCATTGAATAGCTTTAAAGGGTATCTCCACTGAGAAAAATTACCATTTAGTTTTGTTGCAGAACGGGAGGTAAAGGAGCTATGTTGTTCTTCAATAAATCTGCAGGAGCTCCTGCAGATTTATTGCCACGTAGTCTGACAGGTCCCGATGGACTCGCACTTGAGCATGCGTAAATAAGACCGTCAGGAACAGTCAGACTGTGTGGCGGAGGAGAGAGCGAGCAAGCGAGCGGGTAAGTAGTTTACCTTCTCTTCTGGCTCCTGTAGGTTTTATTGAAGAAATGGTGGGAAAACAGCTCCTTTACCTTCAATAAAATTAAATGGCAAAAAAAAAAATTCTCAGTGGAGATATCCTTGAAAGGGTATGTACACTGGCAAATTAGTTTTTTTTTTAATTGCCTATTATTGGAAACTATAATTCATCCTAACTATTACTGTATAATTTTTTTGTTGATCTGCCCCCTCTTTCTTTAGATATCCAATCTGAAACATCTTGCGTTTTAGCATTTCTGTAAGCAGTTTTGCTGTAGCTGGAATGGTTTGACAGTTGGTATGCTGTATGCAGTTTTGACAGTTGATATGAGGGAAAATATTCAGGTCAATGGTCAGAGCCTGAGAAAATAAGAATTGTATTTAAGGCATGTAGGAACACACACACCTATCAGAGTAATTGCTACTTACACATATTTATCAGATTAGTTGAACCAGGGATACTTTCCGATTGCCATTTGAAGTTAGTTTAAAAATGGAATTTAAACAATGGGGCTGAACACATGGTGTGTGTGTGTCTATATGTCTGCGTGTGCATGTCTGTGCGTGCGTCTGTATCTCTGTGTTTGTATGTATCTGTGTGTGAATGTTTGTTTTATATTGTCTATATTGTGGGCATATTTACCAATTCACCAGACAGTGTTAGGTCCACACCCACAAACCATGGCCACCACCATAAACCACACCCACCTTTCCAATTAAGTGAACTTTGCGCACTGCCCCCCCATCTGCCTATAGGTGCCATTGAAATGTTGTTTCAGGTGCCAAAAACCCCAGGAACACTCCTGCTCAGAGTCCCACATAAAATCAATAGGAAGAGGCCCAGGTCCTAAAGACATCCTGATAGTAAACATGTGTGCCATAGAAACAACATACACAATGTTTTGGTCAACAAACTTCATCAAGTACCACCTGTGATACAGTGCCTGGTACAAATACATACTTGAAAATAAAATTAAATATGGCACAATTTACATAAGATGATCAATCCCAGACAAGATTATTTTTTATGTCCTATGATCTATCAGGCATGTTTAAAGATTTTTGTTGGTCATTGCATGCTAATGTGGGCATTTGTAGCATATGGCCAACTTAATATGTTCATTACAAGACAAAAAGTGTCTGTATCAGTGGTGCAGCTGTCGTCAGAAAACACTTAATTCAGCTTTCAGGACAGTAGGCAGCACTTGCTAAGCCCAGATGCAAAATGTGGTTGGCTGTCAGCTTTCACTTCTAGCTCTATTGCAGGCATAAGGAAAATGTGAATGTACAATGAAAAATCAAGGGTTATTAAGATTCAATCTTTTGAAAGTTTAAGTAACGCATATACAAGATATTTGTATAAATTGTGGCTTTCTATCTAGGTTCATGCTTTACAACTTCAGAAATACAATCAAAGACACGCGGCTCAGTAGCTCAGTGAACAGGTATCTCAGATGCGAAAGCAAGCAGAAAAATCTAAGGAATTAGATGAAAGATTACAAAAATATACCATAAGCAAAATATTTTTTCTCTATAATGAAGCAGTTTCTCAACTTCGCCCAACATATAAAAAGGTTTCCTTGTTCTCAAACATATTTCAAAATGAAGTAAAAACATTCGACTAATCAGATTTCTGCCCGATCAGTAATAGCTGAATTGGTATTAAAAAAAAATATGTGCATGAACAAACAGCAAAGTTTATGGAGCACGACACTCTTCCAATTTGGCATTAGAAAAGCTCATTCCACTGAAATAGCTCTAATAAAACTGGTAGATGACACAGCTATTGCGAAAGACAGAGGATTTACAACTGGTGCAGTGTTTTCAAATCTAGCTAAGGCATGTGACACCAAAAATGATAAAATACTTTTAGATAGGAAATGATGTGTTCTGTTGCAACCAACTATCAGGTTAGTTCGGGTTAAGGGCCCATTGCTTTCATGCAGCATTTGTATATTTGAAAAGACGGATTCCCTATCACCTGATTTTTTGTGTGGCCACATTTTTGACCTTGTAATGTACAACTGGAGTATAAGCATTTGTTCACATATATTGATGTTCTGCACAGTTACTTTGCTTTTTTTCAGCCTTAAACTAACAGGGAGATTTCATAACAGTTCTTATTGTTAAAAATTGTGCATATAGTGTATGCAGAAGATAAAATATACTGTACTAGATCATAATGTTTTATTTTATGTTAATTTTATATAAATATAAGGTCTGTAAAGTTGAGTTTCAATATGTATTGAATATTACTTTTACAGAAAAAAAATCTTCAATAAAAATTAATGATAATAAAAAAAAAAAATTGTGCTAATTTTGCCCCAACTACCGTATATACTCGAGTATAAGCCGACTCGAGTATAAGCTGAGGCACCCATTTTTGCCTCAAAAATTAGGAAAATATGATTGACCCGAGTATAAGCCGAGGGTATAGTAACCCTAATACCTTTCCCATGTAGATGTGGAAACTACACTCCCAGCATGCTTGGTTGCTGGGAGTTGTAGTTTCCAACCACCTATAGTAGAAAGGTATTGGGGGTTACTGTATGGCATACTGTCCCCCACCCTAATACCTTTCCACTGTAGATGTTTGGAAACTACAACTCCCAGTATGCTTGGTTGCTGGGAGTTGTGTTTCCAACCACCTATAGTAAAAAGGTAATGTGGGTGTCTGCATGGCATACTGTCCCCCCAGCCTCCCCCCAGTACCCCCAGTCCCCCCCCAGCTCACTTACCCGTACCTGGTCTTAGTCTTCCTCTCTCTGCAATCCAGAAGCAGCCGCGAGTCCAGCCCGCAGTTCCCATTACTGCTTCGCGGCTGCGCGATGGACGTCATCCCGCCAGCGTGCGTGATGACTCATCGCGCAACCGCGAAGAACTACTGGGAACTGCCGGCGGACTCGCGGGTGCCTCTGGATTGCAGGTAAGTTCCTTGTGACTCGAGTATAAGCCGAGTCAAGGTTTTTAGGTTAATTTTTAAACCTAAAAACCTCGCTTATACTTGAGTATATACGGTAATCAGATGTTAGCTTTCAAATGGTAAATAACATCTGATTGGTTGAAACAAAATTAGAACCATTTTTAACGATAAGAACTTTTATTACATCTCCTTATAAATGTATTAAAATACAGTACATACTAATGTTTAATAGCTTGTAAGTTATTAATTTATACCCCGCTACAGATGTTGGAATACTATTTACTATTTTTAAAAAACTGGGAAAAAAATTTTTTTGTTTCATTTTCAAAAATTTAGCTTGAAATAAAATTACAGGATGTGATGTACGTAACTACAACACTCCACCCAGGGGCACTCTAAATATGCTTATCTCCCTAGGACAAACCCCAAAATGAATGTAGATGAATGTTTTTCTCCGCCCCTCCAAGATTTGCAGATACTTTCTGATTGGTCAGCCTCATTTGGTAAGCCCTCTGCGCTCCATGTGCGCGCGTTTCTGCTGCAGTGCAAGTGGCGTGATGTCAGTGCGTGCACGGACGTGTGAGCATGTGACGTCATCTCACCGCGCCGTGTGTGCATGCGGCTAGATGACGGCGTGCACACGTCCATGCACACTGACGTCACATGTGCTGTGATGTCATGCGTACGCAAGGAGCGCACTGGGCTTACCAAATGAGGCTAACCAATCAGGAAGTATCTGCAAATCCACACCCAATCATAGGAAGGTTTGGGCTGAACAAGACAAGTGTTACACACTCCAGGTGATCTTTGACACCCCCACAGCATAGTTATACCCGCAAAATCCTGTATTGCGACAGGGTAATGCGCTATAACACTCATAATCCAAATCCATGGAGGTTAGACCGATTCATTGATACCAAATTTGATGCGGTTACTGTTTATTGAACAACTGTCTATAAAACAACCAAAAGTATCTCTCTCACGTTCCACACCAAGCAGACCATGGGCATTTGGGTTCCTATGAAATCACTTTTAATCCTGAGTCCACTTTTAAAAACAGTTTACATAAATTATGGATGTAGAAAGATATATGAATCCCAACATATATTCTTGTGAAGGTTCTCATTCATCCAGGTCATGGTATAACTGTTGTATTCAATTAGATCAACTGGACTTGAAATGTAGTTCTTGAAGACGTTTCGCTAGTCCTCCGACTGGCTTTCTCAATTCAGAATGACTTGTACAAGAATCTGTGGCAATTATGTACCCTGGAAAATCCCAATTAGCATATCACAGCCAGGTGTTAAGGGTGTGATTGGATAGTGGCTAAGAGGTGTTTATTGAGGTTTCTTTACATAGAGAGAGAGGAACTGAATTCCAGTCAGTCCAATCCTGTTTGTATACTTGGCCAATACGCTGGGTCTAAACTTGTTAGTTGATAGACTCGGTTGTTGTTGAGGCTTGTGGGTCAGAATGTTTATCTCTACCCTCCTGTGCTTCAGATGGATATCTGCAGTCTCGGTGATCCATATCCATTTCCATTCATTTCTGCTCCCTGTGCTTCACATTGGTATTGCAGCCTTAGGTGGTCCATAGCCAGTCCATTCTGCTTCTGTGCTCCTTCACTTTGGGTATCTGCATTCCCATGTTGTTCAGAGTCGTGTTCTTTTCATCTTCCTGTGCATCGCAATAGGACCTGCAAACATTAAAGTTGTTTGAAGTACCAAGAAACTCCCTTTGAAGTCTTTTACCTGAAAGCAAAGTAAAATATATGTAGAATCAAAGTCTTGATAATGATGCATATAAAAATGAAGAAAAGACAATGGTAAATCATGTACTTGTATCAGACATATGGCCCGATGGTTCCTCTCCAGCATCAACAGCTGTGGCATCTGGTGCAGATGTAGATTTACAGGATTTCAAAAATTTCTTCATTTGTTCTGTAAAATTTATATTTGAATTTTTTTTTGTAAAATATTAATAAACAACAATAAAATAGTCAAAAACACTAAGTTGAAATTTACCCCTGTATTCACAGCCATTTCCTCTGCCTGTTTCCTCCGTTTCTAATTGTGCCCACAGAGGTTGGATCTTTTGATGGTGAATAAGCTGCATAGAAAAAAATTATGTGCAAAAAAAATATGTTTTACGATTATTTAATAAACCGATAGGTCCTCACCCATGGTTGCTCTATTTCCGACTTAAAGGGCAATTCCAGCACTAAAATGAAAACTTACATACAGGTAAATCATCCCCAAAACCCTAAACGGTAATAGTTTGAAATCTGAAATATATAAGTCTAACCTGAAGTCCTGCACAATGTCCTGTTCCCCTGTTTCTGCTTCCTGATTCTTCCAGTTAGTAACTGTAGTTATGGATTTGACAGTTGGATCACAGCCAATGACTGAATGTTAATCCCCTGTCTGCCTCTTCTGAGCATGGCCAGGCTCAGAAACACTCAGTACAGGTTTCTAAATTGCTCCGTTTCCATGAGGCCTCCAGAAGCATAGCAGGCATACAGTAATGAATTCATAGGACAAACTATGATATATCAACATATTTTAAAGAGGCCATTCTTTCTAAAAGATGTTCTTATGAGGGTGGAGTTGTCCTTTAATGTTTGGAATTTTAGCTAATAGTCTGGTCTGCTCTGCTTCCTACCATGAACGAAAAGGAACATTTGCTCATTGCATCCCCCTGTGGTCACATAGAAAAGTGGCAGTAGAGAAATTACGTGTACTTCACCTTACAGTGCCTGCACCTGGGAATGGAATTTGCCATGCAAATTTATTTGGTTTTTATAAAGACGTAACTAAGAATTTAGATTCAGGCACAGCAGTGGATGTGGTATACTGGATTTGCTAAAGCTTTTGTAACTGTGCCACATAGAACTAATGTATAAACTGAGGACAGTTGGCCTAAAAAAAAAACATTTGAACATGGATAGAGAATTGGTTTATGGATTGTAAACAGAGAGTGGTGGTAAATGGGGCTATATTTATGTGGGCTAAGTGGAGTGCCTCAGGGTTCTGTACTGGGACCGCTTCTTTTAATGTTAAAAAATGACTTAGAAGGTGCATTGAGAGCAAGGTCTCTGTTGCTAATGACACTAAACTATTCAGAGCTTTCGAAACTTCAAATGATGTGCAAGTGCTGAAGCAGACCTAGATAGATTATCAACATGGGCAGCAGCATGGCAGATGAGATTCAATGTGTGATGAACGTAAGGTGATGCATTTGGGATTTAAATCTCGTGCCACCTACACCATAAATAACTCTGTGCTAAGTGAATCTCTAATGGAAAAAGATTTCTGGGTACTGGTAGATAACAGAGTTAGCTGTAGCAAACAATGCCAGGCAGCCATGGCTAGAGCTAGTAAGTATTGTCTTGTATAAAAGGGGAATAGATTCAAGAGAGAAAAATAGTATTCTCCCTCTGTACAAGGCACTGGTAAGGCCTCATTTGGAATATCCAGTGTGCTTTGGAATCCCATATACAAATGGACATCTTGGAAATGAAGCGTTCACAGGAGAGTAACTAAAATAATAAAGTTAGGGCTGTTTTACATTAGAGAAGCAACGTTTTATGGGGCTATGATAACTTTATGCAAATATATAATGGGCCATACAGTAAACTCTCTGGTGCATGTTTACTAATAGTCATATCAGAGGATTTGTGGACATCCCTTTAAGGTTGGAAGAAAAGAAGCTTTATCTTCAGGTTAGGAAAGGTTTCGTATATATGAGAATGGTGAAACTGTGGAACTATCTTCCAGCAGATGTGGTAATGGCAAGTTCATTGAATAGCTTAAAGGGTATCTCCACTGAGAAAAATTACCATTTAGTTTTGTTGCAGAACGGGAGGTAAAGGAGCTATGTTGTTCTTCAATAATCTGCAGGAGCTCTGCAGATTTATTGCCACGTAGTCTGACAGGTCCCGATGGACTCGCACTTGAGCATGCGTAATAGACCGCGAACAGTGACGTGGGAGGAGAGAGCGAGCAAGCGAGCGGGTAAGTAGTTTACCTTCTCTTCTGGCTCCTGTAGGTTTATTGAAGAAATGGTGGGAAAACAGCTCCTTTACCTTCAATAAAATTAAATGGCAAAAAAAAAATTCTCAGTGGAGATTCCTTGAAAGGGTATGTACACTGGCAAATAGTTTTTTTTTTTATGCCTATTATTGGAAACTATAATTCATCCTAACTATACTGTATAATTTTTTTGTTGATCTGCCCCCTCTTTCTTTAGATATCCAATCTGAAACTCTTCGTTTTAGCATTCTGTAAGCAGTTTTGCTGTAGCTGGAATGGTTTGACAGTTGGTATGCTGTATGCAGTTTGACAGTTGATATGAGGAAAATATCAGGTCAATGGTCAGAGCTGCGAAAATAAGAATTGTATTTAAGGCATGTAGGAACACACACACCTATCAGAGTAATTGCTACTTACACATATTATCAGATTAGTTGAACCAGGGATACTTTCGATTGCCATTGAAGTTAGTTTAAAAATGGAATTTAAACAATGGGGCTGAACACATGGTGTGTGTGTGTCTATATGTCTGCGTGTGCAGTCTGTGCGTGCGTCTGTATCTGTGTTTGTGTATCTGTGTGTGAATGTTGTTTTAATTGTCTAATTGTGGGCATATTTCCAATTCACCAGACAGTGTTAGGTCCACACCACAAACCATGGCCACACCAAAACCACACCCACCTTTCCAATTAAGTGAACTTTGCGACTGCCCCCCACTCTGCCATAGGTGCCATTGAAATGTTGTTTCAGGTGCAAAAACCCAGGAAACACTCCTGCTCAGAGTCCCCACATAAAATCAATAGGAAGAGGCCCCGGTCCTAAAGACATCCTGATAGTAAACAGTGTGCCATAGAAACAACATCACCAATGTTTGGTCAACAAACTTCATCAAGTACCACCTGTATACAGTGCCTGGTACAAATACCTACTTGAAAATAAAATTAAATACGGCACAATTTACATAAGATGATCAATCCCAGACAAGATATTTTTTATGTCCTATGATCTATCAGGCATGTTTAAAGATTTTTGTTGGTCATTGCATGCTAATGTGGGCATTTGTAGCATATGGCCCAACTTAATATGTTCATTACAAGACAAAAAGTGGCTGTATCAGGTGGTGCAGCTGTCGTCAGAAAACACTTAATTCAGCTTTCAGGACAGTAGGCAGCACTTGCTAAGCCCAGATGCAAAATGTGGTGGTGTCAGCTTTCTTTAGCTCTATTGCAGGCATAAGGAAATGTGAATGTACAATAAAAATCAAGGGTTTATGCGTTTTAACACCTACTTGGCGTTCTAACACCTCTAGCCAATCTATCACACCTTACACCTGGCGATATGATGGGAGTTTCAGGGTACAATGCACAGATTCTTGTACAAGTCTCTGAATGAGAAGCAGTCGATGACTAGCGAAGTCTCAAGAACTACATTTCAAGTCCATTGATCTAATTGATACCAGATACCATGACCTGGATGAATAGAACTTACAACAAGGTATTAAGATTCAATCTTTTGAAAGTTTAAGTAACGCATATACAAGATATTTGTATAAATTGTGGCTTCTATCTAGGTTCATGCTTTACAACTTCAGAAATACAATCAAAGACACGCGGCTCAGTAGCTCAGTGAACAGGTATCTCAGATGCGAAAGCAAGCAGAAAATCTAAGGAATTAGATGAAAGATTACAAAAATATACCATAAGCAAAATTTTTTTCTCTATAATGAAGCAGTTTCTCAACTTCGCCCAACATATAAAAAGGTTTCCTTGTTCTCAAACATTTCAAAATGAAGTAAAAACATTCGACTAATCAGATTTCTGCCCGATCAGTAATAGCGAATTGGTATTATAAAAAAAATATGTGCAGGACAAACAGCAAAGTTTATGGAGCACGACACTTTCCAATTTGGCATTAGAAAAGCTCATTCCACTGAAATAGCTCTAATAAAAACTGGTAGATGACACAGCATGTTCGAAAGACAGAGGATTTACAACTGGTGCAGTGTTTTCAAATCTAGCTAGGCATGTGACACCAAAAATGATAAAATACTTTTAGATAGGAAATGATGTGTTCTGTTGCAACACATATCAGGTTAGTTCGGGTTAAGGGCCATTGCTTCATGCAGCATTGTATATTTGAAAAGACGGATTCCCTATCACCTGATTTTTTGTTTGGCCACATTTTTGACTTGTAATGTACAACTGAGTATAAGCATTTTTTCACAGTATATGATGTTCTGCACAGTTACTTTGCTTTTTTCAGCCTTAAAACTAACAGGGAGATTTCATAACAGTTCTTATTGTTAAAAATTGTGCATATAGTGGTATGCAGAAGATAAAATATACTGTACTAGATCATAATGTTTTATTTTATGTTAATTTATATAAATATAAGGTCTGTAAAGTTGAGTTTCAATATGTATTGAATATTACTTTTACAGAAAAAAAATCTTCAATAAAAATTAATGATAATAAAAAAAAAATTGTGCTAATTTTGCCCCAACTACCGTATATACTCGAGTATAAGCCGACTCGAGTATAAGCTGAGGCACCCATTTTTGCCTCAAAAATTAGGAAAATATGATTGATCCGAGTATAAGCCGAGGGTATACAGTAACCCTAATAACTTTCCACTGTAGATGTTTGGAAACACAACTCCCAGCATGCTTGGTTGCTGGGAGTTGTAGTTTCCAACCACCTTAGTAGAAAGGTATTGGGGGTTACTGTATGGCATACTGTCCCCCACCCTAATACCTTTCCACTGTAGATGTTTGGAAACTACAACTCCCAGCATGTGGTTGCTGGGAGTTGTAGTTTCCAACCACCTATAGTAAAAAGGTAATGTGGGTGTCTGCATGGCATACTGTCCCCCCAGCCCCCCCCCAGTACCCCAGCCTCCCCCAGTCCCCCCCAGCTCACTTACCCGTACCTGGTCTTCAGTCTTCCCTCTCTCTGCAATCCAAGAGCAGCCGCGAGTCCAGCCGCAGTTCCATTACTGCTTCGCGGGTGCGCGATGACGTCATCCCGCCAGCGTGCGTGATGACATCATCGCGCAACCGCGAAGAACTACTGGGAACTGCCGGCCGGACTCGCGGCTGCTCTGGATTGCAGGTAAGCTCCTTGTGACTCGAGTATAAGCCGAGTCAAGGTTTTAGGTTAATTTTTAAGCCTAAAAACCTCGCTTATACTCGAGTATATACGGTAATCAGATGTTAGCTTCAAATGGTAAATAACATCTGATTGGTTGAAACAAAATTAGAACCATTTTTAACGATAAGAACTTTTATTACTCTCCTTATAAATGTATTAAAATACAGTACATACTAATGTTTAATAGCTTGTAAGTTATTAATTTATACCCCGCTACAGATGTTGGAATACTATTTACTATTTTTAAAAAACTGGGAAAAAAATTTTTTTGTTTCATTTTCAAAATTTAGCTTGAAATAAAAATTACAGGATGTGATGTACGTAACTACAACACTCCACCCAGGGGCACTCTAAATATGCTTATCTCCCTAGGACAAACCCCAAAATGAATGTAGATATGAATGTTTTTCTCCGCCCTCCAAGATTTGCAGTACTTCTGATTGGTCAGCCTCATTTGGTAAGCCCTCTGCGCTCCATGTGCGCGCGTTTCTGCAGTGCAAGTGGCGTGATGTCAGTGGTGCACGGACGTGTGAGCATGTGACGTCATCTCACCGCGCCGTGTGTGCATGCGGCTAGATGACGGGGTGCACGTCCATGCACACTGAGTCACATGTGCTGTGATGTCATGCGTACGCAAGGGCGCACGGGCTTACCAAATGAGGCTAACCAATCAGGAAGTATCTGCAAATCCACACCCAATCATAGGAAGGTTTGGGCTGAACAAGACAAGTGTTACACACTCCAGGTGATCTTTGACACCCCCCCACAGCCATAGTTATACCCGCAAAATCCTGTATTGCGACAGGGTAATGCGCTATAACACTCTAATCCAAATCCATGGAGGTTAGACCGATTCATTGATACCAAATTGATGCGGTTACTGTTTATTGAACAACTGTCTATAAAACAACCAAAGATCTCTCTCACGTATCCACACCAAGCAGACCATGGGCATTTGGGTTCCTATGAAATCACTTTTAATCCTGAGTCACCTTTAAAAACAGTTTACATAAATTAGGATGTAGAAAGATATATGAATCCCAACATATATTCTTGTGAAGGTTCTCATTCATCCAGGTCATGGTATAATGTTGTATTCAATTAGATCAACTGGACTTGAAATGTAGTTCTTGAGACGTTTCGCTAGTCATCCGACTGGCTTTCTCAATTCAGAATGACTTGTACAAGAATCTGTGGCTTATGTACCCTGGAAAATCCCAATAGCATATCACAGCCAGGTGTTAAGGGTGTGATTGGATAGGGGCTAAGAGGGTGTTATGGAACGCCCAAGATATATATGCATCATATATCAGTGCAGTGCAGTGAGAATGCTCTGATTTGTATGTGGGGGAGACCAAACAGCAACTGCATCAACGTATGGCCCAGCACAGAAGAGCCAATTCCTCGGGTCAGGACTCAGCCGTGTACCTGCATCTTAGGATAAAGGACATACCTTTGAAGATTGTAATGTTAACATATTGGCGAGGAACGTGACTGGTTCAAGAGAGGTGTTAAGGAGGCCATTATGTGAAAATAAAGAAACCAAGCCTAAATAGAGTTGGGGGGTTCGACACCAACTGTCTGCCATGTACAATGCTGTTTTAACAACCTTACTCTGGGCGTTCCTATAACACCTCTTAGCCACTATCCAATCACACCCTTAACACCTGGCTGTGATATGCTAATTGGGATTTTCCAGGGTACATAATTGCCACAGATTCTTGTACAAGTCATTCTGAATTGAGAAAGCCAGTCGGATTGACTAGCGAAACGTCTGCAATGTACTTGGTCCCCCCACTGTACATATAGAAAAATAGAGGGTATTTAGCTACATGCTATTGTAATTATGCATATGAAATCCTTCTTGTTAAGGTAACTCCTGTATGGTTGGCATATCCTCTTGGATTGAACCACCCTGAATAGTTGCATTTTCTTGAAAAACTGCCACACTGACTTGTAAATGGCTTTTTGTTTGTAAGAGGCAATTTTCTCTCCATTAGTGCAGTGGTCAAAATCATTTACCCGTATATACTCGAGTATAAACCGACTCGAGTTAACCGAGGTACCCATTTCAGCTAAAAATCCTAATAAAGTTGTTGACATCGAGATAAACCGAGGGTAGAAACTGGGCCAGATGTTGCAACTACAACTCCCAGCTAATAAAGCATTGCTGGGAGTTGAAGTTTCCAAACATCTTGAATGCCAAGTGAGGGTGGCATTCAAGATGTTTGGAACTACAACTCCCGCATGCTTATTAGCTGGGAGTTGTAGTTTTCCAAACATCTTGAATGCCAAGTGAGGGTGGCATTCAAGATGTTTGGAACTACAACTCCCAGCATGCTTTATTAGCTGGGAGTTGTAGTTTCCAACTCTTGAATGCCAAGTGAGGGTTGGCATTCAAGATGTTTGGAACAACAACTCCCAGCATGCTTTATTAGCTGGATTTGTAGTTTCCAAACTCTTAATGCCCCCTCACTTGGCATTCAAGATAGTTGGAAACTAAAACTCCCAGCTAATAAGCATGCTGGAGTTGTAGTTCCCAAACATCTTGAATGCCACCCTCACCCTCCCCCTCCCACCCAGTTCAGTACCTGTGGGCTCTTCTCCCTGTGGGCTCTTCTCCATCCAAGCAAGGGCCAGCATGAAGATCCTTGGGCCAGCATTGAAGACTCTCTTGGCAGCATTGAAGAAGCATTGAAGTCTCCTCTGCATTCCGGCAGCCGCACAATCTTCTCTGCACTGGCGCGCCGGCTGACGTCACTGCCCGGCACTGCTTGGCGCCGGGCTGTGACGTCAGGCCGGCGCGCCAGTGCAGAGAAAGATCGTGCGGCTGCCGGAATGGTAAGGTAAGCTGGTGACTCGAGTATAAACGAGTCAAGTTTTCAGGCTGATTTTTCAGCCTGAAAAACTCGGTTTATACTTGAGTATAACGGTAACCCAGGCGTGGGCAGATTCCAGAGCCAATGCCTACCGGTAAATATTTTGCTCATGACATGTTTTTTTTTTATAGATGCGGCTTAGCAAATAGTGTCTGTGATGATCAATGATTAGATGGAAACTGTACAGCAACATATGCATTAAAATCAAGAAATGTTTTTATGATTAATAGTTTTTAATAGATTGAGAATTTGCCAAAGAGAATTTTTCACAACACAGAATAAAACAAATTGTTATTTAGTAAAGTGACATTTAACATATGTATAATTTATACTTACCGACTGGAGCTTTTTCTTTTGCTGCTTTGGCCAGTTTCTGATAATTCTAGACGCTTGCAAAAAGTGAAAGACAATTTAGGGCAAATAGTCACTTCGTTTCAACACGAAATGCCTCATCTTCAATGTAGCTAACCATGACATATCAGTTAGCCTAAATTAACGGAGGGATCAATATGTATTTCTTGCTTTTACCGAAAATATAAAACTCAAACTAAAAACTTCTTTATTCCCTAAAAGACAAGGAATAACAGTAAACAATAAAGAAAGAAAAAATAAAGATACACTCAACAGTTGATCAGCCATGAATAAAGTCATCTAAAGAAGGTTATGAAGATGGTGGGGATTATTGTTTTAAAAAGCCAAAAGTTTCGTTAGTTTACCTCACTACTGGCAACTATACAGGTTTTTTCATACTGCTCCTGAATCTACATATGTGTTATATTAGGACAGCATAGGAAACAGGCTGAGAATTATGACACACTATGATGTGGAAATACTTATTTATCTGTCTGCTGTCGAATAGTTTTGATATGAATAGTTTGCTACTGAAAAAAAAAAAAAAAAAATAAATATATATATATATATTTCAGTAAGGTTCAGGAGCCTCCAGATTCTTCAATGATTTATTAAACTAGCCATATGGCACGTTTCGGCTGTGCGTGGAGCCTTTATCAAGCCAGGCTTGATAAGGCTCCACGCACAGAGCCGAAACGTTGCCATTATGTGCTATGTTTAATAAATCATTTTGAAGAAATCCTGGAGTGCTCCTGAACCTTACTGAAATATATTTCTGAATTTATAGGAAGCACCCAGGTCTATTGTGGATAACACCTGTGGTTGTTGAGTGCCACTCACACGTTGGTATATATAATATATATATATATATTATATTATATATATGATACTTTATATGCTGCATTTAATCAACTCTGCATGACAATGGAGACTAAGCAGTTCATACATGGAATTAATGCATACAATATATTAACACAGTTTACTTACACTCGTCTTATTTCCTTTGCATAGCCAAGAATAAAAAACCAAATATTTTATATTCCACAGTGGATTAGTGGTTAGCTTGGATGCCTTGTAGGGCTAAAGTCATATCCACCTCAGCTACATCTCCAAGGAGTTTGCATGTTCTCCTGTGCATACAAAAGTTTCCCGATGTGTTGTGTGTGTGGTGACAAAATGCTTAGACTGTAAGACCTCGTCAGATGTGGTGTAATGGATAAAACAATGAAAGAGCTGCAATACTATGTTCAGTGCTATATATAAAAAAAAAAGAAATGTACAAGCATTAGGATGCGGCTTCCACATCACAAAATTGTGTGGTATTGAAAGCAATTCAATATTCCTATGACCATGTTGTAGATCACAAGATGCCACTTATACGGGATACTATACGATATTACAGCTGCCCCGCTTGTTGTTAGCAAACTGCTTTAACTTGAAAACTTAGGTTGTGGGGTGTTTCAGAAACACATGATATAAATCCAACTATGTCTAAAATATTTTATTCTGGTTTATAGCTTAAAGGATAACTAAACTATAAAATTTAAAGATAAAGTACCTGGGTTAGGGAGGTAGGATTAACATTCCCACCTCACAATATTGTTTTTGTTAAGGAGCTACAGCACTTAGTGCTAATCCTTTTTAAAGATGTGCTGAAGCCAGAGGAAGACTGGCAGAATTATTTCTTTCTTGGGCTGGTGCTCCTTACAGAACAATATGGGAGATACCAGTCCTATATCCCTATCCCAAGTACTTTTATTTTAATTGTACTTTAAAAAAACGTTATACACACAATAGTTATCCTTAAAGCAAAGGATCACTTATCTGACAAAGTAAACTTGTCTGAAATAATAAAAATATATTTTTAAATACTTTTAAGTATTAAAACCATTTAAGTCATAAAGTACAGATAAAAGCCTTCACATGAATCACATATCAGGACTTTTTATTTCCGAGCATATGAATCTTTGTAAACTGCCCCAATTATATTTCCTGTGCTAGCATTTTTCTAAAATGAACCTCCGAAAAAAACTATCATTTTAATCAACATTTTCTGGGCTAGTAGTTGGAATACGTGTTTTAAATTAAATGTTTCCGTTGTTATATATAAATCTTTAAGTAAAAGGGGTAAAAATAACCTCTATAAGCATGCACAATATAATTACAAAAATACAATTAAAAAAATCCTTTTTCTTCATTTGTTTCTTTCATGTCAACCCAATGAGATTTCTGCACGCAGAAATCCAAGAAAATAATACACAGGCACTCAGCATTATTAAACATATATGCATAGAAACATAATTTTACCTGTCAGCATTGGGGGTATAATAAAGTGCTGTCCATTTCTGTGATCTAAAAGTTAAACGAAAGTTCAAGAACCATTATTAAAATCAATACAATAAATATTTCCCATTTATAGCTTTCTCCCCCACTATACAATGTAAGTTTTTTCTCTAGTAAGGTGCATTTACTAATGTTATAATGTATTCTGCAACTAAGTAGGCTTCCACGTTGTTGCCAGTACAACTCCCAGCCCATATCCAATAGCCACACTCCCTGACCCCAGTATTCACACAGTCTCTATGCACGGGTTATTTCTATACAATGTCTTCACACCATATGGAAGTCCCTGTAAGACTTAAAGCTTATTGCTACCCTGCAGACTATTTCCACCACATGAATTGCATACAGCCTTCCTTGGGCAATATAAACAGCAAGGTACTTTTAACGGACATTATATTTTTATTTTGTCCTAGCTAAGCTTCAAATTTACCTGTATTCTTTGCATTTGCAGTGGTGGCTCCCAGTCAAACACATATTTTAGAAAAACTAGCACATGAGGTCATGGTTCAAATTATGTTCCTACAAAAGATAACTTTCTACAACTACTAATTTCTTTTGGAAGTGGGATAGTGGTATAGAGCTTTGCTTTTAACAACACAAAGTGTAAAGGTTGCAAGTTTAATTCCCCAGATTAAATTTTTTACTGAAATATTAATATTGTTTCTTCGATCCATGCAGCTAAGAAATAGACTGCAAATATTACTTTTCTTTTATGTGACAAAGCAAAGGAACATTTTACTGCTAGGGACAAACATATTAAAAGGTTTACACAAAAACTGCAATGAAATCCCTTTTGTGTCAGGGAGATGGAGATCTCTGCGTTGTTATATATTTATGTCAGCCTTGTTTTGATCTGTTGAGCACTACCAAGCATTTGAAGTGTACTGCGTACACTTAGCTAGGAGTTGCCCAGGTAAGGTAGGTTATGGGAGCTGACCACTACCCACAGGTTAATTTCATAAATAACCCAGCAGCCACAGCAATGTGTGTAGGTGAGTACACCAGCTTTTTTGCATGTTTGTGCTCTGTCTATTGGGACAATATTATTATTAGTATTATATTATATCTTCTGTGGCGCTTTACAATTACATAGTCATACATTACATACAGGGTAACGGTTATACTATTACATACATAGGTAATACATAATTAAGTAACCAGTGTGGAGTTTTCTTATAGCAATACCTGATACAATAGGAAAGAGTAACCTGCCCAGAGCTTACAACTAAAGATATGGGGGGTGAGACATAAGGTTGGGAATCGGTAGGCTGTAATAGATTGGCAGTGGAGTGTGAAAGGGCGGGTTGGATCATTTGGGAGGTAAAGGTTAATGTTTAGTGCCAGGTTATATCTTGCCTAAAGAGGTGGGTTTTAGGTTACGTTGAAGGTGCAGGGATGGTAAGTGACGACAGGAGTTGCGAAGCAGAGGGGCAGCACGAGTAAAGTCTGAATGGGGGTATGGGAACAGGTGACAGGTGGGGTAGAGGAGGAGATCATTGTGCGAGCGGAGGTTCGCCTGGACGATATCGGTGGATCACTCTGAGATAATGGAGTGGCTGTATTGATAAGCTTTTATAATAAGGTAAGCATTTGAACTGATCCTTGGCGTGATGGGCACCAGTGGAGGACTGACAGAGAGGAGAGGCATTAAGAAGCAAGAAGAAAATGAATGCCGGCATCAGAGTTGAGAAGGATTGAAGCGGGGCCAGGCGTTTTTTTGTTAAACCACACGAGTTTTTGCAGTAGTCTAGCCGGATATGATTAGGGCATGGACTAGGATTTTTGTAGATTCCTTCGAGAGGAAGGGTCGAATGCGAGATTTTTGAGTTGGAGCCGACGGAGTTGCAGCGAATTGACTGAGGTTTGACGAAGATCGGAATCTAGCGTTATTCCCAGGCAGCGGACATGAGGAGATGGGGATATGGGTGTGTTGTTAATATTAATAATACGACGCGGGGGAATAGATTGGGAGGTGGAAAGGACAAGTTCAGTTCTTGTCCAGAGTTTAGTTTGAGGAAGCAGGGACATGAAGGCAGAGAAGGCACTAATGCAGTCGGATTACTGGGATGTCAGTGTAGGGAATCGGGGCAGATATTGTAAATTTGGGTATCGTCCGATACAGGTGATACTGGAACCCAAATGAACTAATGAGAATTGTTTCCAAGGCCATGTGTGATGGAGAAAATAGAGGACCGAGTACGAGCCCTACGGACCCCCCACAGGGAGGGTGAGGAGTGAAAACACTAAGTGCCTACCAGAGAGATAGGAGGATAGCCAAGAAAGTGCAGTGTCCTGGTACCTAAGGAGGCCAGGATCTGAGAAGTTGAGGGTGACACAGTATCAAACGAAGGACAGATCAAGAAGAATGAGCAAGAGTAGTGCCATTAGATTTAGTAAGTCATTGGTCACTTTAGTGAGGCAGTTTTCCGTGGTTGGTTAGGGGGAAGCCTGACTGGAGGTGGTCAAGAGAGAGTTAGCAACAGGTGATTAACCAGTCAGCATAGACATGTTTTTCCAGTAGTTAGAAGCAAAAGGGAGACAGGCCGTGTAGCTGAAAAGAGCAAGGGTCAAGGAGGTTTTATGGATAGGAGATCCAACGGCATATTTAAATATGAGGTAAAAATACCAGTGGATAGGGACAAGTTAAAGAGAGAGGTTAGGGCTAGAATGAGGAAGAGGAACGCAGGGGAATAAGATGAGAGGGAATGGGGTCGAGGGCAAGTTGGTGAGCCGTGTCCTGGATAGGAGAGATGAAGTGTCCCTTTTTGGTATAGTGGTGAAGCTCATTAGGGGCAAGCAAGATGAACCAATAAGGAGCTAGACATTGCAGTGGTAGGGTAGATATGGAGGGGTGAGAAAAGAAGGGATGGGGCAGAGCAATGGTAGTGTTGGAAGCTGTAGGGAGGGCTAGGGCACAGGAAACCACTTGGATGTTTTCGGTTTCCCTGTGAATATGAGCTATTTCATCAGCCGATAAACAAGGGGTAGGCGGAGGAGTGACGGGGAGCAGGGAGTTGATACTTTAAAGAGCTTATTTGGGTTATGGGATTGGAAGGATATAAGTGAAAGAAGTAGTTTTGTTGGCTAGGGACAAAGGCATTTTTAAATTCGAGAAGCAATATTTTGTTACTCTTTTGCGCCAGCTTTCGCTCGGCTATACAGATTGCCTTTTCAATCTGTCCCGTAGCCATGGATGTGGGTTTCTTGGCGACAAAGTACGACGGGTGGATAGGGAGCAACAGAGTAGAGGGCATTGGAAAACCTGTTATGGTAGTGGACAGCTGCAAGCTTAGGGGTCCAAGAGAAGGAGGCATAGAGTTAAGGAAGTTGTTGGAGAGGGATAGAGAGGACAATGGGTCGAGATACGCATTCCCTACATCTGTACGGTTGTTGTTATGGTCGGACAGAGACAAGAGGTAAAATTTTAAAGATTTCCTTTATTGTTTGCATTTTAATCTTAGCAGCATAAAATAAAAAATATGTGCGTACGCTTACCTGGTTTTTCTACACACCAAATAAATGCTAATCTATCAGTAAGTTCATGTTGTATTTCAATGACCGGTCAGCTAGATCATGATGCCTCCTTGCCTAAAATGATAATAAACAAAATATAAGATACCAAAGAAGTTCTTTATGAAATGTTTTTAAAATGCTTACATCCAGCACATGTAGTTTTAATTTCAAAAAATGATTGTTATGGTTGTAAAATAAAAAGAAATAAATGGTCTTAACCTAATTGGCTACTTAACCTTGCATAGTCCCATAGGAGATTATCCAGCCGAATCAGTGTTCCGGATCTGCCCCATACACGGTAAAGTAGCTCACGCTGAAGAATTGTCCTGCTTTGGTCTGCTACATGAAGCGGTTTACTACCCCTTTTCCTACAAGACAAGTTTTTATATAAATAAGACAAAGTAGGGAATGGATGTTTCAAATATTTAAAAAAAAAAGAACTGAGGAATAACCAAAGTAGGGAATTTATTTTCAAAGTTTGAAAAAAAAAAAAAAAAAAAACAAAACAGGAAAAACGCTAAATGCAGAATTAAAGAAAGGAGATGGGAAAAGGTAATCTACTTAGTTAGTACCATAAAAAAAAACTATTCAGAACTAGAGCAGGTCAAAATTGACAAAGCAAGAAGTATCAGAGATTTTCAAAGAGATATGAATTTACCGATACAAAGATCCAAGGTAGAATGGTTACGATCATGAAAAAGTGAGTAGTAGAAAACTTCTCACTAGGCAGAACATAAACCAACAAGCAGCACTGATCAGCAAATTACGAATCTAAATTATGTAAACCCAATTTTATCGCGTATTAAATGTTCCTATATTAAAAGCTAGGCCAGATCAACGAAACCCCCGACCAAACTCATACACAGTGCGCAATTCTCATTTGATATGGCACATCCGTCTAGAAAATCGCGCGGGGTCATTGCAAACATGTATGTGTGTAGGGCTTAATGCATATAGAGTAAGAAGCAGTAAAGCATAATCAGTTCTCATTAGCTTTGCTTCTTTAAGTGTCCGAGCTCAATTAAGATAAAATTTTCTAGAACAAGTGATCCCCAGAATTATGCTTTAAATACAGCTAATTCGCTTTTAGAAATAACTATAATCAGGGCCATTTCTCCTAATGAGCCGAGCAACCAAACATGAGACAAAGTGCATGCGCACTTGGTCTCTGTGGCTCAAGAGCGGCCTTCAAAGTAACAACAAAAATCTATTTTAACCGGCGTCCAGGTTGGAGATGGAAGGAAGCTCCCGTATTCTGAAGAGGGAGCTTCATTAGCAGAGGAAAGGCCGGAATTGAAAACTATCTAGTATTGCCCAAATCAGCAGCGCAGGAACCTTTTACTGCGCGCCCAAAACATCACTTCCCGAGTCAGAGACCGGCCTCCGCTGCGGTGCCTCGCTGCTCTTTGTATGGGCTTTTGGCTTGCTTACTGTCTCTGCACTCTGCACACGGACAAGTACGCATTTGCAAGTGGCTTGGTTTCTTTCTTCAAGTTCCCAGACAAAGTTCTTAAACTCTGCTGGCCTCAGTGCCCTTGCTCACTGAGTTCCGGTTTATAGACTCGCTCGTCTCACTCTGGCCAGAAGGGAACATACGTAAACAGTATCTCATGGACAATCCAGGAGATTACCGTGCCTCCTTCTGGCTTCTGCTGATAGCTCATGGCGATCTCTCTGTGACCCAGGGCCGGGATACGTGAGCTATCTTGTCTTCTCTTCCTTATAATGAGCTGCTCTTCCTCCTGACAGGGGAGGAAGAGTAGGAGACAGAACCACTCCAGTAAAGAGTAGAACAGAGGGCAGAGGTCTGAAGGGGTGGGGGGGGGATATAAGGTTTAATGATGAACTACCATTCCCAGCATTCCCTCCTTCTAAATACCTGGAGACAGTTAGGGATATTGGGAATTGTAGTCCTCACAGCTGAGGGCCAATTAGACCCCGGAACAGGGAATTTAAGTAGATCTAAAGGAATAGGACCAGAATGAAAAAGAGGGACCAGGAACAAACGTCATAAAGTATCGGGAAACTTAATGGAAAGAGCATTATTTTAATCCATGGCTAATCATAATTAAGGTAACAGGTAAAATAAGTAGGGATACTGGGGGGGTTAATGAATATATATAGTACAGCGGTATGAAATAAGGGGGTATAATGAAATATTATGGTAATGTGTATGAAATAAGGGAGCAGAATGGAGAAGTGCATGGTGAAAGAACATAAAGGAAAGGGGTGCAGGCATGAGAAGGGGAAATGAGAAATGCCAAAGAAGAAAGCTGAATCAATAAACAGCAAAAACTTTAAGGAAGAGACAAAAGGTTAGAGCACATGAGAAGTGACTGAGGGTGGGAACATGAATAAAAGATGAGTGCAGGTAAGTGGGAAGTGTGTGTCGGTCAGGTTTGCATTGGAATGAGGGGGTCTGGAGAAAATGCGACAATTTATTTACCTGCAGGGAAAAGATTTCTAAGGTTTTTTTTTTTCTTCTAAATGACCCTTCCACCCAAAACAAAAGTATCCAATGGGCATGACTTAGAGTGGTGGGGAAAGGGATATGGCCTAAACTTTTGCGACGTGCTACACATGGTACATGTAAGGGGCCCAAGTGTGTTGCCCAAAAACTAGGCTGTCAATCCACTATGAGGCTTTGTATTTGTGCTGTCTGTTGTTGGAGCCCTGGAGGGGGCCTAAGATCTAAGAGATGCCATCATTGCTGTAATAACCCCTCTCTCCCCTTTTGTGGCTTTGTGACAAACTCTGATAGAGTGGTGCACATAGATACTGGTAAAATCTTGGCACAAACTGTTTGTGCCAAAGATTTACCAGTATCGTGTTGGCCAACACTTTATCAGAAGTTTGCGAAAAATTATTTTAACCAGTATGTGTGCCAATTTATCAGAGTTTGTGCCAATATTATACCCGTATCTGTGCCAAAACTTTATTAAGTTTGTGCCAAAGATGAACAGATCTGTGTGCCAACTCTTTAATCGAGTTTGTGCAATTATTTTAATCCAGATTTGTGCAACCCTTGTAGGGGGAGAGGTATATGTTACAGTAGGTGTGAGAGTTGTATGTACAGTAATTGTGGAGAGGGCAGTGTGTATGATGATGTACAATGCAGGAGAGGTGGATAGAGAATAGAGATACAGGAGAGAAGAATTGAAGACGATAGAGGATATTAATATTAGGGACCTTACTATCTGTTACACTGTATGGACCTTTACTCTGTTTGTTCACTGTTGGGACCTTTATGTCTGTTTCCTAGACACGTGTTCATGTAGGAACCTTTACTGTCTGCTCTTATTGAATGGGGACCTTAATGTCTGTTCGACTGTTGGAACTCGTCGTTGTAGACCTTTACTGCTGTTCTCACTGTATGGGACCTTACTGTCTGTTCTCACTGTATGGGACCTTTACTGTCTCTCCTTGACTTGTTACTGCTGCCTTAGTGAATGGACTTTTCTGTCCGGTTCCACTGTATTGGACCGTTTAACTTACGTCTGTTCTCACGTATGGGGCTTTACTGTTTGTTCTCACGGATGGGACCTTTAACTGTCTGCTTTTATTGAATGGGACCTATTACTGTCTGTTCTCACTGTAATGGGACTTTACTGTCTGTTCTCACTGTATGGGGCCTTTACTGTTTGTTTCTTCTCACACTGTATGGGACCTTTATTCTGCTTCTTATTGAAGGGACCTTTACTGTCTGTTCTCACTGTATGGGACCTTTAACTGTATGTTCTCACTGGTAGATGGGACACTTTACGTGTCTATTCTCACTGTATGGGACCTTTACTGTCTGCTCTTTATTGAAGGGACCTTTACTGTCGCTCTTTTGAATGGGACCTTACTGTCCTGTTCTCACTGTATAGGACCTTATATTGTTGTTCTCCTCTTAAGACCTTACTATCTGTTCTGCACTGTATGGGACCTTTACTGTTGCTCTTATCTACGGATGGGACTGTACTGTCTTGTTCTCACTGTAGGGACCTTTTACGTTTGTTTCTCACGACTGTAGTGGGACCTTTACTGGTCTTGCTCTTAATTATGGGACTCTACTGTCTGTCTCACTGTATGGACATTACTGTCTGTTCTCACTGTATGGGACCTTTACTGTCTGTTCTCACTTGTATGGGACCTTTACTGTCCTCTTTGATGACTTCTTCGCTATTGAATGTGACCTTATTTGGCTCTTGAACCTTAACTTCGTCTAGTTGACTGGGACCTTTACTGCTGTCTGTTCTCCACGGTATAGGACCTTTTACTATCTGTTCTCATCTGTTGGGACCTTGTACTATCGTTCTCACTGTATGGACCTTTACATATCTGTTCTCACTGTATGGGACTTACTCTCTGTTCATTGACTTTTTTTCTGCTCTTATTGAATGGGACCTTCTTACTGTTGCTTCTATCTGATGCGGACCTTTACTGTCTGTTCTCCTGTATTGGTACCTTTACTGTTGTTCACTGTATGGGACCTGTGCTTTTACTGAGTCTGTTCTCACTGTATGGGACCTTTACTGTACTGTTTCTCACTGTTAGTGGGCCTTTCCTGATCTGTGTCTCACTGTAGGGGCCTTACGATCTGTTCTCACTGTATGGGGCCTTTTACTGTCGGCTCTGCTGAATTGGACATTTACGGTACTGTTCTCATGTCTGGGAACCTTTACGTCTGTTCTCCACTGTATGGGACGCTTTATGGTCCTGTTCTCTACTGTATGGACCTTACGGTCTGTTCTCACCTGTAGTGGGACCTTATGGTCTGTTCTCACTGTATGGGACCTTAACAGTCTGTTCTCAGTATGAGTGGTAGATGCTCAACCCAAACATATAGTTGCTGGCAGATGTTATTTTCTCATATTTTCTTTAGTAATGTGTTAGAATATGGTAAAAAGCATTTCATATGTTAGATTAGCTTTAGATAGTTTGTTAGTTTATGGCGTAGGTTTAGACTAGGTTAGGGAACGTTACGGGCCCTATTAAACAGGAACATGGTGGTCATGGTTCTTTGGGGGCAAAATACTTCTGGAAATTATGGTGGTGGATAAATGTTCTATTTAAAGAAACTGTACAAAAGAAGTAAAATACAATGGCTACGCCCCAAATGCCGCCACAACAAGCCCGCCTTTGGTTGTGGTTGAAAAGCAAAACATGTACTAAAAAGACCAATTAAAATGAATGGCTATACCGCACTCCCACCGACATAGCCCGCCAACCCACAAACCACAACACAAGCACCGCCCACTTTGTTCAGCCGGCGGCGCGCTGCGCGGCCCAGGTAGGCGGCATCCACGGGTTTGGCTCAGGTGGCACAAAAACCCTAGATGACCCCCTGCTTATGTATAAACAAAGGAGTTGTTTTAATACACTATACAGTTATTTATGAAAAGATGTCTAAACTTATCACTCTAAACCTACAACCCAAAACAGACATTATTTTAAATCACATTTGTAAATAACAGCATTGATATTTAAGATATACTATTTGGTCTCCTTGACAGCATCTGAACTTACCTTACAAAGTACGACAATATTACTTACTGATTAAAAAAATAGCTTGTGCCCCCAAGGACAGTATCTAAAGACAGTCTCCAATTTCCAGTCCTCACACTCGAGTGAGTTGTTGCATGTAATACATAAATTACGTGAAAAAATTCTAATCTATAACTACATTTATTTATACTGCTAACATATGCCTCCAATCTCAAACATGGCAGTATTAGAAAAAATTATAGCGACATTTGTTTTCTATTCTGGTATCATAAAATATATTCCCGTTGCTATCTGCAGGGTCAGTGTAAACCTATGGTGGAACATATAAACATCTTTGACACTTAAGCGGTGGGCCAGAATGCACATTTTTTTCACTATCTACTGACAACCCATAGTGACTTCTAAAGGGAACCAAGGTTCCTGGACACCTAGTTGAGAAAAAAGAAAACTTAAATTAGAGAGATAATGCAGGCAGAAAAAAACTAATGCTAAATGTAAACTAACCGTTCCCTGCAGAAAAAAAAATATCTAACAAGTAAATAACTTTAAAATCTTAGTACTTTTCTACATGGAACGGGTAACAAGTTCCATGTTAATTTCCACAAGTTTAAAAAAAAAATTCCACATTTTTTATTACCACAAAAAAACCCACTGAATACATATTTTCCATACCCTAACACATTGTTAAGACTGGTACAGCTTGGGCTTTAAAACTGAAACAATATTTCACATATTCACTAGGAGAAATAAATGAAACAAAACATTTATTTTATGGAAAAAGTTTGCATTTCCTTATGATCATTAAACCTAGAGTCAATATCACATACAAATATGGGTAGTGTATGCAGATGACAACCTATGTGGATCTGAAAAGAATGTAAGCATATAGTGCAAATGATTACATTATCTATTATTTAAAATATGTTTATGTATTTATTTGTAGATGGGTTTTAAATTACTAGATACAAACGTTACTTTATCTTTAAATAATGAGAGTAAATCATTTACCAATATATAAAAGCGAGCGCCTTATATTCTTTTTCACAAGCACAACTTCCTTAGAGAGTTTGGACAAGGTAAACACAACCAACCAATCAGAGCTAGTAATAAATATATACTCTGATTACTACCAGAAGCTGTCCAATGGTGCGCTACTTATCAGAAAATTCTCTCCACTCCAACAACAATTAGTAAACAGTTGATGCGCTACTACATAGATGAAGTTTAAAAGTAATAAATTTTATTTGTACATATTTAAAAGCAAGGTTAGGTACAATTCAAACATGGTGGGGTTCTAACCTTTGAAGTGTACCTAATCTTGCTTTTAAAGGCCATCTCCACCCTCCAGAAAGAAAGGTTTATCTATATTGCAGAGCATACTCTCCCACCCCCAACCGTTATGTTGAAGTTTAAACATAGATTCCAAACTCAACTTACAGCTCGCCGATCCGCCGTGTTACTGGTCCAGCTCTCCTGCCTGCCGGAACTTACAAGGCAGGGGGGCCAGAATGTCGCAGCAGCTGTGATGCTGAGAGGCAGCAATCACAGCCGCCCTCTGCCAGCAATTAGTAGAAGATTCTGGAGGGTCTGTAAGTCCAGTTGGCAATCTATTTTAAACAAACTTCTAACATAGCGGTGGTGGGGGGGGTGCAGGGTCTGACCTGCATATAGAGAAGGTTCTGTTAAACGCAGTGAAGAATTCAAAGAGGATCAGGAGGGAAGGGGGGGGGGGGGGGGAGGGCTCCTCTGTGCATGTCATCATCCCCCCGGAGGCCCAAAGATAGGAGGCAGAGAGTTGCGACAGGAAGCAGCTACTACTCTTCAGTTTCTCTGGACTTGGGACAGACTACAGGGGAACCATAACGGAGCAGGAATGTAAGGTAAGATTTTTTTTTTAACTGTAATGTGGGGGGCAAGTAGTTGTTAAATTTAATTTTTGGGGTGGACCACTGTTTAAAATATACAAATACATTTACTCTTTTAAAACTTCATCTACTGAGTAGCGCATCCGACTGTATATACTAAAACATGTCTGGTCTGCATTTTAATAGGTAAACACCTATATAGCCTGCAACTTTCTTTGCATAATTTGAGACAAAATTTTAACTTACTAGGTCCTTTGCTTGTAACACTACGCATACTCGTCAAGGGTAAAGGTGAACAAATGCCAGCATTTGATACTTGCTCTTATAACTGCTGTTGTTAGGGCTTGAAATCAAAAAATCGAATTAGACTTCTGCCTCTGATAAGGTGTATTCTGAACAGAAATTAAAATCAAGCTTAATATTGCTCAGAATACATTTATTAACAGACACTCCACCCATATACAAACATCTTTTAGAAGAATGGCCTCTTTAGATATGTTGAATATCATACTTTGTCTATGAGTTTCCATTACTGTATGCCGCTAGGCTGTCTGGATGCCTCATGGAAACTGAGCATTAGAAACCTACTGAGCAGGTACTGAGCCTGGGCATTCCTCAGAAGAGGCCCCCCAACAGGGGGATTAACATCAGAGTCATTGGCTTTAATTCAACTGTCAAATTCATACTGACAGTTTACTTAACTGGAAGAACCAGGAAGCCGAACGAAAGGCCCCCCCAAAAACAAGGACATGTGCGGATTTTCAGGTTAGACTTATATAGTTACATTTCAAACTATTACCGTTTAGGGTTTTTGGGGGGTGATTTTACCACCTCTATGTAGGTTTCATTTTAGGGCTGGATGACCCTTAATTAAGGGTATCTACCACTGCTTTTGGCTACTTACAGTTTTATTGAAGAACGTGAGTAAAAGAGCTGTTTCTTACCTCCCGTTCTCCAATAAAACCTCACAGGAGCCGTAAGAAGGATAAGTACTTAATCTGATCACTTGCTCCCCACCACGTTCTCTGACAGGTTCCACAGACGCTGTACGCTATGCGGCATTGAGACAAGCCATGGGAACATGTCAAGACTATGCGGACAGAGAGACGATCAATCGGGTAAGACCGTACCTTCTCTCCCGGCTCCTGGCAGATTATATTGAAGAAAGGTGAGGTAATACAAACCTCTTTTATACCTCCCGTTCTCAATAAACTAAATAGCAAAAAAAAAATTTAGCAGTGAAGATACCCTTATAAAATGGCCGGTGGCTTTAAATTCAAAATAAATGGGAAGAAGAAATGTCAGTTCACAGACTAACTAGGAACCATTCCCAAATTTCTTAAAAAAAACACAAGACAGCAGGATCTCCAACTCAAAAAGCATGGGAGGGGATCTAGACCAAAAATGAGAACTGTACAATAGTAATCTGATTAACACATGTCCTCCCTGGCAGTAGCTGCTGCTGCTAGCTTCAATACACTGCATATGTGATATATTGTCTTTTCTAAATAAAGTTATAAATGAGAATTGTAGACTAGTCATGCAGTAAATGTTTCTTCTTTCTGGCTCCTCCTTGACTGTGTCAGGGTTGTCACTAACATTGTCTTCCTGTAGATGTGGTAATGGAGAATCATTTATGTAGTTTTTGTTTACAAGGGGGTGTGTGTGTATCCTTGGGTTAAAAGTAATCTGTAATCTGCACAGTACTATCGAAGGCTTCTAGTTACCTCGCCGTTTCATAACCATCTTTGTGTGTGTGGTATGGCAAAATATAATGTTTTTTCAAGAACATAAAACTGCTCGTATGTTAGCAAGAACCTGAAAAGCACAAATCTAAACACCTGCAAAATGTATGGCAACATAGAACTGGATAGGGCACTGTTCCCTGGCGCAGCATTTATTGCCTTACTGATTTGCACCACAGGTTTTGAAGACGACGAATAGCATCACGGCGAAGGATATCACCTCATTAACTAAAGCTCAATGACTAGAACTTTTGCAAATACATCAGAAACAGGATAGAGAATCTTACTGAAAATTAACCTGTAACGTTTTGGCCCAAGTTTGTTTGTGTGAAGAAAAAAATATTATTTCCTAACATAGAGAGGATGGAGCCATTATGCATTGGTGTGGCAGAACTTAATATGTGTGTCAAGCCCATAGAACATGATAGAATAGAGGCCAATATAGCAATTCTTACCAGCCAATAAAGTTTTACACTAAAAAAAGTTTGTACTTCAATAACAAGACAAGAATACTAACATACTGAGCGACCTGAAAAAGATGACCAAAAGTCCCCTTGACTTATCCTTCACATAGCTGAATTCTTACCAATCACAAAAAAGAGTAGTACGGAAGTCTACCCCGCCTAAATATTCAATACTGTAAGAATCTGCAGTAACACGAATCTTATGGCAAAGCCAGGGAATGAAGCTAAGTACAAACTCGTTTTAAAGGCATGTCACCCCCAAAACTATAATCCCCCCCAGTAATGGACCCACCAAGTAGTCGTAGTTGGTAATCCTTAACTTCAATCCAGCTCCAGAGGTTCCCTGTAGACCCCTCCTCAACAGTCCAAATAACTGTTTTCCACACAGGAGGGCTAGCAGTGACTCTGCTGCTACCCTTGCTCCGGGTTAGATCTTTGTCATCTTCCGCTACTGCAAGCCCTTCTCCCCCCTCCCGTCCCCCTCCCTATCCCTCCCCGTTTACTATCCCCCCGATAAACACCCCTTATATGTTGTTCCCCCATGTCTGCCAGCCCAACCCGCATATGTTTTATTTCCAAAGCTCCCCCAAACCCTTACTTCCTCTCCTCGTTTCCCTCCGCTGCCCACTGACATGACTCGGCAGCCGTGTCCTGATTGGCTCGCAGCTCAGCAATCACCGGACGCGATTTGCTCGGTCCGCCCCTCTGCCCTTGCATTCTCGCAAGCAGAGGGCGACAGCGGCGAGGTGCGTGAGGAACGATGGGAGGTTATAGTAAGAGTTTGGGGGGCTTTTGGAAAATAACACATAATGCTGGTTGGGGCTGCGCCGGAGACATGGGGGAAATCATATTAAAACACTATTTTTAAGGGTGCATACCCTTTATAAATGGCAGTATTAAGAGATCCTACATTACAAACCAGGATTGTGAAAACATTACCTACAACATCTTTCTCCATAAAAGTTATGAATGTAGCAGTTTAAAGATTTAGGCACTGTAGTAATTTTTTTTTTTAAGCCCCGAAGGTCTTTTGCCATTTATTTCAAGGGCTGCTTAAAAGAGTGAAACTCAAAATATTAAAGGAAATTTCACAGGATCTATAATTCACGATCTGATATAACTATCAATTTTAATCCTCTCTCGACCTATGATTTCAGCCCTCATAATGTAGAAATCAGTTCCTAGCAATTAGAGGTTACTGGACAATCTATTATGCCACTGTGCTTTCTAGTGTTGCCTCTTCCAGGTATATGCTTTGCTGTTTGCTATCCCCATCCCTTCAATGCTACTCGATTTTCCCGTTAAAGCTTAGGATTTTGGTAAGGTTTTATCTCTCTTTATCAACTTGTCACATTATTTGGGTTGAAGTGAACAACAGATAGCCAATATGATATAATAAACCTCTGGGTGGACTCCACCAAGTTCATATAAGCCTGTAATATTTAGGTCCAGCTACTTTACGTATTAACCTTTTTTGTCTGTGAAATATGCTTTAAATAGTAGTTATGGTAACTTCGTGTACGTTATCCATGGGGGTTGGCTTTACGTTCTCCCACTCACTATTGATGCTAGGATCCAGTCATTACGAATGCTTCCATATGAGAATTAGCACCAGTGCTTTATACATGGTTTGAACCACTATACAAATAAAATAAACATTTCTTAAAGTAAAAAAATATTAATGAACAAATCATTACTTTATCTACAATCACAATTAAACAAGTGCTTCACTTGTATTAGGTATCAAGGGAACTCCTCAAAGTCAAAATAACACAAAACGTCTTCGCTCCTCCACTATAATCCACAAAAAGCTACAGCATTCTCATTTTGCATAAGCACAAGGCAAGTGTCCAGTGAAAGCTGTGTAGCCTCTTCAGGAGCAGAAGCTAACAAAATGATGTGGGTTTTTACAGACTTTATAAATTAATAGGGTCTATGTCATCATGATTGTACACTTATGTCATTAAACAAATTATTGTTTTCCAGTTTTAAGGAACAATCAGTGGAATTATCAATTTGTTATTGTATTTAGGGATCTGCATACACTATTTATGATTTATTTTACGTCCCCCTGTTGTATGACTTTGTAATATATTGTACAGCGTGCATCCCCTAGTAACAATACTGAAGGTCAATCACAGTTCATATATATTAAAACAGAATATATGTTGGGTATCTGTTGTATTCAATTAGATTAACTGGACTTGAATGTAGTTCTTGACGATACATTTATTGTTTTTTTGTTTGTTTGTTTGCGTAAACCCTTTGTGTATAGATCTTATACATTTCACCGTGATTTCTTTATTTTTTTTATCTGTGCTTTGACATATCTTCAAAATTTTTCATGTTGTATTTAAAAAAAGTTGTGACTGCAATGAGCGGTAAATAAGTTAGTGATTGATTTAAATCTTGGATAAGATTCTTCAAGATAACATAAGATATAAGTTGTATTAGTTTGACTTCCTGTTATGTGTTCCTTATTTTTGCAGTCATTTTATTGTATTGTTTTTAAAAAAATTTAATTATAAACCATGTTGCATTGTAATATTTGTGATTTATTCTTAGTTGAGTAACCACCTCTTTGAAGAACTTGCAATGGATGTTTATGATGAGGTTGATAGGCGGGAAACTGATGCAGGTATTAATATTACATACAGTAGCTTCTTGTCTTTGATCCTGGGCAAAAAAGTTGTGCTTTCACAGAGAAAGTGCTGCACAGTGTTTCAAACTGCCAGTTGGCACTAATATAAATGCTGACATCCTCGTTGGAAGTGTTTGTTTCCCTTTTTTTTTTTTCGTGATAACTATTTTCAGAAA
Organism: Hymenochirus boettgeri; assembly: GCA_019447015.1. Classification (NCBI taxonomy): domain Eukaryota; kingdom Metazoa; phylum Chordata; class Amphibia; order Anura; family Pipidae; genus Hymenochirus; species Hymenochirus boettgeri. Next base: position 149,057,710 of record CM033473.1, on the reverse strand, counting down.
TATAAATAGGATTTTTTTTAATTAAACCTATCCTTTATAATAACAGTTTTGAATTATATACTGTTGTATTCAATTAGATCACCTGGCCGTGAATGTAGTTCTAAGACTTTTCGCAGTCATTACCGACTGGCTTTCCCATTCAGAATGACTTGTACACGAACTTTGGCAATTAATTATTACGCCTGTAAAATCCCATTACATAGCACAGCCGGTGTTAAGGGGTGTGATGGATAGTGGCTAAGAGGTGTTTAGGAAGACCCATAGTAAGGTGTAAAAACGCATTGTAACATGGCAGACATGTTGGTGTCGAACCCCCCACGCTCATATTTAGGCTTGGTTTCTTCTCTTATTTTCACAATAAATGGGCCTCCTTCACACCCTATGTGAAAATAAAGAACACAGCCTAAATAGAGTGGGGGGTTCGACACCAACTGTCCTGCCTGTACATGCTGTTTTAACACCTTACTCTGGGCGTTCCTATAACACCTCTTACCACTATCCAATCACACCCTTAACACCTGGCTGTGATATGCTAATTGGGATTTTCCGGGTACATAATTGCCACAGATTCTTGTACAAGTCATTCTGAATTGAGAAAGCAGTCGATGACTAGGAAACGTCTTCAAGAACTACATTTCAAGTCCAGTTGATCTAATTGAATACAACAGATATACCAGACCTGGAGGAATGAGAACCTTCACAATGCATGTTTGAATTGATCTTTTCACTTTTTGAATGCTAAGGATTCTATTCTGTATTTTGATAATAACTGAAAATAAGTAATCAGTCACACAAACTACACCTGTTAAGCGGGAGCGTCCACCTTGAAGTAACCAGTGCTGCACAAACGCCTCCATTTCTCTCCACGGTCAAAACCTTAAACACCCCAAGGAACCCCAGCTTGGGTATAAAAGAGACAGACAACCGATCTTCAGTAAAAAAAACCTGATATCTTTTCAAAAAAAAAAAACTGAGGAGAGTGCAGTTGGCCACGAAACAACGCGTATGGCGGAGCCGGCTCTGTTCTCCCGGTGAGGATTTTTTGTGTCCTAGCTGCGGATTATCGGCTGCCATATGTTGCTTTTACACTTTTTCTAATAAACTTATGACTGTTTTTATAAGGAAGATATTTGCCTGCCTCTCACACCGGCTGGGTTCTTGGTGTTTAATACGAAAAAGCTTTAATCCCAGTTTCTTGTGTTTCTCTCGTGTGCATGTGCACTCACCACCTGGATTTATCGGCGTTACATACTATCGGGATTTTATAAATTATTCAGTTATTTTTCTCAAAGTATTTTAGCTTATTTTAATTTTCTTTTCTTTTTAGTTGGTGGCCACTCAGAACCACTACTCTTGTAAAACGAGAACCACAGTTGTTCCTTTCCTTCTGTGAATCCAAATACTCTTCCCCGGGGCCCTATCAGTTACGGGAAGAACTATATGTGGCCATATACATTTTTTATTTTTAAAAGACGCTTGGCAGGGATGGTAGATTGGTATTTACTTGTCATGGTTTTTTTTTTTCTTGCTATGAAAATTTAATCTTAATTTATTTGTTATATTCCCTTGACATAAATTTCTGTGAGGAGTGCCCAGCATAAAGAAAAGCTGCTTTTGCCACGTCCCTCAGGCTTCTCAGCCTGGCAAAAGCAGCTTGCTTCCCGGCCCTAGGTAGCTTTTCATTTTTAATATTTAAATTCTACAATGTAAATGGCTATGAATGTCTGCAATGACACTATTGAACGGAACACTTTAAATATACAAACTTTGTGTGTCAAAGTACGAGTACAAAAACATGTTTTCATATGTCAGGTGCTAGATCCTAAAGAGGTTTTTGTATCCTTTCGGGCTTCAGTCTAACGTCCACCCATCCGTCTTTAGTGGGTAAAGGTACAGCTATAGGAAGCAAATTGTAGACCGACCCAACAGCAAGTGGTTGAACTGCAACAACTTTAATGTTTTATAAAGCGACATTTTCGTAGCTTGATAAAGGAGCAGTTACCCTTAGCTCCAGTATTCACTGTCTTGCTTTTTGACAGATTTTTTTGTCTCCATCCGATTGGAATATTTATTTTCTAGACTGCATTGAATGTCTGAAAAAAAGAGGCAACATTACCCCTAAAACCAATAACCCAATATATTTAAGTTATATCAGCGCGCATTTCATGAATGCTCACTGTAAAGCTCATTTCTTATCAGAGTCACCAATAAATGGTAGTGGAGAGAATAATGGCTTTGAACTCCTTTTCGGCAATACCCTTTGCTATTCCTTTATTCTGGATTGAGAAATTGTGTGTGCTTTAATGAAGATTGCTGTTGGCTTTTATGGGTAGTAAGAGTCACACTCTTTTCCTGTTTGAGCTTCTATGCAGGAGATTAAGTCTCGGAAAACATTGTCCCAATGAGTATCACATTGACACAACATACAACAAGCGACTGTCCTCACCTCTTGCTGTGGCTGCTGGGGCGATTTATTAAACTTCTCCTGTGGGTAAGTTGGGTCTTCTCCTTAATCCAGCCATACTGGGTGATTAGCAGGTTATGCTGTGCATTCCAGGAAGCTTCAGCCTTGCTTCCTAGAAGCTGACAGCTCAATGTTTACCATGTTCACAGATCATCCTTCACTCGACCCAGAAAAAGGTGAGTTCAAGTTCAATGTTTTTGTAACATATTGTCGTAACAATGATATTTCTTTGCTTCTTAACAAAAATAAAAAAAGCATTTTTTTCAGTTTTATTATATGTATACATATTTTTTCTAGGACTAATGAATAAAAAGAATGTAAAATTGTTTGATATCTTATATTGTATTTGATCAGGCCTAGCTTCGAACTTCTTGAAAGAATATAATTAATACATTTCACAGATAAAACTTCAGCTGATTATTTTGTATTGTTCCTAGGCGTGTTTGTAATGCTCATGGCTGAGAAATAAACGCAGGGACACGCAGCTTCAAGTTTTGTCAGGGACTTCTACTAGTTAGGTGTGGAGACATCTGTGTAAAGCAAATGATGTGTATTGAGACAGTGAATACCTGAGTCCAGCGTTATATGATTGTATTCCCTAGAAACATATTATTGTTTGTTTCTTTTCTTCTATCTCCATGGAAGGCACGAAGTTAGCCGCTTTGAAATGCTCTAGTTTGCTACCTTAGTAATAGATTTTTAAGCGAGCCAAAAGAAGCACAAGAACATGGCAGTGCCTGGATGCAAAAGGGTTATGTAGTTGTATTTTACAGATAGTTATAGTTTCAATGCGCGCACGTTTATTTTGTCTATTTAAGTCAACATCGCTTGGCAGGTGTGAGTCTTTAGAGCTGTTGGGGGTGGCTTCTCAACTTTATTGTGTATGATGGAAAACCTTAAATAGTATTAGTATGGTGCTCTACTTCCAATGCAACATGGCACCAGACTATAAGCTCTTCGGGACAGGATCTCATTCCTAATGTGTCATGGCATGCGTGCACATCAATTCTTATATATACCTGTGTGTGGGTGTTTTGTGTGTGTGTGTGTGTGTGTTGTGTGTGTGGTGGTGTAAACCTAGAAGTTCGTTTTGTTTCAATGAGTATATCTTCTCCCGTTCAGAAGATATCTTTCTACTTACAAGCTCCGTAATCCACCACCGATGGGCCTTCTGGTCAATCCCTCTCCACACTTCCTGGGTAGGCAGTCTCGTGTCGGCGTCGACAGTGACGTCACGCCAATCACTGACTGCCATTCCCAGAGCAGTCTCTACTGTGGCTGTTTGGGGTGTTAATACAAAAAGAATCACAGGTACAGCCTCAGTGAGAGGGGTGAGATGACTCTGGTCTGCGATGGATCCTCAACTTGTAAAGTATAAGCATCTCTGCTGGATCAGATTTACTCATTGGAACAAAACACTCTAGTTTAGGGTTTTTTGCACACATCTCATTTTCTTTTTCCAGAGGGTGCATTCCCTTTACTTATGTATGAAATTGTACTTAATTTTTATTTATCTGTATATTGCTTGCACTTAACACCCTTTTTTGCATCCTGTATTTTAATAAATGTACAACGTCTGCGTACCAAGATTGGTTCCATCTAACCAGTCTTACGACTATAATCCTAAAAGCATCATCCCTTTTCATCCCTTATTCAACAGGCAGGGTTGTACTATGCACAGGAAAAGGGATATCAATTCAACCAAATAGTACAGGCCGTTTACCAAACACAATCATTTTGTGCATCTTTGGGCAGTGTCTCACAGCCTGTAACCTGTGACATTAAAATAAAATACAAGAAGAGTGGTGAGATCTTGTATAACAATTCCAATTTAGCTAGGCTGGCGAATCACGGGTTAAGCAGGACTCTAGTGTAATGGTTTTAGAACAATTCAAATGAACTCAGCAGACATTAAGGATAAGTGCACTGTAAATCCAGAGCCTACCTTTGTGCCTTGAAAGTTGGCTGACACTGTTACTGGTTTGGGTCGAATGTTAAGCTCCACCCGCTTTCTCCCTCTTTAACCTCAAACGATAATGCGGCCTTTGAGTTCCATTCCACTCTCCTTCTTGAGCCTCACAAATAATTGCTCTTAGCGTTCCAATGCACGCTGTCCCCCACGTCTGTTGTGTGTAAAAAAAAAAAAGTTTACCTTTCATGGAACAGCTGGAGGTAACCCTTTCCAGCCCTTCCACTCATCTGGACACAAGACCAACAGCCCCCCCTCCTCTGATGTGCCCTCTTCAAATGACTGCCCTAGCCGTGGGGGAACAACAGTCTCCTAAGATTCACTGTTGCAGTTATCCAGAATTAACGCTACCAGACGCGGTGCATCTATGTAGCCAGCTCTGCCTCCAGGCAAGGCCTTGGGTCCTGCGGGGCAGGAGTTTTTACCCTGCTGGCCCCTCGCGCTCTTCCCCTTGCGAGCGGGGACGTGACTTCCAGTTCTGTGTTGTCTTCTCTGCTCCTACTGATCCAGATCTCCATGATCGGCAATCTACTACAGGCTCAGCGTACCTTCAGCTCTCCTGCCTCCTATTCTGACTTCTACCCAGCCTCTGACTTCCAAAACATAAAGTTTTTATTTTCTGGGTATAGCATTGGGGTTGGATCCGCTTTCTGGTTCCCTGTATTCTTCCTTCTACAGCCTTCAAATCTTGATTATATATATAATCTATAAGCAAAAAAAAAAGTTTTTTCCTCTCTTCTACTTTCTCTTCTAATATGCCACCAAACAAGGATCGGTCCCTTACAAAAGTGAAATAACAATATCCTTTCACAGTATCCAGATGTTGTGCGACCTGCTCAAACTAAAACTGTCCTTCTGCCAATCTGGTCCTGTGCGCGCCCTTGTAACGCGCTACCAATGACCCCGCCCCTCCTGTGCTCACTGACCCATTCATTCAAGAGCCAGAATGGGCAAGAGCCAGAATGGGCATCTTTAGATCCCTAAAACATCATCTCAGATGGCTCTCAGGAATTCAGCTCCTCCGTGAGCAGGAACCAGTCTTGGGCTGAATCATTAGCCGCCTCTATGTCCTCCCTGTCTGCCTTCTATTTTACAGGTCCTCCAATCCGGACACTGGTGACTACAGACAGAATTCCAGACCTGCCAGGCCACAGGAACCTATTACATCTTGTTTATCTGAGATTCTCCTCAAGAGACTGATGAGATCAAGAGTAGGTGAATTGAATACGACTCCGAACAGGTGTCACATATGACTTTTACTCCAGAAAGCTGTTGATTCGCTCATAAGGTCAGTCTTAACATTCAGGGCTCAGAATCCCAAAGACCCCTCGAAACCTCTTTCTAGAGTTAAAAAATCCTCGTTCAATTCCCTTCTTTTACCTCCAGGTTCCCATCTGGCAAAGCAACCATTACCAGTTCACTGCCCTCCCCTATGGCTTTGCTTCACAGCACCATCCTTCGCCTGGCCTCAGCTCAATCTTAACAAGAACTACATTTCAAGTCCAGTTGATCTAATTGAATACAACAGATACCCAACATATATTCTGTTTTAATATATATGAACTGTGATTGACTTCAGTATTGTTACTAGGGGATGCAGCGCTGTACAATATATAATACAAAAGGTCATACAAGGGGGACAGTAAATAAATACATAAATATGTATGCATATCACTAAATATACAAGTGCTTAAAGGGCATGTTCACCCCCCAAACTAAAATTTAACCCCATACTAGCCCCACTGTACAGTTTAAAAAAATCCTTACCTTACAATCCTACTCTTTATGGTTCTCCTGCAATCCATGTCCAAAGTCCAGGAACGTGCAGAGTAGTGGCAGTCTTCCTATCCAAACATTGCTGCATTATGTCTCTCCTCCGGAAGGAATAGGAATAGTGACATGCGCACAAGAGCCCTTTTACCCCCTCCCTTCCGATCCCTCTTATCAGATATCTCCCCTAGCGTAAAAAACCTTTTATCCACACTGTAGGGTATACCCTCCCACCCCTGACCACTAAGTTAAAAATCCTTTCCAATCTGTAGTTACAGCTCCCGACTGCCAGTGTCTTCTCCATTGCTGGCAGCCGTGGCTGTGATTGGCTGCCTCAGGGGGTGGGAGGGTATGCCCTATGTTATAAATAAATGTTACTATGGGGGGTGGAGATGCCCTTTAAAACATGTAACACGAGGAAAAAGGTCCCTGCCCCTTAGAGGTTACAATCTACTTAGGTGGGTAACATACAGATAAATAGGAAAGGGTGGAAGTGCTAAAGTAATAACTGGTGCAGTATCAACAGTCCTATGTTGTGCTGTTCTCAGAGAGATAGCTTGACAGGTTAGATTTAAACTTGTTTATTGAGGTTTCTTTACATAGAGAGAGAGGAACTGAATTCCAGAGGATGGGAGCCAAAAGAGAAAAAGGTGAGAGGAGGCAGTGTGAGTGGGGGGTCTATATAAGAGATGGTTCTGTGATGAGCGGAGGGTACGTGCAAGGACATATGGGACACAAGAGAAGAAATATAGAAGGAGCAGCAGAGTGAAGGGATTGAATGTTAAGAGAAGGATTTGTAGATAATGCGTTGTTTAATGGGGAGCCAGGTAGATGTGTGGCAGAGAGGAGATTTAATCCCGATTGTTAGAAAGCGAGCAATGTGCGGCGCAGAGTATGGACTGAAAAGGAGAAAGATGGGAAACTTAAGACCAGAATGCAGAAGGTTACAATAATCCAGAAGTGAGGATGAGAGCAGGTCCGGCAGTTTGTAATGTAACGCCAGCCTGATTGTGCCAAAGTGGCAGCCGAATAACAATTCTTATGTGCATACAAGGGTGTCAAACAGCCCTGTCTCTCCTATGGGAGAATAATGACATGCTCAGTCATTATTCTCCCAGAGGAGAAACAGGGTTGTTTGACACCCTTGTATGCACATAAGAATCTGTTATTTCGGTGCTACTTTGGCACAATCAGGCTGGCGTTACATTACAAACTGCCGGATCTCAGGGGGACACACATATAGAAGCTGATCATGAACCATCAGGTCTTCCAGGTAGTCATATGTATCCTTTTTTAGTTCTTCAGTCCATTGATTGAATGTTGTGTGTAGGCGGCAGGTCTGCTGGGCCTTGCAGTAAACATCTAGGATTAACTGGTACTTGGTAATAAATGCGTATTTTATGGATGCAAAGTTAACAGCTAAAGGTGCTTCCCCATGCAACAAGGAACTAACAGACTGAGCAATTTGAATGGACCCTTCAAAACTAATTATTTTTTTTTATCTAGTTAGCCAATAAAAGGTATCACAACTCTACTTTTCTTCTCTTACTTATGGCTAACACAATACAAACCTCAACTATTACCTTTCTTTCTGGGTTCTTCATAGATTTGGATGCTAATATTCTCTGTACAATCCTGTAGTTTATGTTTAGATAGCAGGATTTTTTCTTTAGGAGTCCTGTTTGAATCATTTAGAATTGAAGACAGTTTCTAACACTCACTGTGATTTGAGCACTTCTTAATCTGTACTGTGCCGGTGCTTTTCAGCAGTGCCAAACATCTGCCAGGAGCAATGATTCCACATAAGTTTAACTCCACAAAATCTGCCAGACGGGTACCCAGGGCCAGAGATGGTACGCACATCCCCAGCCAGGCTCCGAGGGCCAGAGCCATAGAGATTTGGCAGTGGTTTTTGAAACCTTAACTAAGATATGATTATTGCTGCATACAGTATCTCATGCTAGATGACTAGCAATTGACCTATACACAGGGCCGGATTTACCATTAAGCACAGAAGGCACGCGCCTAGGGGCACCTAAGGTTGGAGGGGCGGCTGTCAATCTCCCACCAATCAAACCCCTTTATAGTCTATGTTCTTCCCCCAAAAAAAGTTTAGGGGTGAGGCCTGTGTTTAGGGGTGGGTCTAAGGGCGCCAGGGTCTTTGGGCCTACAGGCTCCTGAGGTATAAATCCGGCCAGGGCCAGCCTTTGATATGCGTGACCTGTGCACAGGTTGCAATACCAGGGGGGTACCTGCCGGGAGTCTTAGGTTACTGATTTGTAGGTCAAAGTTGTGCATCAGTGCCACAGCCCACCTAGTTATGATCCTGGAGATCATGTCCTGCAGCACACATAAGCCTTACTTAAGATATTTCTATGCTGTGCTCTTCTGTCTGTGCATTTAGTATGTTACATGTTATGTAATGATGTACACGCGATATATACAAGCACACACTGAAGATACTGAAAGACAATAAGGGCAAGTGGGGGGCTTGATTTGAAGCAGGCCAAGGCATCAACAGCATATTGTATGTGTGCAGGGAGGTGTTTTTGAGGGGGTACTAGGCGCCAGTAACAAATCTTGCACAGGGTGCTATTTATCCTAAGGCCGGATCTGAATCTGGCCCTGTCTATACATACTGATTTCTGTTGAACAGGAATTTCCTTTGGTGAAATATTTAGTTATTGCCATTTGCAAATTTAGAAATTTTCAAATTCTTCTTCCTCTTTTGTTAGAGGTAAATTCTTTCCGTTTACATCTCTCAGTATAGTGGGGGTCCTTAATCTAAATTTTGCACATTTTCTTCCATCTGGTGCTTTCACACAAGGAACGTATGGAGGCTCTTCTTCTCCATAAGGTCTTTCCAGCTTATATTCTGTTCAATACAATAAATTAGAAAATGACTTATTACCATAATTAACGTCTATGCACAAGCCTGAGATTCACTACAAAAAACTCAAACAGAAAGGAGAAATAGTAAAACTGTTCTTAGTTATAATATTTTGGGGTACGTACCTTGAAAAAGGGGTGCACTTTAATGTCCTCTGCATCTCTTTTGTTGCTTCCTAAGCGGTTTTCAGGCTTTTTTGCCAAGAGCTACAGAGAAATCAAAACATGTTACAGAGACAAACACAAGGTTTTATTATTATTGGGAAAGTTTATTATATGAAAGATTATATTTTGGTAATTCACCTGTTGTATAAAGGTTAGGGCCTCTGGACTCAGCGTCTTAGAGAATTTTGGCTCTAGAAACTGAACTTGATGGAAGAACTCAAATGGGTCTTTACTTGGAAATGGATACTGGAGAAGAAGTGAGAGATTAGTAAAGTCAAGTTCATTTCTTATTGAATAGTCTGAATAGGAGACAAATGAGGCTCTTTATAAAATACCCCATACCTCCACATTACGTTTATATATTAGTGGAATCTTTGAGATAATATAGTTCTAGGGCCAGTATTTCCTCTCTCTTCTCTTTATGCTTACCTTGCGATGGATCATGTAATATAAGAGGATCCCCAGACACCACCAGTCAATTGCATTGGTGTAGGGTCCTATTATTAAAAGTTCTGGAGCTTTATAATAAGGGGTCCCACACATGGTTTGGGTTGTATCTCCAAATCCAACTCCTGAAATACAAGATATAAAGACAGATAGTTGGTGATCAAAGTCATTCCTAGACGTCCACCTTATATTAGGCTACAGTGTATAACAATATCAAAAACCCTTACCAGTCTTTGAGATGACAAAATCTGCAAGTTTTACATATCCTCTCTCATCCATAAGGATATTATGTGTCTTCAAATCCCTGATTAAAACAAAATGGAGAAATAAATCATTTATTTCTTATATATTGGAATGAATATCCATTATACTTCAGTTTGTAGTTGCAATTTGTATGTTCCCATAATAAGGTCTTCATCCTTGGAAGTGATTGGCTCTTTTCACCAAAACCTTACCTGTAAATAATCTTGTTCTGGTGAAGACTCTGTAGTCCTAGGATGACGCATGCACTGTAAAATCTGCAGGGAAATAAGCATGTAGCAGAACCTAAGCAATTCCTATATATGAAATATATAAAAACCCTCTCTATGAATAACATATAAACAAAATGCAACTTCCATTACTTGGTCTTCTGAAAATGCACCTTTGCGGAGATGACTTTCGAGATCTCCTGCAGCTCCGAACTCCATGATGAAACCTACATGTGTAGGAGTGTGGATGGTTCCGTATACAGGGAGCAAAAATGGGCTTTTTTTCATTTTAGAATGGCCTGGCACACACTCTTTTCTTTCCATGCACTAAAACAAAACCACCAAACACTGTTAGACATATAGTGACCTGGATGACTAAAACCCTGCAAAGAACAAGTTTGGATTCATTCCATAATCCATAACTCAAATGACATTTCTGTTATTCCATCATCCAGGAGTTGCTTCTTTTTGATAGTCTTTATGGCATGGATGCTGCTGGTGGTCTTATTTGTCGCAAGGAAAACCTAAAGAAAATAACACTCGTTACACTGCAAAGAAGGGAAAAGTAAATACATGTGATTTCAATCTTAGATTTAGATATTTACAGTACCTTCCCCATATCACCCTGTCCGAGCACGGAATACAGGTCAAAGTCTGCAATTTGGTAATGGGACATCTGCTAAAGTCTAATTGTGAATTAAAATGAATGTAAAACATATTAATTCCTGTGCATCTCAAGTAATGAATCATCTTGCTATTCATAGACACAAACTATCACACATAGTACATACCTTTCGGATTGGTAAACAGTTGTCATCACATTTGGGTCGATTAAAGACTTTGATTCGATCTATAAAAATGGGGGGGAGTTATAATAACCATACAAAGCTTGTGTTACCAGGTTGTTACCAGGGGGGCGCCAGCCAGGATTCTTAGGTCATGAACCTGTAGTTAAAAGTTGTGCATCAGTACCACAGCCCCCCCAGTCCTGCAGATCACATATATGTACCAGCACCACCCCACATACAAAGACCCAACACACGTAAGCCTTACTTAAGATGTCTGTATGCTGTTCTGTCTGTGCATTTAGTACGTTATGTAAAGTATACACGATACAGTATATACAAGCATGCACTAAAGATACTGAAAGACAGTAAGTGCAGATGGGGGACTTGATTTAAAACAGGCCAAAGCAAGCAGCATTCAACAGCATAGTGTGTGCCATGGGGGTTGTTTTGGAGGGGGTGCTAGGTGCCAGTAATAAATCTTGCACAGGGTGCCGGCCCTGGACTTGTCACAGGTACTATTTAATAACTCAAGTCTTATAACTGTAGCAATAACTTTGTTTTATTGGAACCAGGCTGAAGGTGAAGTTATGCCAGATGAGGAAACAACAGAACCATTTTGAACAATTAGCTGAGGCATTACACTCAACTTCTACTCCTGTAGTCCTTCTCCTTTAATATCTGTCCTACTCAGCAGCTAGGCCTTTACAGCTCCAGAAGTCTTCCAGCTACCACCATGCACCAGGCACCACCCCCTTCCTCTTTCTCCCCTAAAACTGTTCCCCTAAAAACTGTTCTCAACAATTTTAGTTCCTATTAAACTTGAGCAATATTAAGAATATTGCCACCTAGTGGCCAGACCGAAAATGTAGTAAAACACAAACAAAAGGAACATTTTTAAACAGTGATGATACCTCTACACCCTCCCACAGTTTTAAGTGATGTTGTCCTCAACATCAGTTAACCCCATTCAAAATCATCTTCAGCAAAATGAACTGGGGGCTGTCCTTTTGTGGTGCGGTTAAAGCGCCTAGGCCCCTCTTCTACTAAGTCAAGCACACCCAAGGGTATTACCTGATTTGTCATTTTCAGGAACAGATGAGTGTTTTGCAGTTTGCGGGGGCGCCTCCCGCCAATCCATGGCGCCTGGCGAAGAATTTCCCACCCTGTTGGGTAGTTGCGGGGGTGTCTCCTGTCGAATCCATGATGCCTGGTGAAGTGTCTATACCAATATCCGGCTGTTGTGGGGGAACCTCCTGCCCCTCCATGGTGCCCTGTAAAAGACTAGAATTTTGTCTAGGACATGCAGTGTAATAAAAGTTTTGTGGGGTTGCATCCCACCAATCCATTGCGCCTGGTTGGGCTGTGTTTGATGAAATCTCAGGCACAGAAATAGATGGAGTCCCAAAATAAACAAGGTTTCAGCAAGTTCCTATGCAAAACACGCTCCCTTCCTTGTCCCGATTCAGGTCTTACTTTGTATACATGGATATTTGGCTCAGGGTGACTAACAACTATATGAGGTTCTGCTTCCCAAAGTGCCTGCAGCTTACCCTGCCGCCTTGGCCCTTTTGCACATACCAATACTTTATCCCCAACTTGCAGTGGTATAGGTAGATGACTATTGACAGAGTCAAGATGATCTTTCCAATGATGCTTTACAAGCTCATGGGCCTCAAGAAGTCTTCTCTTGTGCTCACTAACCCATGTATTGGGAACCCACCTCTTTTCTTCTGAAGGTCTGGCCAGAGCAACATCTAATGGACTCTTTCCTTCTTGCTAAAACATTGGGAAAAATGGGCTATACCCTTTGGTACTGTGAGGGGATTTGTTGTAGATCCATGTCAGCTCTCGTACATAAATGGGCCATTGGTTCTTTTTCTCATCCTCTAAGGTCTTCAGTAACTGAATTAATATTTTGTTAAAATGCTCACATGTGCCATTTTCCTGAGGGGGGTATGGGGTTGTTCGTGACTTGGTCATTCCATACATTTAACACATTTCCTCAAAAAGAATTCTCTCAAAGCATGCCCCCTGATCTGAATGTATCCGAACTGGACACCGATAAGGTTGTATGAATTCTCTCCACACTGCCACAGCAGCAGACTGTGCTGTCTGATCACGAGTGGGTGTAACAACTGCAAATTTTGTAAAATGTTCATTTATAACCAAGGCATGTTTACAGCCATTTTCTGCCATTTCTAATGTTGCATAGTCTGTAGTAAGAACCTCCAGAGAAGCACTTGATCTCCATGTGTGTACAGGTGCCTGTACCTCTGAACCTTTGTTGAGTGCACAAGTTTGGCATTGAAGACACACCTTCTCCACTGCTGCAGACATACCTGGTGTAAAGAACCTCTGAACCCAATCCAGCGTTTTCTCTGGGCCCAGATGAGCAGCCTGATGATGCATATTAAGAATTACTGGTTGGACATGGGCTTCTGGAAGCACAATCTGCCACACAGGACCTAAATGATACTTTAGGAACACATGTCTATACAGTATGTCTTTTTTCATATCTCATATTTATTCCAGTGTCCTAAGAAGAGTTTTCCTCTTCTGCCCCACTGTTCTCGAATTACTTTTGGGGGTTTCCTGTGTCTTCTGAACCATTGCTTCAGGCTGGCTAAAATAGGAACAACATCTTGAAGTTGGGACCAGTCTTGCTGAAAAACTAACCTTCATGTAGATTGCCTGGTATCACAGTTGTTGATCTCACAGATACTATTTCAGGGGAATGTCTCACAAAGGGCACTTCAACATCTTCAGCTCATCTGGGTCTCGTTCAGGTTTATCCACTGGGCATCGAGATAAAGCATCCACATTTGTATGGTTTTTTCCAGGTCTGTAACGGATAGTGTGATCAAACCTTGATAGCCTGGCAATCCATCGCTGTTCCACTGCCCCCAGTTTAGCTGTATCAAGGTGGGCTAGAGGGTTATTGTCTGTGATAATTTCGACACGAGACCCCATTAAATAGTCTGAGAATTATTCTGTCACAGCCCAGACAACTGCTAACAACTCCAGCCGGAAGGAGCTATAATTGATGGGATTTCGCTCAGTCTCACAAAGGGATCGACTAGCATATGCAATCACTTTTTCTTCTCCCTCCTGCACCTGGGAAAGAATAGCTCCCAGGCCTTTCAAACTTCCATCTGTGTAAAGCAAAAAGGGCTTTGTAAAGTCAGCATATGCTAACACCAGAGCATTGACTAACATCTTCTTTAATTGATCAAAAGCCTTCTGTTGTTCTGATCCCCACAAGGACAATGCCTTCTTTTTCTCAGAGGCCCCCAGTCCTCGAAGCAGGCATAATAGTGGTTCAGCTATATGAGCAAACCTTTTGATAAAACATCTATCCCACCAGCCCTAAAAATTGTCAAAGCTTGGTCACTGTTTTGGGAACTGGCCAATCAAGGACTGCTCGCAATTTTGCATCAGTGGGCTTCACCCCATCCTTGGTAACAACATGCCCCAGGAACTCTAAGGACATTCGGAACAGGGGACATTTCTTAGGCTTCAGCTTTAGCCCATACTGACTGAACCGGTTTAAAACTTGGTCCAGATGCTCTAGGTGTTTTCCAAATGTAGGTGCAAACACTATTACGTTATCCAGATACACTAAAATTGTCTCAAAGTTCAAGTCTCCTAAGCACTGCTCCATGAATGAAAAATGGCAGGGGCATTGGTTAGATCAAAGGGCATCCTCTTAAACTCATAAAGCCCCATAGGGGCTACAAAGTCCATCTTAGGTTGATCCATCTTTGCCACTGGTATCTGCCAGTACCCTGAGGACAAATCGAGGGTTGAAAAATATTTTGCTCCCACCCCAACGCTGTGAGGGTCTCCTCAATCCTGGGCAGAGGGTAAGCATCCTTTGTTGTGCAGGTGTTCAAGCAGCAATAGTCCACACAAAATCTCAGTGCAACACATTTTTTTCAGACTAACACAATAGGTGCTGCCCATGGACTGTGACTTTCTGTGATGACCTGGCTTTCCAGCATCTGCCGGAGTAGTTGCTTCACCTCTTGGTATAAGTTTGGAGGTATGGTTCGGTATCTCTCCCGTATAGGAGGCTGATCGCAAGTTGATTTCTCATGCTCTACTCCTCTTGCACAACCAAAATCCGCATCACTTTGTTAAAAAATGTGAGCTTGTTTGTCTAGCAGGGAAATCAACTCCTGCTCCTGGCAGTCTGTTAACTCCGATAAGTTAGCCGTCATTTGGGAGAGTATTACTCTGCCATCCCAGGGGGGTGGTTGTGTCGAGGCTTCCTGAGAAATTTCTTGGGATGCAAACTGTATGGAACATGTAGAGGTTGTTTCTTGTTTATCTGGCATCAAAAACTCTAAGGCTGGTTGGACTTCTGCCAGTGGACAACCTGCAGGGATCAATAAAGGGGCCCCAGAACAGTACATCAAACGTACCAGTACAAAAATGCTTCACATCCCTGCTGCAGAGGCTCCACCACAACATTCGCCCCATCTAGTTGTTTACAGGATCCTACCAACAAAGGCTGGACAAGCTCTTGGTTGGCTGGTATAACCAACCCTCCCTTGTGAGGTGCTTGGATGACCCCCAGACTTCTTTTACACTCCTGTACTGTCTTCTGTATTCCACAAACTTGCATAAATTGCCGCAAAGTCTTTCTTTCAGCTGGGTCTGGGGTAAGCATTCTCCAGTACTGTTCTCCAAGCTCATGGAATGAAACAAAAAGTTTGATTTCTAACTAGGCTACTCCTACCACTTATAGGCAAATTATTAGCAGCAGTCGGGGAAATAGGAACTTGTTCAGGTGGGATGAGGCTAACTGAATAGTTTTGTTTGAAAATGTCTTCTGCCATTGTAGTAACTTGGGACCCAGTATCCACTAAGCAGTCCACTGGTTTTCTACCAATTATTGCTGTGAGTATTGGGCAAGTGCGTATTATACTAGGGCCTACATCAGTCCCTTCCTCTATTTGCCCCACAGTGTGTCCCTCTACTGCAAGGCTTTCTAGTTTAACTGCGGTCGGGTAACCAAGGTTTTGTGGCATGGGCAATCTCTTTACAAATGTCCTTTTTTTTCACACTGCCAACACAGTGGGCCACCTTTTCCCTGTTTGCTCTCATTTGATAATGGGTACAAGTGGGCTCTTGGGGCCCCAGCTGAGGCTTGTATTTTAAGTTGAGACAGTTAGTCCTTCATATCTCTCAAAGCTTACCGGAGGTCTTGCATGGTTTCCTGAAGGAATTCTACCTGTTCAGCCACACCATGCTTTTCCTTTGCTGGCAAAAGGCTCTGGACTGCAGCAGTGCACTGTACCCCTGATGCAAGTTCAAAATCATTATCTCTCTCTCTAGAAATGGCCAGTGTTCTAACCTGATGAAAAGTGTATGAGGGATTTGCTTCTACTTTATCATGCAGGGTGTTCCTGAGGGCTGCATTCCTCAAACTTCTTATAAACTGTTCTTGTATTATTATGTCCATGTCATTTGCCTCATGTTCTTTCAGAGATGCAGTGATTTCTAACAAAGCATTTGCAAACTGGGGCAATGTTTCATTTTCTTTTTGGTAGCGAGTGTAAAATTGATTCCAGAGTGATGGACCAGAGGAAAAACTTCTATAGGTATCTTTTAATAAGCGAAAAACAGCTTCTAGACTTGTACGGCCATTTTTAGGGGCATATCTCACAGTTTCCCTGCATCTCCTACCAGGGTGTGAAGCGCCACTTCCATTTGTAGATTTTGAGGGAGCTGGTAAGACTGAATTGTACCTTGTACCCTCTGAATCATTTAAGGGTAAATTGTACCCATCAAACTTTGGAAGATGTGCTGTCAATGGCCCAAGGGGTATGCTGCAGAATAATTTCTTAAAGATAAGTACACCATAAAATCAAGTGATAGTCACTTCGAAGCTGCAGCTTTAAAAATACTATTGGCATATTTTTTTCCCTTTGCCCCTCCAGAGCCTAACGTGAAGATTCAAAGTTGCTGACATCTTGTTTATCTGTATATGAATGGTTTTCAATGGCTTTATCTGTATATGAATGTGCTGTGATGTCATGCCCATGCGCACGGAGCGCAAAGGGAGGAGAAAACCATTCATCTACAGATAAACAAGATGTCAGCATTTTAGTAGTATTTTAGTAGTATTTTTAAAGCTGCAGCTTCCAAGTGATCTTCACTTGTCTTTATGGCAGGAGAGGACTGGGACCTTTTAACCTGGGGGGCAAATACAACAAAGTGACCAGTTCACAGTAGATGACAACATTTTTGACCATGCCGACTGCTAAGGTCACACACTTTGTTTAAATTACGCTCATTTGTGAGACTACTATTCCCATTTTACATTGTTGTCTGCAACATTTTTAAATGTATGATGTGGTTTTAAGTCAAGTTATACTTACCCAATGTTGACTTACTTTGGATAAGTATAACTAAAGGACTGACTAACACTGGCTAATGAACTGGAGGGCCGACAACATTGGCTAATGAACTGGAGGGCTGAGTAACCGTGCTAATGGGCTGACTGGTAAACAATCTGAAGTAGGAGGAGGAGTTTCCTGTTCCTTGCCTATGCTAGAGCTGAAGGTGTGTGCTGTGCATTTCAAGCACGTAACTTACTATTAGCCAAATTTTTGATTGGAGACCAGCCCGGGGGCATTTGCCCCTCAGCCTACTGGGCCAGTCCTCCCCTGCTTTACGGTGTAATTATCCTTTAAATGTTTTTGTCTCTTTAGTTACCCTTTCATAATTAATAATGATCTCTTACTGTATAATATCGCTATTGATAAATCAATGATAGGAAAAATGTGAAATATCTATACTTACTGAGAGCTATAAACAACACAACTCTCACCAACTGTAAAAATTGGAAACTTTGTTTGAAACTCTCTTTGTGATGTCATAGTTGTCATGGTTACAGGAATAATTTCAGTGGGATTGGATTATGTGATGTAATTGCCACTTTTACAAGTTAAAATGATAAATATTTATATGTTCATAGCTATACAATTTCATCCTGTATCTATCTATTTTCCATCTTGGATTATGGTAGAAAATGCATATTGCAGCTAATTTAGATTTTAAGTTTAATGGATTAATGATATAAAAGAAAAATAACATCTATCCAATGCTCGATCTAATCTGTTCTTTTTTTTTTTTTTTAGCTCTTTGGTTACCTTTTCATAATTAGCAATCATCTCTTATTGTATTATACTGCCATTGATTAATTAATGAAAAGAAAATGTAAAATATCTGTACTTACTGAGAGCTATAATAAAAAACACAACTCGGGATCTCATCAACTGCAAAAATGGCAAATTTTGCAATTCTCTGTGTGATGTCATAGTTGTTGTGGTTACTGGAAAATATCAGCTGATTGGATTATGTGTGATGTCATTGCCACTTTTACAAGTTTAAAGTAAACTTGTTCATAGCTATATATATATTTCTTCCTATATCTATCTATTTTGCATCTTGGATTATAGCAGAAAATGCATATAACAGCTAATTAAGATTTTAATATAGGACTAATGATATAAAAGAAAATTATCCAATTTTTCATCTAATCTGTGTACTTGCTAAGCTAGCGTGCACTCAAAATGTGATATAATCTAGATACTGGGGTATATAGTGCATCTATCATCATGTATGTATCATACATATATGTGTGTATCAATAGCTATATATAATGAGATATAATGAGCACAGCTTTGCTCTGGAGTTAGGGATAAAGTCCTATATCAGTTTAGAAACTATTTTTCCCCCTCAAAATTCTTTGGTATCCAGAACCAGGGTTTATTAGGAGACATATTACAGTTGCCATTCATTTAAGTGCAGGGCATGGTTTGAGTGTAGGAACAAGTACAATCAGTTGACTTGACTGAGTTTAATAGATAGTAGCATGTCCCCAGATGGCAGAATCTGGGCAGCAGAGCAGCTGCTGAGGATATAAGGGGGGTTGGCCTTTAGACCCTATATCCATATATCTATATCAATCAAAAATTTCTGTCTGGTTTTGCTAGAAATAACTATGGTGGTTGGGGTTGGGGGAGAAAGCCCTACACTATAGAAAATGGGTTTTGTGCTAGAAGGAGGGAGAGGAAAACAGGAGAGGGAGGGAGAGGGAGGGAGGGCTGCACTGAGAATGGGCAAATTCTCCTGGAGGAGAGACAGGAGGCCTATATATGGACTCTGCCAGGCTCCTGGTGGTCACTTTTTGGTACTTTACAGGGACATTACAGGAGAACCATTTGGAGCAGGGATGTAAGGTAAGGATTTTATTACACTACACAGTGGGGTCAGTAGTGGTTCCATTATTGTTTTGGGGGTGGACATGCCCTTTAAAAGGACAAAGCTAAGGCAGTGCATTTTAAAAGTACCATTAGGAAAAATGGAGACATTTCTACAAAGCAGTAAGATTAACCTGCATTTTTCTTAAACTCAAAACTTAATTGCTTTGCATGTGTCCCTTCCACCTATATAAAAGCTTGTTATGCCTGCACAGCATTTCACACTGTCTAATCTATGTATGCTGGACACATACATAGATTCACTGCACTTTCGGTCAGTCAGCCAAAAATATCGGGTGGTGAGGGACGACCGATCTCGATCGTTAGTTCGTTTGATTGGACGAATGAATGATCAGACCTTTCGGAAAATTACGATCGATCGTGCGGTTTCCTATGGGAACCCTCGATCAATCGTTCGCCTTTTCGACCGCGGCAGAATTTGCCGCGACCAACAGACATTTGTCCCGGTGTTTGTAGCAAGCGCTCGGTCAGGACAAATAGTCCCTCAGTGTGTACCCAGCCTTAAACTGTGCAAACACCCGTGATCTTATCAATTATTTCATGTACTTAATAATGATAATGATTTTCCAGCATCAAAAAAAGCTCATATACATATACTTTATATGGATATAATCTTATTTTTCATTTATACGCTCAGTTAACATAAATTGTTATTCATATGATTTAACTGTGCTAAGAAGTAGAGCATCTTTATAAATGTTTTCTGTAAGAATAATTTCAGTCTTTCCATAAAAAAAATTTCGGAGCCAAGCAACTGCTAAAATATGCTTCTTCTTCCTCACTTTTCTGTCTAAATAGACATGAAACATAAAAACCGAGTTACAGCAGCACTTCCATAATGTGTATTTCATGATCAGAGTGCTTGCTCGTTGCCTGAAAATAAAGGTAATTTTGTAAAGTAAAATTGTGCAATGTGAATAGAATTTATAAATGAAACTGAACATTTTGGTTTTTTTGATCATTGATTTGTTTCATAGGATTAGTATACTGGACTATTGAACAGAATAATGCATTAAAAACACCATCAGACACATTTGAAGATACTCACAGTTGCAGAACAGGTGATGAATGTATTTAACCATATTGTGAGGTTAAACAGTGTTTCTGGTAGTGCTCCGCCCTTTCTGAAGCCTAGAACACTACCCGAAACATTGCTGTTTTGTCTCATAATATTGGTAAATACATATTGTCCCTTTTTCTGCAACTGTATGTTTGGCATTTTTTTCTATTGTATTCTATTGAACACAACAGATATCTATTGCATTGTGTTTTTTAGCTGAGGGCGGTGCAGCCAGCATTGAGATACTTACATAGAGGCAGACTTTGTAATAGCTCACGTTATATTGAATACTACAGATATACCATGGCCTGAATGAATGAAAACATTCAAAAACATTTACCTATCTCTGAATCTGTGTAAAAGCTAGAATGGGCAAGCATGTGCTGTAGAGAGGAGCTGTGTCTTTGAACCATTAACTGTGATTTACAGCTAATTGCATTTACCCAGTGGTTGTGTACTGTAGTGAAAGGACATCAGTTAGCAAGGCAGGTCACAGCTCTGGCAGCTTATATCACTGCTTTAAATAAATTATAAGATTTTCATCTAATGTGCTGCAGCACATTATTTATTTTTGGGAGTTCATTCCTAAGTCTTTATCCAGATTTCAGAGCTAATCACACGATAACGTCAAGATTGGATGCTTCTCATATTCATTCAGAATTACATGTGATATATATCATATTCATCTCATATTTATGTAGATTTTTATTGTATGTATAGAACAGAATCATTTTATCATATCATTGCTACCAAAGAATGATGGAGTAGAGGAGAAATGCGCTATCTCTGACTTGAAAACTTAAGCAGCCAGATAGATGCCATTGTAGACATCATGGGAAACAAAAAAGAAAAAACAGCAGGTCATTTACTTGCCTTGCGACTTGTACCCCTTAATAATAAGTCCCAACCAATTATCTGCCCTGCAGGTAGATATGATTAATGCCATTCAAAAATATTTCATCACCCGTACCAACTCACATGCCAGATACACCTTCAAGCCACCACCTGTTATACATTCCAGCTATCAACCTGCCCCACACACAAACTATCCACCTGCCCCACACATGAACTATCCACCTGCCCCACACTCGAACCATCCACCTGCCCTATACTTGAACCATCCACCTGCCCCACACTGGAACATCCACCTGGCCCACACTCGCACCATCCACCTGCCCCACACTTGAACTAGCCACCTGCCCCACACTCAAACTATCCACCTGCCCCACACTTGAACTATCCACCTGCCCCACACTTGAACTATCCACCTGGCCCACACTCGAACCATCCACCTGCCCCACACTTGAACTAGCCACCTGCCCCACACTCGAACTATCCACCTGCCCCACACTCGAACTATCCACCTGCCCCACACTTGAACTATCCACCTGGCCGACACCCAAGCTATCCACCTGACCCACATTGCTACATACCTGTTCCATACACCACCATACAATCACATACTAGGCATGTCAACCACCCATCATTTAGCTCACCCACACAGCAATCAAATCCAGAACCTACATATGCATGGTTCAAACCACCATCCTGTTCAACCAGTGAGAGTTTTGAATCTTTCAGATCTTCATGTATGTCAGAGATGATTTTTTTCTGATGATGTCTGATTATAGAACATGTGCTCACCATAACCCTTTCTCCCACATGGAGTATGGAAAAACACTGCCTGATGTTCACAACAGCTAAAGCCAGTGTAATCAGGAGTTGTGACCAGTATGTTATTACCCTGCTGTTCAAAACCACTTACCTGGTCCACTGGATTGATATCATGCTGTAACTACCCAGAAATTGTTTCTGGGTGATTGCAGTGTGGTCCTGATCCATGAACCAGGTAGGAGGCTAATAATGTTATAATAAGGTTATTACCTGAAGGTCATTGCTCCTAATCATCCTAATCTATGCTGTGATATCAGGTTCACTTTCTTCTATATTTCATGTTGTATTCCTTGTATCCCATGGTATTTTTTTGCAACTCAGCTCTCAGTAGGGGGGATACTCTTCCAAAGCTGTGTATCCTGCAGCACCAGTCCACTGTGTAACAGTTGTAACAGCCTGTTGAAACCGTAAAAATGGAAAAGTCCTTTGGGGTACATTGGAACAACTATAGGACAACACTTCTACTCTATTTATTTTATGGACACACTGTCCTTTTTGTATTTGTTTGAGGGGCTAATACACAAATACAAGAATTGTGGAAGAATGAGAAATGGAAAAGTTCGCTAATCGTAATTGAATTAAAAGAAATTGAAAAGGTTAGATGTTAGGACCTTCCAGACTGGGGTTAACTTGACGTGGTTGGAAGGCTTTTCATTCATGTGATCACAGTAATGTATACTAAAACCCCTTTGTTTATAAAGTATGCCAGTGTGCAGATAATATGATATTATATAGGGCATAGGAATGTGCATTGATTATCTTTTCTATGTTTATATAAATGTTTGACCAGATCAGTAGCACTTCTGCTAAATATAGTTGTAAATTAGCCTAATTGGAGTGCTTCCACAATCCTTGTATTGTATGTATTTATTGGGAGGCTTGGTCAAGCCTCCATGTGGTAATAGCACCCCCAACACGCCCCCTTTATGGGAGGTCCTATGCCTTTAATATAAAGCACTGGATTGCCTCTTCCCTCATTTTAAAAAGCCAAAGGGCTGGGGGGGGAAGGGAGAGAGCCTGTTATATGGATCCAGTGTGTAAGAATGAGAAATGCAAAAGTTTGCTAATCGTAATTGAAGTAAAGGAAATTGAAAATGTTAGATGTTAGGACCTTCCAGACTGGGGTTACCTTGACGTGGTTGGAAGGTTTTTCATTCATGTGATCACAGTAATATATACTAAAACCCCTTTGTTTATAAAGTATGCCATTATGCAGATAATATGATATTGTGTGGGGCCTAGGAATGTGCATTGATTATCTTTTCTATGTTTATGTAAGGGTATACTTAATGGAAGGAGGTTGCACAACCCCTTAAACCCTGTGGATCACTTATTTGAAGTGGTGCTCAGGGGGGTAAAATACTAAGAATAAAACTATATACAGTCTAGAGGGAAAAACCCTCTCTACCCAGGCACCCCACAATGGCACAACCACATGAATAGGTACTACTAAAAAGCAGTTTATTGGATTGACATCAATTATATAAAATAACCCACACCAAATACACTCCTAACACACCAACTCCACCGGGCGTTTCCGGTTAATTAAAAACAAGACTAAACTCCCCCAGTGTGCGTTGCCCTCCCAAGCTCACAAATCGCAGGAATCATAAATGTCGGGGCTTAATGTGAGAAGCCAAGTCTGACTTACTAATACGATACCTATCTTCACAGACGGACCACATTCTTCACCCGACTCAGAGTCCAATGTCTCGTTTTTGGTGTAGAATTGAACCGGCCAATTAAAGTTGACATTTGAGTACAGTTAAACAGAAGTACATTTTCTTGACTTGTCAATAAGTAAAGTGGGCACTACACTGCAGACACGTACATACAGAAAGGAAAGATCTGCTAACACACTATTAGAAGTATCGAGCCATCATCTGCGCAATTTGGTCAGGGGAATCCCGGTGGGTCAATTCGTTCGCATAAAGAGAAATTGCTCGGATAACAAAACATTTGGGTCACAAGCGAAAGACCTAGCTGAGAGATTCCACAAAAGAGGGTACACTGAAGAAATGATTAACCATGGTTGGAATAGGGTGAATAGAATAAGTAGACACACTCCCCTTAAAAGAAAGGAAAAAGAAAGAGGTGTGGAAAACTCTAAAATTCGCCTAATTACCAGGTATGATCAGGAATGGCCGAAAATATGAACCATTTTGAATAAACATTGGTTTCTTTTATTTGAGGACAAAAATCTGGGAGAATTCCTTGAGAGGTTCCCATCTTTGACGGCGAAGAGAGCCCCCTAACTTGAGGGATTGTTTATCCCCTAGTTGTTTTGTGGATAAAAAACCTGAATCCAATTGGCTGAGTACTTTAAAAGGGAAAGGCAATAAAAGATGCGGTAGATGTCTAATGTGCCCTCTTATGCAGGAAGACAGGGCCATTGTGGCGGGTGATGATGGCAGGGTAATCTCTATCCATCAATATATATCATGTCAATCTAAGGCAGTGATATATTTTAAGGGCATCTATAGTGGGAAAATGAACTTTTTTTTCTTTCTTTTCATGTGTTCTATAATTTTCCACAACCCCCAGAGTGTCTTCACATTTTTCAGATTCACTCTCTGTCCTGAGATACACCAGTTAGAAGAATACGTGATTGCATTCCTCTACTCCTACTTGAACTGTCAATCAAATCCCTGTGACGTGATCCCCCCTCCCTGCTCTGTAATAAACATAGAGATAAGAGCATTAGCAGGGGGAGAGAGGTAGCTTTGATGACAGATATAAGGCTGCACTTGAACCCCCTTCATAATAGCTTTCACTGATTGATGACGGGTCACAAAGTGAAAGATCGTAAACTGTACTGTTCTCCTTATTCCGTGTCTCCAGGACAGCTTGCTTTCTATTGGTCACTGTGCGTGGGTGTGTTTTTCAGGATGTTGAACATTTAACTCCTACTGCACATGATAAGCTTGTCGGTTAGCCGGAGTTGAGACATGGAGGAGGTAACAGAGGGGAGGGGGAAGGGGGGAGTGCTGCACACAGATCTGACACCATGGTTAAATAGAGTCACTGACAGAGATAGGATTAAGGCAGCACAGAGTACATGAATTTAACTTTGCAAAGGGGCAATGTGTTTTTTTCACCCTTTAATTCAGTGTAGTTGTGGAAGTAAATATGTAGGTAAGACACGATCGCTTACCACAGGAATTAAAAAAACACAACTATCAAAGCTATCAAAAAAGGCAACACAGAAAGATCCACTGTAGCGAAACACATGATAGAGATCCATCGTAACCAACCAGAAAAATGTAGCTTTATGGGGTTAGAAGGTACGTGGGGGGGGTTTTGGATAAACTTATCCTCCAACGAGAAATATGGTGGATTTACACATTGAGAACCATGACTCCCTTTAGCCTCAATGAGGAAATGCAGTTTAGCTGTTATTTATAGTTAACTATGCTGCCAAAGAAATGTTACAGTTGTGTAGTTCAGCCACTACTTACTGGTAAATTGTATCATTAATAAATGGTAAGTGTGGTTTTGAGTTACTTAATTGGGTACAATGACCCCTTTGGGGGGCATCATGAAAATATGGAGTACAACAGCTAGTTATAGGGAACGATATTCCTAATAAATTATTACTGCTATGCTGTTTAGTTATCATTCAGCGAGAAGCTGCATTACTGATAGAGTACCACTAGTGTGGATTTGAGCTGCTAAATGGTTAACAAAGACCCCTTTGGCATCCAGGAGTGGATGCAATTTAGTTGCCATCTAGACGCAAATATGTTGCTAATACATTTTTACTGTTGTGCTGTTTAGTGATTAGTTATTGAGAAATTGTATGACTAAGAAACTGCTAGGAGGTTGGAATTGGGCTGTTACTGATTTAGTATTATATTGTTATTAAACTGCCATGGTGTATATTTATCCTGTATTTACCGAGCCACTATATGTTGATGTTGAATCTGAATAAGATGTAATATGTTAAAACTCACATCTTAGGGAATGGGAATGCCATATTACCAATAAACACACTCCAGTAGGAGTTAAATGTAAATAATGTGTTGAATAGAGGGATGATATACCTTTAAGATCTGGGATATTTGAGGAAGGTCCAGCACACTGA
Organism: Hymenochirus boettgeri; assembly: GCA_019447015.1. Classification (NCBI taxonomy): domain Eukaryota; kingdom Metazoa; phylum Chordata; class Amphibia; order Anura; family Pipidae; genus Hymenochirus; species Hymenochirus boettgeri. The sequence continues at coordinate 149,031,636 of CM033473.1, read as the reverse complement.
CCATGTGACCCTGATGAAGCCTGTGTATCGGCAGTATCGGCAATATGGTGAAACACGTGTAGGTTAATGGCGGCTCCTCTAGTGTGGTGTATTCCTGTACCTCCAACCTTGCAATAGGAACAACCAGTGTAACAATCGTGGACTTGGCCGGTTCAATTCTACACCAGAAACGGGACATTGGACACTGAGTCGGGTGAAGAATGTGGTCCGTCCATGAAGATAGGTATCGTATTAGTAAGTTGGACTTGGCTTCTCACAGTAAACCCTGACATTTATGATCCCTGCCATTTGTGAGCTTGGGAGGGCCACGCACACTGGGGGAGTTTAGTCTTGTTTTTAATTAACCGGGGACGCCCGGTGAAGTTGGTGTGTTAGGATTGTATTTGGTGTGAGTAATTTTATATATTTGTCAATCCATTAAACTGCTTTTTAATAGTACCTATTCATGTGGTTGTGCTGTTGTGGGGGGTCTGGGTAGAGAAGGTTTTTCCCTCTAGACTGTATATAGTTTTATTCTTTGTTTATGTTAGGGTAAGCACCCAATGTTTACTTTTGAACACATTGTGCTTGTTTAGAGGGTAACTGCACTACTATGCAATAAAGAACTGCACTACTATGCAGTGAAATAAAAGATATGTTTTTGCAAAATGACATACTTCAAGTGCCTGTTCTGTATGAAGTTAAATACACACACACAATCACAAACTATACTAGTTGTAGCAATAGGGTGGGAGACAACGTAAAAAGAACATTATATGAGAAACAAAGAGATCTTACCTTTCTATGGACATCCTTGTATATGAGAAGAACTTGTGGTCTTAGGTCATCATAGAGCATCCAAAATTGTCTTTTCTCCTGTCACTGTTCCAGTAGTGGATGGACTCAATACCGGTGTTTCTGATGGCATTGCCGCATCAATGCTGCAATGATTTTTACAACTACACAAGCTTTAGTAATCATTGCTGCAAATATTTGCAAACAATACATTAAAATCTCTCTCCTTTTCAATACTTTCCAAAAGTTCCTGAAACTCCCACACCCACAGGAAGTGACATCAAACTTAATTGACTTTAATTTGAAAAATGCTGCAAAAACGCATAAAAATGTGTATCATAACGCACAGAAACACATAAAAATGCGTTACAAATAAAGCTGTAAATCGCAATGCTATTTTGTTAATTTTTTCAATGCATTTTTTTGTTGTGTAGTGTGAATGTAGCCTTAGGCTGGGAACACATCAGCAGATATTTCTGGCCAGCACTATCGGTTGGTTGGCTGGAATGGGCTGTTGGTAAATCATGGCCGATCGTGCAGTTCCCTAAAAAAAATTCTGTTTCCATAGATATATTATTTATTTGGAGGTATTATTTGGAGTAAAATGTTTTGCACAAAACCCAATGTTAAACAATTTTTAATTCCGTTAATGTGGTGTTGACTGGCTAAATGTGCATAGGTTACCTAAAATGCTATTATGTTCTACATTATTTTATAATGATCTGTTAATTGTACTTGATGGGTTTGGTATTGGTCAAAGCATTAGCAAAGGTCAGCAGTAAGAGCTGCATTCTAAAGAGAAAATGTATAATAAATGAATATGCTTCTTTTGCAATTATTAATATTAATTTTAAGTCAGAATTTAGCTTTTTAACACAGAACAACCACGTGCTTCTGCTTAGTCTGAGTGTAATGATATGAACAGTGATCTGATATGGAATGGGTTAAATATATTGCTGAGTGTGAATACAGCTCCAGGGCTCGTGGGCTTTTAATGGTACAAATCTAGACATAACACGATTACTTTTGGGTTTGTCTAGGGATATATTACAAAGCAGTTTAAAATAATTATAGACACATTTGTGAGAAAGCAGTGGCATTTTAAGATGATAAAAATTGCTGTTTGAGTGGAAGGGAAATTTTGTTCCTCTGATGTGATATGCTACTGGTGCTAGTGAACTAAAACCAATGCCATCACTCAGTACTTCACCTCACAACTGAGATTTATGGAGAAACTTAATTAAAATGAATTCAACCAAAGTTTTTCCTTAATGTATTAACCTTATTTAGAAGACGGGATATGAATTTAATGCAAGAAAATCACAAAAAGAAATTACAGGTAGAGCACAACTGAAGGTGCCAGAAGACAAATCTATTGACTATGTATGGACATTAACGCTACCTTGCATTGTTGCAGATTTGATGGGCGTCACCCTTCGATACATCAATCCTTCATAGATTGCCTATTTATTTACCTGAAATGTACAATTTGATGATAATGTTAAACAAACGTTAATATTTAAAAAAACCTAAATTGTTCTACCTGTTACTTCATGTTGTAAAAAATTAGTGCTGGCTATCAATAGTTCCCATTGCTGAGGCAATTACCCTGTATCCCTCTGTGCTTAGAGTGTGATTTACTACATGTGGGAACCTGGAGTAAGGAGCGTGGAGGTAATGCCTCCATTTAAAATGCGTTAGTTTTCTCTCTAGCAGCGCAAAACTATTGCTAATGGAATTAAATTGGGTACCTGTGGAAATAAAAAATAGTGCAGGCCCCGGAAAAATTGAGTAAACCTCACACTAACCTGATATTATGTCGGGAGCCTGGGATTAATTCCATTTTACCCCATTGCGTGGGATATTACATCTGCCCCTTAATGTTTTTTGCAGTTTACAAATTTCAGAATAATATAGACTGGTTTTTCTCCCCATTAAGTGAAAGTAGGTGGGGTTTGGGGTGTGGCCTGTGTGAGGGATGGTTTTAAGGGCACCAAGGTTTGAGGAACCAGAGTCATGTGCGGTTACGGCGTGTTGTTGCACATTTGCACATGAGATTTTGCTATTTTCGTTATGGAAATGCATTGCACAAAAAAAAATGGTGATCACATGCATTACCAAAATGGACACATAACAGTGCAATCACTAATTTATGTAAAACTGGAGCACTGGGAAATAATGCACACGAGCCATATTCACAGAAAAACAAAAGGTGAAACAGACATTATGCTTTTCTGTAAGTATGCTGTAAGTTGGTTTCTATCTGATTTACTTAAGAACAGGAGGTAAATGCACTATCTCTTACCTCCCGTTCTTCAGTAAATCTTACAGGAGAGGAGGAGACACTTACCCGCGGACCCGCTCCAGCGCCGAATTCCCCAATGCCTCCGACGCATATCCAGTTCTTTGCATATCCAGTTCTTTGCACTCATGCGCACACAGTGCGAAAGAGTGAGGACGCGTCGGAGACTGTCAGTGAAGTCGGCGCTGGAGTGGGTCCGCGGGTAAGTGTCTCCTCCTCTCCTGTAAGATTTACTGAAGAACGTAAGTCAGATAGAAACCAACTTTTTTGATGGACATACCCTTTAAAGTGACAGTTTACAGTCCATTAAGGTCATTGTACAATTCCAAGCTGGCTGGGGATGGCTGCGACCAAGCTAAGTCACCCAATCTTCCGAACTGGGGCGGTCAGTCCTGGCAGTAAATCCCTGTGGGACCACGCGATCGGTTGTGCAAAGTGCTGGCCGTGGCCACTATTTCCGCAATCAGCAGTCATTTGTTCCGGCCGAATGCTCACACATAGACACACAGATTCATTTATCTGAATTCTTCTCATAATCAAGTCAGAGCATTTTGGATAACTATTCCATTTACTTTTTTCATTTTGCTGGAACCATTATGCTAAGAAAGCAAATCATGTTTTTTTTTAAAAAAGATTCTGCCAAGAACATATACAGAAACAAAATATTATTAGTGTTAAAAGTAATAGTTTGCATATTGTTGTTTTACTGTGTTAAGTTTGAGAAATGCACTGGCCTATTACACAAGGGTATAGCATTTTACATGAGTGCCCTTAATAGGCAATGTACTTATTGTAAAGCAATTTTCCCACAGTTTAATCTAATTACATGTGAGGTGCATTTGAAGAAATATAAGCATCTTTAACAGTTATACTAGTTACAAAAAGCTTATTTATATTCTGTGCTACTGTCTAAATGACTTGATATGTGCAGTGTAAGAATTATTTGTTTGAGAAAAATCTGCTCTGGTATAGGCTGACATATTCTTAGTTTGCACATGTGTTTACAAGTTGAGAAAAAAACAAGCAAAAATATTTCACATTAGAAATCTATATAGACTGAAAACCTTCATAGACATACATGGACTTCTGTAATACCTGTGTCAACTCAGACACAACACACCCATGTACACCTTAAGCTTTACACTGTAAAGATTTTTGAAAGATGACAGACAAGATCTGCAAGATCCTGTCTGTCATTTTTCAAAGATCAGTGAACACAGTCCTGAGTGTTCTCCCTATACACATCATATACACAGCATAGGGAGAATGCTCAGGACTGTGTAATTCCTTCACTGGCGGCCAACTCCCCTATAGGGAGAATATAGTGGGCGAGGAAAATTTTCGGTGTTTCGGGGGCTGTTGACTCATTCGGGAAAGAAGCTACACTCACTGCTGATAAAACCCCGATACCTTTGGATCCGAGGGTATTGGGGCTTTATCGCTAGTGTGTGTACCTAGCTTTAAGCTCTTCAGGCAAGGGTTCGCTATCAAAGTCATTGCTTTACGCTGCTGAGGTTAAGACAATTCCTTCTACTACTACTATAAACTACGATGCGCAATGATTTAATGAAGCCAGCACGCCAGATTGGCATGAATATTTTAAATTCTCTTCCTCCAGGTCCGGACTGCAGCACCACTACCTTTGGCTCAAAAATATAAGTGGTCCACAATACTGGAAATGGCTGGTATGGTTACCTCTATTTATGCATCCATCCATTCATGCATGAAAGTGATTGAAAAATTGAAAAAGGTAATAGAGGTAACACATAGGCCACAGGCAGTATAACTGCTAATGGCAACTTTATTACATGTGCATACTAGAGATGTCCGAACTTCGCAAAATCCGGTCCGCTCGAGGATCCGCGAATTTTCGAAAAATTTCAGAAAAAACTCGTAATTTCGGAAATTTTCAAAAATCCGAAAAATCCGCGAATCAGAAGTTCGGAAGGCGGAAAATCCGCGGCGGATCCGGGTTTGGATCAGCGAACCGGCCATCCCTAGTGCATACATGACAAAAAGAGAAAGAGCACTTGATACTTGAAACATGTCATGTATACACATGTAATAAAGTTGCCATCAGCAGTTATACTGCCTGTTGCCTGTGTATTACCTCTACTAACTTTTTAAATTAATACTGTTGGCTCCCTTATGTTCCCTGCTTCTGCCTGTACCCAATTCAGCTACTTACCTGCCTTCCTCCCAGTATCTGGTTACTTACTAGCCTATCTCCTGTATCCGGCTACTTACATTGCTTCCAGTTACCGTATGCAGCAACGTACCATGCTTCCTGCTACTTACCTTGCTTCCAGTTCAGCATCCAGCTACTTACATTGCTTCCAGTCTCCAGCTACTCACCTTGCTTCTAGTTTCAGTCTTCAGCTACTTATCTTGCTTCCAGTTCCAGTCTCCTAGCTTCTAGCTACTCTCCTGCATCCAGTACCCAGTATCCTATTCCAGAATTATGCCTTTTGCCTTCATTCCAAAAGCCTGTACTATGAACTTACTCCTTAAAGCAAACTTTATTAACTAACTTCTTGTTAGTGAGCTAGCAATGCATATTTATGTTTTTTAATTATGCAAATTGAGTACTACTTATAGACATACATATAAAACAATTTCCATAAGCATTTAGTTTTGATTATCAATGTCTAAGAGCTTTCCTACTCTGCAGGAGGTCTTTTAGTTGCTCTCTGTCCTCTCCCTATACTGTAGTATAGGTAAATGCTGCTTAGCTACTGTTAACAGATTGTCTGTATGGGGATTGTTAGATACAGTAAATCACCCAATAATCACTCCAAACAAGTTTTATCCAATGTATATATGAGGCTTTACGCTGGGTACATACAGGCAAATATTTTAGACAAATCATGAGCCAGTTCGTTGCGGGTGATCGAGACTCCATGATCAGTGGTGATTTTCCGACATATCCAGGCGAACGGGTGATCATCATTGGACGCCGCCGACGGCATAATCAGCATACCAAAATGTTGGGCCGAAAAATCTGCTTGTGTGTACCCAGCCTTAGTTTCTCCATACAATAAACTAAATGACTACATCTTCAATGTGCTTGGTGTAAAGGATGCCATTTTATGAAGGAAGAGAATGATTAAAATCCCTGACAAAAAGATATTTAATGTGCAGCATTTAATCACTCCAAAATATGAATGTGGTCTATTTGATAACTTGTTGTTGTAGTAAGAAATATATTGGACAAATAAAGAGGAGATTAACGGTGAGTAAGATCTAAGAGTGATAAATAATGGTGGAAAAAACACTAAGTGCCATAGCTAAACAGATGAGCATAAAGGGACAGTGGTTCATCTTTATGGGTATTGAGATCAAAATAGGAATATGGAGAGAGGGAGATATAGAAATGCATATACAGAGAAGTAACCACACCAATTAGATTGATGAAAAAGCAATGTTACATTATATTTTACAGAGTTAAAATGCACATCCTTTATTTAAACACCATAGATTGTTATTTTCATCAGTAAAATCAATGTGCTGTAAAAAGGCTCTTTAACTCACCTTATGAGTTAGTTGCTTGTGTATTTCATTGATTAACAGGGAGATTCAATAAAAGTTCTTATCGTTTAAAATGGTTCTAATTTTGCCCCAACCAATCAGAACTTATTTAACATTTGAAAGCTAACATCTGATTGGTTGGGGCAAAATTAGCAAATTTTATTGAATCTCCCTGTTAGTTCACCAACACTGCATAATTGACTGGATTATAAATGAGTGGTTTATTAAAAAATAAAGTGGTTACAGTTGGTCACCTGATTCGTCTTCAAATGCTACTTCCAAAAGATTTAAATAAAGAGTTGTAATATTTTTGCTTTCTAAAACAAGCAGCATTAGGACGTGTTGTTTTCTCATTCACAATATTGTCAAGATCTGCCATTTCCTCTCTTGCTCCACTACTAAAATGCTCATCATGCCCTTATAATCTCCCATCTTGACTACTGCAACATTATGCTACATGGTCTCCTGGCCTGTAATCTCTTCCCTTTCTAGTCTGTCTTAAACTCAGCAGTTTGGATCATCTTACTCTCCTCCAAAAGAGAACCCATCAAGCAAAGAATCACATTTAATATCCTTATTTTAACCTTTAAATCCCTTCATTCTGCTGCACCTCCTTTCTTATCTTCTTTCTTGGTCCCTAATGTTTCCGGGTGTGTTCTGCGCTCCTCACAAGGCAATCTTCTCTATAAACCCTGTAATAATCGGCCGGGAGGCCGGGGTACTTACGAGTACGCTTTAGGAGGAGGCGCTCCGATGGCTATTGTGATTTCAGAACTAGATACAAGAGACTGCTGGGAACTGTAGGCTGAGGAATGGCGACTAGGTGCTGCTGAAGAGAAGGCAGGATACTGGGAACAGGCAAGGCAGAAACAGTCACTGAAACAGGTAAGGTGAGTATGGATACTGGAACTGGCCAGGTAAGTCACTGATGATGGAGCTGGCAAGGTAAGTCTGGAAATGGCAAGGAAAGTCTCTGATGCAGGACCAGGTAAGGTAAGTCTTTAATGCTGGACAGGAAAGTAACAGGAACTAGGGCAGGTAAGTAGAAGGAGCCACAATCAGGCACCGAGTCCAGGAGGCCGCCGTTTTTTGAATCCTTGCGCTGCCCGGCGTGTCGGCGTCTTGACGTCATGACTTCTATGACGCTGCCCACCCAGAAGTGCAGCACGGCGCAGGACCGGAGTGGCAGGTAAGTTCGTGACACTACCCCCTACTTACGGGGTGCCACAGGACCCAACGGGCCAGGCTTTCCTGTGAAAAGCTTTGAATATATGAGGAGCATGCAAATCTGAATGTTTAATCCAAACTCTTTCTTCAGGACCAAAACCTTTCCAGTGGACCAAATACTGAAGATACCTCCTAAAGAATCTAGAGTCCAAGATCTTCTCGACCTCAAATTCTTGCTGACCATCAACGGAAATTGGAACGGGACGTAGTAGAGATGTGGAATACTGATTAGAGCACACTGGTTTGATGAGAGAAATATGAAACACAATAGGAATCTGCATGTTGGAAGGAAGCAACCGGACCGACTAATTCCAGGATAGGAAAAGGACCAATAAATTTGGGTCCCAATTTGGAGGAAGGAACCCATAGATTAATATGACTAGAGGAGAGCCACACTTTATCTCCAACAGAATAAGATGGGGGTTCTCTATGTCTCCTGTCAGATGCAGTTTTTTGTACCAGAGCAGATTTCTGAAGGCTGATTTCCATAGAATGCCAGATAGTCGACATCTGGGCCGCAGAGTCATTGGCAGTGGGTACTTGTGTGAAAAGAAAATCTTGAGGAAAACATCTAGGATTCATCCCAAAGACACACAAAAAAAGGAGGTTTCCCAGTAGAAGCATGAGGTGAATTGTTATGGGCGAACTCAGCCCAAGGCAGAAGGTCAGACCAATCATCCTGAGAATAGGAAATGTAACAACGAAGATATTGTTCCAAAGACTTGTTAGTGCAATCAGTAGCCCCATTGGACTGTGGGTGGTAAGCAAAAGAATATTGTAACTTGATGTTCATGGATTTACAAAGAGCTCTCCAAAATTTGGAAACAAATTGAGTACCTCTGTCAGATACTATTTCAGAAGAGAGTCCATGAAAGCGGAAGATATGAGAAATAAATAGTTGAGCTAACTCCATAGAAGATGGTAGCTTAGGGAGGGGAACAAAATGTGCCATTTTGGTGAAGCGGTCGACTGTCACCCATATAACTGTGTTTTTCTTGGAAGGTGGAAGTTCAACAATAAAGTCCATGGATAGATGGGTCCAAGGTCTGGACGGAATGGGGAGGGGTTGAAGAAGGCCACAGAGGAGAGTTCTAGAAGATTTAGATTGAGCACAGCTGGTACATATTTGAACAAAGTCTTTAACATCTTTTCTCATTTTGGGCCACCAAAGGGAACAGGCAAGAAGATTAAAAGTTTTATTAACCCCGGGATGTCCGGCTTGCTTGGAACAGTGAGTATGAAGGATAGTTTTCCGAAGGCAAACAGGAACAAAGGTTTTGCCAGAGGGTGTGTCTGGAGGAGCAGAATCTTGTGCGGATTGAATCTTGGAACAGAGTTGAGGAGATATAGAGGCCAAGATTTTAGTGGTTGGAATAATGGAGCTCTTATCTTGATTAATACAGTCGGAAGCAACAAATGATCTGGAAAGGGCATCAGTAAGTGTAAGTGATAATAAAGTTGAACATGCTTGACGGGGATTTAACCTTTTAAGATTCTGGATGTATTTGAGGTTCTTATGGTCGGTAAGGATGGTGATAGGTACAGAGGTGCTGTCTAATCGATGACGCCACTCCTCGAGGGCCAGCTTGATGGCAAGAAGTTCCCTATTCCCGACATCATAGTTCCGTTCGTTGGGTAGAAACTTCTTAGAAAAGTAAGCACCGGTTTGAGCTTCCATTTAGTGCCTTGTCTTTGGGAAAGGATGGCTCCTTCACCCAAGTCTGAGGCGTCAACTTCGATGTAGAAGGGAAGACTAGAATCTGGATGAACTAAAACTGGTGCGTCAGCAAAGGCTTCCTTGAGTCCTTTGAAGGCTTCAAGGGCTGCAGGGGTCCATGAATGAGGCCTACCACCTTTACAGATGAGGGCTAATATCGGAAAAATTATAGAAGAGAACCCTTGAATGAATTGTCTGTAATAATTGGCAAACCCAATGAATCTTTGAATAGCTTTGGTTCCCATAGGAAGAGACCAATCTTGGATGGCCGAAACTTTAACAGGATCCATCTGGAAACCTTGCACAGATACGATGTAGCCCAGAAAGGATACTTGAGAACACTCAAAAAGACACTTTTCCAGTTCGGCATATAGGCTATTCTCTCTCAGACGTAGTAACACCTGTTTAACATGGAGGCGGTGTGAGGACAGATCTTGAGAAAGATTAAAATGTCATCGAGATATATGACTACAGAGATCCCCAACATATCCCGGAAAATGTCATTTACAAAGGGGCATATTTATAAAGCATCATTAACTTTTCGCGTCCGTTTTCCCCGACCTTTCCGCATAAATCGCGTTTAACGAGATTTATTAATGTCAGGAAACGGCCACGAAAAGTTAACGAGGTGTTAACTCTTCACGCCGATACTTACCTGTTACCGCCGCTTCTATTTATAAATAGAAGGGCCCTTGTAAGGGCCCTTGCGGCACTGACAAGTGCCTTTGGCGGGGGTCCCGCAGCTCGAACCGGGACCCCCAGTGTGCGGCTCTTAAAAGAGCCATTGGGCAGCGTCTTCTTTCTTCCAGTTCCGGCGACACCAGCTCCGCTGAGGCCGACGTCCCCCGAGAGGTACCCCTGCGGCCGCCAGGGGTACCCCCGGTGGGCACCGGCTACCTCAATGAGGCCGATGTTGCCAGCGTCTTGATCCGACGTGACATCTTCGGGCTGGCGACACCAACACCACTCAGGTCACCGATGCCAGGCAGGCTCACTGCAGCCGCCAGTGAGCCCGCTGGCACCGCCGGCCTCAGTGGAGCCGATGTTGCCAGTCGCTTCTTTCTTCTGTCTTCAGCCATCTACTGCGATTGCATCTGAGTTCCACGTTGGAATGCACCTCATTATATAGGTTTGCAGAAATCCCTAATCCGTTTCTGATTGGTCAATTTTTTAATGCTTGGTTTACATGCTTTGCATTAACCAATCAGATTTCTGGAAAGTTCTGAAATTTGATTTGTTAATGTAAAGCATGTAAACCAAGCATTAAAAAATTGACCAATCAGAAACAGATTAGGGTTTTCTGCAAACCTATATAAAGAAGTGCACTCCGCCGCGGACCTCAGATGCCATCGCAGTAGATGGCTGAAGAAAGAAAATGGAGAGGGCCCCAGTGGGCCCTTCCCTTCCTCTCTCCGCAGCGGCGGGGCAGGGGGCTTGGAGGGGCTGCTGGGGAAGGGGTGCGCGGCGGGTGGTCGCGACCACCCGCTGCGGAGGAGTTCCGAGGCAGCCCCCTAGCTCGTCGAGGAATTGCTGGGCAGATGAGGGGTGGAGTGTGGGGTGGGCGAGTGGTTGTGAGGGGCTGGGTGGGAGACAAGAGGACGTTGATTGCATCGGTGCGGGGATGTTAGAGCACACATCTACCAACCAAAGGCGCAGGGGCATGAGTGGGCCCACCCCGTAGGGGGTAGGAGGCGCTGGAGGGGGGGTTATGCCCCGCCCCCTTAGCAGAGGTGCCGGGAAGGAATTTCAAGTCCCTTCGCGGTGATATTGTACTTAGCGCATTGCGCTAAGTGCAGTATCGACGCAAAGGGACTTAAAATTACCGCAGGATGTGCGGCGGTAATTATTTTGCGTTAATAACGTTTTTTTATAAATATGCCCCAAACTCTTGGAACACCACTGGAGCATAACAAAGGCCAAAGGGCATTACGAGATACTCGTAGTGACCATCCCTAGTGTTAAAGGCTGTTTTCCACTCATCACCAGTCAAACAGTTCAGAGATTTTTTTCTGTGATTTTATTTAAACCACGGTAGTTGATGCCAGCACTATTAAAGATTTAGCTGTGTGAGCACTTTGTATCCCTCCCCCCACTTGTATCTGTATATTGTCCCTCCCACTTAGGGGCAGGAACACTTATTATATATATATCTTCTCTACTGAAAAGTTAAAAATGTTCCTTATCTAATCTTCCATCTTTATCTAAACATAGGAAACTCTTGCAATGCATTCGAGTTTGTGCCCACATGTGCAGTATGTTTCTCCAATCAAAAGCATTACATTTAATAATCTATTCCTTTTTTTTCTGATTTTCACGATAAGCAGGAAAATGGTTGGCTTCTGGGACTTGTTGAGAAATGGTGACTACTTCACCCACCCTACTACTTAAGGTGCCCATACATCTATAAGATTTTACTTACCCGACCGAGCGCTCATGCGATGTTCCTTCGATCCTGCCGGAACCGCTTCTCCCGATCTTACATTCGACCGACATGCGGTCGCAAAATGAATGGCATTTTGCGATCGCATGTCGGTCGAATGTAAGATCGGGAGAAGCGGTTCCGGCAGGATCGAAGGAACATCGCATGAGCGCTCGGTCGGGTAAGTAAAATCTTATAGATGTATGGGCACCTTTATACATTCATATGGTGTTATACAATCTTATAAAACATATAAAATGATCTCTATCAGTCAGCTAACTACAAAATAAAGGGGCATATTTATAAAAGTCTACATTTTTCGCCTAGTTAATAATGGCCAACATCACAGCGAAAAGAACGCTTTTTGAGACTTCTTTTCGTGGTATTTATAAAAAAGCGGAAAAAAAAGACGCGGTAAATAGCGAAAAGTACAGGCACGATAAAGAGCGAAAAGTATCGCAGCGAAAACTTAACGCGTCTACAAGATGACTACATTGCGAAAACCATTAGACATAGCCAAACAAAAGTAGCTCCTCCCCACTCATTTTCTCTAGCCACAATGATAAGCTTAAGCTGCTTGTTTAAATAGTGTTTTTGTATAATCAAACTTTATTGTTCCTGTTTTTTAATTATGTGAAATTTGTAGCAAAAGAAGTGAAAACCACATCCAATCATTGTTACCGGCTAGCCAGCTGTTCAAGGTTCTTGTCACTATATTTCAATTTAGCAAAAATTGGGAGAATACAGATTAAAGAAAAATAAATAAAGTTGACAACACGCCTATTTACAACGTAAATGCGCATTCGAAAGGCGAACGGACAGAATGAGCTGTTTTAACACTACCAAACAGCAGAGCATAAAGCACACACCCTGAATGCTAACAATTGGCCTCGCATTGGAAATGCAAAAATGAGCCTACATTGCGACCGCTAAAACGCCCCAAGAAAAAAGGGGGTCATTTAAATTCCAAGCTAAAAATGTGATGAAAAAGGCAAAAGAAATGTTATGTCACATAAAGTCATTGTGGAAAGTATACTAAAATTTAGCGAAAAATAAAAATCTATACCTTCATAGATGTGTCCAAAAAAACATGTTAAAATAGTAGTAAGATCATTTGTATGAATGTGTTGTAATTTTTGGGTGCATTAAAAATCATGAAAAACTCCAAACCTCAACAGACATGGTAAAAGATGTCTTTCGCCACCTTCAAGTCCTCGATAATATTCCCTCCATTTAAAGCGAAAAACCCCTTTTCGCTTTTTATAAATCGCGTTATGCCTTTTACCTTTCACCCCCTTTTCGCTCTAATTACCATTGCGATGTATGGCGAAAAGAGTTTTCGCGATAGGTCACAGAAACTTTTTCCCACTCGTTACACCACCTTTTTGAATCGCGTTAACTGCCTTTTTGGCAAAAAAACATGCGGAAAGCGAAAGCGAAAAGTTTTCGCGACTTTTCACTCGTTTATAAATATGCCCCAAAGGGATTGATGCACCAAGTGCCACTATCGACTCCCCACTACTTGCTGATAGCGGCTCCTGACACATCACAAAGTGCGGTTAAAGGGACAGTACAGTGGAAATGATCAGTTTTTGTTAAATTGTTAGTTGTGTAATGCCTCTTAGTTATTCCACATATTCTCTTCCATTTTGAAAAATCAGTTCATTTCATACCCTTTGCTGTTCCCTGCTGTAGACATTAGTGAGATGACATTTCAGCTTCTAATGGTCCTTCTTCTTCCCAGGATGCACCACATCCTTGGAATGTTCCTAAGAGCTCGTTCACACGATATCAGTTTGTATCCATTTTTCAAACGCAGGTGCGTTTAAAAAAATGCACAGATGGTAAAACCCCATAGGATTTCATAATATCTTTCACACCTGCTGCGTTATAATCTGTTCCGTTCCAGTCTGTTTAAAAAACGCACTGCATGCAGCATTTCTGTCTGTTTTGTCATGCATTTTCTATAGAGATCTATGGAATACACATTGTTAAAAAATGGATACAAATGTATGGAAAAAAATGGATACAAACTGACAGAAACACATGCTGTACATTACTGTCAGTTTCTGTCATTTTTTAGTGTGAACGAGCCCTAACAGTAATTTCTACTGATTGACTGTTGGATGGGCCAAAGATGCTCAGATCTCTACTAGGGGTCCTGCAAACAGGAAGTCAGTATTTCAGTTGCCTTTATTTATACACAGACAAAATGCTGAATTGGCAGATTTAAGGCTCGTACACACATGCGGTGTCTAGTCCCAACCCAACTTCAGGGATCTGCCAAGCCAGTCATTCAACGATCCCCGAACTGTTTCGGCCTATAAAGTGCCTACACACGGGCCGATTATTGTCTGAAACGTTCGTACACATCTTGCTTTGTGGGTCGGGACCCATGAACGCACGTGTGTATGAACCTTAAGGTCATTGGGATGAAAAAATACTGCTCTTTTTTCTGAAAAGCATATGTATTTGCACTGAACTTCCCCTTTAACTTTTGCAGCACTTTTAACGCCATTCATTAGCTAGCATTAGAAAGTGTCACAATAGTTTACCACTATCAACATATAACATAGCTTGCAGTGGCTGCATGGTTAACTTTCACGTTTATCACGCAGCAGCTGCAACAAGGTCATGCTAACCAATATAACATCATTTAGCAAGACACTAACTCCACATGGAGCGTTCCACTTCTTGGTACATCCCCTTGATAGTGTATAGTTTTCGAAACTTGTTATGGGGGATGTCCATACATAAAAGATGGGCCGCATGTCGGTGAAACAGGAACCCAGAATTCAAACAAGAATTTACTTTTCTTAATGTATGTATGTATGTATGTATGTATATGTTTATTTATAAAGCGCTCCTAGATGATGCAGCGCTGTACAATATAGAATACAAAAAGTCATACAAGGGGGACAGTAAATAAATACAGAAATATACAAATAAGTATGAGCATCACTAAATAAGCATCACTAAATATACAAGTGCTTAAAACATGTAACATGAGGAAAGAGTACAGAAATGCTGCATGCAGTGCGTTTTTTAAACGGACTGGAACAGAACGGATTATAACGCAGCAGGTGTGAACGATATCATGAAATCCTATGGGGTTTTACTGTCTGTCCATTTCTTTAAACGCACCTGCGTTATAAAAACAGATACAAACTGATGTAGTGTGAACGAGCCCTAAGGCGAGAGGAGGCAGTGTGAGTGGAGGGTCTATATAAGAGATGGTTCTGTGATGAGCGGAGGGTACGGGCAAGGACATATGGGGACACAAGAGAAGAAATATAAGAAGGAGCAGAAGAGTGAAGGGATTTAAATGTTAAGAGAAGGATTTTGTAGTTTAGGGGGAGCCAGGTAGATGTGCGGCAGAGAGGAGATTTAATTTTGTGATTGTTAGAGAATGAGAAAATGTATGCGCCAGAGTTAAGTATGGACTGAAGAGGAGAAAGATGGAAAGCAGGAAGACCAGAAAGCAGAAGATTAATGCCATTTCTTTTAGTTACCTTTTACCATATAAAATATTGAAAGGATGCAAAATGTGTGTGCTACACAAAAAAAATCCCTAAATCAAAGTTAAAATAATATAGAACAATAAATGAGATTAATAAGCTTTAAAAAATATTTTAAAAATAATTTATCTAGAGAAAAATCAGAATGTTCTGTGAAGTATGGTATTTATCCAGTTGTGTCAATTATATTGACCTGTTGTGATTTTTGAGAAAAAGGTGCTTCTGGTGTGACTATTAGCCTATATTTCAATCAGCATATTCTCTGAAACATCTGCTTTTCAATTTTTAACTTACTTTCCTTTGAACCCTTCACCCAGACTGATTGCTGTATTCTTATTGGCTTGCTACAACCTCCCATGATTACCATAAGATGTAATCAATGCCACAGATCTATTCACAGCTCCCTTGAGCCTACAAACCCTGTTGCAAATAATAGTCCGGCTGTTTATTCACTGATTGAGGGAAACAATGCTTCATTAACATATGTACCATTAACAATTACCACAAAGATACGTAAACGTTCCTTTTGCTTGTAAATTAGAACAAGCTTTAGAGGAGAACATTTGCAATGAATACTCATTTACATTCAATAAAAAACAATTTTCATCTTTATGATAATTCCACTTTACTTTAGTTTGACACTCTCCCATTAATTATTAATATGTTAAAATTGGGAAAACTAGTTTTTATTCACTAAAGCTGGGTACACACTTGGCAGATTTTTGAAAGATGACAGACAGGATCCACAAGATCCTGTCTGTCATTTTAAAAAATTAATCAGGCTACACACAGTCCCAAGCGTTCTCTCTATACACAGCATAGGGAGAACGCTTGGGACTGTGTGTTTCCTCAGCCGACTACTCATAGGGAGTCTACTGAGGCCAAGGGAAACTTTCCTGAATGAGCACTCGGCCGAACCGAACGTTCGGCAGGCACACACTTGTCCGGCAAAGCAGGGTACACACAGTACCGATAATCAGTACTTTGTGTACCTAGCTTAACTCCCAAAGGAGAACAACTGGTAGCTGCTGTGAACCCCTCAAAAGCTACAAAACATACAAAAACTTGCTAGAATTCTAAAGAGCTAAACAAATGCTTCTATTTTTGTTTTACAGAAATAAAATCAGAAACATAAGCAAACCTTTTACATTTCTGTCTGGAAAGACCTATATAGTCTGAATGGGATGATGGGCTTCCCAGAAGGGTCAGGGCAAGATTTTTGGGGGCCCTGGGGCAAATAACTTATATTATATTTTTCTCTATTAGGCCAGCTAGCTTTTTGTCGCAATCCAGTATACCAATAAAGGTGGCCATACACCAGCACGATATTACTTACCCGACCGACCACTCACGCGACGTTCCTGCGAAATCGCAAAATGAATGGGATTTTGCGATCGCATGTCGGTCGTATATAAGATCGGTTGAGGTGGTTCCGGCAGGATCGCAGGAACGTCGCGTGAGCGGTCGGTCGGGTAAGTAATATCGTGCTGGTGTATGGCCACCTTAAGAAAATAATCACAAACACTGTGGACTGAATAATTACTTTACTGGAAAACTCAATTGGACTAACAATGGAGGAAGGCCAATTAACACCTATAATATGATAATACATATATTATTATCTGTGGGGTGGTAGTTATGTCACTGGTCTGAATTAATTCCCTGTGTGTTCCTAGCCTTATATTATCTTTCTAATCAATCATCTAATCTATCTAGCTATGTAATGTTTTTATGACTGTAAATCTATAGTTTTAGCCCAACAAGCCCAAAGACCCCCAAAAAAGTTTTAAAAATTACCTGAATTTCTTACTAGCAGGAGAGTCATTCCATTACCGGTACACCAGGATATTGCAAAGTGCGTAACTGCGCTTATCACATGCCTAGATTCCCGCAAGATTCCCGCAAGACTTTGTTCCTGCTTCAATCGTCTCTCCTGACTTACAGTAAGGACGCTTTGTACCTCAGTCTGACTAATAGAGATGGCCGAACTTAGCTTCCGAACTACCGAACTTCAGTAAAAGTTGGTTGTTCGGAAACAAACGCATTATAGTCTATGGGAGACTAATAGTTCGTAAAGTTTGGGTGAACTTACTGTAAGTGACTGTAGCACCTGGAAAAATGTCTGGGGAACATATACCTGTCACGAAAACTTATTTTAACACTTCCCACCCCACGATCGTGCAATTGTCGCGTTTCCACATGCTACATTCAAAGGATTATGGTCAATTCGAGGGTTACCGAATGCTAGACTCGAGGGTTACTGAAATCGTCAGCTACATTCGTGGGTTACTGAAATCGGCAGCTACATTCGAGGGTTGCCGAAATCAACCACTACATTCGAGGGTTACTTAAATCGGCAGCTACATTCGAGGGTTGCCGAAATCAACCACTACATTCGAGGGTTACTGAAAATGAACGCTACATTTGAGGGTTACCGAAAAAGAATCCTACATTTGAGGGTTACCGAATGCTACATTCGAGGGAAATCGGCAGCTACATTTAAGGGTTGCCAAAATCGACCACTACATTCGAGGGTTACTGAAAACTAACACTACATTCGAGGGTTACCAAAATCGGCAGTTACATTCGAGTGAATAGGTACTCCTCATTTCTAGGCTGCATATTATTCCAGACCCTGCTGTAAGGACTAGGATTCTCAATAGTGAAAACTGAAGTAAAAAAACGGTTTAGCAGATTAGACTTTTTGCCATCCTCTACAACCATATCATCAAAAAAGTTTGTTTTTTAACTTCCAATCTGATCCAGGTACATACACCTACTCACCTACCCTTCCATTTTTATGGCAGCCATATTTAAAGGGTACCTATAGTCATAAAACCAATTTTGACTAATCATCAACAATTTTTTTTAACCCCCAACCTTACCCAGGTACACACTACTGACCTACCCTCAGGGCCGCATCTATAATGAGGCTCACTGAGTCATGTGACTCAGGCGGCACTCTGCCAAAGGCGCCAATTTCAAAAGAAGAACACACAAAAAAAATTAATTGTTATTAACCGGCGTCGCTCGCTGGCGGCGGCTAAAGCATGCGCCGCGCATACGCGACCGGCGCACGTCTGGGACAGACAGTCACTGGTGGTCCGTGGTCAGCACAGCACCTGTTAGGCCGCAGCGCCCGCGCTGCCCGCGCGCGCAACTTCCGGGACTTGCGCGCCCGCGCCGGACTTTCCGCGCGGCAAAATCTGGAGGGAGTGGCCAGCTCAGCACCTCACTCTGCACAGAGCCACAGCACGCACTCGGCGCTTCACACTCACTGACACTGACTGTCTATCACTGACTCGGTGGTGTCTGTGTGAGTGTGACAGACAGACAGCTGTGGACTGTGTCTGTCTGTGTGAAAAAAGCCTGGGGAGCACTGGAGTGAGGAGCAGTTCAAAACGCAAACGGACGCGCAATCGCATGCGCATCAGAAATCGCGGGAACTTTTCACGTTCCCGCGATTTCCATTTTAGCGAAAATCGCGTGCGCAAACGCGCGAAAAAACCTCTGTTTTTAATCGGGTCGGTTTATACTCGAGTATACGATATGCTGCTTATACTATAAATATCTCTGTGTTTAGTGAATCCCTGTAGAAAAAGTATCTTGGTGTTTTGGTGGAAAACAAACTTAAAGGTAGCAAGCAGTGCCAGGCAGCAACAGCCAGAGCCAGCATGGTATTGTCTTGTATCAAGAGAGGCAATCTGTCCTCCCTTTCTTTTAATGAAAATTCATTCAGTACCCAGGTTGAGGGCCTAAACCTCTCTTCATAATTAACATACATATGTATATATGCCTCTGTGCTAGTGGGTATGTTCTCTGCTCTGTGTTGCAGGGTTCTGATGAAACCCAGCTTGTGATCTAAAGGGTGGTGGGAGTCAAACATTAAATACTGATCTGTGTGCTGGTTTTCTGTAAACTACTTCCTATTTACCATTCTCCCTGATTTCTACCAAGGAGTCAAAGAAAGCCTGTGTATTGTTTTTTACATCTTCCATGTAAATTTGATGTTTTGGTCCACAGCATTCACAAGGTTCCTGACACCTTGCAATTATATGCTGATTGGGACACATTACAGGGTATTTATTGCCAACATATTCTTGTATTTCTCATTCTAGAGAAAGTCAGTTAGATGACTAGCAGAACGTCCTTAAAGGGTATGTCCACCCTAAAATCAAAATTTGAATATACGATCCCCCCTGGGCTCCCAGCCCCAACCGCATTAATTTTATTTTTAGAAAGCCCCCCAAACTCTACTTACCTCCCCTGAAAGCATCACACTGCCTGCACCAGATTACCTTCAAACCCTAGTGTATCCTGGTGTAAGAACTTAGTTGTTTAGCCATCACATCTGCCATGGCGATTTACAAGTAAATTACATTGATACATGGGAAAAACATTCATGTTACATACAAGTGTAGTGCACATAACACATGGTCATGCAGCACGTGATGAGTTAAGTTATAGCAATTCCATGATACAATATGAAAGAGGTCCCTGCACAAGGGAGCTTGCAGTCTGCTCAGATTCTCATGCTTGCCCATTTTCTCTGCATAAAACCATTTCAATGCAATATACTGTGTTATCCAACTCACCTGTCATTTCATAATTTATCAGTGGATGTACAAACACTACAGTAGATCTAGTGATACCACCTGGTGGTCAAATGAATTACTGCATCAAACCCTGACCTGACTCTGAACAAGTATGTATTTCTAAAAAGAATTTACCTATTTGAAACACTGGCTGTCAGGAGCTTTTAACTCAATAAATATAGACAATGTCACAGACTGTTTGGAGTTTTGTGAAGGCCCTGGAGGGATTGGTGCCGCACTCTATGTTCCTGTTCTAAAGTGCTCTAGGAGACTGGTATAGGACTCGCTGGTAAGCACACCCTGACTAAGTCAGGTATCCCACCCCTCCCACGGGAGTCTACCTCATTGTGGGGTGGTCTCCCGCACACCCGCGATACTACCCCTGACTCCCGGACTTGAGAGGAGACTTGAGTCTCCTCGCAAGTCACGTCCCCTTTCCGTGGCCATGCACCTAACTCCTCCCTAACCCCACCTTCCACCACCCCTAGAATAATGGCCTCGCGCCCACATGACATCACGCCCCCTTCCTCACCCTGCCCGGAAGCCTGAAAGGGCAGGGTGGGAAGTCCCATTTAAAATCCTGTGAGAGACCCACGTGACTGCGACCAGCTAAGTGAATATTGGGGTATTCTTCCAGCTGGTAAGAGGAGATGGGAGCCACCATTCAATACGTATATATTAGCGGTCATGCTTGGCTGTAGCTCGATTGCTAAACACAGGTTTGTGCCCCTTGTACCTATTTTTAAATTGACATGTGCCAGAGTGAAAGACGAGATCACAGGAACTCAAGAAATATTTACAAAATAAATTGATTCCTACGGGATTAAGGATAAATAAAAGACCGGCATTCCACATGTCTGATGATGTATTCACGGATAAATGGAATAGCATTCTGACGGAATGTTCATCCAGATTGATGACATTAATAGTGGAACATAACAAGCAACAGATAACAAAATTAAGAGAACAAATGGAATCTATTCAACAAGAAATTACTGGTTTTGAGAGGGACATAACATTTGGTGAATTGGATAAAAAGTTGGAGCATAAAATTAAAATTTTGGGTTTGGAAACCAACAGAGAAAAAATTCCAAGGGACAAAATGGATTATGATAAACAGATGCTATACACATGGAAACACAGTTTGAGTAGAACAACAGGTTTAGGTCTATTCTGTAATCCAATAATAAACAAGTTTCTTTTTCCAGCTGGGGAGAAGACTCCTCAGATGGCGAATAGCTCTCCAGTGGTAATAAAACATTGGATGATGATTAGGGATATTGGGACAAGGAAATGCAGTACAAAAGAGATCACACTTCCTGCGGGAAGCTACAACCAGTCGTTGATCCCCCGCACAGGAGCTCTATATCTGAAAACCCGGTCCAACCTCCGGAATGGATCATAAATAGGATGCAGGTAAGGCTCCAGCCTTAAACAGGAATGAGGCTGAGGTGCGAATCGTCCTTTATTAGGATCACATAAAAAAACTATCGACACCCTTTACGGGTGAAAAACAAAAAATAATACGGCAAGGTGGCAGATACAGGAACCATAGAAAGTCGTTATCTCTGAGGGTTTTCTTTTGGAGGAAAGTAAGATGATCTGAGTTGCCACGTTTAAGATAGACTGGAGAGGAGAGAGGTGACAGGCCGGGAGTCCAAGTAAAAGGAAGTTACTATTGCGAAAAAAACATTTGTAAGACCTGTATAAAAATTAATATTGGTGAAAATTTTACATCTCGTGTTACTCACAAAAAACAGATTACATAAATTGTGACATGTCAAATGTGCTATAGTTTCTGTATATGTGGTATAGTGGAAATGTAGAATCCAATATGTGGGTAGAACAACCCGGGCATTAAAGGAGAGGGTGAGAGAGCACTTAAATGTTATTGCATTTATAAAGCCTTGGTATTGTTTTTTAGCAATACGGCGGGTTAATTTACGATTGCGGACGTTAATTAACAAACATTCGATTGTAGAATGCCATGCGGTAGTAAACTACTGCAATGGTATTCTATGGGGACCGTAAATCTACAATTTCGTTATCGTAGATTTATGATCGGTATCGTAAATTTATGATCGTTGTTGTAAATGTACGATCTTTAAACTGCTGGCTGTCATCACTACTCTGTGCCGGAAAGTGAGACAGGCATCAAGTAGTGACATCAGCCAGCAGAGGATGCGGAGCACGCGGCAGAGCAGAGCAGAGAAGAGGAAGAGTGAGTAGCCAATATAGAAGATGGCCTTTAAACACTGGGGGAGGGGGCTCTGTAAGGATGGGGGAGGGGCAGTAATCTCACTGCAGATGTTTAGAATACAAACTCCCAGCAAAAAAGCTTGCTGGAAGTTGTAGTCTTCAAACATCTGGATGTGCCAAGCAATGGGGATTACTGTGATTTAAAGGGCAACTAATGCCTCAAACAATACAGAATCAGGAGGATGGTATCTATAGTTAAAAAGACTTGCCTTGATGCTGTATTGTTTTGTGGCTTTAGTTGCACTTTAATTGGACAGTAGAATTCCCATACAGTAGTCCCATACAGTAATAGCCAATCTGGATTTGGCTATTACTGTATAGGACTACTGTATGTACTGTATGAGAATTCTGCTGTACATTTAAAGTGCAACTAAAGCCTCAAAACAATACAGAATCAGAAGGCAGTAGTGGTCATAATTTCTACCCAAATTCATTCAGTACCCAGGGTGAGGGCCTAAACCTCTCTTCATAATTAACATACATATGTATATATGTGGTATTCAGTTAGATCAACTGGACTTGATGTTCAGTTCTTGAAGGCGTCCGACTGGCTTTCTCAATTCAGAATGACTTGTACAAAAATCTGTTGGCAATAAATACTCTGGAATGTCCCAATAGCATATAACAGCAAGGTGTCAGGGAACTCCAGAATGCAAGGTGGTAATTGCATTGTAACTAAGAGGTGTCATCAAAACTGGCCAATATTACGCTCGGGGGACCTGGAACTTACCTTACCCGCCGCTCCACTCGCAGCCGCTCAGTCACTGACAGCCGCTCTGTCCCGACCCCGCGCCCTATCTTAGGCGCATGCGTGCCAATACAAAAGATAGGGCGCGCGATCGGGAGAGAACAGCTGTTCAGTGACTGAGCGGCTGCGAGTGGAGCAGCGGGTAAGGTAAGTTCCAGGTCCCCCGAGCGTAATATTATTCACAGGGAGGTGAGATAATTGCAGGCATTGTCTCATTATTTCTTATCTTTTCTTATGTATTCTTTACCCTTAACCATAACCACATTGGTATTATAAGTATTTCTACATTGGCTTGCTGTGTTTGCTTATTTTACATGTGTTTGTTTAGTCCCTAAAGAGGTAATATCAGAAGAAAGCATGGAGGAAGAAGATCAGGCTGGCATTGGTATGTGATTTATCTATCTATCTATCTATCTATCTATCTACCTGCCTATCTATCTATCTATCTATCTATCCCATATCTCCCTATCTATCTATCTATCTATCTATCTATCTCTCCCATATCTATCTATGTATCATACAGAATAATTATCTCTTTGCCAACATTTAACATGTTTTTGTTTTGTCCCTAAAGAGGAAATATCAGAAGAAAGCATGGAGGAAAATGACCAGGCTGGCATTGGTATGAGATCTATCTATCTATCTATCTATCTATCACACAGAATTACTATCTCTTTGCTCATTCATATCATGTCCACATCTTATCATGGGGGGGTCCACTTGGGTCTATGGCCATGGGGGGTCTCCCTCCCTGGGTGGGGTCTTATCATGGGGGGGGGGCTGGCTGGATTCAGCTCCGTGTGTGTGGGCAGGGCATCGTGGCGTGGCCTATATTGTAGTTATTGGTTTAGGTTTAGCATTTAGTTAGTTTGTAGGGTAGGTTAGGACTAGTTTAGGGTATTTTTGGGCAGGCTTCACCATCTTTTGGGTAAAACTTTTATCTACATTGAAACTTATGGCATTCTAATTTTACTCTAACATTTTAGCACAGTATTAAAACAAGTTGTTTGGACACAACAACCTTAAAGGAGCAATATAGTAGTGACACACAAGCTATGTGAGAAACGGATGTAATACCTGTTTATAGGAATTGACATTTGCTAATCGACTGACTGAGGAATTGTTGCCTATTTGATAGGAAGTGCAAAATCTTAAATGGTTATCCACTCCCACCCGACAGCCACGCCGCCGACATAACCACGCCCACTTTATTTGGCAGCGTCCCTGCGCCGCCGCTGTACGGTCAAAGGCGGCATTCTAAAGTTTGCTGCAGGCAGCAAAAACCCTAGAAGCCCCCCTTAAATCAGGCTACACACAGTCCCAAGCGTTCTCTCTATACACGCATAGGGAGAACGATTGGGACTGTGTGGTTTCCCTCAGCCGACTACTCTAGGTAGTCCTACTTGAGGCCAAGGGAACTTCCTTGAATAGCACTCCGGCCGGAACCGAACGTTCGGCAGGCACACACTTGTCGCGCAAAGCAGGTTAACAAGTACCCGATACTCATACTTTGTGTACCTAGCTTAACTCCCAAAAGAGAACAACTGTAGCTGCTGTGAACCCCTCAAAGCTCCAAAACAGACAAAAACTTGCTAGACTTCTAAAGACTAAACAAATGCTTCTATTTTTTTGTTTTACAGAAATAAAATCAGAAACATAATCAAACCTTTTACATTTCTGTCTGGAAAAGACCTATCTGTCTGAATTGGATGATGGGCGTCCCAGAAGGGTCAGGCAAGATTTTTGGTGCCGGGGCACATCCCTTATATTATATTTTTCTCTATTAGGCCACTACGCTTTTTGTCGCAATCCAGTATACCAATAAAGTGCCATACACTCACACGATATTACGTACCCGACCGACATCACGCGACGTTCCTGCGCATCGCAAATGATGGATTTTGCGATCGCATGTCGGTCGTAATAATATCGGAAGGGTGGTTCCGGCAGGATCGCAGGAAAACTCGCTGAGCGGTCGGTCGGGTAAGTAATATCGTGCTGGTGTATGGGCCACCTTAAGAAAATAATCCACACGCTGTGGATTTAATAAATTACTTTACTGGAAAACTCAATTGGACTAACATGTAGGAAGGCCAATTAACACCATAATATGATAATACTATATTTATTATCTGTGGGGTGGTAGTTATGTTACTGGTCTGAATTAATTCCCTGTGTGTTCTAGCCTATATTACTTTCTAATTCAATCATCTAATTCTATCTAGCTATGTAATGTTTTTATTACTGTAAATCTATAGTTTTTAGTCCCAACAAGCCCAAATACCCCCAAAAAAAGTTTTAAAATTACCTGAATTCTTACTACAAGGAGAGTCATTCCATTACCGGTACACCAGGATATTTGCAAGGGCGTAACTGCGCTTATCACATGCCTAGATTCCCCAGACTTTTTCCTGCTTCAATCGGCTCTCCCGGACTTACAGTAAAGGACGCTTTGTACCTCATCTGACTAAGAGAGAGTGGCCGAACTTAGCTTCGAACTACCGAAACTTCAGTAACATTTGGTTGTTCAAAACAAACGCATTAATAGTGCTATGGGAGACTAATAGTTCGTAAATTTGGTGAACTTACTGTAAGTGACTGTAGCACCTGGACAATGTCTGGGTAAACTATACCTGTCACTAAAACTGATTTTAACACTTCCCACCCCACATCGGGCCATTGTTCGCGTTTTCCACATGCTAACATTCCAAGGATTATGGTCAATTCGATGGGTTACCGAATGCTACACTCCGAGGTTACTGAGTCGTGCCGCTCATTCGTGGGTTACTGAAATCGTCAGCCTACATGCGAGGTTGCCGACATCAACACTACATTCGAGTGTTACTTAAATCGGCAGCTACATTCAGGGTTGCCGAAATCACCACTACTTCGAGGGTACTGAATATGAACGCTACATTTGAGGGTTACCGAAAAAGAATCCTACATTTGAGTGGTACCGATGCTACATTCGAGGGAATCGGCAGCTACATTTAAGGTTTGCCCAAATCGACCACTACATTCGAGGGTTACTGAAAACTACACTACATTCGAGGGTTACCAAAATCGGCAGTTTACATTCGAGTGAATATGTACTCCTCAGTTCTAGGCTGCATATTATTCCAGACCCTCTGTAATGAACTAGGATTCTCAATAGTGAAACTGAAGTAAAACACGGTTTAGCAGATTAGACTTTTTCCATCCTCTACAACCATCTCAGCACCATATTTGATGCCCCACATTCTCATTCCTCAACTTTTAGACTATTGATAAACTGTACTTAAAAAACATTGTGGGGTTGACTTGCTTTGTTCGGCTATCAGTATTTCATTTCTACTTTAGTGAATTTAATTGCTTTCTTGCACTTTTTTTACAGCTTTTATACCCCTTAAGACCATTCTGTTCCCTTGATTTCAAATTTTAAAAGCCTTTTTCTGTTTTCCTTTCCCTTTTTACCTGAGCATAACCATGCAGGAGTGGACCTAATTTTTTTTTACCACTTGATTCCCTAAGACTAAAGGTAAGAATTTAGAAAGTAATAGTTTAATATCCCTTTTAAAAAGTGGTCCACATCTGCTCAGTGATCTTCCCTAGAAACAACCCCCCCCCCCAGTCTATGAGCACAAGTGATTCCTTTAACAGCAGAAAATTGCTTTTACTAAAGTTAAAAATTTTGTTAACCCAAGCAGTTTTTGTTTTTTGCAAAACCTATATCAATGACACTATATCATGATCACTATTCGCCTTAAAAAATTTTCCATACTCATTTGCAAATGAGCTCAGGGTTATTAGAGATCACCAGATCCAACAACACTCCGTCTAGTATGAACTTCTACCATCTTGTGAAGAAATTTGCTTTCCCCAAATAAATAGAAAATTTAAGACTTTATACCTTTGAGTGCTGGCAGGTTCCCTTACTCCACCTATGTCAGGTATTTAAAATCCCCCCGATAGATAGTTAGATAGCATAGATAGATAAATGATATGGTGGATGGATAGTGTAGAGGTCGATAGATAATAGATAGATAGATGATAGATTAGATAGATAGATAGATAAGATAGATCGATAGATAGATAGAATAGAGTGGATGGATGGATGGATGGATGGGTGGGTGGGTGGGTGGGGGGCTGGGATTGGTTGGCTGGCTGTCCCCTCTTCTCGCTCGCTTCGCTCGCTCGCTATCTCGTCGCTTTTCGCTCGCTACACTCGCTCGCTCTCTCTCGCTCGCTCGCTCTCGTTGTTCGCTCTCATCGCTCGCTCGCCCTCTCGCTCTCTCGCTCTCTCGCTCGCTCGCTCGCTCGAGCTCGCTCGCTCGCTCGCTCGCTCGCCTGGATCGCTGGCTCGCGTTTTCGCTCGCTCGCTCGCAGCGCTGCATCGCTCGCTCTACTCCCGCCGCTGCCGGCTGGCGCTCGCTCGCTCGCGTCCTCGCTCGCTGGCTCGCTCGCTCTCTGCTCGCCGGCCTCTCTCGCTCGCTTTCTCGACTCGCCTCGCTCGCTCAGCGCGCTGCTCCCTGGCTCGCCGCTCTGACTCGCTGGCTGGCTCGCCGCTCGCTCCTCTCGCTCTCTCGTTCGCTCGCTCCTCGCCGCTCGCGCGGCCTCTCTCGCTCGCGCTCCTGCCTCGCTCTGCTCGCTCACTCCCGCTGCTGCTCGCGCTAGCTCGCTCCTCGCTCCTCCTGGATAGATACGTTTTCCGCAGCGTTTGCGCACCTGCGTGTCGCGCTCGCGTTTGCGCCTTTATTGACACGCCATGCGTTAACGCACCAAAAAATGGTGACCGCCTGCAATACCAAACGCAAACGGACGCGCAATCGCATGCGCATCAGAACTCGTCGGGAACTTTTCCGTTCCCGCGATTTCCATTTTAGCGAAAATCGCGTGCGCAAACCCGAAAACGCGCTAGGGTGGCCTAGGCCCCTTACTCCTTTTTTTCAGGTAAAAATAGATACCTCTGTTTTTAATCGGTCGGTTATACTCGAGTATCGCTATTTCTGCTTTCTACTAAATATCTCTGTGTTTTAGTGAATCCTGTAGAAAAAGTATCTTGGTGTTTGGTGGAGAACACAAACTTAAAGGTAGCAACATGCCCAGGCAGCAACAGCAGAGCCGCATGGTATTGTCTTGTATAAGAGAGGATGGATTCAAGGGAGAAAAAAATGTATTCTCCCTGTTTTACAAAGGCGTTAGTAGGCCCATTTGGAATATTCAGTGCAATTTTTGGAATCCTGTGTACAAAAACGACCTCTTGGAAGTAGAAAGGTTCAGAGCAGGCCAACTAAATAATAAGGAGCTTAATATGATATAGATTGGATAAGTTTGCAATTAGACACACTAGGCACTAGCGTGGAGATGATTAGACTGGCCACACTAGGTGCGCTGCTATGTCCTGTATTATTTTTTTTTTAGAGTGGGGGCATTTCATTTGCTAAAGAATGGTGTAATGTTGTAATGTCCTAATTTTGTTGGGTTGAAGTTGCTTCTCATTTTTACTCCATTTTAGGAGGGAAGTGGCTACTCATTTTAGTGGTGGAAGTTGTGAGGTTGGCTTCATTAAATTGGGGGTAGCCTTTCAAAAACTGGTAAAGAGAGGATTAGATTGTACTTTATATAAAGTGGGGGGAAAGTGGCATGTCGTGGCGGTTGCAGTATATTGGGCCCGATAATTAGCTATAGGAAAATGTGGTGGGGGTTCCTGGGGGGGTAAGTGTTTCACCTCATACAAACTACAAGATCGTCTTTCTAATCTCCATTTTATTAAACAGTATTAAGTAATTACTGAATTAGATGTTGATAACCTTTAGAGGGAGAGAATATGGCTTTAGATTTGATATTTATTTGTGGTTATGGGGGATTATCAGAGTGGGTAATACAAGATCTTGACTGTGTTTTAGCTTTTATGTGCTCCCCCCAATCTTCCCCTTCTTTTAATGAAAATTCTTCAGTACCCAGGTTGAGGGCCTACACCTCTCTCATAATTAAATACATATGTATATATGTGGTATTCAGTTAGATCAACTGACTTGATGTTCAGTTCTTGAAGGCGTCCGCATGGCTTTCTCAATTCCAGAAATGACTTGTACAAAAATCTGTTGGCAATAAATACTCTGGAAGTCCAATAGCATATAACAGCAAGGTGTCCGGGAACTCCAGAATGCAAGGTGGTATTGCCTTGTAACTGAGGTTGTCATCAAAACTGGGGGGGCCCCCTAATATTACGCTCGGGGGACCTGGAACTTACCTTCCCGCCGCTCCACTCGCAGCTCGCTCCTCACTGCCAGCCGCTCTGCCCACCACGCGCCTATCTTAGGCGCAGCTTGCGCAATCCAAGATAGGGCGCACGATCGGAGAGACAGCTGTTAGTGCTGAGTGCTGCGAGTGAGCGGCGGGTAAGGTAAGTTCCAGTCCCCGAGCGTATATTATTCACAAGGAGGTGAGAATAAGCGTTTCTCACCTCCCTGTGAAAATACAAACGGATGGCACATAGGTTTTTTTTTTGATTTAGTGTTCCTTTAAACCCTGCTACCTTTTGGAAACCATGTTCTTTCTCCTTCTTGCTTCCCACTTCACTAGTGGTAATTTGTATTTCTTTCTTTCCTTCTTTCAGTTTGACACGGGCCCAGCCGGATATCCCAATTTAAGCATCTCCTCTGATGTGTTAAATTGCCTTCGCCTTTCACCTCTTGTGCTAGTGGGTATGTTTCTCTGCTCTGTGTTGCAGGGTTCTGATGAAACCAGCCTTGTGATCAAAGGGTGGTGGGAGTCAACATTAAATACTGATCTGTGTGCTGGTTTCTGTAAACTACTTCCTATTTTACCATTCTCTGATTGTCTACCAATGAGTCAAAGAAAGCCCTGTGTATTGTTTTTACATCTTCCATGTATTTGATGTTTTTGGTCCACACATCACAAGGTTTCCTGACACCTTGCAATTATTGCGATTGGGCCACATTACAGGGTATTTATTGCAACCTATTCTTGTATTTCTCATTCTAGAAGCAGTCAGTAGATGACTACAGACGTCCATTAAAGGGTATTGTCCCCCTAAAATCAAATTTGAATATCGATCCCCCCTGGGCTCCCCACCCCAAACGCAATTAATTTTATTTTTAGAAAGCCCCCAAACTCTACTTACCTCCCCTCTTCTCGCCGCGCTCCCGTCCCCGCTGCTTGCGAGGAAATGCAAGCAGAGGGGCCGGGACCGGCAGCCGCTTCTTGATTGGCTGAGCGGCAGCCATCACGGACGCGGCTGCCGGCAGCTCACTTCCGCGTAGGAAGCAGTGAATGTACGTCCAGATTTGGGAGCTTTCTAAAATAAAATGTACCGGTTGGGGCGGGGGACATGGGGGAGCTGACATAAAGGTGTTTTAAAGCTAGGGGGAGGGTTGGCAGGCCAGAAAGGGAAAGGCGAGGGAGGGAGAGGGAAGGGGGAGAAGAATCTGCAGTACGCATGGCAAAAATCTACCTGAGGCCGTAGGAGGCAGAGCCTGGCTAGCCTCCTGTGGGGCATTTGTGGCACTTTTGGGGGGGGACGACAGGAGAACCCTATGGAGCTGGGGATGTGGAGGTAAGGATAACCTACACTACATGGTGTGGCCATTAGTTGGGGGATTATAGTTGTTTTGGGGTGGACATGCCCTTAAGAACTAAACTGGACCAGAGTACCACTAGTTTTGACCAGCTTGAAAAATCAATACATACTTGGGATTTTATAAGTCGCAACACAATGGTAATATCAAACTGTAGATCAATTCAATTTGGACATAACACTAGCCTCTATTTTATGTGTGCATTAATAATATTTAGTCATTGTTGTGGGTTTTGGACCAGCCTCTGGAAATGTGTACTCCACCCAAAGTGGGTCATGTTGTTCAAAGTACTTAGAGATCTAGTCCCAAAAAGCAAGTGAAAGACGCCAGGACTTTCATCTCTTAAAGGCAGATACTGATTATAAAGACCAAGTTTGAGAACTACGTCTCCTAAGAAGTACAAGTTACGTAAGGTAAAAAGGTTTAATAGTTAGGACCGCTAAAATAAAAGCAATCTTGAAGTGTTTGCTTAGGTTATAAATAATTTGGCCAAGTTTAGTATTGTATAGAAAGTATAGTTATATGTATAGTAAGTACTTTAAGTTTGATAAAGTCATAATGTCCATCCATCCAACCCATCCGCAATATCCTCATTCGCCTGCCTAACTGTTGATCCAGGGAAACGCAAAAAAAAAAAAAAAAGCCACCAATTTTATGAAGGGGGAAAAAATTCTCCTAGGGGGGGGAGGGGGGGGGGGGGGGGGAGGGTGGGGGGAGGGGGGGGGGGGGGGGGGGGGGGGGGGGGGGGGGGGGGGGGGGGGGGGGATGGGGGGGGGGGCCTGACTCCAAAGTGGTAATCGGAAATTTTCCCTGTGATAAACTCTACTTTATTAATCAATACCAGTATACCTTTAACACTTCCTTGTTGCAGAAATCTCATCCCCTTTTTTAAATGACCCAATGAACCTGTCCATCACAACTCCTACTGAAGTCCAGTTTCCACATCTTACTGTTCTTACAGTGAAAAACCCTTTCCAAACTTGAAGCCTAACATTGTTTTCTTCATTCTTAAGGTAGTGTTCCACATGTCCCTGACATGCTCTATTGGTAAACATGCCCCAGACCAGTTTATTGTATGGCCCATTCTAATGTATTTATACACAGTAATCATATCCCCAACACAACCTATAATTGTAACTTAAAAGGCATGTCCACCCCCAAGACTCTAATCCCCCCCAGGTAATGGCCCCCACATGTAAGTGTAGTCAGTAATCCTTACCTCACATCCCAGCCTCCATGGGTTTCCCTGTAGCCCCCCCTAAAGTCCCAAAAACTGTCCACCAGGAGCTAGCAGGGCTCCTGCCTGCTACCTTGCCCTCCGGTAGATATTTGTCCTACATACTGCATCCCTTCTCCCCCCTCCCTCCCCGCCCTCTCCCTGCCCGGGCTACCTATCCCTCCCCCTTGCGTAAACCCCCTTAATATGCGCTCCCTCCCATGTCGGCAGCCCCAAACCGCATGTTTTGTTTTTCAAAAGCTCCCCAATACTCTTACTACCTCTCCTCTTTCCTCCGCTTGCACTGAATGACCGCAGCCGCGTCCCGTGATTGGGTGCCGCTCGCAATCACAGACGCGACTGCCTCTCCGCCCCTCTTCTTCATTCTCGCAGAGAGGGGCCCGGCGTGCCAGCAAGGAACGAGGGGAGGTAAGTAGATGTTTGGAGGAGCTTTTTGGAAATACAAACCATGCGGTTTGGCTCCAGACATGGGGAACATCGATATACAAACAATTTTTAAGGGTGACCATTCCCTTAAGGTACATAATTGTAAACTTATCCAGTTTATGATCATTGCTTTATTTATCCAGACCGAGAGGGTCCAGGCTTTTTTAGTACGCACCTTCTCCATCAGCCCTGATGTTGGCCCCATAGAAAGACGCTCTTTTAATAGCAGGGAGTATAGCTCTCTTTGTCAAGGCAGCATTTGACTATGAGGCCATTCCCACTAGGCCACACCTAGGCTGGCAACAGCCCCACCCCCCACGAGGTGGAAAACAAAAAAAAAACCCGTCATCAGCAAAAAGGTTAAAAAGGGCACTATACCAAATCTTACTTTTTTAAAATTCAAATCAATGTTTTAGTTTGGTGGCATATTTTCTTATCACTCCCTTACAATTGAATCTGAGCAAATAATGTCTGTCAGAAGGAATCAAAGCAAGGACCACTCTTGGCCTGGCATGCTCAAATATGGACAATGGGGCCTTATTTTGCAGTGCGAAAAAGTGAGTGTCACTGACAGATACAGTGAGTTGGGCACACTTACTGATCCCAAAAAATCTGTACTTTTTTTTTGTATAGGTCAAAGATTTATTGCTTGCCTTGGGTATTTGAGGTTTAGTTTCCCTTGAAATCAGTGGGGTACTAGTTTCGTTTTTTGATGCTTTCTTGTCGACTTCATGTAGTTTGAAAGACCACCATTTGTGTCACAGATCATGCTTTTATTGGAGAAAATATGTAAACAACAATTACACCAAGACAAACATGCCTCAATTTCCCAAGCCCTCTGGGTAAAACTGCCTGATTTGCGATTCATATTGCATTTGCGAACGTGGTTTAATCCGAAAGGTATTTGCTTTTTACTGAATTTCAATCCAGCACTACAACTAGTCAAATCCGTATTAAAATCACGAGCGTCAGAATGCACGGTGTCTCCTTTTGTGTAACCCGCGCATAAGACCGCTTATGGCGTCAAAGTACACGATACGGATGCGATCTTGTTAGCGCAACTTTAACTCCATAAATTGCCCACGGCTCTGGTAATCAGCCCCCTAAAACGTTTTGTTATGTTTTTGCCCTGTGAAGTGTAGTCGATCACCTAGTATTGATCTATGCGTTACTATAGAAAAACTTGTATTTTGTTAATGGTTTCCTCTGATCTATTTACAATATCTATAGTAAGCCGGCTGTCAATGTTAGGGCCACCTCTCCTATATAGCAATTAAATTTTTTTAACTCCAGTTGCACGCATGTAGATTTCTCATATGTAATGGATAAATTAATTTTTGATATTGATAATTTATTTATATTTATTCAGTAGATATATTGTTTAATTTGCTAGGGCAAAAATGAAAAAAGTAAAATCCAGCCTGCCTAAACTGTCTGTGGATTGGCTACAGGGTTTTTTGTCTAGCACATCATCAAAACTTCTTACTATTACAATCATCAAACTTTAAGAGTTTTTATTGCAATACAAGACAGTCATTCAGCTTTTGACTTGTGGACGGTGAGTACATCCTCTTGGTCCACTTTTATAATAGTATAAAACTGATAGGATGGGGGGGGGGGGGGGGGGGGAATTGGATACTTGGAAATATTTTTTATAGGAGAATCTATAATATGTAAATTGATGCTATTTTTAATTATGAATTGAAATGTAAAAATGTTTTATTATTTATTTAAAATGACACCACATACACATGTAATAATTATCATTTGTTCTTCCAGCTAGTACAGTGATGGGAATTTATTACAATATCTTAGATAGAAGACTGTGGTGACGTTAATTTTACTTATTTTCTCTAATGTAAATCATGGATTGTTTTTTCTGTATATTAATATGGAAAAATATCAACTCAATTTTTCTTCCCCCTTTGCATTTGTCCAAGCACCTCTGAGGACATTTGGGGATGTCCTGTGACTTGGTACCTGCGACAGTTGGTTAAGCATTTGACTATTTAGTCACCAAACATTTTTATTGGACTAATGCTAAATAATAAGAAAATCAGACATTTGCTGATTGTGTGTTCACACCTCTATCCAGCCCATTTACTTCCCAATAAGTGGTGGTTTGACCATGTAAACCCACCTTTTCCTAGGGACTTAGTAAAGGCAATACAAAGGCTTGTAACTGTCTAACATGTCTCCCCATTAACCAGTAACCAGTACTTTGCATTTTAGAGCTGGAATCCTAATTAACAGTTACATAACAACATCTGAAATACACATTAAAGATTGCCATAGCACTGGCTTTCAACGGAACGTCCGCGTTTCGGCCGCGATCGCACCGCGTTGTAAGGAACCTTTAAATAGGGTCATAGTCATATTAACTGATTCACGTTTATTTAGCGCCACATTAAACCGCCTAGGTAACGGTGGCTGCACAAGTATCGCAGAGACTCAGCGCATCTGCTGCACACCTCTTCACCAAAGGCTGCCGTGGCTCTGCCCTTAGTATTGAAGTCTGGCTGAAGCCCCCGTTTAATACTTAAAGCCGCTGACATTCACCCAGAGCCGCACAGCCCTGGCGAATCCCCTTCTTGAGAGATTTAACCCAGAGTGCCTGGCGTATCTGGATGAATCTCCTTACAGCAATAGTTGTAGAAAAGAATGACACATGTACCCTGCAAGGGCTCTTAAGAGCTCACATACGTTGGCATGGCCATTAGATGCTATACACATGCCCAACTTATGCTACTTTAGAAACATGTCCAGATGGTCACATCCACTATTAGTATCGAACAATCCATTTACAGGACAATTACACCGGAGCATGTGACGGATCAGGAAGGGCCAACAGTGGCACATTCACTAGTTCTTCATCCATTCCATCAGGGTGTTACATTTCTTTGTGCCATTTGCTGGGTGTGTTTGGTGTTTCTTAGGGGATGTTCTCATTCTAGGGAAAATGGAGTTTAGTTCTCCTAAGATGGAAAACAGTGATTTCAGCTGTTGTGCACTTACTGTAGCCCTAATGTGTTCTAGGTTCCCCCCCAGGTTACAGGGTAGTTAGTTTTAACCCTTACTATTCCATTTAAACCCCAAAATACAGATTGTATTATAGAAAATAGCACCTCTGTCACCTGCAAGGGCTCTAAAGGAGATCTTGTCAGATATATTCCTATGAATGTACATCTCCTGTTTTGCTCCATTTTTAACCAACTCTGCATATACAGTATTAGATCAAGGTTCAACAAGACGCACCCAACTCCCCCAACCCACCACTTACCTTTAGTCCTCTGTCTATTGATTATACATTACTCCAGCCCGCCCTTCTCCCTACCCTGCCTGGAGGCAAATTGCCAGGTGGGATGGTTCTGAGTTACCCTTCACTTATAGAACAACCACAAGAAAATTAAATATATGCTACGGTCTCGACTCGTGAGTAGATTTATAGGGGTCAAAATATAATGTTCCTCTTTTTAGTTATTTGATTTACTTACTATACTATCCTGTACTCTCCCACCTCCCCAAAAGCAGAAAAATGGAGAGCAAAGCTTTAGGTATGGTGCTAGTTTCATAATATCTATGTGTAATATGTAATTGAGTGTGTGTAGGTTGATTGTATTCATTCCCTTATTATTATTGTGTATTTATCTATATCAGCACAGATGAGCTGGGGAGGAGTTTGTGAATACAGTGAAGGTGAGTATTTCCTGTTTCTTTGGTCACTATTTATATTAATATTATAGTGAATTATATATACCCTCTACTGTAAATTATAAGGATTGTTAGAAGTCATTGAGGAGTTTCCGTGACCAAATAAAAGCCAAGGCTGTGAGGCCGAGTCCCTTTGTAAAGCAAAATCTCTGCCCATCAGGCCTCCTTCTCACAATGTGCAAATGGCAGGACTTTTTACATTTTAAAACTTCATCTTTTATTGAAATCGTTAAAAATTTCGACCGTGTTCCAACAATGGCAGCACATTTCTTGACAGCATCCGTGCTATATTATACTGTTACTACTTTTTGAACCTATCCTTTATAGCGAACCCCTTGTGGTTTTTCTGCCTCCAGTTTTCCATTACAGTGGTTTCAAAGTATTTGTCCCCCTTGCAGTTTATCAACATTTTGTCACATTACTGCCACAAATAGTGATTCAATTTTCATTGAATTCCATGGACAAGACCAATGCAAATGTGTGTCATGTGAGAAAGTGGAACAAAAAATCAACTGGATTCCAAACATTTTTTCAACAAATCAATTACTTTGTTGCTGAACTGTGTTAATCGTCACTTATTAACATTATTTTATATTTTTAATTCCATTAGAAAATAGAAGTTCAAGTGTGGTCAAGAATAACAGAGACCCAACAGAGAACTCATACATAGTGGCAGTATAGAGGTAATATTTCTAATGTAAAAGTCTTATTCTAAATCACTATTGGGGATTTAACCCGTGTGACTTTTAGCTCCAGCTATAGAATAATAGACCACAAATAATTATTGTGAATGCCATGCAATGTCTATGTGGATGTGAGACGCCTACATAGCTACCGTTATTCAGCGTTTAAGTACATTACACCCTTTCTATATAGGCGAAGACACTTTCCAGTTAGAATTTACCACTGCACGCTTTGCAAACTCACCCTGAATGTGGGTTATTACCCTGTTACTTACTAATGATAAGTTTAAAACCCCAATATAATAGTTTTCAATAACTTTGTCCGTTCATCTTTCTTTGTGAAACACAATGAGCAGCATTTCTTATGTAAAATTATCTATTGGACAAATATTGAGCCTTCGGCGAATTGGAATATTTGTTGTTACTGGTCCCATATAAGCCATTCAAATGTCCTTTACAAATTGAAAGTAATTGCGGCACTTGTCTCATTTTTCTTATCTTTTCTTATGTATTCTTTACCCGTTAACATACCACATTGTATTATAATATTTTTTACATGGCTGCTGTGATTGCTTTATTTTACTGTGTTTTTTTATTCCCCTAAAGGGTAATACTCAGAAACCAGCATGGAGGAAGAAGATCAGGCTGGCATTGGTATTGTATTTTAATCTATCTATCTATCTGTCTATCTATCCCATATCTATCTCATCTTCTATCTGATCTCTATCTATCTATCTACTACTATCTATCTATCTATCTATCTATCTATCTATCTACTCTGGTCTAATCCTTATCTACTCTCTATCTCATCTATCATCTTATCTATCTACATCTATCTATCTATCCTATCTATCTATCTAAAGCTATCTATTCTCTCTATCATTATCATATCCCTACTATCTATCTATCTATCTAATCTTCTATCTATCCCATATCTTATCTATCTAATATCCTATCTATCTATCTATCATCTATCTTTCTATCTAGCCCATATCCTCCCATACTATCTATCTATCTAATCTCCCATAACTACTTGTTCATCAGATAACTATCTCTTTGCCAACATTAACATAATTTTGTTTTTGTCCCTAAAGAGAATTCAGAAGAAAGCTGGAGTAAGAAGTCAGAGCTGGCTTGGTATGGATCTATTGTCTAATCTTCTATCATCTATCTCATCTATCTATCTTATCTATCTCTCTATCTATCTATCTATCTATCTATCATCCTAATCTACTATCACACAGATTACTATCGCTTTGCCATTCATATCATTTTTAACATGAGAGGAAAGACTAATATGAGGATGCAGAGGTATTTTTTTTGGATTTAAAAGCCTTTTCTTATACAACACATCATGTATTCCATGTTCTGTGTAAAAAAATGGTCCACAGCATTTTTTCCATGATAGAAGTGTAATACCTGTATATTGACATAGGACATAGATTAATATGCGTTCCCCCATGGTATTCACTGGTGAACACTAAACCAATATTATATTATATATAAAATCAATATATAGTAAATATGGGGGTCAAATTGGCCTTTTTATGCTGTAACAATATATTGTGTGATAAAAACCTCTCATTATCTTCCAGTAGAATACACTGAACAGAATTCCCCTGCTGCTGGACCAATTAATGAGTGAACTGGGATCCTAGCAGAAGCCCCCAAGGTTTTTCTATATAACTTATAATGTTTCTCTTTGATTTATTGTTATTTACTTACTATTAACTATCTGTATTCTCCCACCTCCCCAGAAAGCAGAAAAAATGGAGAGCAAAGCTTTAGGTATGTGCTAGTTCATATATATCTAATGTGTAATATGTACATTGAGTGTGTTTGATTGTGATCTAATTTCCCTTATTTTATTGTTTATTTCTTCAGCCAAGATGAGCTGGGAGGAGTTTGTGAAATACAGTGAAGGTGAGTATTTCCTGTTTCTTTGGTCACTATTTATATTATATTATATAGTGAATTATATATACCCTCTACTGTAAATTATAAGGATGTTAGAAGTCATTGAGGAGTTCCGTGACCAAATAAAAGCACAAGGCTGTAGGCCGAGTCCTTTTGTAAAGCAAAATCTGTGGTCAGAGGAGACAGAGACCCAACAGGAGAACTCATACAGATGGAAGTATAGAGGTAATTATTTCTAATGTAAAAGTCTTATTCTAAATACTATTGGGGATTTAACCCGTGTGACTTTAGCTCCAGCTATTAGATGAATTAGCCACAAAATAATTATTGAATGCCATGCAATGTCTATGTGGATGTGAGGACACCTACATAGCTACAGTTATTCTAGAGTTTAAGTCACATTAACCCTTTCTAAATATGTATGTACAGTACATATATATATAATAGTTATGGTACGAGATGAGAGTGGAGGCAGTGTGAACAAATCGAAGGAAAATGGGGGAAGATAAATATTAAAAAGTCGTGAATTAGTGTAGGTCGGTATTATTTGATAATTAATGAGGATCAAATAGACTTTTTAATCATGAGAAGAAGAAAGACTAAATATGAGGAGTGAAGATATTTTTTTTATTAGCCTTTTCTTATACAACAATCATTATTCATGTCTGGTAAAAAAAAATGTCACAGCATTTTTTCATATTAGAAGTGTATACCTGTTATTTGCACATAGGACTATGATTATGGCGTTCCCCAGGTGTATTCACTGGTGTACAATAACCCAATATTTCATATTATATATAAAATCATATAAGTAAATATTGTAAATTGTGCCATTTTATGCTGTAACAATATATTGTGTGATAAAACTCTCATATTCTTCCATGTAGATACACTGAACAGAATTCCCTGCTGCTGACCAATAAGAGTGAAGCTGGGATCTAGCAGAAGCCCCCAAGGTTATTTCTATATAACTGGGAACATTTCCTTAGTGCAGGTTCTTATAAATAATCCCCAGAGAGTCACTTGTATGGGTAACTGACAATGTCACACACGCTTTTTGCCCTTACATTTAGAAGTACAGACCTCATTATTTTCATTTGACATAGCACTTCTCTTAGGTAACACCTGTGCCCTTAAATGTGCAACAGAGGGTCCCAGAATATCCTAGTAATACGGGGTCTTAGAGGGCCAAGTTGGATTTATACTGAGGCCACAGTGCCTGCAGCACTATCATAATATAAAAGCCAGAGTGCTTTATTTTTTCAAAGCACTCTGCATTTTATATTATGATTAGTGCTGCAGGCACTGTGGCCTCAGTATAAATCCAACTTGGACCTCTAAGAACCCCGTATTACTTAGGATATTTTGGGAACCTCTGTTGCACATTTAAGGGCACAGGTGTTCCTAAGAGAAGTGCTATGTCAAAATGAAAATAATGAGTCTGTACTTCTAAATGTAGGGCAAAAAGCTGGGTGACATTGTCAGTACCCATACAAGTGACTCTCTGGGGATTATTATAAGAACCTGCACTAAGGAAATGTTCCAGTTATATAGAAAAACTTGGGGGCTTCTGCTAGATCCCAGCTTCACTCTTATTGGTCCAGCAGCAGGGAATTCTGTTCAGTGTATTCTACATGGAAGATTAATGAGAGTTTTATCACACAATATATTGTTACAGCATAAAATGGCACAATTTACACATATTTATATATATTGATTTTATATATAATATGAAATATGGTTTATTGTACCAGTGAATACAATGGGGAACGCACTATAATCCTATGTCCTATGTCAAATAACAGGTTATACACTTCTAATGAAAAAATGCTGTGGACCATTTTTTTACCAGAACATGAATACATGATTGTTTGTATAAGAAAAGGCTTTTTAAATAAAAAAAATACCTCTGCACTCCTCATATTTAGTCTTTTCTTCTCATGATTAAAAAAATGATATGAATGAGCAAAGAGATAGTAATTCTGTGTGATAGATTAGATAGATAGATAGATAGATAGATAGATAGATAGATAGATAGATAGATAGATAGATAGATAGATAGATAGATAGACAATAGATCTCATACCAATGCCAGCCTGATCTTCTTCCTCCATGCTTTCTTCTGATATTTCCTCTTTAGGGACAAAACAAAATCATGTTAAATGTTGGCAAAGAGATAGTTATTCTGTATGATACATAGATAGATATGGGATAGATAGATAGATAGATATGGGAGATATGGGATAGATAGATAGATAGATAGATAGATAGATAGATAGATAGATAGATAGATATGGGATAGATAGATAGATAGATAGATAGATAGATAGATAGATATAGATAATGGATAGATAGATAGATAGTAGAAGATAGATAGATGATAGATAGTAGATAGATGATAGATAGATAGATAGATAGAGCCAGAGTAGATAGATAGATAGATAGATAGATAGATAGATAGATAGATGTAGATAGATAGATAGATAGATGATAGACAGATAGAGATAGATATGGGATAGATAGACAGCGATAGATAGATAGATAAATCAATACCAATGCCAGCCTGATCTTCTTCCTCCATGCTGTCTTCTGATATTACCTCTTTAGGGAAAAAAAAACACATGTAAATAAGCAATCACAGCAGCCAATGTAAAAATACTTATAATACCAATGTGGTTATGGTTAAGGGTAAAGAATACATAAGAAAAGATAAGAAATAATGAGACAATGCCTGCAATTACTTTCAATTTGTAAAGACATTTGAATGGCTTATAGGTGCGGACCATTGTAAACAAATATTCCATATTGCCGAAGGTCAATAATTTGTCCAATAGAAATTTTACATAAGAAATGCTGCTCATTGTGTTTTCACAAATAAAGATGAAGGACAAAAAGTTTTGAAAATATTATATTGGGGTTTTAACTTAATATATAAGTAACAGGGTAATACACATTCAGGGTGATTTATGCAAAGCTGCAGTGGTAAATTCTAACTGTAAAGTGTCTTTGACCTATATAGAAAGGGTTAATGTGACTTAAACGCTAGAATAACTGTAGCTATGTAGGGTCCTCACATCCACATAGACATTGCATGGCATTCAAAATTATTTTGTGGCTAATTCATCTAATAGCTGGAGCTAAAGTCACACGGGTTAAATCCCCAATAGGATTTAGAATAAAGACTTTTACATTAGAAATAATTACCTCTATACTGCCATCTGTATGAGTTCTCCTGTTGGGTCTCTGTTCCTCTGACCACACTTTAACTCTATTTTCTAATGGAATAAAATATAAAATAATGTTAAATAAGTGACGATAACACAGTTCAGCAACAAAGTAATTGATTTGTAAAAATGTTTGGAATCATGTATGATTTTTTCCACTTCTCACATGACACCACTTTGCATTGGTCTTCACATGGAATTCCAATGAAAATTGAATCATATTTGTGGCAGTAATGTGACAAAATG
This sequence comes from Hymenochirus boettgeri, assembly GCA_019447015.1. NCBI lineage: Eukaryota > Metazoa > Chordata > Amphibia > Anura > Pipidae > Hymenochirus > Hymenochirus boettgeri. The sequence continues at coordinate 148,989,525 of CM033473.1, read as the reverse complement.
TGATAAACTCAAGGGGGACAAATACTTTTGCAAAACACTGTAATATGGAAAACTGAGAGCAGAAAAACCCACAAGGGTTCGCTATTAAAGGATAGGTTCAAAAAGTAGTACAGTATAATATAGCACGGATGCTGTCAAGAACATGTGCTGCCCTTGTTTGGAACACGGTCTGAATTTTAACCGATTTCAATAAAAGATGAAGTTTTAAAATGTAAAAAGTCCTGCCATTTGCCATTGTGAGAAGGGAGGCCTGATGGTGCAGAGATTTTGCTTACAAAAGGACTCGGCCTACAGCCTTGTGCTTTTATTTGGTCACGGAAACTCCTCAATGACTTCTAACATCCTTATAATTTACAGTAGAGGGTATATATAATTCACTATATAATATAATATAAATAGTGACCAAAGAAACAGGAAATACTCACTCACTGTATTTCACAAACTCCTCCCAGCTCATCTTGGCTGATATAGAAATAACAATAAAATAAGGGAAATAGATCACAATCAAACCACAATCAATGTACATATTACACATTAGATATATGAACTAGCACCATACCTAAAGCTTTGCTCTCCATTTTTCTGCTTTCTGGGGAGGTGGGAGAATACAGATAGTTAATAGTAAGTAAATAACAATAAATCAAAGAGGAACATTATATTTACCCCTATAAATTCCTCCCGATCGAGCCTGTAGCATAATTTCATTTTTTTGTTGTCTATAAGTGAAAAGGTGAACTCAGACATCCCACCCTGGCAATTTGGCCTCCAGGCAGGGTAGGGAGAAGGGGCGGGCTGGGTAATATAATCAATAGACAGGACTAAAGGTAAGTGTGGGTTGTGGGAGTTGGGGTGGTCTTGTGAACCTTGATCTATACTGTATATAGCAGAGTTGGTTAAAATGGAGCAAAACAGGAGATGTACATTATAGGAATATTTACATAGATCTCCTTTAGAGCCCTTGCAGGTGACATGTTTAGGTGCTATTTTCTATAATACAATCTGTATTTTGGGGTTTAAATGGAAATAAGGGTAAACTAACTACCCTGTACCTGGGGGGGGAACCTAGAAACACATTTAGGCTACAGTAAGAACAAACAGCTGAAATCACTGTTTTCCATCTTAGGAGAACTAAACTCACATTTTCTCACTTTAGAATCTGAGAACATCCCCCTAAGAAACACCAACACCACTCCAGCAAATGGCAACAAAGTAATGTAACACCCTGATGGAATGGATGAAGTAACTTAGTGAATGTGCACTGTTGGCACCTCCTGATCCAGTCACATGCTCCCGTGTAATCTGTCCTGTAAAGGGATTGTGTTCGATACTAATAGTGGATGTGACCATCTGTGACATGTTTCTAAGTAGCATAAGTTGGGCATTGTGTATAGCACTAATGGCCATTGACCAAACTATGTGAGCTCTTAGAGCCCTTGCAGGGACATGTTTTCATTTTTTTCTACATATTGCTGTAAGGAGATTCATCCAGATCCGCAGGCACTCTGGGTAAATCTCTCAGAAGGGATTCGCCAGGGGCTGGCGGGCTCTGGGTGAATGTCAGCGGCTTTAAGTATTAACGGGGGTATCAGCCAGTACTTAATACTTAAGCTGGCCAGAGCCACGCAGCCTTTGGTGAATGAGGTTGCAGCAGCTGCGTGAGTCTCTTGCGATATTGTGCAGCCACCGTTACCTAGGGGTTAAGTGTGGCGCTAACATAAACGTGAATCAGTTAATATGACTATGGACCCTATTAAAGGTTCCTACACCGCGTGCGATCGCGGCCGAAACGGGACGTTCGTTGAGCCATTGCTATGCAATCTTTTAATTGTGATATTTCATATGTGGTTATGTACTGTATATTAGGATTCCAGCTCTAAAATGCAAAAGTACTGGTTACTGGTTAATGGGAGAGACATGTTAGACCAGTACAAGCCTTTTATTGCCTTTACTAAGTCCCTAGGAAAAGGGGTTTACATGTCACACTCACACTGTATTGGAAAGTAAATGGGCTGGATAGAGGTTGTGAACACCACAATCAGCAATTGGTCTGATTTTCTATTATTTAGTTTAGTCCAATAAAAATGTTTGGTGCTAAATAGCAAAGCTTCAACCAACTGTCGCATGGTTACCAAGTCACAGACATCCCCAACTGTCCTCAGAGCTGCTTGGGACAAATGCCAAAGGGAGGAGAAAATTGAGTGATATTTTCCCATATTAATATACAGAACAATCATGATTTACATTAGAGAAAATAAGTAAAATCTAAGTCACACAGTCTCTATCTAGATATTGTTATATAAATCCATCACTGTACTCAGCTGGGAAGAACAATGACTATTTATTACCTGGTATGTGGTGTCATATTTAAATAAATAATAAACATTTTTACATTTCATATCATAATTTAAAAATACATCAATTAATATTATAGATTCTCCCTATAAAAAATATTCAAGTATATCAATATCCTATCAGTTTTAATACTATTTATAAAAGGGGACCAAGAGGATGTACTCACCTCACAGTCAAAAGCTGAATGACTGTTTGTAATTTGCATAAAAACTCTTAAAGTTTGATGATGTCATAGATAGAAGTTTTGATGATGTCGTAGACAAAAACCCTGTAGCCAATCACAGCCAGTTTAGGCAGGGCTGGATTTTACTTTTTTCACTTTTGCCTTAAGCAAATTAAACAATTCATCTACTGAAATAAATATATAATAAATTATCAATCAAAACATTAATTTATCCATTACATATAGAATCTACATGCGTGCAACTGGAGTTAAAAAAAAATATAATTGCCTATATAGGAGAGGTGGCCCTAACATTGACAGCCGGCTTACTATAGTTGTAATAGATCAGAAGGAACCATTAACAAAATACAAGTTTTTCTAATAGCATAGATCAATACTAGGTGATCAGTACTACACTTCACAGGGCAAAAACATAACAAAAAGTTTTAGGGGGCTGATTTACCCAGAGCCGTGGGCAAATTTATGGAGTTAAAGTGGCGCTAACAGATCGCATTCCGTTAGCGTGCCTTTTGACGCCATAAGCGTCTTATGCGCGGTTACACAAAAGGACACCGTGCATCTGACGCTCGTGATTTAATAACGCATTTGCACTAGTTGTAGTGCTGGATTTAAATTCCAGTAAAAAGCAAATACCTTTCGGGATTTTAACCACGTTCGCAAATGCAATATGAATCGCAATCAGGCATTACCGAGGCTTGGGAAATGAGCATGTTTGTCTTGTGTAATTGTCTGTTTACATAATTTTCTCCAATAAAAGACATGATCTGTGACACAAAGGTGGTCTTCAAACTACATGAATGTCGACAAGAAAGCATCAAAAAACGAAAACTAGTACCCCATGATTTCAAGGGAAACTAAACCTCAAATACCAAGGCAAGCAAATTTTGACCTATACAAAAAAAATACAGATTTTGGGATCAGTAAGGTGCCCAACTCCTGTATCTGTCAGTGGACACTCACTTTTTCGACTGCAAAATAAGCCCCATTGTCATATTTGAGCATGAGCCAGGCAAGGGAGGGGTCCTTGCTTTGATCCTTCTGACAGAATTATTTGCTCAGATTGCAATTGTAAGAGAGTGATAAGAAAAAATATGCCACCCAACTAAAACATTGATTTGAATTTTAAAAAAGTAAATATTGGTATAGTTGCCCTTTAAACCTTTTTGCGGATGACGTGTTTTTTTTTTTTTGCCACCTCTGGTGGCTGTGCCCAGCCTAGGTTGTGGGCCTAGTGGGGAATGGCACTCTATCAAATGTTGCCTTTGACAAAGAGAAGCTATACTCCCTGCCTATATAAAGAGCCGTCTTTCTATGGGCACATCAGGGCTGACTGAGAGAAGGTGCTTACTTAAAAAAGCCTGCCCTCTCTCTGGATAAATTAAAGCAATGAGTTCATAACTGGATAAGTTACAATTATGTACGCTTAAGGGCAATGTCCACCCTTAAAAATTGTTTTTGATGATGTTTCCCCCATGTCGGTAGCCCCAACCGCATGGTTTGTATTTCCAAAATCTCCAAAAATCTTACTTACCTCCCTCGTTCCTCTGACTGCATGCCGGCCCTCTGCTTGCGAGAATGCAAGCAGAGGGGCGGGACGGCAGTCGGTCTGTGATTGGCTGAGCGGCAGCCACATCACGGACGCGGCTGCCGGTCATTCAGTGCAGCGGGAGGAAAGAGGAGAGGTAAGTAAGAGTTTGGGGGCTTTTGGAAATACAAAACATTGCGGTTGGGGCTGCCAGACATGGGGAGCAGCATATTAAGGGGGTTTTACGTTAAGGGGGAGGGATAGTAGAACGGGAGGGAGAGGGAGGGGGAGGGAGGGGGGAGAAGGGCTGCAGTATGTAGACAAATATCTACCGGAGGCAAGTAGCAGGCAGAGCCCTGCTAGCTCCTGGTGGACAGTTTTTGGGATTTAGGGGGGTCTACAGGGAAACCCTATGGAGCGGGGATGTGAGGTAAGGATTACACACACTACATGTGGGGCATTACTGGGGGGGATTAGTTTGGGGGTGGACATGCCCTTTAAGTTACAATATAGGTTGTGTGGGGATATGATATGTGTATAAATACATAATGGGCCATACAATAAACGTCTGGGGCATGTTACCAATAGAGCATGTCAGGGAATGTGGACTACCTTAAGACTAGTGAAGAAAACAATGTTTAGGCTTCAAGTTTGGAAAGGGGTTTTTCACTGTAGAACAGTAAGCGTGGGAACTGATTCCAGTGGAGGTTGTGATGGACAGGTTCATGGGTCATGTTAAAAAAGGCTGGATGGAGTTTCTGCAAACAAGGAATGTACAAGTTACTGGTATTGATTAATAAAGTAGAGTTTATCCAGGGAAAATTTTACGATTACCACTTGGAGCACATCCCCCTCACTTCCCCCCCAGGAAGGAATTTTTTCCCCCTTCATAAATTTGGTGGCTTTTTTTTTTTTTTTTGCTTTCCCTGGATCAACAGTTAGGCAGGAAATGAGGATATTGCTGGAGGGTTGGACCTGGATGGACATATGTCTTTATCAAACTTAAATACTTACTATCTATATAATATACTAATTTACAATACTAATGGCCAAATTATTTTAACCTCAGCAAACACTTCAAGATTGCTTTCATTAGCTGGGTCCTAATATTAACCTTTTTACCTAGTAACTTTTTATTTTTAGGAGACGTAGTTCTCAAACTTTGTCTTTATATCAGTATCGCCTTTTAAGAGATGAAAGTCCTGCTGCTCTTTCACTTGCTTTCTTGGGACTAGTCTCTAAGTACTTTGAACACATGACCCCCTTTGGGTGAGTACACATTCCAAGAGGCTGGTCAAACCCCCAACAATGACTAAAATAATATAATGCACACATAAAATAGAGGCCTAGTGTATGTCCAATTGAATGCTTACATTTATATTACCATTGGTTGCGACTTATAAAATCCCAAGTATTATTATTTTTCAAGCTTGGTCAAAACTAGTTGTACTCTGTGTCCAGTTTAGTTCTTAAAGGGCATGTCCACCCCCAAAAACTATAATCCCCCCCAACTACTGGCCCCACCATGTAGTGTAGGTTAATCCTTACCTCACACATCCCAGCTCCATAGGGTTCTCCTGTAGTCCCCCCCCAAAGTGCCAAAAAATGCCCCCAGGAGGCTAGCCAGGGCTCTGCCTCCTACGGCCTCAGGTAGATTTTTGCCATGCGTTACTGCAGTCTTCTCCCCCCTTCCCTCTCCCTCCCTCCCTTCCCGTTCTGCCTGAACCCTCCCCCTAGCTTTAAAACCCCTTTATGTCAGCCTTCCCCATGTCCCCAGCCCCAACCGCATACATTTTATTTTTAGAAAGCTCCCAAATCTGTACTACATTCACTGCTTTCCTACGCGGAAGTGAGCTGCCGGCAGCCGCGTCCGTGATTGGCTGCCGCTCAGCCAATCACAGAGCGGCTGCCGGTCCCGCCCCTCTGCTTGCATTTCCTCGCAAGCAGAGGGCCGGGAGCGCGGCGAGAAGAGGGGAGGTAAGTAGAGTTTGGGGGGCTTTCTAAAAAAAAATTAATGCGGTTTGGGGCTGGGGACCCAGGGGGGATCGTATATTCAAATTTTGATTTTAGGGTGGACATACCCTTTAAGGACGTTCTGCTAGTCATCTAACTGACTTCTTCTAGAATGAGAAATACAAGAATATGTTGCAATAAATACCTGTAATGTGTCCCAATCAGCATAATTGCAAGGTGTCAGGAACCTTGTGAATGCTGTGGACCAAAAACATCAAATTACATGGAAGATGTAAAAAACAATACACAGGGCTTTCTTTGACTCCTTGGTAGAAATCAGGAGAATGGTAAATAGGAAGTAGTTTACAGAAAACCAGCACACAGATCAGTATTTAATGTTTGACTCCCACCACCCTTTAGATCACAAGGCGGTTTCATCAGAACCCTGCAACACAGAGCAGAGAAACATACCCACTAGCACAGAGGTGAAGGCTAAGGCAATTTAACACTCAGAGGAGCATCTTAAACTGTGGGATATCCGGACTGGGCCGTGTCAAACTGAAAGAAGGAAAGAAAGAAATACAAATTACCACTAGTGAAGTTGGGAAGCAAGACAGGAGAAAGAACATGGTTTCCAAAAATGGTAGCAGGGTTTAAAGGAACACTAAATCAAAAAAAAAACTATGTGCCATCCGTTTGTATTATTCACAGGGAGGTGAGAAACGCTTATTCTCACCTCCTGTGAATAATATTACGCTCGGGGACTGGAACTACCTTACCGCCGCTCCACTCGCAGCACTCAGTCACTGAACAGCTGTTCTCTCCGATCGTGCGCCAACTATCTTGTATTGACGCAAGCTGCGCCTAAGATAGGGCGCGTGGTCGGGCAGAGCGGCTGTCAGTGAGGGCGAGTGCGAGTGGAGCGGTGGGTAAGGTAAGTTCCAGGTCCCCCGAGGTAATATAGCCAGTTTTGATGACACCTCAGTACAATGCAATACCACCTTGCATTCTGGAGTTCCCGGACACCTTGCTGTTATATGCTATTGGGACATTCCAGAGTATTATTGCCAACAGATTTTTGTACAAGTCATTCTGGAATTGAGAAAGCCAGTGCGGACGCCTTCAAGAACTGAACATCAAGTCCAGTTGATCTAACTGAATACCACATATATAACATATGTATGTTAATTATGAAGAGAGGTTAGGCCCTCAAACTGGGTACTGAATGAATTTTCATTAAAAGAAAGGGAGGACAGATTGGGGGGAGCAATAAAAGCTAAAACACAGTCAAGATCTTGTATTACCCACTCTGCATAATCCCCCATAACCACAAATAAATAATCAAATCTGAAAGCCATATTCTCTCCCTCTAAAGGTTATCAAACATCTAATTCAGTAATTACTTAATACTGTTTATAAAATGGAGATTAGAAAGACATCTTGTAGTTTGTATGAGTGTGTGAAACAATTACCCCCAGGACCACCATCAACATTTCCTACTAGCTAATTATAGGGCCCCTACATATACTGCAACCGCCACACATGCCACTTTCCCCCCACTTTATCTAAAGACAATCTAATCCTCTTTTACCAGTTTTTGAAAAGGCTACCCCCAATTTAATAAGCCAACCTCACAACTTCCACCACTAAAATGAGTAGCCACTTCCCTCCTAAAATGGAGTAAAAATGAGAAGCAACTTCCCCAACAAAATTAGGACATTACAACATACACCATTCTTTAGCAAATGAAATGCCCCCCACTCTAAAAAAAAAATAATACAGACATAGCAGCGCACCTCGTGTGGCCAGTCTAATCATCTCCACGCTAGTGCCTAGTTTTTCTAATTGCAAACTTATCCAATCTACTTCATATTCAAGCTCCTTATTATTTAGTTGCGCCTTCTCTGAACCTTTCTACTTCCAAGATGTCTTTTTTGTACACAGGATTCCAAAATTGCACTGAATATTCCAAATGAGGCCTACTAACGCTTTGTAAACAGGGAGAATACATTTTTTCTCCCTTGAATCCATCCTCTCTTATCAAGACAATACCATGCTGGCTCTGGCTGTTGTGCCTGGGCACTGCTTGCTACCTTTAAGTTTGTTTTCCACCAAACACCAAGATACTTTTTCTACAGGGATTCACTAAAACACAGAGATATTTAGTAAAAGCAGCATATCGTATACTCGAGTATAAACCGACCCGATTAAAAACAGAGGTATCTATTTTTACCTGAAAAAAGGAGTAAGGGCTAGGCCACACTAGCGCGTTTTTCGCGCGTTTGCGCACGCGATTTTCGCTAAAATGGAAAACGCGGGAACGCGAAAATTCCCGCGATTTGATGCGCAGCGATTGCGCGTCCGTTTGCGTTTGGTAATGCATGCGGTCACCATTTTTGGTGCGTTAACGCATGGCGTGTCCATAAGGCGCAAACGCGGAGCGCGAAAACGCAGGGCGCAAACGCGCGGAAACGACGATCTATCAGGAGGAGCGAAGCGAGCTAGCGCGACTAGCAGCGAAGAGCGAGCGAGCGAGGCAGGAGCGCGAGCGAGCGAGGCGGCGAGCGGCGAGGAGCGAGCGAAGCGAGAGAGCGAGAGGAGCGAGCGAGCGAGCCAGCCAGCGAGCAGAGCGCGAGCCAGGGAGCAGCGGCGAGCGAGCGAGCGAGCGAGAAAGCGAGCGAGCGAGGCGGCGAGCAGAGAGCGAGCGAGCCAGCGAGCGAGCGAGCGAGCGAGCGAGCGCCAGCGGGCAGCGGCGGGAGAGAGCGAGCGAGCAGCGCGCGAGCGAGCGAGCGAAAACGCGAGCCAGCGACCAGGCGAGCGAGCGAGCGAGCGAGCGAGTCGAGCGAGCGAGCGAGCGAGCGAGAGAGCGAGAGGCGAGCGAGCGATGAGAGCGACGAGAGCGAGCGAGCGAGAGAGAGCGAGCGAGGTAGCGAGACGAAATAGCGACGAGAGTAGCGAGCGAGGAAGCGAGCGAGAGAGAGCGGGACAGCCAGCCAACCACACCCAGCCCCCCACCCACCCACCCACCCAGCCATCCAGTCCAGCCAGTCCACTCTATTCGTATCTATCATCGATCTATCTATCTATCTATCTATCTAATCTCATCTATCTATCTTATATCTATGACTCTACCTATCCATCACATCATTTATCTATCTATCTATCTAACTATCTATCTGGGGGGATTTTAAATACCCTGACATAGTTGGAGTAAGGGAACTGCCAGCACTCAAAAGGTATAAAGTCTTAAATTTTCTATATGAGCAATTTCGTTCACAGATGGTAGAAGTTCCTACTAGACAGGAGTGTTGTTGGATCTGGTGATCTCTAAAACCCTGAGCTCTTTGGAAATGAGGTAATGGAAAATTTAAGGGAATAGTGATCATGATATAGTGTCATTTGATATAGGTTGCAAAAAACAAAACTGCTCTGGGTTAACAAAAAATTTTAACTTTAGTAAAAGCTAATTTTATGCTGTTAAAGGAATCACTTGTGCTCATAGGACTGGGGGGGGGGGGTTGTTTCTAGGGAAGATACTGAGCAGATGTGGACCACTTTTAAAGGATATTAAAACTATTACATTTCTAAATTCTTACCTTAGCTTAGGGAAACAAGTGGTAAAAAAATTAGGTCCACTCCTGCATGGTTATGCTCAGGTAAAAAGGGAAAGGAATAAAGAAAAAGGCTTTTAAAATTTTGAAATCAAAGGGAACAGAATGGTCTTAAGGGCGTATAAAAGCTGTTAAAAAAAGTGCAAGAAAGCAATTAAATTCACTAAAGTAGAAATGAAATACTGATAGCCGAACAAAGCAAGTCCAACCCCAAATGTTTTTTAAGTACAGTGTATCAATAGTTAAAAGTTGAGGAATGAGAATGTGGGGCATCAAATATGGTGCTGAGATGGTTGTAGAGGATGGAAAAAGTCTAATCTGCTAAACCGTTTTTACTTCAGTTTTCACTATTGAGAATCCTAGTCTTACAGCAGGGTCTGGAATAATATGCAGCCTAGAAATGAGGAGTAACATATTCACTCGAATGTAAACTGCCGATTTTGGTAACCCTCGAATGTAGTGTTAGTTTTCAGTAACCTCGAATGTAGTGGATCGATTTTGGCAAACCTTAAATGTAGCTGCCGAGTTCCCTCGAATGTAGCATTCGGTAACCCTCAAATGTAGGATTCTTTTTCGGTAAACCCTCAAATGTAGCGTTCATTTCAGTAACCCTCGAAGTAGTGGTGATTTCGGCAACCGCGAATGTAGCTGCCGATTTAAGTAACCCTCGAATGTAGTGTGATTTCGGCAACCCTCGCATGTAGCTGCCGATTTCAGTAACCCACGAATGTAGCTGGACGATTCTCAGTAACCTCGGAGTGTAGCATTCGGTAACCCTCGAATTGACCATAATCCTTTGAATGTTAGCATGTGGAAAACGCGAACAATTGCCCGATGTGGGGTGGGAAGTGTTAAAATCAGTTTTCGTGACAGGTATAGTTTCCCAGACATTTTCCAGGTTGCGTACAGTCACTTACAGTAAGTTCACCCCAAATTTACGAAACTATAGTCTCCCATAGCACTATAATGCGTTTGTTTCCGAACAACCAATTTACTGAAGTTCGGTAGTTCGGAAGCTAAGTTCGGCCATCTCTATTAGTCAGATGAGGTACAAAGCGTCCTTACTGTAAGTCAGGGAGAGCGATTGAAGCAGGAACAAAGTCTGCGGGAATCTAGGCATGTGATAAGCGCAGTTACGCCTTGCAATATCCTGGTGTACCGGTAATGGAATGACTCTCCTTGTAGTAAGAAATTCAGGTAATTTTAAAACTTTTTTTGGGGGTTTTGGGCTTGTTGGGCTAAAAACTATAGATTTACAGTAATAAAAACATTACATAGCTAGATAGATTAGATGATTGATTAGAAAGATAATATAGGCTAGGAACACACAGGGAATTAATTCAGACCAGTGACATAACTACCACCCCACAGATAATAATATATGTATTATCATATTATGGTGTTAATTGGCCTTCCTCATGTTAGTCCAATTGAGTTTTCCAGTAAAGTAATTATTCAACTCCACAGCGTGTGATTATTTTCTTAAGGTGGCCATACACCAGCACGATATTACTTACCCGACCGACCGCTCACGCGACGTTCTGCGATCCTGCCGGAACACCCTTCCGATATTATATACGACCGACATGCGATCGCAAAAATCCATCATTTGCGTATGCGCAGGAACGTCGCGTGAGTGGTCGGTCGGGTACGTAATATCGTGCTGGTGTATGGCCACTTTATTGGTATACTGGATTGCGACAAAAAGCTAGCTGGCCTAATAGAGAAAAATATAATATAAGTTATTGCCCACGGCCCCCAAAAATCTTGCCTGACCCTTCTGGGAGCCCATCATCCAATTCAGACAATAGGTCTTTCCAGACAGAAATGTAAAGGTTTGCTTATGTTTCTGATTTTATTTCTGTAAAACAAAAAAATAGAAGCATTTGTTTAGCTCTTTAGAATCTAGCAAGTTTTGTATGTTTTGGAGCTTTGAGGGGTTCACAGCAGCTACCAGTTGTTCTCTTTTGGGAGTTAAGCTAGGTACACAAAGTACTGAGTACGGTACTGTGTTAACCTGCTTTGCCGCGACAAGTGTGTGCCTGCCGAAGTTCGGTTCGGCCGAGTGCTATTCAGGAAGTTTCCCTTGGCCTCAGTAGGACTCCTAGAGTAGTCGGCTGAGGGAAACCACACAGTCCCAATCGTTCTCCCTATGCGGTGTATAGAGAGAACGCTTGGGACTGTGTGTAGCCTGATTTCAGGGGGGACTTCTAGGGTTTTTGTGCCTGAGGCAAACTTTAGAATGCCGCCTTTGACCGTACAGCGGCGGCGCAGTGCGCGCTGCCAAATTAAAGTGGGCGTGGTTATGTCAGGACGGCGTGGCTGTCGGTGGAGTGGTAACATTTAAGATTTTGCATTCCTATCACAATAGGCAAACAATTCCTCAGTCAGCGATTAGCAAATGTCAATCCTATAAACAGGATTACACTCCTTTCTCACATAGCTGTGTGTGTCACTACTATATTGCTCCTTTAGTTGTTGTTCCAACACTTGTTTTATATACTGTGCTAAAATGTTAGAGTAAATTAGAAATGCCATAAGTTTCTGTAGGTAAAACGTTTTACCAAAAGATTGTAAGGCCTGCCAAAAATACCCTAAACTAGTCTAACCTAACCCTAAACAAACTAACTTAAAGCAAACCTAACCATAGAATACAATATAGGCCACGCCACGTGCCCTGCCCACACACACGAGCTGATCCAGCCAGCCCCACCCCCCATGATAAGACCCACACCCAGGGAGGGAGGGACCCACCATCATGGCCATAAGACCCAAGTGGACCCCCCCATGATAAGATGTGGACATTTTCTGGCATTTATTTCTATTAATTCATTAAATAAAACAATAAATACAGGTAAAAATTTCCCCAGTCTGCATTTTTTGTAACAAATGGTGTATTACCCTTAACTACAGATCTGCAGGCCTCTCTAGGGTAACACCAGCCTGTCCTATCCTTTAATAGCGAACCCTTGTGGTTCGCTATTTTTCCATATGTACAGTGGTTTGCAAAAGTATTCAGCCCCCTTAAAGTTTTCCACATTTTGTCACATTACTGCCACAAATATGATTCAATTTTATTGGAATTCCATGTGAAAGACCAATGCAAAGGGGTGTACACGTGAGAAGTGGAACGAAAATCATACATGATTCCAAAATTTTTAACAAATCAATTACTTTGTTGTTGAACTGTGTTATCGTCACTTATTTAACATTATTTTATATTTTATTCCATTAGAAAATAGAGTTAAAGTGTGGTCAGAGGAGACAGAGACCCAACAGGAGAACTCATACAGATGGCAGTATAGAGGTAATTATTTCTAATGTAAAAGTCTTATTCTAAATACTATCGGGGATTTAACCCGTGTGACTTTAGCTCCAGCTATTAGATGAATTAGCCACAAAATAATTATTGAATGCCATGCAATGTCTATGTGGATGTGAGGACGCCTACATAGCTACAGTTATTCTAGCGTTTAAGTCACATTAACCCTTTCTAAATAGGTCAAAGACACTTTACAGTTAGAATTTACCACTGCAGCTTTGCATAAATCACCCTGAATGTGTATTACCCTGTTACTTATAATGATGAAGTTAAAACCCCAATATAATATGTTTCAAAACTTTTGTCCTTCATCTTTATTTGTGAAAACACAATGAGCAGCAGTTTCTTATGTAAAATTTCTATTGGACAAATTATTGACCTTCGGCAATATGGAATATTTGTTACATGGTCACCATATTAAGCCATTCAAATGTCTTTACAAATTGAAAGTAATTGCAGGCATTGTCTCATTATTTCTTATCTTTTCTTATGTATTCTTTACCCTTAACCATAACCACATTGGTATTATAAGTATTTTTACATTGGCTTGCTGTGATTGCTTATTTTACATGTGTTTTTTTAGTCCCTAAAGAGTTAATATCAGAAGACAGCATGGGGGAAGAAGATCAGGCTGGCATTGGTATGTGATCTATCTATCTATCTATCTGTCTATCTATCTATCCCATATCTATCTATCTATCTATCCCATATCTCCCATATCTATCTATCTATCTGTCCCATATCTATCTATGTATCATACAGAATAACTATCTCTTTGCCAACATATAACATGATTTTGTTTTGTCCCTAAAGAGGAAATATCAGAAGAAAGCATGGAGGAAGAAGATCAGGCTGGCATTGGTATGTGATTTATCTATCTATCTATCTATCTGTCTATCTATCCCATATCTATCTATCTGTCTATCTATCTATCTATCTATCTATCTATCTATCTATCTATCTCATCCTATCTACTATCACACAGAATTACTATCTCTTTGCTCATTCATATCATTTTTTTTAATCATGAAGAAAAGACTAAATTGAGTGAGTGCGAGGTATTTTTTATTTAAAAAGCCTTTTCTTATACAAAATCATGTATTATTTCTGGTAAAAAAAAATGTCACAGCATTTTTTCATATTAGAAGTGTATACCTGTTATTTGACATAGGACATAGGATTATAGTGCGTTCCCCAGGTGTATTCACTGGTGTACAATAAACCAATATTTCAATTATATATAAATCATAATAAGTAAAATTGTTAATTGTGTCCATTTTTATGCTGTACAATATATTGTGTGTAAAACTCTCATTATCTTCCATGTAGAATACACTGAACAGAATCCCCTGCTGCTGGACCAATAAGAGTGAAGCTGGGATCTAGCAGAAGCCCCCAAGGTATTTCTATATAACGGGGAACATTTCCTTAGTGCAGGTTCTTATGAATAATCCCCGAGAGTCACTTGTATGGGTACTGAATGTCACAACCAGCTTTTTGCCCTTACATTTAGAAGTACAAACTCATTATTTTCATTGGACATAGCACTTCTTTAGGTACCACCTGTGCCCTTAAATGTGCAACAGAGGGTCCCAGAATATCCTAGTATACGTGTCTTAGAGGGCCAAGTTGGATTTATACTACGAGGCCATGTGCCTGCAGCACTATCATAATATAAAATGCCAGAGTGCTTTATTTTCTGGCATTTATTTCTATTAATTCATTAAAAAAAACAATATACAGTTAAATTTTGCCCCGCTGCATTTTTTTTTTGTAACAAATGGTGTATACCCTTAACTACAGATTCTGCGGCCACTCTAGGGTAACACCAGCCTGTTTGCCAAGTCATTTTATTATCTCGTAAAGATTAGTGACCCAGTTGAGTTTGGTTGCGCTGTACTTTGTATTTTTCATAGTTTCTTCCTCCCCTCCTCATTTTCCTTTCAGGCACCATCCAGCAAATCAAACTGAGGAAAGTCTCGGATTTGTCTAAAGAGAAAAATTCTGTGGTGAGTATTTCATTATGAAGAAACGTTCCAGTAGTAATGTGTTCGCACCTAATGGGGTGCAACTAACAGGGGAGAAGAGGTCAACCGCGGAGGGCCAGGAGTTAGACATTCGATATAGAGTACTCCACACACGTGCTGTTGGCTGTCTGCCAGACAATCAATAGGTGCAATCCTCATGCCCTCTACTATCCAAGGGGCCCAAGGACTCCAACAGTAACAAATATGGAGGAGCACACTATAATAGTGATTCAAGAATTATTGAACAAAAAACTACAATGTTTTGGGACCCACCTTGTCCTTTCCTCAGGTACAGTATAGATGAGGAGACAAGATTGGGTCCCAAAACTTGTATTTGGTTTTTTTCAATAAATCTTGACTCCCTATTATAGTGTGCCCTCCATATTTGTAGCTGGTTGGAGTTAGACAGGTCCCATCTTTCTTATTTTTCCCTATGAACAGGTACAACTCTTTCTAAAAAAACCACTGTAGATGAAACTAGAGGGCCCTGTCCTAGTTTTGCTGGGGTGCCCAGTGTTTCTAGTTATGCTCTGCTCACTCACCTCCATATATAGGCATATTATAATGGCCAATATTGCTGTTGTGCGAAGACCGCTCTCTTTATTGATTATTGTCACAGTCGAAATTTTTTTGATGGGATCATACATCTATGCCCACATTCATATAGATTGTATTGTATTGTATAGATCGCCCAATACAATACCATCCTATTTTACTACCGTATGTGTTTTGTACAACCATTCGTACATTTACACACTCAATAGGCCATATTTATAAAGGCCCGATGTCGCTATTTTATGTTAAGGCAGCTTTTAGGTTCGTTACTACGATTGCGAATTTACAATCACAGAATGTAAATCTACGATAGTGGACGTAAATGTACAATCATGCCCGTACATTTATGATCTTTTATGATAAACCACAGTATCAATAATTTTCAATACCGCTGGTTTTTAAATTAGGCCCAAAGTTCCTACATTAAGGCTTCATAATCGTTCTTAATGTTAAAATGATTGGTTATGTTTGGACAGCTGTAAAATAGAACTAGAGTCTAGAATACATGTAGTTCAGAGGAGTCCCCATGGAATTACATCCGGACCGGAGCATATTATTTTACTAGTTCCAGTTGCCATATTGGGACATTTTATCCTTTGCAGTATTTTGTATAATAAAATAATTTGTAATATAAAAGGCAGAGTGCTTTATTTTCTGGCATTTATTTCTATTAATCCATTAAAAAAAACAATAAATACAGGTAAAAATTTCACTGGTCTTCATTTTTTGTAACATATGGTGTATTACCCTTAACTACAGATCTGCAGGCCACTCTAGGGTAACACCAGCCTGTTGGCCAAGTCATTTTATTATCTCAGTAAAGAATTTAGTTGACCCAGTTGAGGTTTGGTTGCGCTGTACTTTGTATTTTCATAGTTTCCTCCTCATTTTCCTTTCAGCGATCGTAAAAGCCTTAACATAATAGTGACACCGTGGGCCCTTTTATAAATAGGTCGCTATTAGTGTTTGTAAATGGTTACGAACGGTTTTTGCTGATATAAAAGGAACATTTCCTTAGTGCAGGTCTTATAATAATCCCCAGAGAGTCACTGTATGGGTAACTGACAATGTCACCCAGCTTTTTGCCCTTACATTTAGAAGTACAGACTCATTATTTTCATTTTGACATAGCACTTCTCTTAGGAACACCTGTGCCCTTAAATGTGCAACAGAGGTTCCCAAAATATCCTAGTAATACGGGGTCTTAGAGGGCCAAGTTGGATTTATACTGAGGCCACAGTGCCTGCAGCACTATCATAATATAAAATGCAGAGTGCTTTATTTTCTGGCATTTATTTCTATTAATTCATTAAATAAAACAATAAATACAGGTAAAAATTTCCCCAGTCTGCATTTTTTGTAACAAATGGTGTATTACCCTTAACTACAGATCTGCAGCTCTCTAGGGTAACCCACCTGTCCTAATCCTTTAATAAGCGAACCCTTGTGGGTTTTTTTCACCTCAGTTTTCCATATGTACAGTGGTTTGCAAAGTATTCAGCCCCCTTAAGTTTTCCACATTTTGTCACATTACTGCCCACAAATATGATTCATTTTATTGGAATTCCATGTGAAAGACCAATGCAAAGGGTGTACACGTGAGAAGTGGAACGAAAATCATACATGATTCCAAATTTTTAACAAATCATTACTTTTTGTTTTTGAACTGTGTTATCGTCACTTATTTAACATTATTTTATATTTTATTCCATTAGAAAATAGAGTTAAAGTGTGTCGAGGGACAGAGACCCAACAGGAGATCTCATACAGATGGCAGTATAGAGTAATTATTTCTAATGTAAAAGTCTTTATTCTAAATACTATCGGGGATTTACACCCGTGTGACTTTAGCTCCAGCTATTAGATGAATTAGCCACAAATAATTATTGAATGCCATGCAATGTCTATGTGGATGTGAGGACGCCTACATAGCTACAGTTATTCTACGTTTAAGTCACATTAACCCTTTCTAAATAGGTCAAAGACACTTTCAGTTAGAATTTACCACTGCGGCTTTGCATAAATCACCCTGATGTGTTTACCCTGTTTACTTATAATGATGAAGTTAAACCCCAATATAATACGTTTCAAAACTTTTGCCCTTCATCTTTATTTGTGAAAACACAATGAGCACATTTTTCTATGTAAAATTTCTATTGACAAATTATTGACCTTCGGCAATATGGAATATTTGTTACAGGTCACCATATTAAGCCATTCAAATGTCTTTACAAATTCAAAAGTAATTGCAGGCATTGTCTCATTATTTCTTATCTTTTTCTTATGTATTCTTTACCCTTAACCATAACCACATTGGTATTATAAGTATTTTTACATTGGCTTGCTGTGTTTTGCTTATTTTACATGTGTTTTTTTAGTCCCTAAAGAGGTAAATCAAAGACAGCATGGAGAAGAAGATCAGGCTGGCATTGGTATGTGATCTATCTATCTATCTATCTATCTATCTATCTGTCTATCTATCTATCCCATATCTATCTATCTATCTATCCCATATCTCCCTATCTATCTATCTATCCCATATCTATCTATGTATCATATAGATAACTATCTCTTTGCCAACATATAACATGATTTTGTTTTTGTCCCTAAAGAGGAAATATCAGAGAAAGCATGGAGGAAGAAGATCAGGCTGGCATTGGTAGAGATCTATTGTCTACTATCTATCTATCTATCTATCTATCTATCTATCTATCTATCTATCTACTATCTATCTATCTATCTATCTATCATCTATCTATCTAATCTATCTATCACAGAATTACTATCTCTTTGCTCATTCATATAAATTTTTTTAATCATGAGAAGAAAGACTAAATATGAGGAGTGCAGAGGTATTTTTTTTATTTAAAAAGCCTTTCTTATACAACAATCATGTATTCATGTTCTGGTAAAAAAAAATGTCCCACAGCATTTTTTCATATTAGAAGTGTATACCTGTTATTTGACATAGGACAAGATTATAGTGCGTTCCCCAGTGTATTCACTGGTGTACAATAACCAATATTTCATATTATATATAAAATTAATATAAGTAAAGATGTTAAATTGTGTAATTTTATGCTGTAACAATATATGTGTGATAAAACTCTCATTATCTTCCATGTAGAATACACTGAACAGAAATCCCCTGCTGCTGGACCAATAAGAGTGAAGCTGGATCTAGCAGAAGCCCCCAAAGGTATTTCTATATAACTGGGACATTCCTTAGTGCAGGTTCTTATGAATAATCCCCAGAGAGTCACTTGTATGGGTAACTGATAATGTCACACCAGCTTTTTTTGCCCTTACATTTAGAAGTACAGACTCATTATTTTCATTTGACATAGCACTTCTCTTAGGTAACACCTGTGCCCTAAATGTGCAACAGAGGGTCCCAGAATATCCTAGTAATCCGGGTCTTAGAGGGCCAAGTTGGATTTATACTGAGGCCATTGTGCCTGCAGCACTATCATATATAAAAATGCAGAGTGCTTTATTTTCTGGTCATTTATTTCTATTAATTCATTAAAAATAATAAATACAGGTAAAATTTCCCCGGTCTGCATTTTTTATATTGTAACATATGGTGTATTACCCTTAACTACAGATCTGCAGCCGCCCACTCATACTCAACTAGGGTAACACCAGCCTGTTGGCCAGTCATTTTATTATCTCAGTAAAGAATTTAGTTGACCCATTTGAGGTTTTGGTTGCGCTGTACTTTGTATTTTCATAGTTTTCCTCCTCATTTTCCTTTTCAGGCAACATCCAGCAAATCAAACTGAGAGAACGTCTCGGATTTGTCTAAAGAGAAATTCTGTGGTGATATTTCATTATTAAGAAACGTTACAGTAGTAATGTGGTCTCACCTAATGGTGCAACTACAGGGGAGAAGGAGGAGCAACCGCAGGAGGGCCAGGAGTTAGACGAGTCGAAATATAGAGTTACTCCACACACTGCTGTTGGCTGTCTGCCAGACAATCAATAGGTGCATCCTCATGCCCTCTACTCCAAGGGCAAGGACACTCCAACAGTAACAATATGGAGGAGCACACTATAATAGTGATTCAAGAATTATTGACAAACAACATACAATGTTTTGGGACCACCTTGTCCTTTCCTCAGGTACAGTATATGAGGAAGGGACAAAGTGGTCCCAAAACATTGTATGTTGTTTGTTCAATAAATCTTGAATCCTATTATAAGTGTGCTCCCCATATTTGTAGCTGTTGGAGTTAGACAGTCCCATCTTCTTATTTTTTCCTATGACAGGTACAACTTCTTCTCAGAAAACCACTGTAGATGAAACATATAGAGGGGCCCTGTCATAGTTTTGCTGGGGTGCCCAGTGATTCTAGTTATGCTACTGCTCACTCACATCCGTATAGGGCATATTTATAATGTGCGCAATATTGCTGTTTTGCGATAACCGCATCTTTATTGATTATTGTCACAGTCGAAATTTTTTTTGATGGGATCATACATCTATGCCCACATTCATAGATTGTCATTGTATTGTAAGATCGCCCATACAATACATTACGTGATTTTACTACCGTATGGTTTTGTACAACCATTCGTACATTTGCGAACCCAATGGGCCATATTTATAAAGGCACGGTGGTCGCTATTTTACGTTACCAACAGCTTTTACGATCGTTACTAAACTGCAAATTTACAATCGCAGAACGTAAATCTATAGGATAGTGGACAGTCATGTGCAATCATACCCGTACATTTATGATCGTTTATGATAAACCACAGTAACTTGACATTTTCGATACCGCTGGTTTTTAAATATGACCCAAAGTTCCTACATAATCATTCTTAATAATAAATGAATGGTATCCGGTTATGTTTGTTGGACAGCTGAAAATAAACTAGAGTCCTAGAATCCATGTAGTTTCATCAGGAGTCCCCATGGAATTACATCCGGACCTGAGCATATTTAATTTACTAGTTCCAGTTGTCATATTGGCCATTTACCTTTGCAGTATTTTGTAGATAAAAATAATTTTGGTCAGTTAAATTGTATCCTAACAACATATATTTTTCTTACAGAAACAATGAGAAGGGAGAAGCTCCAATGCCTAAGTGGCCCGTGAAAGAGAGACTGGCTCCAAGGCCAACCACCAGGTATTTCTGCTTACCAAAGCAATAAAGATTTACAATCGCCCATACAATACACATTTTTTTATACAACCGTTCGTACATTTACACACTCAATAGGCCATATTTATAAGGCCCGGTGTCCGCTATTTTATGTTAAGGCAGCGTTTTACGTTCTTTACTACGATTGCGAATTACAATCACAGAATGTAAATCTACGATAGTGGACGTAAATGTACAATCATGCCCGTACATTATGATCTTTTATGATAAACCACAGTATCAATAATTTTCAATACCGCTGGTTTTTAAATTTGGCCCAAAGTTCCTACATTAAGGCTTCATAATCGTTCTTAATGTTAAAATGATTGGTTATGTTTGTTTGGACAGCTGTAAAAATAGAACTAGAGTCTGAATACATGTTAGTTCAGGGAGTCCCCATGGAATTACCATCCGGACCGGAGCATATTATTTTACAGTTCCAGTTGCCTATTGGGACATTTTATCCTTTGCAGTATTTTGTATATAAAATAATTTGTAATATAAAAGCAGAGAGAGTGGCTTTATTTTCTGGCATTTATTTCTATTAATTTCCATTAAAAAAAACATAAAAAGGTAAAAATTTCACTGGTCTTCATTTTTTGTAACTATGGTGTATTACCCTTAACTACAATCTGCTGGGCCACTCTAGGGTAACACCACCTTTGGCCACGTCATTTTATTATCTCAGTAAAGAATTTAGTTGACCCAGTTGAGGTTGGTTGCGCTGTACTTTGTATTTTCATAGTTCCCTCCTCCTATTTTCCTTTCAGGCAAGCATCCAGCAAAATCAACTGAGAGAAAGTCTCGGATTTGTCTAAAGAGAAAATTCTGTGGTGAGTATTTCATTATGAAAAACGACAGTAGTAATGTGTCTCACCTAATGGGGTGCACCTAACAGGGAGAAGGAGGAGCAACCGCAGGAGGGCCAGAGTTAGACGAGTCGAAATTAGAGTACTCCAGCACACTGCTGTTGGCTTCTGCCAGACAATCAATATGCAATCCTCACTTCCCTCTACTCCAAGGGCCAGGACTCCAACAGTAACAAATATAGAGGAGCACACTATAATAGTGATTCACGAATTATTGACAAAACAACATACAATGTTTTGGGACCACCTTGTCCCCTTTCCTCAGGTACATATATGAGGAAGGACCAAAGTGGTCCCAAAACATTGTAGTTGTTTGTTCAATAAATCTGAATCCCTTTATAGTGTGCTCCTCCATATTTGTAGCTTTGGAGTTAGACAGGTCCCATCTTCTATTTTTCCTATGACAGTACACTTCTTCTTAGAAAACCACTGTAGATAAACATATAGAGGGGCCCTGTCATATTTTTGCTGGGGTGCCCATTGATTTCTAGTTTATGCTACTTCCTCACTCACATCCAGTATAGGGCATATTTATAATGGCGCAATATTGCTGTTTTGCGATACCGCAATCTTTATTGATTATTGTCACAGTCGAAATTTTTTGATGGGATCATAGATCTATGCCCACATTCAAGATTGTCATTGTATTGTATAGATCGCCCATACAAATACCATTACGGTATTTTACTACCGCATGGTTTTTTTGTACAACCCATTCGTACATTTGCAAACCCCATGGGCCCATATTTATAAAGGCACGGTGTCGCTATTTTTTTTACCACAGCTTTTACGATCGTTACTAAGACTGCAAATTTACCAATCGCAGAACGTAAATCTACATGTGGACAATCATGTGCCAATCATGCCCGTACATTTATGATCTTTTATGATAAACCACAGTACTGACAATTTCGATAACCGCTGGTTTTTAATATGACCCAAGTTCCTACATACTCATTCTTAATATAAAATGAATGGTATCCGGTTATTTTTGGACAGCTGTAAAATAGAACTAGAGTCTAGAATACATGTAGTTCAGAGGAGTCCCCATGGAATTACATCCGTACCTGAGCATATTATTTACTAGTTCCAGTTTGCCATATTGGGACCTTTTATCCTTTGCAGTATTTTGTATAATAAAATAATTTGTCAGTTAAATTGTATCCTAACATTAAATATTTTTCTTACAGAAAACAATGAAAGGAGAAGCTCCAATGCCTAAGAGGCCCGTGAAAGGAGACTGGGCTCCAAGGCCACCACCACGGTATTTCTGCTTAACCAAAGCAATCAAGATTCAATCGGCCCATACAATACCATTTTTATACAACCGTTCGTACTTTACACACTCAATAGGCCATATATAAATAAGGCACGGTGTCGCTATTTACCTTACCACAGCTTTTATCGATCGTTACTAAACTGCGCATTTACAATCGCAGCCACGTAAATCTACGATAGTGAACGTAAATTACAATCATGCTCCTACATTTAATGATCTTTATGATAAACCACAGTATCAGTATTTTTCAATACCGCTGGTTTTTAAATTAGGCCCAAAGGTTTTCTACATTAAGGCTTTCATAATCGTTCTTAAGATAAAATGATTGTTATTTTTGGACAGCTGTAAAGTAGAACTAGAGTCTAGAATACTGTAGTTCAGAGGAGTCCCCATGGAATTACATCCGGACCTGAGCATATTAATTTACCTAGTTCCAGTTGTCATATTGGGACATTTTTATCCCTTTGCAGTATTTTGTATAATAAATAATGTTGTCGTTTAAATTGTATCCTAACAATTATATATTTTTCTTACAGAAACAATATGCAGGAGAAGCTCCAATGCCTAAGAGGCCCCGTGAAAGAGAGACTGGGGCTCCAAGGCCAACCACCAAGGTATTTCTGCTTAACCCAAAGCAATTAAGATTTACATCGCCCATACAATACCATTTTTTATACAACCGTTCGTGACATTTACACCACTCAAATAGGCCATATTTATAAGGCCCGATGTCCGCTATTTTTGTTAAGGCAGCTTTTACGTTTCGTTACTACGAATTGCGAATTTACAATCACAGAATGTAAATCTACGATAGTGGACGTAATGTCTCATGCCCGTACATTTATGATCTTTTATGATAAACCACAGTATCAATATTTTCAATACGCTGGTTTTTTAAATTACGCCCAAAGTCTCTACATTAAGGCTTCATAATCGTTCTTAAAGAGAACTAAACTTCAGTTTTTCAGATCTAATGTGAAAGTTTTTCTCCCCAGAGCACCTACACGTTGAAAGATTTTCTCTAGTTTATTTGCATTTAGTATATATAAGTGAATAGATTCTGTAACAAAGGAGCTTCCATCTTTTGCCAGTAGAACTCATAGCCCATGTTGGCTTCAAGAGCCACGCCCCCTGACCCAGGATTCACTATCTATGTGCAGAGTTTCTAGCATCTCTTTTCTAGTGAAAGATAAGTTCTAAATGTACCTGTGATCACAGTTAGAGTTCTGGTGGCGCACCGTGTAAATGCGTGTGTTTAGGAACAACAGACCAGAAGTCACAAGGTTCAAATCCCCTAGTTTACTTATGAACATATAACATGGTCTACTACCTTTTTCTTTTTGTTTCCTATGTTTCTAGAAAATATAAGTTTCTACATATGTACAAACTTATATATAGCACCTGTTATTTATTTACCAACCAACATGAATTGCTGACAGTCTTCCAGTAGCAATACAAAATAGTGTACTGATTAACTTGCATTACTTCGATCGATTGAGAGTTCACCTGTGGCGTGTTCTGCTAAGGTGCTGGGTTAGGAAAAAAATCAGACTATTGGGGACCAGGTTCGATTCCCATTGTCCCCTTTTTTGTTTCTCTTATGTGTCTAGCAAAAGATAAAGACTCTCATGTTCAGGCTCATTATTTGTAATCCTTGTGCCTAGTGGTAGAAAGCTTTCTTTTTAGAAAGACACATATAGAAGGTTGCTGGTTCGATTCCCCATACTGAATACTGAAATGTTAAATGTTCTGTTCTTCTCACCCTGCTAGAAAGACATACACTGCAAAGATTACTTTTCTTTTTTTGTATGGTATAGCTAGGAATTTATCATTGTTAGGACAGGAGCATTTCTAAATGTGTTTACAACAAAAACTGCACTGATATCTGTGTTCTGTGTCAGAGGAGGGATCTCTGAGCTTTAACATGATTGGGTGTCAGCTTCCAGGAACCAAGAATGCAGTTTCCTGTTGAGTGTCCGGCGGACACTTAGCTGGGTGTTCCCACAATAGGTGAATTATGGTAGCTGACCCTTAGTACCACACAGTTATTTTCATAAATCCACCCAGCATCCACAGCAAAGGGAGACATGATACCAGCTTGTTGTTCGTTTGTGAATGTGCTCTCCTCTATTGGACAATGTTTTTCTTGGGACTTTAGTTCTCCTTAATGATAAATGATTTGTTATTTTGGACAGCTGTAAAGTGAACTAGAGTATAGAATACATGTAGTTCAGAGGAGTCCCCATGGAATTACATCCGGACGCTGAGCATATTAATTTACTAGTTTCCAGTTGTCATATTGGGACATTTATATCCTCTTTTATTGAAATTGGTTAAAATTCAGACCGTGTTCCAAACAAGGGCAGCACATGTTCCTGACAGCATCCGTGCTATATTATACTGTACTAATTTTTGAACCTATCCTTTAATAGCGAACCCTTGTGGGTTTTTCTGCTCTCAGTTTTCCATATGTACAGTGGTTTGCAAAAGTATTTGTCCCCCTTGAAGTTTATCACATTTTGTCACATTACTGCCACAAATATGATTCAATTTTCATTGGAATTCCATGTGAAAGACCAATGCAAAGTGGTGTACATGTGAGATAGATAGATAGATAGATAGATGATAAATGGATAGAGATGATAGATAGATGGATGGATAGATAGATAGATATATAGATAGATAGAGTTAGATAGATAGATAGATAGAGATGATAGATAGATAGAGAGAGATGATAGATAGATAGATAGATAGATGATAGATAGAGCTAGATAGATAGATAGATAGATAGATGGATAGATACGTTTTTCGCGCGTTTGCGCACGCGTTTCGCGCTCGCGTTTGCGCCTTTTCGCGTTATGGACACGCATGCGTTAACGCACCAAAAATGGTGACCGCATGCATTACCAAAACGCAAACGGACGCGCAATCGCATGCGCATCAGAAATCGCGGGAA